>CM070567.1:46236520-46836520 GCA_036346405.1 Phyllostachys edulis
GGGACCACCAAGGACCTCACCGTCGATGAACAATTGGTCGGAGAAGAAGCTTGCCCTAGTTATGTATGTATCTAGGACTGTTTTGTCCTCTTGGACCTCCACCAGATGTACAATGCTCGCCCATCTCTCCATATAAAAGGAGGCGAAAGGAGCTAAGGGGAGAGTGGCCACGCCACTAGTTTTTTATGCGCCGTTGATTCCGCTTGGCTCGCCACGCCTGCTCGATGAGATCGGGCTTCCTCGGCGGCCGGGCTCAACTCGTGACATGTGTGCACGCCGTGTCGCTCCTTCATTTCCCAAAGACGCTTCTTCCTCCTCCCTCGCATGCCACGCCATCTTCATTTCGCTATTCCCCTTCTTCCTCGCCTCCCACGACAGCCGCCTCCTAGATCCTCGCCACGCCCCCACACCTCCCACCGCTCCACAGAAGCATTAGCAGTAGCGGTAGCCGCTTTCTCTTCACTACCGGAGTCCTGGGACGAGACACCATGCCACCACCTCACAACCCATCTGTTTCGCCTTCTCTTCCTCCCCGCCTCCTCCCACGCCGACGCCACCGACGCCACCAGATCCCCACCTTTCCGCCAAGACCGCGATCGAAAGCACGGCCGAGGCTACCACCGTGTCCACCGACGCCTCACCAGATCCCTCCATCTCCACCGCCGAGGCCGAAAGCGTTGTCCACGTTCACGGCTCCGACGGCTGCCATCACGTGGCACCTCCGTGTCTCGCTCCTCTACAAGGCGACGGAGTCCGCACTTCACTCCCTCCGAGGCGGCCCCGCCACCGACCCATGCTCCGCCTCTCCACACCCGACTGAGGTCTCCATACCGCCAACGAGCTATTGCACCAAGTCGATGCTCGCCGAGGGCAAGCCCGTGATCACGCCATCGGCGACGGTGGCGCTACAGGCCACATCGGCGACTACAAAGAATGGAGGAGGTGATCGAGCTGGTGCGATCAAGAAGACCGCAGCTAGCTGAGCGGCATCTAGAGGGCATGGCGACCATGGTGGCGTAGATAGTGAAGAAGGCCGTGAAGGGAGGGGCGAGGTTTAGTTGAATCTTGGAGCATGCCAGATGTTGAGCACACTAGGACGAGTTGAATCTTGAAAATAATACCACATACCGCCATTCCCAAAGATTAGCGTGCCATGGTTTGGTAATTTTATTCCCTTTCACTTGTATGGAAATTCAACTACATCTTTTTAGCCTCTTTAACTCTTTCAATTGCATGTTTGTTGGAACTCACTCCGCCTCCAGCATCATTGTGGGAAGTTCCTACTTTGGTACCTCGTGATAACTCGGTTTATCTCCCACAATGAGCAATGAATACAAGAAGTTCCTACTTGCATACCTCACTAAATATGTCGACGGTTTGCACACTTTATTGTAAATCAGAGAGCTTTTTTTCCGATGCAATCTTGCAGACTTTTCAATGAGGTACCCACTTGTTCAAGGACATGGAAATTTTGGCTCAATAGATGTTGACCCCTCGCCGCAATGCGATACACAAGAGTACCACTTGGATGTATGTTTGGTTCATTTAAATTTTGTTAAGTGATCTAACATTCAATTTTTTATCTTGCCTTAGGTTCCACTTTCTTGATTTTTTTCTTCTTCGGTAGGCTCGTCTTTTGGAGTCCGTCTCTTGTCGTCCTTTCATACGCATTAAGCATTCATGGTTAGACATCAGCCTGTGTGTTCAACATTATAGGTCCACCTTTTGAAATTGCGACTTGACCATTTTTAAATTAACTGTTCTAAAGTTTTGTTTATATAACTTCTTTCCTGTTTCTTTACCTTTTTACAATACGAAAATATCTTACAACCCTTCTTCATTACTAACTGTACCTTGTGTGGTTTTCTTAAAAACCATTGTTCGTTGATCTTTTTTCCTTTATGTCCATGTTGCAACCTTTTTTTTTTGCGAGGAGTCCATGCTATAACTTAAGCTAATTGCTAAGAAATTATCTGGGGTATTTGGTTTTCTTGTTTTTTTCCCTTTCATCCTTATAGAATGTTTAGATACCACTTTGTGTGAGATTTTTCTCCAAGAAAGGGCAATCATATGTTTATTCATTGAAGTTTGAGGCTTGGTCCATTTAAGCCTCAAATTTTTGTAAGGAATCAATTAATCCTTCACCATACAATTTGTACAGACAAAAGAAAATGCTTGCTAAGCACACCTCTTATGCTATGGTGCTTCGGTGTAGGCTTAACAAAATACGCCAGCATTGTAGATTGAGGGATATTTAGTAAAGTAACATTGACATTTTAGCATGTCAATTTAGCCGTAAAAGATGCACTCGTCCAGCTTTATCTTCTAATTTTAATATATTTGAGTTAAATCTACATGAAAAGGTTGAATGATATATATCTATTATATTTGACTTTCCTTTCATAATGTACACCCATGTTTTAATAAATGCACAATTCAAAACATAAAATGTACAAGTTTATTGTACTAATGCACACCCTAAGCCCCATAAGATTTTTTTAAGGAATTTTTTCTAAAGGAATTAAGCACCATAAGTTTTTTCTTATTAAGAAGTATACATCTCAAGAAATGGACCTTGATAGATCAAAAGCTTTTTTATTCTAGTGCCTTCTAGAATGTCTTTATTGTTCATTGATGTTAACTAAGAACACAAAAGAAGGGGATTGCGAGAATCGAAATAGACAACCAATTTTATGTTTCGTGTTTCATCCAATGCTTTTTTGTTTGTATGTGCTACATGTGGACATTAATTTCTTCTAAGTGTTGGTAGTTAATCGATAATGTTTCCGCTTTTACCACAAAAACTGATTGATCATCTTGTTATTTTGCGTCATTAACATAAGCCATGTTCCCGATCGATCCGTCAATACGATATCTTTCGCTTCATTTTTTTGTGTCTTTCTTTGTGTGCGTGTTTGTGGTTGTCATTGGTTGTTTCTTTTTCTTATCCATTTCATGCCACTGCTTGTCATTGGACAGGTTGACTTCGTCCCAAACTTTGATGATTCATAGAAAGAACCATCTCTGTTGCTAGCCCGTGTTCCATCTCTATTGTTGAATGGATCTTTTGGAATTGCAATATGAGTTTTGTTATGCTTTTAAGAATAAGTGTCGCTCATTTGAACATCTATTTATGCCAAAAAATGTGATGCTCGTAGTAATTCTTTATAATGTGTTATTGTCTCAGGTTGGAATGGCAACAAATATTCCTCCTCATAATCTTGGGGAACTTGTTGATGTACTTTATAATTCAAAACCCTGAAGCTACAGTAAGTACTCTATCATTGTCTCCTTTTGTTCTTTATCTGTTAATAGCCTCATAGTCCATGGCATGATGAATCCATAATATACACTTCTGTAACATCCCAATTTTTGGGCCTTTTTAAAATTTCAAAATAAAAATAACCATTTCAATTTTTCTTGAATTGTTAAAGCTTAATTTAAAATTTTAGAAATTAAAAACAAATTTAATGTGAGTAAATCAAACTTCCATTAAATAAAAATTGTCTTAATTGATTTTCTGGTTTTATCTTAAATTTCTTTTTTCCAAGACCCGGTTGTTTTTTCGTGGAGTTCTTTTTATTTCTTTTTCAGCTTGCCCGTATTTTAGAGTTCTTTTAAAGCTTTAGAAATAAAACAAACCATTTGCATTTTATTGAATATATGTAAAGCTTAAATTAAAATTCCAAAGTGAAAAATATTTAAATGATTAAATCAAACTTTAATTAAATTCTAAAATGAGTTAATTGGATTTTACGGGTTTTCTCGATTTTATTCAAGTCGGTCTTTGTTTCTTGCAACCCTGTCTATTTTAATTATTTTCGCTCTTCCCAAAAATATTTTATTTATTGTAAAATTTAATTTAAATTGGTGACTTATTTTGAAGCTTTAAAAAAAAAAATAATTGTTTGGTTTTTATCGGTTTAATTTAAAGCTTAAATTGAATTTCTCAAGGAAAAAATTAAAGATTTTTGGATTTGTTTATTTTTCGGATTTTCTTTATTCCTCCTTTTTCTTTTCTTTCTCCTCCTGTTTTTCTTCCGAAGGTGACTTCCAATCTCTTTCCTCCCACGCAGCCATGTTGCCCCATACAAGACCTTGCCCATCTCCTCGCCGCCCACGCCTCCTCCCACTAGCTCCCCCCCGTCGGCCGCCTCCCCATGTCGCTCATTGTCGGACCCAAAATTACACTTCGGACCCTCATGTTTAATGCACTAGTCCAGATCACGCTTAGTGCACACAAGTGTCAACAAAGGTGGATATCGATCCACACAAACGAATAATAGCATAAACGATAATTTGATTAATAATAATGGTTTGACCTTACAGTCGAAGTTTACATTTATTTAAGCCACGCAGGCTAACAGAGAAATAAAGCAATGGAAACAAAAGCGTAGTGGCATCCCATCGATTCACCATAGGTAACCAAGCCGATCAAGACCCGCTTGATTTAAGTGCAACACATGCCACAAAGACACATAGTACACACAGATTATTACAAGATTGCATATTCACTTAGTTAGATTAATAATTGCGCCTCACATGAATAAGTGATTCGTGGCATGGCTAAGCAATCTACTCAGACTAACCAACCCACGTTGGTGCTACAATATTTACCAACTAAATATCAACTAGGGTGACAAAGGATCAAGGCATAACAAGTACACAAGGAAGGCATAACAATCTGAATTAACTATTACACCCAAAAGCATTTAAATAAATACTTGAATTAAGATGCAGTAATTTGAATTAAAATACTTTTATCAAACTGGGAAGCAAAATGGTCAAGGTTATAGCTTGTCTTGGAATAGGTTTAGGTGCTGGTCCTGGTCTTGGAAAGCTCCTTCTTCTTCAACTCTTCCAACAGCGTCGAAGTCTACTCGCAAATGAAGCACAAAACAAAATAAATAAATAACAGAGGCAAAACAACTAAAATAAATAAATAAATATCTCCATTAGGTAGATCTTGATTTTAGACGAATTTAGAAATTTGAATGGGCTGATTTGGAGTTAGGATGCAAAAGTTATGAGGTTTGGAAGTTTGAATCTAAAGAAAAACCCTAGAAATTGAATTATACGTATTTCCCGAATTATTTCTTAAAAGAAAAATCCGGATTATTGCGCAATGCTGGCGTCAGCAAAGGAATTTCCGGAAAAGATAAATAAAAAGAAATTTTGACGTGTGGGACCCACACGTCAGTGACACAACTCAGGTGGACCAAGTCCACCGAGCCTCTGGATCTAAGTCGGGGCTGAGGTGGCGCACCCGCGCGCTTGACGCTGACGCGGCGCCTACGTGGCTGTCATGTATGCGCCACGGAGGCGGAAACGCTGAGGTGGAGGGTGACGTGTACGGCGGCGAGGGTGGCGGCGCACGGGAGCCAACGGCACGGCGAACGGCGGCGTCTCACCGGCGGCGAGTGGTACGGGAGGGTAGTTAGCGTTATTGCGAACCTCAGGGTGCAGCTCCGGGTGGTCGAGGACAACTGTGGCGACCGGCGGTGAGGTAGAAGCGGCATGGCTTTGCTGGCGGCGGCGCTGCGGGCGGTGCTCGGCTAAACGAAGGTGTCCCCTGGTTCCTGTTTCGCGCGATGTCGACGGTGTAGGCGTGAGGCTCCGGCGGCGGGCTCGCTTGAGTAGGCGGCGGCGAGATTGAATCTCCGAGCTCTAGTGGCGGCTAGGGAAGCTGGCGCAGCGCAGGAGGCGGCGTGGTTCAGTGAGGGCGTCGAGGGTTGGCCTCCCTTAAATATGGAGGCGCGGAGAGTCCAGAGCGCGGACGCTTAAAACGGCTGCATGGGCAAAGCAACAACCTCCGCGACGAAATCGGAGACGAAGAACAGTAACGGGGTGGGGCCCGCTTGTCAGCGTCTGGGGCTCGGGTGGCGCGAGTGGAAAAAAGGCGCGGTGAGGTCGCGAGTCGCGGGCGAGATCTCGATCACAATTCAGATCGGACGGCTCACAAACAATGTGACGTCGGACCGCCCAATCGGCCATCAAGATCGGGGCGCCCATTTGCGATCCAACTACCGCCATTGACCGGAGAAGAAAACACGCGAGGGAGAGAGAGAGAGGTCGACGGGTGGGGTCCGCCTTGTCGATGGAGCCAAGGCTGTAAGGTGGGTGCATTTGCAAAGTTGGGCAGGGGTGGGAGAGAGTGGGTTTAGGCCCAAGGACTATTTGGAGATTTTAATTAGCCTTTTCTTTTTAGAAAATAGCGAAAATTCCAAATGGCAATAGAAATTAGCAAATGAACTTGGAAAAATTCTAGAAATTCTAGAAAATATATCCAAGCACATAGAATCCAAATAAAATAGTTTTGACCATTGTTCATGTTGACTTTAGTCACATTAAATTGTTTTGCTACTCAAAGTCCAATATTAAGCTTTTAAATTAAATTTAAATAAATCCAAATGGTGAATTTTCTCACTACAACTATTTAAAAGATTTTTAAAGCTCTAAAAATTGGGATGTTACAAACCTCCCCCCCTTAAAGGAATCTCGACCCGAGATTCAGGCTAGCTGGAGAAAAGGATGGGGAACTCGGCTTTCAACTCTTCTTCACGCTCCCACGTTGTTTCACCTTCGAGTGGTGGTCTCTCAAGACTTTGCAAAAACGAATCGTCTTGCTTCGTCCGACGCTCGCGACATCCAGAATCTTGACCGGCCGCTTTTTGTAGGTGAGGTCTTCCTTTAGTTCAATTGACTCCAACGGGGCTTGTTCTTCTGGCACGCGAAGACACTTCAACTGAGAGACATGAAAGACATCATGTACTCCCGCTAGCGACTGCGGCAGCTCCAGCTGATAAGCTACTTCTCCACGGCGATTCAAAATCTTGAACGGACCAACATACCGAGGGGCAAGCTTCCCTTTTTCATGGAACCTTTTCACACCTCTGAGGGGCGTAACTCGAAGATACACAAAATCCTCGGGCTCGAAACTGAGATCACGACGACGATTATTGGCATAACTCTTCTGCCTTGACTGAGCTATCTTTAGTCTCTCTCGGATCATAGCCACTTGCTCTTCTGCTTCTTGAATAATATCTGGGCCAAAGATCATGCGTTCGCGCTTTCGACCAATTCAACGGGTTCTGCAGTACGACCATACAAAGCTTCAAACGGCGACATTTGCAAACTGGCTTGATAACTGTTGTTGTACGAGAATTCTGCATATGGTAAACTCTTATCCCAACGGGTAGCATTTGCTAGAGCACAGGCTCTCAACATATCTTCCAATATCTGATTGACTCTTTCATCGCCCATCTGTTCGGGGATGATATGCAGATCAAGTTCGATGAGTCCCTAAGGCTTCCTGCAAATTCTGCCAAAAACGGGAGGTGAGCTGAGATCCTCGATCTGACACTATCTTCTTGGGCACACCATGCAAACTGACAATCCTTGACATATACAGCTCTGCCAGACGATCTCCTGAGTACGTGATTTTGACTGGTAGGAAATGGGCAACTTTAGTCAAACGGTCCACTATTACCCAAATCGAATCATAACCCGATTGAGTCTTGGGTAATCCGGTAATGAAATCCATTCCGATTTCTTCCCACTTCCACTCTGAATTTTCAACGGCTGCAACAGCACTGTGGTCTCTCGATGCTCGCTTAACCTTCGACATACGTCGCACAAGGCAACGAACTCGAGACGCCTCGCTTGTGTTTGGCCACCAAAACTTATTCTTAACATCTTGATACATCTTAGTACTACCAGGTGAATCGAATACTTTGAGTCATGGGCCTCCTTTAAAATTAGTCGCCTCAACCCATCCACATCCGGCACGCAGATCGCCCACCGATCCATAGTATATCTTGATCATCTATTATGAATTCTTTGAACTTCCTTCGCCATCTTCTTCTTGATGTCCGCAAACTCAATCTTTTGGATGAGCCTCATGAATCTGCTTCTCCAAAGTAGACGCACTTCCAGATCGCCACAAATCCATCGATACTACTTCTAGCTTCACTGAATTCTTCTTGAAGTTCTCAATAAAGCTCTTTCACTACCAAAGCATTGCAATGGCTTTACTACCAAAGCATCAAGAATCTACATTGGCTTTACCAGATGGTAATGGATTCCAGATTATAATCCTTTATCAATTCTAGCCATCTTCTCGCCTCATATTCAGATCCGATCGAGTGAAAATGTATTTCAAGCTCTTATGATCCGTGTATATCTCCACAACGATTACCAATAAGGTAATGACGCCAAATCTTCAAAGCATGCACTACTGCAGCTAATTCCAGATCATGGGTAGGATAATTCTCTTCATGAGGCCTTAACTGCCTTGACGCGTAAGCGACAGCTCTTCCTTCTTGCATCAGGACACATCCTAATCCTTGACGCCAAGCATCACAATAGATATCAAAATCTTTGCGAATATCGGCAAAATCAAGATCGGGTCAAGTCAAACGCTTCTTCAATTCTTGGAAACTTTCTTCACAAGTCGGGTCCAGTAAACTTTTTTCTTTCTTCAACAATTGCGTAAGAGGTTTAGCAATCGATGAGAATCCTTCAATGAAACGGCGATAATATCCTCGCTAATCCCAAGAAATCGCGAATTTGAGTGATGCCTTGAAACATGTTCCCAATGTAATATCGCTTTAACTTTACTAGGGTCAATCACATTTCGCAAATTGCCATTACATGACCAAGAAAATCCACTTCCTTTTTCCAGAAATCACACTTGCTAAACTTAGCATACAACTGATGCTCTCTGAGCTTCTCTAGGATTAATCTCAAATGCTCCGCATGTTCTTCTTCTGACTTTGAGTAAACCAAAATGTCATCGATGAATACAACTACAAATTTATCCAAATATTCCATGAATACCTTATTCATCATGTTCATGAAATAGGCAGGGGCATTAGTCAGACCAAAGGACATGACTAAGAACTCATAATGTCGATACCGTGTTGAGAAAGTGGTCTTATGTATATCCTTGGAACAAATCTTCAACCGATGGTAGCCTGATCGCAGATCGATCTTCGAGAACACTCGACTCCTTCATCCGATCAAACAGATCATCTATCCGGCAATGGGTACTTATTCTTGATGGTGACTTCATTGAGAGATCGGTAGTCGATGCACATTCTCATGCTTCCATCCTTCTTTTGACTTAACAAGACTGGCGCTCCCCATGGCGGCTTAACTAGGCCTCACAAAGCCTTTCTCCAAAAGTTCTTCTATTTGCTTCTTCATTTCTACCAACTCATCGGCCGGCATCCGATAAGGTCTCTTCGAGATGGGTGTCGTTTCGCAATAGATCGATGACAAACTCGATGTCACGATCCGTGGCATTCCCGTAATTCTTCCGAAACACATCCGATATTCTCGAACAATGGGCACGTCTTCCAAAACGACGGTCTTTAGGCTATTGACTAGCAGATGTCCATTACGCACTGAGGTAGCTAGAAACTCCACTTTGTTTCCTTTGGTATCCTCGATTGTAACGGCTCTTCGCCACAATCTAGCACGACCTTATGCTTGGTTAACCAATCCATGCCAAGGATGACATCTATGGTTTGGGTGTCTAGAATAACTAGGTTAGTTAGAAACTCAACTCCAAATTTATGAGTAACTTAGCCCCTAAATGTACCCCATATTAGAACTTAGCTCGCTCCAGCGATCGACTAATAGAGTACGCTTAAGATGCATAACTTCCAATTTGTTCTTAGTTGCAAAATTCTTAAACAAACGAATGCGAAGCTCCAAAATCAAACAGTAATCTGATGCAGTATCGAATTTATTAGGAACTTACCCAAAGACGACATCCGGTGCTTCTGCTCCTTCCAAAGTGACATGATTAACACGACCTCGACAACCGACCGAGGCGTTCCTCCCGTTGATCGTTCCGAGAAACTCCTTGGTTGCTTTGCACCGTGTCTTGGCGTGTTGTTCTAAGGTTGAAGCGGACCGAGTGATAGTTCCTTCGAGGACACCGACATGGCGACCTTGCTTGACGGCAATTGTAACACACTCTTGTTTCACTCTGCCGAATGTTGTTCCCTGGGGTGGGATTGACTGGTGTAGGGTTGCGAGGATTTTGAACAAAAGGACGAGGTGCTGATGGCGGTGTAGGGGTCCTGAAAGAACTCTGCGGCTGGAAATGATTAAACTGATGTGGCACTATCCTTGTCCTCCGCTGTTGTGGCCGGTGGCTTCCTCGTGAATCATCCTACGCTATGTGATCCTCCAGCCCTTGCGCTTGTCCTCCATGACCAACGCCTTGTTAATCAACTCTCGAAATCCGGAAGGTGTGGGCAAGCGATTGACTCAGAGTCCCGAGTTCAATCCTTCAAGAAATGACTCGACGAGCCTTGTCAAGAGCGACGCCCTTCGCAAAGATAGCGAGCTAACTCGAGAAAACTTATTCGGTAATCAACATCGACATAGCTCCTTGCTTAAGAGCACGGAACTCATCTTTCTTTAAATCCATGATCCCTTTAGGTACATGATATCGCGTAAAAGTCATGGAGAATTCTTCCCAAGTGATATTCTCATGGTGCCTCATGCGCACGCAAGCAGAAGTTCTCCCACCACTCAGCAGCTATGCCCTCCATCTAATGAGTGGCATACAAAACTTTCTCGTGATCGCTGCATTGGGTGATCAACAGCTTCCTCTCAATTACGCGAAGCCAATCATCAGCTTCCACTGGCGAAACATGGCCAGAGAAAGTTGGCGGACGGGTCCTCATGAATTCAGCCAACTTGGATGGTCCCTGATGACCCTGAGCGACGGGGGCTCCTCCTTGACGATTGTTGTTGTTGTTGTTGTTCATGGCCTGCATCTGGTTCATCATTGTATACATCATCTGAGTTTATGCTGCCATAAAGGCTCCAAAGTTCTGCAAGTCAAGAGGTGGTGCTTGGGGTGGCACTATCCCTGCGGGGAGTTGATCATTCTCTTGACACTGGGTGCGGATCCACTTGCAAGAAGCAGACGAGTCCGAACCATCCGTGAAGCTCCATAGGTTAGATAAGGTAGCAAGCACAAGATGAGTTAAGAACTAGATAGGGGGATAGATTAAACCCAACAAACACAGCTCAAGAAACTCAAATGAAGTAACCTTTATTAATAGCTTAATAGCATGGCTACAACAAATGCCTAAGGGCCTTTGCAGCTCATACTTGCACACAGGAAAATAAAGCGAACCTAAGCACACAAACTACCGCCTAAAGGGCGACTCTGAAAAGGAAACTGGCTAAGCCTGACTAAACTGGAACTTAAACGAACTACTCCTCGAGAAAGCCTCTAAAGCCACGCATGGCGCCTCGCTGGTGTAGACTCAAGTGAGCGGCATCCTCGCGAATCGGTTCGATGCCCCGGATCGTGCACCGAGCAGCGTCTTTGGTGCAGTATAACCGCTTCTCCGGTCAGGCAGTTCACTGGTCCTCTAGGCAGGCAACCTCTCGCCGGATCCTCTTCCGGTGCTTCGTTCCTCCGGATCTTCCTCTTGATCATCCTCGAGCTCATGTCGACCGTAGAGAGCTTGCTCTAAGACGGTGATCCTTTCCGCTGCTTCTTCCCAGTTCGATAGGGCGCACCTCACTCGGTGGTGGCTATCTCCAGCCGACTCCTCCCGCAAGTAAGCGAATCGTGCAAGATGCACCATCGTGGCATTGCCTTCCCATTCAGAGACGAAAGCCTGCAGCTTAGCTCCCCGGCGCCTGGGATGGTAGTGGAAGACAGTGTTCGCAGCTTCTCCGTAGATGTGGCGGACTCGAGTATGGCCAGCGTGACGACTCGGATTCCTGATGAAGGTGATCCTCCTGACCGAGATGTCCAAAGGTCGGTCGCTCTGGTGTTCCTCCCGGCGAGACCGTCAGCGGCAGATTAAACCACGATCTCGCCCATTGACTATGTACTCATTGCCAGGTACATTGGGCAACAAAGACTCAAAGTGTCTACAAGCAGAATTCCATACTCTGCGGCAAGTCCTCCGCTATGCGATCTCCAAGGTCTCAAGGTACGGCATCCGTCCAGTGCATAAGAGGCAAGAACCAAGTTAAAACAAAGGGGAGAGGAGAAATTATAGCAATAAATGAGTCAAGAGAGATATGAGAGGAGTTAAACAATTCATTTAGTCTTACGGTAAATTTTCTTTTAGAAAATAATTTGGACACTTAAGCGCCGATCTAACTAAGGTCTAGACTTCATAGCCAAGATGGCTCGATACCACCTCTGCGGGACCCAAAATTACACTTCGGACCCTCAGTGTTTAATGCACTAGTCCAGATCACGCTTAGTGCACACAAGTGTCAACAAAGGTGGATATCGATCCACACAAACTAATAATAGCATAAACGATAATTTGATTAATAATAATGGTTTGACCTTACTACGAAGTTTTCATTTATTTAAGCCACGCAGGCTAACAGAGAAATAAAGCAATAAAACAAAAGCGGTAGTGGCATCCCATCGATTCACCACAGTAACCAATCGATCAAGACCTCGCAATCGTGCACCTTCGATAAACTCGCCCTCAAATGCCGTGAAGACTCCTCCTCTTACGCTTGATTCATTAAAACAAGCGTGAGTACACACCGTATCAGAAGCCACACCACGTAAATGCAATATATACATGTTGGCATTTTACAAGGAAAGGCATATCGTGGTTCTTTTGCGTAAATGCAATGTTTGCAATTGAATACTATTAATAGATTGAAAACCAAGAAACAAATAGATAACAATAATTTTAATAATTGATTTCACAAAGACACACATGCCTAACAAGTTATTCACATAACTAGATGATTTAATCACATAGCTCCTTCCCACACAGCTTTTATGAAGATCTACCCCAGTGTGAAATCCCGAGCATTGTCCATGATCATGACGCGCTATTCAATAGATTAAATTACACTCGCAGAGTTTGTACACTTTACCCACAAGATATAATTAGTGTAGCTAGCACTAATCATAACAAAGCATTTCAGAAATTCATCTTACTATGCTAGGTCTGCCTCATAACAGTATGTGGTCGCATGATGGGCTCACTTCAATGGCGCACATGGTGAGGTCCTTAATTGACCAAGGCAAGACTACCATATGCTACTATGCCACACAGACACTCCCATGCACACAATTTCACACAGCCACACACCCACCATATCACACACAAGATTCACCCCTTGCCTCACCCAAATCCTTTTTACCACCGGTTGATTTAAGTGCAACACATGCCACAAAGACACATAGTACACACAGATTATTACAAGATTGCATATTCACTTAGTCGATTAATAATTGCGCCTCACATGAATAAGTGATTCGTGGCATGGCTAAGCAATCTACTCAGATTAACCAACCCACGTTGGTGCTACAATATTTACCAACTAAATATCAACTAGGGTGACAAAGGATCAAGGCATAACAAGTACACAAGGAAGGCATAACAATTTGGAATTAACTACTACACCCAAAAGCATTTAAATAAATACTTGAATTAAGATGCAGTAATTTGAATTAAAATACTTTTATCAAACTGGGAAGCAAAATGGTCAAGGTTATAGCTTGCCTTGGAATAGGTTTAGGTGCTGGTCCTGGTCTTGGAAAGCTCCTTCTTCTTCAACTCTTCCAATAGCGTCAAAGTCTACTCGCAAACGAAGCACAAAACAAAATAAATAAATAACAGAGGCAAAACAACTCAAAAAAATAAATAAATATCTCCATTAGGTAGATCTTGATTTTAGACGAATTTAGAAATTTGAATGGGCTGATTTGGAGTTAGGATGCAAAAGTTATGAGGTTTGGAAGTTTGAATCTAAAGAAAAACCCTAGAAATTGAATTATACGAATTTCCCGAATTATTTCTTAAAAGAAAAACCCGGATTATTGCGCAATGTCAAGGCCGTGAAGAATTTTCGAAAAGATAAATAAAGAAATTCGACGTGTGGGACCCACACGTCGGCCGACACGACTCACGCAGGACCAAGTCCACCGAGCCTCTGAATCTGAGTCGGGCCGAGGTGGCGACCAGCTGCAGGGCGCGACGCTGGCGCTTACGTGGCTATCACGTATCGCCACGAGGCGGAACGCTGAGGCGGAGGGTGACATGTACGGGCGGCGGCGCGGCAAGACGGAGCCAACGCACGGCGAACGGCGGCGTCTCACCGGCGAGTGGTACGGAGGGTAGCTGGCATTATTATAACCTCGGTGCAGCCTGTGGTAGAGGACAACCGTGGCGCATCGGCGGCGAGGTAGAAGCGACGACGGTTGGGCTCGACGACGACGGTGCTAGGGCGGTGCTCCGGCGAAACGAAGGTGTCCCCTGGGTTCCCCTTGCTCGCGCGATGTCGACGGTGTAGGCGTGGAGGCTCTGGTGGCTCGGGCTCGTCGGAATTGCTCGTCGGAGTAGGCGGCGGCGAGATTTAATCTCCGAGCTCTAGTGGCGGCTAGGGCGCGCGCAGCGAGGAGGCTAGGGTTCGTGAGGCGCCGAGGGTCGGCCTCCCCTTAAATATGGCGGCGGAGAGTCCAGAGCGCGGACGCCCAAAATAACAAGGCGGCGCAACAACCTCATGACGAAATCGGAGACGAAGAACAAGAACGGGTGGGGCCTCTTGTCGGGTCTCGGGGCTCGAGGCGAGCGCGAGTGGAAAAAGGGCGCGGTGAGGTGCGCGAGTGCGGGTGAGGATCTGACTGTCAAATTCAGATCGGATGGCTCACAAACAATGTGACGTTCGGACCGCTCCAATCGCTATCAAGATCGGGACGCCCATTTGCGATCCAACAGCCTACCATTGATCGGAGAAGAAAACACGTGGGAGAGAGAGAGGCCGACGGGTGGGGTCCGCTTTGCTGAGGAAGCTGGCAGCGTGCATGGGCTGCATGTTGTTGGGCCGGGTGGGAGAGAGAGTGGTTTAGGCCCAAGGACTGTTTGGAGATTTTAATTAGCTTTTTCTTTTTAGAAAATAGCGTAAATTCCAAATGGCAATAGAAATTAGCAAATGAACTTGGAAAAATTCTAGAAAATATATCCAAGCACATAGAATCCAAATAAAATAGTTTTGACCATTGTTCATGTTGACTTTAGTCACATTAAATTGTTTTGCTACTCAAAGTCCAATATTAAGCTTTTAAATTAAATTCAAATAAATCCAAATGGTGAATTTTCTCACTACAACTATTTAAAAGATTTTTAAAGCTCTGAAAATTGGGATGTTACACCTGCCTCGGCCATGCTCTGTCCCCTCCAGCTGCCACGGCCATGCCGCCCTCACCTGCTGCTGCCAGCCTGGCCATGCACGCCCCCTATGCCGACCACTAGTCACCCCCATGCTGCTCCCTCTGCCATGCCTTGCCTCCATGCCCTTCTCCTCCCCATGCTCTGCCGCATTTCACCTCCCCCTCGCCGTCGCCCCCATGTTGTGCTGCTACCAGTGCTAGTGCCTCCCTTGCTATGCAGCTCCTCCCTCCTCCCTTGTTTCCTCTTTAAATATAGCCAGCAGCTCCCCAAGCTCCTCTTCCCCTCTTCCTTTCCCCCTTCCTCCTCTAGCTCCCCTCTCCTCTCTTTTCTTCCTCTAAACCGAAGCCCCCACTCCCATGCATGTCGCTTGCTTCACTGCCACAGCCGGCCTCCCCCTTGTGCTGCTTCCTCCTCCCCATTTCTACAAAACAAGTAGCCCCCCACAGTGGATCCATGCCACTGCCGAGCTCCCTCTTCCCTCCTCCTTTTCTTCTTGTCCAAACAAAAACCAACAGCTCATTCTTCCTCCTCCCCTCCCAACCGAAGCAACCTCCAGCAGCAGCAAGCTTCTCCATTGCCAGCTCCATGATCTACTTGAGCGCCTCGCCGCCTCCCCATGTCCTCCATTGCTTGGTCCTCTCCCTGCCCTTGGAAGCCCCCCAGCAAGCTTCATTGCAACCGTCAGCCTCCACTCGCTTCTCCATAACAGCAGCAAACTCCACCTCTTCCAGTTCGATCGGCCATGTTTGCCCCTCCCCATGTCAGCCATGCTACTGCCTGCCACAGCCGGCCTACCCCATGCCATGCTACTGCTTTTCCCTTCCTCCCCCTTGGTGGATTTATTCTTGTCAAAGAAGTAGTGCTTGCATTAGTATGTTTAGTTGTTTTCATGCATGAGTTAGCTTGGCTGTGAGATAGTGCACGTTAGATGGATGTGTGTTAGTTAGATGGAAGTGTGTTAGGTTTGCACATAGCTGCAAGTAGTTTTTGCATGTAGTTTGGAGTGCATGATTTATCTAGTCATATTGCATACTTAGTTGCATGCTCGCACTAGACAAGCAGCATACACTAGTGCTCAGTAATTCATCTTCATGCAACTAACTTCGTCGTATTTGCATGCCACTCATCCACTTCTGCATGAAGTTGTCAAGATTAAGTCCAACACCAGCAAGCCATTTCCATTTCCAAGTTCGCCTATGTGCCACTCCCCATCCGTTCTCCCTCTCCGTTCATCCATTTTCCCGAGCCAACCACGTCACGGCGTGCTCCTTGGCTTCCTCTTCCGTCCTCCTGAATTCGCCCCCACTCCCTCGGCTTCTTTTCTCTGCAATCGACTTTTTACCGCTGTCAGCCGAACAACCTTCCATCCACTACTAGGGAACACCTCATCACAGACGGTTTGGAACCGTCATCATAGACGATTTCTGAACTATCTATATTTGTTCGTCTGTGATAACAAGCAATTATCACAGACGGTTCAAAACCGTCTGTGATACTCACTATCACAGACAGTTTTTTGTTGAAACCGTCTATGATAGTTCATCATCCTAACTACATTTTTGCTATTTTTTTGGCTAGCCTCAGGAATTGCTAGCCATGCCGTGTGAAAACAAGTATGCATAAAAACAGATATATCACAGATAATCAATTGTTGACAAACTCAAAATGATCATTACTCAAAATAAATTACAAAAGATCGTATTTGTTCAAGTATTGTCGCTATAGTTACAATTGGATTACAATTGAGTCAATTGTTTGCGGTGGTTGAGAGGTTTCAAGGGTGATGCTTTGGGTCGCTGACGAGTGAAAATCTCCGTTGTCGTCAACGATATCTGACATGATAAAGGTGCAGAGCTTCCCTCGAATGTCTGTGATCTCATCCTCAACGAGTCCATCCAAATGTATCAACAAGTCCTGTCGCTAGCAAGAGTAAAGTGGAAAGCATATATATTTAAATTTATAATTAGGAAATAATTATTTCGAGATTGACAAACCCTAGGATCCTTCTTCCTAGCTGTAATGATTTGCTGCATATGATAGCAAACGTAGATTGCACATAACTCATCTTTTTTTTTTGTCAAGCAAGACCGCAAAAATAGAATTACATATATAGGTATAGTCGATTAAAGACGTGTTTTTTGAAGTATGATATAGGATTATCGTGTTGTAGCGCTGCACCAAAAATTTCATCCTATGTGTTAGTTCTACATTGTTTCCATTGTATATTCCTTCATTGGCAAAATAGACGATGAACGACCTACATAATTCCAAAAAGTTATCCTCGACCATTTCAAACGAATGAAGACTACAATAGAGTTATGTATGGAGGAAATGAGTATACCTCTCGAGTATTCCTTTCGAATCTCAATTTGTGGTCGCTATGATTAGGGAATCAAGGTATATCACATGGTTCCTCTTGGTATAATGACTAAAAGGATCCAAAGTGGTACCTACTCATGTATGTCGTTATAGTCATTAAACCTAAGTTCGTGCTGTGTATAAAGTACAAATGAAATTTTTATAGCAAGTAGTGACACTTACCCCTCGTTGTAGGGCACAACTATGTACTTCTTGTCTACCTGATGAAGCAATACCGCCGCTATGTATTTCTCGACGAAGGATGGGTCTACTTCAATGGTTTGCAAAGATACCACGTGTGGGTCAAGGAAACCCACCGGTTCTTTCCATTCCCGGAGTTTTTTCCACATGTATTTATACACAAGCAACGAGTTCTGATATTTATCTGTATTACATGAATATAGAACTTGATTGTATGCACTTACAGTGTCCAACATCGTAGAAGCGAGGCGTCGAGGCCAACGAGGTTGAATAGGTCATATAAGTCATTGAAGCCCACGACGAAGTGGTTCGTCCCCTGAAGAAATGCTCATCGCTGTATCGACAAGGATTCCAAAGATCGCACCCTTCTTTGCGGTCTTCTGCATGTACCAAGCATGCAAAGCCTGACAAACATATCCAGCGCGCATTAATACTGCGTGGGAGCACAACGGTTTTTCGATGATGTAGTTCCCGGACATCCCATACTTCCTGGACTTAGGAGGCGCCTTAACGTTCATCGATTTCGATTTGACCTTAATGATTGGCAGCGTCTTCCCTCGAGACGACTCGGGAACCGATACGGCGGCACGTTTTTGTTGTTCCTTCAGCGTCTTCTCCACGAGAACCGATGAGGTGGCCTTTTGAGGTGAAACATGAGGTGGAGTCATCGAGGGTTCTATTGGAGAGGAATGGTCGTGTCCAGATCGTGGCACTGCTGGGTCCAGGGCGATGTCCTTCTTGGGCCATTGGATAAAAGTGTGCACAGCATCTCCTAGTGTTCTGATGTCTTCGTTCGGGCAAATCTTCAGCGGGACGGCCATAAAATTATCATGTTGAAGGACCGGAAAGGCGACTAGAGGGGGGGTGAATAGGAGCACCGAATCTTTTTCGCAAAGAATGAATTCAACTTATAAATCACTCCAATAGCTATGAGAGCTATGAAGATCAATGATTAAGCACAGAGGAAGTCTTATGTTGAATCCACTCCTCACCCCCAAAGCTCAGAAAACAAAAACGAGGAAGAGCCGAACAAATCAGACAATCGGTACAACCACAGTCCAGATGGCCGGTTGTACCGCAGTCCGACACAACCATGAGTAACGGCCCGTTGTACAAGCAGTCCGTACAACCGCAAGATGTTAAGCCCTGCTCATCCGATTGTCCCGAACAGCAAAATCCGCTCGGGTTTCAAAACGAAAATCAACGAAACTTTTGATCTACGCGCCAAACTTGACCAAATTTGGAACACACCTTCCTAAGGATGTTAGGAACCTATTCCAAGAAACGATTGAGTAGATCCATCCACAAAATCTCAGGAATCAACCAAAACGGAAGAACGAAGAACAGAGACAACCCAAAACTAAAATCTTAGATTTAAACCAAGTTTGCTCTTCTAGAAATCGATCAAATGATCTTGTGGCACTAACCCATCATAGAACAACTCGTTTTGAGGCTTCCCAACAAGAAACAACAAGAGACTCACAAAATCAAGAAATCATCAAATGGGAGTCACGAAGAATGTAACAAGAGTTCGAGAGACAAACTTCAGATTTCATTCATTGAATCAAAAGCTTAAAAACACATAGATACATCCCCATACGCATGGACATTAGAACCAGAGGGATGATTACATGTAAGCTCAATCCATCTCCTCACTCACACAACTCAAGAACAAACACTCATCCATTCTTGAGGGAGATGAACACAAAGCCAAGAAGGGACAAGCAGGAGCACTACTCGCCTACACCTCCACTCTCAACAACTAAAGAGCAAAAGAGAAACAACCTCACAAAGCCTCTTTGACTCTAAAACCCTAATTCCACCTAAGTGCTCCAGAGGGCATGCAGCCCTCCTCTCCTTTTATAGCGCTCGCTAACGGGTCTCCGCCCGTTCGCCCGCTATGTCCAACGGAGCCCGCCCGCCAGGCAAATTTTGCGACTTCCGATTCGCCTTCAGACCTTCCGAAGCTTCAGCCCTTGTCTCAAGACGCCTCGCAACCACCTCGAGTCCACGCTGCCTTCGACACATCCCGACTGCTTCGACCTCGGCCACACTGCGCTTAGTCCAGATCCATCGTGTCTCGCCACGACTCCACTCGACGCCCCATGACCACACGCATAAGAAACACGTAAACCGAACAAGTTCTTCACAACTTGACCTAACGTTAGCTCAAACATGCAATATGCAACACATATGCATGAACACACTTGATATGACCTATCCCAAAACTCAAATCACCAAAATGGCCGAACTCACAATACAATCGGTATAACCGCTTATGTTACCAATGGATCAACCGCGACTCGGCCGATCGCCCAATACTCAAGGTCGTTCCGATTTCCAATGAAGACCGAACTCAAAAACAACTTCTCCGAATTCTTCAACCGCCATTTACCAATCGGTATAACCGCCTCATGGTCGTATCACCATAACACGCCCGTCGTTCGATTATCCCGACAATACGATTGATTTCACAAAACGCGTGAACGGCAAGAACGACAAGGTCCGACCACACAAACCAAACTCGATCGACCTAAACCTTTGTCAATTACTCATCACTTTCATGGAGACACGACCACATGGTCTCTCAATCTCCCCCTTGATGAGAATATTGACAAACTCAGAAAAAGCTTTTAAGAAGAGTTTGAGTTTGAAGAAACCAACATGGTCCATGAAATGAAATGAAGCTAATGACCATGTCGATGTATGAACGCTAGAGCAACAACCGAAAGAGCAAATTGATCTCCAAAGCTCTAAACTGCTCCCAACAGACTTTTTTCTCTATTCTCCCCTTTTGGCAATAAACGATCAAGATGTAATAGAGAGAATATGACATGTTAAAGGATGAAAAATGGTCAAGTTTGTTTATTTAAGCATTTTGAGCCATGAGAATTATCCATAATGACCAACATGTAATACACCAAGCCATAACTTAATAAAAAGGCTATCTAGATCATGACAAGATATGTATAAGCTAGCTAGAACACATAGATAACAATCTGAAAAAAAGGTACATTATGTGAGCAAGTCAAGTCATTAATGAGCAAAGTCTCGCTAGAGATATCCAAGGATGATGCAGGCCATGTCAATAAGCTAAGCGGAACTAAGAAGCTTAAATTGAGACCAAATAGAGTGCTATGCTCAAGATTGAAACATTGGTTAAAGTACATGATACTTTTTGTGGCTTTAAGCACATTGAACACATGAAACATATTTTCTTTTGAAATTCATGGTGGTTTCCAACCAGATTTTTGTTTTATCATGTGCTAGGTCTCAAGCCTTATGCGACTACTCCAAGCGAGAAGCTTAAGAAGATAGTCTAGGTCACCCAAAACTCCCCTAAGTTCATGCCAAGTGCAATGGCAAGCCGTCTCATAGGAGAGAATTGGTGAGATCGGTTTTTCGCACAAAAGAGATCTTTTTGCCTTTTAACAAGTTGTACTAACTCATGCATCACCAAGAGACTAAAACAGCTCTTTCTAAGGCTCAATATAGATTCATCACTCTACCCAAATTTATTTGACATGGCATGAATCATAAAAGGATAGCTCAAGAAAGACTAATCTCGAAAAGCTAACATGACAAGTTTTAGTTTAAGTTGAGCAATTTTAATTAACTTATCATGGCAAAAGCTAGGCTACACATATGAAGTCATGATAAATCTAGCAAATAAGCACAAGTCATGGCAAGGTGTAAAGCATTGTAAACATGTCATAGCAGGATAATAATCAAGGCTCAATGTAGTTATATTACAATGCGAGAATGCTAGAAATGCGTAAGATCCAGCCCCCTCAACATTAGATGCAACTTTTAGTTCAAGTTGAGTTAACTCAATATTAAGCCCGTAAGCTCCCAAATGAACTCCCTTGAACCAAAAACAATAAATCGAGAAGTCGGCAAAGAAAA
Organism: Phyllostachys edulis; assembly: GCA_036346405.1. NCBI lineage: Eukaryota > Viridiplantae > Streptophyta > Magnoliopsida > Poales > Poaceae > Phyllostachys > Phyllostachys edulis. Next base: position 46,258,180 of record CM070567.1, read on the forward strand.
CATAAAACAAAGATCCTTAAAGCATAGATAAGATATAGAGAATACTATGGCTCAGATCGACTCTCATCTACCCCATATGACTCTAGGACTATCAAGCGCCCACTTAACACACCTAGGAGCAAACACGCACTGCCTACCCGAGGGTGGCCCAACCTCGCTAGAACCTACAAGAAGTGAGTGAGCTCAACCTAGTGAGATAAGTAATGACTAATAAGCAAAGATCCTAGAATCACAAGATAAGAGCAGTAAATCTAAACAACTAGACAAAAGAAGCACTCTAATCTATGCTAGGAGGACTAATCCCAAATGCACCCAAAATGCAATGCAACAAAGAAGGAGCAAGAGCATAAATAATATAGTAGAGCAAGAAACCCAAAGCTCCCTCACTACAAATTCCATAAGGACAAACCACCCCAAGCTCTCCTCAGCAGAGTCAAAACCTCGAACTATCCAATGGCTTGGTGAAAATGTCGAGAAATGTCACCAACCGGTGGTCACTTCCACAAACCGAGCACTATATCGCCCTTCTCTACATGGTCTCTAAGGAAGTGGAAACGAATATCGATGTGCTTGGTCCGAATGCCGCGACTGGTTCTGGCAATGTTAATCGCAGAAGTGTTATCACAAAAGAGTGGAACAACGCCGATAACTAACCCAAAGTCCCGCAGGTCGGCCATCCAGAGCACTTGACTACAAAGAATCGCCGCAAAGAACGTACTCGGCCTCTGCGGTGGATCAGGTAACACTGCATCGCTTCCTTGAAGACCAGAAACAAGAGAAGTGCCAAGAAATTGGCGGTGCTGGTGCTCTTCCTATCTATCCTACTGACCAAATAAGTCTGTGATCCGAAAAGGCTCTCAAGGAAAGACAGATGAGGAAGAGTACCAGATACCATAGTCAATGGTAGCTCAAGGTACGGAAGATGCGCTTCACCACCAAGCGGTGAGATACGCGAGGAGAAGCTCGAATCGAGCACACGCACACACGGAGAAGTGTATGTCCGGTCTCGAGGCGAGGAGGTAAAGAAGGAGCCGATCATACTTCAACTCCTTCGATCAATCGCTCGCCATCCTCATCTGGTCAAGATAGGTCAGAGAAGCCATGGAGTCGACACGTGCTTCCCATCACTCATGTCAAGCGCCAGAGGTCACGAGTGTACTTTCCTTGATGAAGAAATGTACCTCCCGAGTCCGCTTGATTTGGAAGCCAAGGAAGAAGGTCAACTCACCCATCATACTCATCTCAAACTCGGTGCTCATGACATCCGAGAACCGGGAAACCAGAGTATGGGAAGAGCCGCCAAAGATAATGTCATCGACATAGATCCGACGAAAGAAGGTCGATGCCATGCCTGCGGATGAACAAGGTCTTGTCAACTTTACCCATCTCAAAACCATGACTTATCAAGTAGGACTTAAGCCTCTCATACCAAGCTCGGGAGCTGCTTAAGTCCATACAACATGGAAAGCTTGAAGACATGGTTAGGTATTTGGGGTTCTCGAAACTCGAGGTCGCTTGACGAGACTTCCTCCTCAATAAGGCCATTGAGGAAGGCACTCTTCACGCCCATCTGGTAAAGCTTGAAACCCTTAGAAGCCGCAAAGGCAAGCGTGATTCTAATGGCTTCAAGTCGAGCTCTGAGGGCAAAGGTCTCCTCAAAGTCTAGACCTCAACCTCGAAAACCCTCGAGCTACTAATCTCGCCTTGTTTGGATGATTACCCCATCCTCACTCTGCTTGTTCTTGAACACCCACTTGGTTCCAATGATATTGTGGCCTCGTGGGGCTCTACAAGCGACTGCACCTTGTTCCTCTCGAAATTTTCTAGCTCCTCATGCATGGCATTGACCCATGACTCATCGATAAAGCATGAGAAACATCTTTGGGCTCAAAAGAGGCAATGAAGGCGAATGGAGACAGAATTGAGATAAGCTGATTTTGAGCGGTAACACGCTCAAAAGATCTCCAATGATCTCGCTCTGAAGGATGAACTTTTGGATGTGTCTAGGAGGTCCCGGAGAGATGAAGAAGTGGCCTCTACCTCATGAGCCGACGAGGTAGGAACAGAGCCACTAGCTCCAGAGGAAGCGAAGGCAGGGTCGATCACCTCGAGGTGCGGTGGAAGACGGCACCTCAAGGAGTGGATGAGGGACAGGATCGTAGACAACCACATCTCCATCGCCCTCATCATCCACAAAGATGGTCTCGGACAGCTCTAAAGAACTCGAGATATCTGCCTAGTCCCTGACCGCCTCGCCAAGGTCACCTCGCAGTGTCTCTACCATTTTGCTAGTCTCGCAGCCTGCACTTATAAGTTCGCCAAGAAGTCGAGTAGCCTAGAAAGATACCGCCACAGAACGTGACTCGAACTTGTCTAGGTTCCCGCACTTCAAGATAAAGCACTTGCAACCAAACACACGAAAATGAGAGACGCTGGCTTTCGCAGATCTCACTCATAAAAAGTGCGGTGTAGGAGTGCCCAAGAAAAACTCGATTCAAACATGGCACGCGGTCGCAATGGCCTCATTTCAAAACTTCCTGTAGAGTACTCATCAAGCATCGCCCCGCCATCTCGACTAAGGTACGGTTCTTCCTCTCCACAACGCCATTTTGCCGAGGGACGATGGAGAAGAGAACGGTGCTCTACACTGCCTCACCACAGAACTCTCAAAGTAGGAATTTTGAACTCCGTACATTGTCATCAGCGGATCGCTCGAAGGCACCGGAGCTCAACAGAAAGCCTACTAAAAAGACCTCGAAAAGTGTAAATGTCTCATCCTTTGACGCTAAGAAAACACCCAAGAATACCTCGAGAAGTCATCGACCACAACAAGAACATACCACTTCCTCCTGCGCCGATCAAGACTCGAGCCGTCCAATCGTGTCCATGTGGAGCAATTGTCTTGCATCGGTCATAGTAATCGGACCGAGGATGAGAAGCGGCAACCATCTTGCCGCGTTTTGGATGGAGTGCAAACAAGATCTTTGACCATCTTGAGTTTCGCAGACTACTTAATGAGATCATGGTCGCTAACTCGGGTCAAATGGTCAAATCCAATATGACCAAGTCTCCTATGCCGTAAAGAGAGATCGCGGGACTCGTATAACCAAACACCGGAGAGGATCACCGAAGAATCGGAAAAATCAGCACGAAAGATCCTCCCATAACGAGAAATCCCGCAAACCGGACTACCCAAGAGTCAAGAATTTTGCAATTGTTTTTCTTAAAGCTCACCTCAAACCGCCATCAAGAAGTCGAGAAACCGAAAGCAAATTGTACCGCAGCTTACTAACCAAGGCAACATCCTTAAGAATAAAAGAAGCATTAATACGCACAAGATCTTTGGCGATGACGCGCCAGCACGAAGCGCCTCCGAAGGTGATCGCCTCATCACCGGAGCGCGGGCTAGGAGGAGAACCAACGGAGTCTCCTAATCATATGACGAGAACAACCGAGTCTACAAGCCAAACCTTCTCCTTCCCTACCCGGCGAACTGAGTCAAACAGAGTAAAGTCTCAAGATCGATAAATCAACAATGATTTTGGCACCCAATATCGAATAACACGCCGAAAGCGATGAAGTAGTCAAGCCCGATCGACCTCTATCTACCCTACGCCTCTGTCACTCAAAGCGAAGGTCTAAGAGTAGACCAAGTCGTTATCGGGTCCGATCGCTACGGAAGGAGCGAGTCGAGCACCGCAATATGTCGAACACGCCGCTGGTAGCTATCTCGATGGGGAAACGAGATCTACCTCAGACGGCGGAAGTCACGATCGAAAGCAAAGATGAGGACGAAAACCGTAAAACTCGAAAAACCAAGTCCTCGATGTCGCACAAACCCATCGAAGAAACAAGCCTAGACCTCGTGTTGGTCTTAGGTGCACTCAAGGTCCGGGGCCGACCACAATGCGCCTAAGAGACTCAACATGGTCTCTACGCGATCTTGGCGCTGAAGCATCGATCGACCAGTGTCCATCCTTCGACGGAAGGTGCAAGGATACTTCACCTTCGAGAGGTAGAAGCAAGATGTGAAATTACCTTCTCGTCGAAATCCTCGACATAGCCCGCCGACTTGAAATGGACTTTCTCGGTCCTGGCTCGCCTCGATCACACACGTGCTATGGGTCCGAGCACGGCAGTGGATGCTTCCTCATGTCCTCAAAGAAGTCATATCCTAGACCCCGATTAAATCTGCAGATCTTAGATTGGTCTAGAATAAGATTGAGCTTCTTCTTGCCTCCTACAAATCTCTCGAGAGTGTTCATAAGGTAATCGACACTCCCGAAAGAGAGAGGTGCAAGAAGAGCAAGGGAAGAAGAGAAGCAGAAGGTAAGGGAGCAAAAGAAGAACCAAGAAGAGAGGGAAGAATGGCTTGTGCACGCACACCGACTCAAGGGACATCCCATCGCTAGCCGCTTGGTTCACGCCGCTAAGCTGCCTCAACCTTATCCCGGGCTTCTCCCTTCTCCACAATCATATTACAAGCACAATGTGGCTTCTCTAGAAGGTCCTTAGTTAGCTTCACACATTTCTCATCCAAAGCAATCAAGTCGATTTTAGTTTGTTACACTTAATGCATGGTGAGCTAACAGGTCCTTAGAAGCAAACTTAGCCAACTTCCTTTCATGATCAATCATATCTTGAAACTGTTTGGAGATAGCTTCAAGTTCAAAGCAGCTAACTTAGGACAGCTTCAAGCATGAATCACTCGGCTCAAGTAAAGAAGCTTGTAGTTCAAGAATTTTATGATCCGCCTGCTTTAAGTTCATCTTCAAGTTATTGCAATTTTCACAAGACTCAAGGCAGATCAAGAAGCATGGCATAAGATCCTCTAGCAAAGAATGTCCTTACCTCACATGAGGTGGGAGAAGTAGTCTCATCAAGAATAAGTAGGGTAATGTACCATCCTACTCAACTCTAACTCAAAGAAGGCACTAACATTCTCCACCTTAACACTATCAAGTTTGGAGGACACACTATCATGTGAGGTCCTTAACTTCTCCATATCAACCAAACAAAGCAGAGCATGTATCACAATCATCACTAGAAGGGCGGATGTAAGAGCAATAATCTCTAGTGACACTATCTATTTCCTTCTCTAACTCAAAGACACCTAGCCTTAGCTTTAGCATGAAAACCTCCTAGCTTAAGAAAAGCATGATTGAGCTGTCAGAGGTGGGATCTACCTCGTCCGAAGTCGGAGTACACCATTGTCATTGAGTTCGCCCTCGAGGGCCATGAAGCACATGCCGAGAAGTCGCCGCCGCCATCCTTGGGCTCTTGGTCACCCGTCCGTCATCGCCGCTTCCATCCTCCACCTCGCCGAGGTCGAGGTCGTCCGGCGCGGTGAGGACGCGTGGAAGAGCTTCTTGGCTTTGCCAAAGTTGCGGAACTTCTTCTTGTCAAGGCGTCGAGCCGGAGGCTTTTTGTTGCGGTTCTTGTCGGTGTAGTCGTTTTGCCCGAACCGCCAGAGTCGTTTTTGCCCTTCTCCAATTTTGGGGCTTTTGCTCAATGTGGTTGGGGCCACCACACTCAAGCAAATCACGGTCCTCCTCTCTTCTCGCCCCTCCTCCCTTTGTAAGCGTGGGAGAATCTTCGAGCAAGGAGGGCAAGTCGCTCATCCGCGAAGTCGCTCTAATCGATCATCGCTATGTCACAGAGAGCAAAGGGAGAAACCGCAAGAAGAATCAAGAAAGCCCTAAGAAGAAACGGATTGGTGACTAAGGCCATCGATCAGGACTTCGACCGACGAGAGACAACGCTAATCTCGTGAGTCTTGAGGCGCGAGTACAACAAGGCCAAGAGTCGTGGTCGAGAGGTCTGCGTGTCTTTGATGGTGGTCACTTTCATCTCCCAAACACGCAGACGAGTGCCGTGAGCATCCGACGAGCATTGTCCGAAGTCGGGTATGTGAGACCGACCGCTCGGAGGTTGCTCAAGATCTTGTGAAAACGCATGGCACTCATCTAAGGACTCACCAAGAAGCATCTCAAATTTGTTGTATTCTCGTTTGAACCGGTCCTGCCGAACCGCCTTGATCTGGTGGTGCCTCATGGTATCGCCGAGGGTCACCCAGATATCGTAGGCGGACGACAGTGAGATATGCGGTCAAACTCACTACGACTCAAACCACGGATGATGATGTTCCTTGCCTTTGCATTCGCCTCAACATCAACCATGTTCCGGCATTGATGTTCTCATCGGCAGAACAATGAATCGAACCTTGACCTTTCGCCAGATGGCATACCCCGGCCTCGATGTATGTCTCCATTCGCTCTTCCGAAGGGTAATCGATGCCATCGAAAACAAAGTGGCTTGGTCGAGTACTTGTCCATCGCCACGGCTCTTGAGACCGTTAAGATCTATTGAAAAGAGCTAACCGCTCGATACCAATTGAAGGACCGAAAGGCGACTAGAGGGGGTGAATAGGAGCACCGAATCTTTTTCGCAAAGAATGAATTCAACTTATAAATCACTCCAATAGCTATGAGAGCTATGAAGATCAATGATTAAGCACAGAGGAAGTCTTATGTTGAATCCACCTCACCCCCAAAGCTCAAAGAAACAAAAACGAGGAAGAACCGAACAAATCAGACAATCGGTACAACCACAGTAAATGGCGGTTGTACCGCAGTCGACACAACCGAAGTAAACGGCGGTTGTACACAGTCCAAGTACAACCGCAGTGTTAAGCCTTGGTTCATCCGATTGTCCCGAACAGCAAAATCCGCCGGTTTCAAAACGAAAATCAACGAAACTTTTGATCTACGCGCCAAACTTGACCAAATTTGGAACACACCTTCCTAAGGATGTTAGGAACCTATTCCAAGAAACGATTGAGTAGATCCATCCACAAAATCTCAGTGAATCAACCAAAACGGAAGAACGAAGAACAGAGACAACCCAAAACTGAAATCTTAGATTTAAACCAAGTTTGCTCTTCGAAATCGATCAAATGATCTTGTGGCACTAACCCATCATAGAACAACTCGCTTTGAGGCTTCCCAACAAGAAACAACAAGAGACTCACAAAATCAAGAAATCATCAAATGGGAGTCACGAAGAACGTAACAAGAGTTCGAGAGACAAACTTCAGATTTCATTCATTGAATCAAAAGCTTAAAAACACATAGATACATCCCCATACGCATGGACATTAGAACCAGAGGGATGATTACATGTAAGCTCAATCCATCTCCTCACTCACACAACTCAAGAACAAACACTCATCCATTCTTGAGGGGAGATGAACACAAAGCCAAGAAGGGGACAAGCAGGGAGCACTACTCGCCTACACCTCCACTCTCAACAACTAAAGAGCAAAAGAGAAACAACCTCACAAAGCCTCTTTGACTCTAAAACCCTAATTCCACCTAAGTGCTCCAGAGGGCATGCAGCCCTCCTCTCCTTTTATAGCGCTAACGCTCTCCGCCTCCGCCCGCCTGCTATGTCCAACGGAGCCCGCCTCGCTTGTGCAAATTTTGCGACTTCCGATTCGCCTTTCGCACCTTCCGAAGCTTCCGCTCCTTGTCTCGCCGCCTGCAACCACCTCGAGTCCACGCTGCTTCGACACATCCCGACTGCTCGACCTCACGCCACCGCTTAGTCCAGTCCACCGTGTCTCGCCACGACTCCACTCGACGCCCCACACCACACACGCATAAGAAACACGAAACCGAACAAGTTCTTCACAACTTGACCTAACGTTAGCTCAAACATGCAATATGCAACACATATGCATGAACACACTTGATATGACCTATCCCAAAACTCAAATCACCAAAATGGCCGAACTCACAATACAATCAGGTACAACCGCCATGTTACCGGCGGATCAACCGCACCGGCCGTCTCGCCCAATACTGCGGTCGTTCGATTTCCAATGAAGACCGAACTCAAAAACAACTTCTCTCGAATTCTTCAACCGCCATTTACCAATCGGTATAACGCTTCATGGGATCGCATCGCCATAACACGCCGGCCGTTCGATTATCCCGACAAATTTCGATTGACTTCACGAAAACGCGCGAACTGCAAGAACGACAAGGTCCGACCACACAAACCAAACTCGACTGACCTAAACCTTTGTCAATTACTCATCACTTTCATGGAGACACGACCACATGGTCTCTCACATGTACCATATCTACCTCGACCCTGGCATAACCCTGCACCAGCTGGGCACCATGCTGCACTGCCCTTTCCTGGTATGGATACACCATCCCCCGCGTAGCCTCAATAGAAAGGGACCCATCTATCCTCACTTGGAGCTTGCAGGGCGTCGGCCCCTACAAAATGATACGCAATTAGCTAAGGCATCCTATAGTTTTTTGTGTATTCCATAGATGTACATTACCTTAATGTCGTCTATCGGTAATTGGACGTCGTCATGTTTAGAATTATGCGTGGACGCGACGCCATCTCGGCGTCGAGTAGGACCTGCTCCCAAATTAACAAGGGCGGCTTATGATCGCTCAGAGTTGATTCATTTGATCCTCGCAATGTCGCTAGCTTTCCTTCAAATTTTTCAAGAATCATCTGCACCAACCGTCCTCGTGCTTTCACTTTGGATCTCTTCCTACTCCTATACGTGCGAGAGTCGTCTGCGAATCCATGACTCCAAGGTACGTTAACCCCAAGGCCTCGCGTGTGACCCTGGTGCTTCTTGTTTCCCAGGGCCGTAGTTAGTATATCATTCTCCCTGTCTGCTTGGAAGGAGTCTTGGGAAGTTTGGGCAGTCAATTCATGCTGCAAGAGGTCATCATGTTATTCTAGACACTATAAAGTTATGGAATTATTAACAACTAGGTAGTTCGATATATTTACCACATGTTGGGACACTTCCTGGTCCGCCGGGTTTGTGAAAGAGATGTGCCCAAGACGAGACTTTGCCTCGCTTGTAACCACTTCGAACGCTGGTCTGCGGATGTCAAGAATGGCCCGGTTATGTTTGCCTCGCCACCGCCCATTCCTCAGATTTACCTGCGTACCCAACGGTGCCGAGTCTGTGCGGGTGAGTGTTTCGTGTCTGGAGAGCTTTGTGCGCTGCACTTTGCTCCTTAAATTCGGCCGTTGTCTTCATAGCCACAAAGGTGTCCCATGCTTCCCGCGTCTAAAATCCATACTTCGCGAAGGGCATCTGACCCGTGTTCACATACTTCGTGACAAGAATGCTCTTGAAGGTCCTCCACGATTTATCCATCGTGAGCATCGCCGTCCATTCCACGCGTGCCATGTCTGCTTCTGGGATAGTGAACTTGCTTGAAAGTTCTGTCCACAGCGCGCCTCTCGTTTCTTTCGTCAGATCCATCCACCTTGGTGTGGTGATAGGGACCCGTTCCCTTGCAAGTATCCCACAGATGGTCCGGAATCTCGCCGCTGATCTCTTGGGACTCAGAGGGACCCCAAAGTCACTGACCTCCGTGATGACCAGTCGCCCCACAGGCATTTTCGATTTTCCTCTGCCATCTCACTTTCGTATCATCTGTGGCATCGGTGACGGCGGCCTCGTCGACGCCTCTGCCATCTGCAGCGTCGGTGACGGCGGCGAAGACGGCGCCTCTGCCATCTGCGGCATCGGTGACGGCGGCAAAGACGGTGTCTCTGCCATCTCGCTTACTTGCTATCTATATAAGTTACATATGCAATAAAATGGACTGCAAGTGTCCCAAATTAACATATACATATGAAGTATCTCCATGTCATTTAAACTGCTAAACATATACCGCATGTATATGAATGAAATTGCATAATTAATTCCGCATAAGGCACGAGGAGGACCAAATTAACATAATCAAATGTAAATCATTCAAGTCATTTAAATTGATTGAAATGCAAAACATGTACCATATGTATATGAATGAAATTAGCACAGAGCACAAAAATTTAAAATTAATGTGAGCTCTCATATGGCGAGTTGCACAAGAAACAAACTAAAAACAGGATGAAGCTAAGCAAATAAGATTGCTCAATTGTTCTCGAGCTGACTAATTGCATAAGACATAGTCTTTGCAATCTCGATCCTCATCAAAATCTCTTCACCAATCAATTTTGATAATTACAAAACAGATCTTGAGCTCAAACTAAAACTTTCTCATATTTAACTATCTTAGTGAAATCAAATCACAAAAATAGCACATGAAGCATTCTGTAAACAGAACATCTGATCATATGCCTTCAAGATAATTCACAAATTTATATCAACAATAAGCCTAATTGACAGATTGAGAATAGAAATGCAAATATCTCATAGAACATCAATTAGATCATAAAACATACAAGTGTAATCTTAATTCAGCTATAATGAAAATGTAACGATAAAGGCTACTAATTATAACCCACCATATAAAGCAATATGACAATATGATTAAGCTCAAGTCTGTTTCTAATTATCTATTTGATTTCAGATTTCGACTATCATCACAGAGCATCAACAGAACCCATCGCAGAGCAAGGGAAGGAGTGGGATAGAGCGAGTAGAGTGGTATACCAGAGGAGGCGCGAGGGAGTACCAGAGGAGGCGCTGGAGCCGGCGCGAGGAGGGAGCCGGTGATAGGCCGGAGAGGAGGATGGCGATGCTCGTCGGGCTGGAGTCGGAGTAGGGAGGTGGCCGGTCGTCTAGCTGGAGTTGGAGGAGGCCGCGCGTCGGAGGAGGGAGGCAGCCGCTCGTCGGGCCGAGTCGAGCAGGAGGCGCCCGGCCGTCGGGCCGAGTCAAAGCAGGAGGTGGTGGTCGCCTGGGCCGAGTCGGAGCAGGGAGGCGGCGAGCCTTAGAGGAGGCGAACGAGCGCACGAGAGCTTAAAGGGCATGGGAGTAGTGGAAGTGACGAGCAAGAGCAAAAACCCTAGCCGTTCCCTCCTTATAAAAAGGCTATCACAGACGATTCTATTATAGAACCGTCTGTGATTAGGAATCACAGACGGTTCTTAATAAGAACCGTCTGTGGTCCCATATCATAGACGGTTCTTATTAAGAACCGTCTGTGATTCCTTATCACAGACGGTTCTAATGGGTTCTATAATAGAACCGTCTGTGATCGCCTGAAAAACCTGGTGACAATCTATGATATCTTGACAAAACCTGGTGACAAGTGATTGTCAAGTCCATATGAACCTGGTGACAAGTATGATGACAAGTTCATAACACATTTGACTTCAAAAATTCATATCTAATTCAACTCAACTCCAAATCAAGTGAAACCAATTTTGATACTCCACATTACAATGAACGTCCACATTGACATCAATATCAAAGATTAAAAGTCCATAACACATGATGTTATGGAATAAATTAATTACAATGGAGTAAATTCTTAATTAAAATATAGCCCTTCATGATGATCGATGCGCATATAGCTAGCTTCCTCACTGGGTTCTTCCTCGAGCCTGATGCCATTTCCGAAATGAGGCAACTTGTCAAATTGATTGTATTCTTCCTCGTCCACTATATTCTCAACTCCGATAATCCTCTTTTTTCCATGAAGAACTACGTGGCGCTTCTTATTTGTCGGGTCGGTTACATAGAAGATTTGAACAACTTGGTTAGCCAGTACGAATGGTTCATCTTTGTATCCAACACGTTCAAGGTCCATGGTAGTGACGCCGTACTTGTTGACCTTCACCTGTGGGAGATGGACCCAATGGCACCGAAATAGGAGGATCTTGAAAAGCACGTAGTCGAGCTCCCATATCTCCTCTATTTGCCCATAGTAGGAGCTCCTCAGCCCATCGGTACTGAATGCATCTATGCGGACACCGTTGTTCTGGACTATGCTCTTCCTATCCTGAGCTACCGTATAAAATGTGTACCCATTTATGTCATATCCTTGCCATGTAACAATTGTAAATTGTGGCCCTTGTGCCAACCATAGCAGCGTATCATCACTTGATGACCTCCCAGTGATTCACACCTTTAACCATTCATTGAACCGACGGTTGTGCTCTCTCGTGATCCAAACCTCCGACCGGTCTAGATTCTCATATGCATTCCATGTCTTTGTGCTCGCCGATGTACGGGGACACTTGGGTCATGTGTTGCAAGATCGTGAAATGGGCTTGAGCGTACGTATCCAGATCGGGAGTGATTGATTTCCTTCCGATGGTCCCGATACCATCCAGTCTCCCCTCATGGCGAGATAGAGGCACACCTATCGGTTCCACCTAAGCCATGTAGTCGACGCAGAACTCAATGACCTCTTCGGTTGTATAACCTTCGATGATGCTGCCCTCCGGTCGAGATCGATTCCGTACATAGGACTTAAGAATTCCCATGTACCTCTCGAACGGGTACATAAGACGTAGGAACACAGGGCCGCACATCTTTATCTCTTTCACAAGGTGAATAATGAGATGGCCCACGATATCGAAAAATGACGGAGGGAAATACATCTCAAGATAACATAGAGTCGTCACCACCTCGGCCTATAGAGCATCTAGTCCTTGGGGATCGATGACCTTCTGAGCAATTGAGTTGAAGAAATAACACAGCCTTAAGATTGCCACTCGGACCTTGTTCGGCAAAATACTCCTAATTGCAATAGGAAGCATTTGTGTCATCAGCACATGACAATCATGAGACTTCATACCAATTAATTTTAAATCTTGCATAGAAACAAGTTTCTTAATGTTAGTGGAGTAACTAGACGGGACTTTCACACCATCCAAGCTCTGGCATGGTTCATTTCTCTCGGCCTTGGACAGAGTGTAGCAAGCTGGGGGAAGGTACGTTAAATCTGTATCAGTCTCTTTCGCTAACTCGGTCCTTATGTTCATATCAACCAAGTCACACTGTGCGCTTACACCATCCTTTGTTTTGCCACTAATATTCAGTAAGAGACCAATCAAGCTATCACATACATTCTTCTCGTGCATGACGCCGATGCAGTGGTGAACTTCTAAGTTCTCCCAATAAGGCAAGTCCCAAAAAATTGACCGCTTCTTCCAGATGTTCTTCTGACGGGTTCTTAATTTACGTCCCTTCCCAAGCACAACACCGATATCCTTAACCATATCATAGGCCTCTTTCCTCTAAAAGCCCTTGAGCCGAACCGCCCTCCTTATTTTCGCTTAATTATTTCTTCATCTTGCGGTATGGGTGACTCACGAAGGAACGTATGGTGACGATATATACGCTTTTGCGTGAGTTGTTCAGCCATACACTCTCCGTAGCATCTAAGCAGTGCGGACAGGCTTTGGCTCCTTTTGTACTGAAGCCCGACAGGTTACCAAGGGCAGGAAAATCATTGATGGTGTAGAACAACATGGCGCGAAAGTGAAGTTCTCTCGCTTGTATGCATCCCATACCTGCACCCCTTCGCTCCACAAGTGTCACAAGATCTTCTAGCAATGGTGCTAGGTACACATCAATATCATTCCCGTGTTGCTTCGCCCTTGGATAAGTAGTGACATCAAAATGTACTTCCGCTTCATACACGTACCAATGAGGAAGGTTGTACATACATAGATTCACGGGCAGTGCTATGTCACGCTCATGTTACCGAAAGGATTCATTCCATCCAGACTCAACCCTAACCTTATGTTCCTCGCTCAAGACCGAACTCTTCAAGTCGATTGGAGTTTCTCCACTAGGCAAAATCAGCAGGTGTCTTAGCTTTCCATCTTTCTTACGCTCCTCCGAGTGCTAACACACCAATCTTGCCTTCTTTGGGTTCGCAAATAAACGCTTCAAACGTGGGATCACAAGCAGATACCACAACATCTTAGCAGGAGGTCCTTGCTTCACCTTAGCAGTATTCTGATGTTTTTATTGGGATGCTTTGCACACGGGACATACATGCATGTCTGCATACTCTTTATGGTAGAGGATACAATTGTTCGGACATGCATGTATTCTTTCTACTTCCATTCCCAATGGACAAAGAACCTTCTTTGCTTGGTAGGTGGTGTCAAGGCAACACGCTTCTCCTAAGGATGTCCGCTAGAGTCCTAACAACACCGTGAAACTCTTGTCGGACCAACCATTGCTTGCCTTCAATTTAAGCAGTTCAATCACGGTTGACAACCTTGTGTATTCCGACTTGCTGCCAGGGAACAAAATTCTCACTGAGTCCTCCATTAAGCCCTCGAATTTACAAAAGTCTCTCTCATTGTAGTTCTCATTTGCATCATGTAGCATCTGATCCAGATTGTCATCGTGCGACCTATTCTCATCAAAAGCACAGTCCACATCTGGCACATCGTTGACTTCCTCGGCAATGTCGTCATTATTAACTTCTGGTATAATCTACTCTTCACCGTGACTGGTCCAACATGTATACTCTTTTTTGAAACCCCTTCAAATCAAGTGCGCTTCGATCTGCGCCGAGTTGTTAAACATCTTCAGATTACCACAATCAATGCATGGACAGTACATAAAATTTATCCCCTTCTTCAACATATCCTGCTCGACGGCTCTTCTAAAAGCAACCACGCCATTAATATACTCTTGACTCACACGGTTCACACCGTATATCCAATTTTGGTCTATCTACGCTACGCATGTAACAAATTAGTGTCAAATTAGATTAATAAACCGCAAGTACGTACCCTTCCTATTTACCAAACATACTTAAATTGATTAGCGATTAATTTATAGCAAACATAAAGGGTTATAGATCGTTACCCTTAGAGCTCACGAAGAAAATACCAAATATCTCTCGAGAATCCTCTCCTTCTCCTCCCTTCCCTCTTTGTTGGCGGTGCAATAGGCTTCCTATTTACCAAACATACTTAAATTGATTAGCAATTAATTTATAGCAAACATAAAGGGTTATAGATCGTTACCCTCGGAGCTCACGATGAAAATACATAATATTTCTCGAGAATCCTCGCCTTCTCCTCCCTTCCCTCTCTGTCGGCAGCGCAATGGGCTTCCTATTTATCAAACATACTTAAATTGATTAGCAATTAAGTTATAGCAACATAAGAGCATCTCCAGTGTATTGAACCGATGCCGATTCAAAGAGATGCCACGTAAGCATTTAAAGAACTAGTCATTTTTCCCCCAATGTATTGATCCGATTCTTACTCTTAAGTGGACGACATCTTATTAAAAAAATCAAAAAAGAAATAAAATCTCTCTCAACCGCTCTCTCTCTCCATTTCCTTCCCCCTCACAAAACTTAATGCGCGCATATGCTAACCACCCAATGAAAAATATTATTCTATTCACTTGCATCCAGATTCAAAGTTTGCATCAGTTCCTAGAGTTTTGTTTCGGAATCGGCAGCTTCCAACGTGTGGAATCGGTTCCTAGCATTAAATCTAGCCATTTGAACCGGCTTATAAGCACGTACATTGCAGATGCTCTAAAGGGTTGTAGATTGTTACCCTCGGAGCTCACGACAAAAATACGAAATATCACTCGAGAATCCTCTCCTTCTCCTCCCTTTCTCCTCCTCCTCCCTTCCCTCTCTGTCGGCGGCGCAGTGGGCGTTTACCTGGTGGCGGCTCAAATGGGAATGGGCAGGGGTCTGGTCCATCTATTTGTGGTGCGAGGATATCACAGACGGTTCTTCTTATGAACCGTCTGTGATATACAACTATCACCGACGGTTTTTAAATAGAACTATCGGTGATAGTTCATAGACGGTCTGTGTTTACAACCGTCTGTGATACTAGAGATTATCACAGACGGTTGATTAATAGAACCAGACGGTTTTATTAATCAACCGTCTGTGGTACAAGAGATTGTCACAGACGGTTCTTTTAAAGAACCGTCTGTGATAGTTCCCAAACGGTTCTAGTAATGAACCGTCTGTGATAGATGCCTATCACAGATGGTTATTAATAAAACCGCTCGTGATAGGTCGGCACCAGATCGACAGATTAATACGAGCGGTTCCTTTGGAACCGTCTGTGATGAGGCGTTTTCTATAGCTTGTTTTGTAGTAGTGATCATCATTTTCGGCGTCGTCGATCATGCCCCAGTGACATCATCACTGCCATTAGCTTCGTCTCATGACGTTTTATGTCGTGCTCCCATCCTTTCCCCCAAAGCACCCCGGCTCGCCGGCACTACTATTCCCCCCATGCGCCTTTTTGCGTGCCGGCGCCACGTCGAACCTCCACCGGTGATGCGACCGCCACCATTGGGTCTGTCTCACTAGTTCGCCGGCTGCCCCTCCCTTTCCCTCGCTTGCGCCATCATTTTTGCCAAAGCTGGCACTATTCATGTCCGATGATTTTCTATATTTCATGTGAAGGCAAACTTCCGGACATTTGTTCTCCTTCATACGAAATCCGATTTCGTCAATTCTTGTTTCTAAATTCATCTAAATTTAGCCTCTTCCTATCACTACTAATTTTATTTTTAATTTTTAATTTTATTTGGATTTGTGTATTTATTTGGCCCTTTTCGCTCGTGTAGATTTTGGCGTTCCCGAAGAATTCTTAGAACCGTCTGCTGAAGCATCTCAAGCCTTGAACGGTGGCAAGTTGTAGACCTTTGATCATATTGAACCCATTCTATAAAAGTATATTGTTTTATATCATCATGCACTGCTAAGTTTATAATAAATGTTTTCGGGAATAGTTAAATGCCTAAATTGACATTATGCCTCCTTGTGTAATTGCTATTGACATGTACCCTTGAGTGACATAAATTCTTGGACACCCTAGGATGGTTGATATTAGTTGGACATTATTGTACTACCAACATGGGTATCGTATTATGCTTAGTCATGCTTAGTCGTGATGGATTCATGATCACTCACTCAAAGAATGATAAATTTGACTTAATGATATATGGAATCGTGGCGGAGCCACCGTTGATAAATTTTGTTGTGCCATGGCGAGGGTTGTCATTTGGGCAGGTTGAACGAAAATGATTTATGCTCGGGCGAGTGGGCAGTGGTGAAGGTGGGTGCGGAAGCATATTAAGATGCAGAAAGTCTCGTCTGAGTAACCACTAAGGACTTAACTTTGTGCGCCATTGATCTGGGCCTTACCGTGCAACCATAAGTCCATTTATGGGGTGGACCGGGCCAACTAATTAGCAATGTTTTGAGTCGGTTCTGTTTGGGTTGATAACTGGCGCAAGAGGGGGCCGGAACGGTGAATCCTTAGCGAGCAGAACCGGGTCAAAATAAAACTTTGTAAAAGCCTTGTCACGTGCATTAGACTGTTTACCTAAGAAAGTGAGTAGTGGTATCGATGGATGCCAAACAAACTAGAGCAATCATGTCTTGTGGGTCAAGCTGTATAACCTCTGCAGAGTGTAAAACTATTCAAATAGCCGTGTCCCTGGTTATGGACAATGCTTGGTGATTTCACATAAGGGGTAGACTTTTCTAAAAAATGTTGGAATGGTCTGGATGGTTTAAGAAGTTGGATCGGGTTGATGGTTGGGAAGTGAACAGGGTGTTCACTAGTCATTGCAAAAAAGAACTTGATTACTTATGTATTAATCTTTTAAATTATGTTTTTCAATCTAATTACTGTATTTACTGTCAATACAACTTTCTGCAAAATAGCCATAAAGCTATCCTTGTCAAGCCGTGCATGAATACTATTTGCATACATTTCCCTATGACTTGTTGAGTACTTTAAAGTACTCACGGCTTCACGCCATTGTTGAACATTCACATAGGAAGAACCAGGGAATACAGAGATTTATGATGAGGAATACTTTGAAGACTATGCGAACTAGAATGCGTTCTCCACTCGATTGCGTGTGGGCATGTCAGATGGCTACCAAGAGTTTGTTTATTCTCCGCTGGAAGTTTACTCTGTTATCGTTAAGCCCTATGTGGCAAACTCTGTAAAACCTGACCACAAGGTCTCTTGCTACTAAGTAATATTAATTTGTCTGCTTCATTAGCTATCTTGTTGTGTGGATATGATTTCATCGATGTTCCAACTGTGTGAGCTAGCTACTGATCATGGGACTAGTTCAGAATGCACAGAGGGTCCCGGAGTTGCATATCCGGGGTCCCGACAACTTCTCACGATTGGCGTTGGCAAGTCTAAGCACTCAGCTGATGCCTGATAAACATGTACCGGTAGAATTTGTTAGATGAAGAGGGACAGTGAAAATGTGAATTGTTAGTTGTATTGTAATAGTCCAAAGGGCAATATATATAGTACATGAACACACACAAGAGTAAACCCTAGACTACGAGTGGAATACCTATTTGACATGTGCATTACCTACCTGACATGATGTACCTATTCTGGTTTCACATATTGTAGAGTGAACACGAGGAGGGCAAGTACAATGTCGATGAGAGTCTGGAGGAGGGGCAGGAGAGATCGGACTGAACTGTTTGCACGAATAAACATCATGGTTTGGATGGTAGGATGGGCATAGTTCTTACGATGAGCCAGTAATGCTTGTATGCTTACTGTTTACGTGAATTCATGTAGAGGGCCTCAAGGTGTGTGTGTGTGTGTGTATATATATATATATATATATATATATATATATATATATATATATATATATATATATATATATATATATATATATATATATATGATATGTAGATGTTTTATTACCGTATGTTTAAATAAACTGAAGTCATATTTTCTGAAAAGATATCATCGATTGTTCTTTGATCTTAATCACAGTCTCGCGTCGTCGACTCCGCGTGCCAGGCGCGCGGGTTTCTAGTTTGGATCAATTGATGAGATGGCCAAGGAGGAAAAGCAACGCGATCAAGATGTAGTACGTACAACCATACCTCTACCGTAGCGTACAGGGAATGAAATACACGTATGCGTGGAAGGGGCAACCACTCGGCAGGCATGAGGTGGATGGTGGGTCCAGGAGATTTGCACGTGTGGGCCCACGCGGTTGACGGACCTGGCTCGGTCGGTTAATTGGGTCTGGACACTGCACTGCCATTTGGCACTAATTAGGGTTTTGGTAATTTGCACATTTGCCACCTTAAAGACAGTAATTATTACTCTGGCAATACCCTGGTAGGTATATAGGGGCCTTTGCCACTCTGACTAGAGTCAAAGTGTTTTGACAAGTGCAAATGACCACTCCTATACGACCTTTAAAGAAAGGACAATGATACTGCTCCTACAACCGATAGGAATCCACAATGATACGACTCCTACATCCGATACAAAGGATTCATATCAGCCGTCTCAGTTCATGCTCAACCACTACCACACAAGTATCATCTCACGCAGATTATCCTCCCCGTACTGATAGCCAGAGTCCCTATCTCACCATTCTCACCAGTGCCAGGAGCTCGATGCTCTTGATACCTTGCTCTCCCTCTCCCTCCCTCTCCATTACCACCACCACCCGGCAGCGTGTGCTTGAGGAAAGCCATACGCCATGGCTGGAGCTCGCGTGGAGGTTTCCCTTTCTGTGGAGAGGCCAGAGTCGGTCGGACTTGTCACCGCCGCGGTCGGATCTAGCCGGATTTGGTGGGGACGAGGACAGAGGAGTTGGGGTGAGCCGTGCTAGCCTCGCCCTACTAGATCTGTGCCCGCCGGTGATCGGGTGGCTCATTGCTTCTCGCCCGTCAGGTCACCAAGTAGCCTGCTGAGCCACATCCCCTGGCACGCCGCCGTGGCTACCGCGATGTACTCCGCCTCATAGGACGAGAGCGTGACAATTTTCTGCTTCTGCGATGCCCACGTGATCAGGCTAGTACCCAGGAAGAACACCATCCTCGAGGTGCTCTTGCGATCGTCCACATCGTCGGCGAGGTCACTATCACCGTAGCCCACCAGCTTGGGCTCGAGCGTACCACACTGCTTGTAGCAGCATCCGTAGCGAATGTGCCACTCATGTACCGCAGGACGTGCTTCACGGCCACCATGTGCTGCGAGGTGGGCACCTCCATGTATCGGGTGACAATACCCACAGCATAGACAATGTCGGGCCTGGTCTTCACCAGGTAGCATAGGCTCCCAACAACATTGTGATACTCAGTGGCATCGACCGCAGTGCTGCTGTCCTTCTTAGTCATCTTCAGCTGGTTCTCCATCGGCATCAGACACGGATTACACCGACATGCCCGCCGACTTCAGCACCTTGCAGGCATAGCTACATTGGCACAAAGTGATCATGCTGGCAGCCTGCTTCACCTCGATCCTGAGGTAGTAACTCAAAAGGTCGAGGTTGCTCATGTTGAACATGCTCATCATTTGTGCCTTGAACTTGGTGATGTCATCGACGCTCGACTCGGTGATGATCTAGTTGTTGTCGTACACCCCGATGAGCAGGAAATTCCCACCCTTTGCCATCCGGTACACTGTGTGCTCTATTTTGCTGTGTTCGAACCTGAGTGTCACCTGTGAGCTGTCTAGCTTGGAGTTCCAAGCCCGCGGTACCTGCCTTAGACCATACAGTGCCTTGCGCAGCTTGAGCACCATGTGCCTGTGTTTGTCATCAATGAAGCCAGGCGGTTGCTGCATGTACACCTCTTCGGTGAGTTTACCATTAAGGAACGCCGATTTGACATCCATGTGGTGGATTTCTCTGTCGTTGTGTGCCGCTAGGGCAATTAGCATGTGCACCATCTCCATGTGCGCCACCGGTGCGAACACCTCGTCGAAATCCACCCCATATCGCTGGGCATAGCCTTTTGCAACTAGACGAGCTTTGTGCTTGACAATGTTACCTTATGAATCTTTCTTTACCTTGAAGACCCAATTGAGCCTAATGACTCGGTGTCTTACCGGGAGTACGGTGAACTCCCACGTGGCGTTGTTGTGGATGGAGCGCATCTCATTCTCTATGGCGCACCTCCAACATGCCTCCCTGAGTGCTTGCTCGACGCTCGTGGGCTCCTCGGTGGCCAGCATGCAAAGGCCGTTGTAGTCGTCGTCGTGGACCGATGTCGTGTCGTAGACATTGGACACCATTCGATACTGTAGAGGCGCACCGTCTGAGTCGTGCAACACACCAGTGGGTGGGGTAACCCACTCAATGCCAGTCGGTGCAGCTGCTGGAGGAGTGACCGGTGTGTGTGGCTCCGTCGTTTGCGGTGCCACTGGACTTGCGCTTGATGTAGACGCCGTGCTTTGTCGCCATTCACTGGAGCGCCACCTGCCACATGCTCGATGGTGTACTCGATGGTGAACGTGTCCATGTCACCGGGAGCACGATTAATGGACATCGCCTCCCAGTCTCATTGCTTCTCCTCCTCGAACGCAATGTCGCAATTGATGTGCAGCTTGCGCGTCTTGGGATCATAGACGCAGTAGGCCTTGTCACCTTCCTAGTAGCCGATGAATACCATCGGCGTTGACCTATCCGACAGCTTCGTGACGCCGGGCCTAACCTTCTTGACGTGTGCGACACATCCAAACGTCTGGAGGTAGCGCACATTGGGCCACCGCCTATGCCACGCCTCATACGGTGTCATGTCATCGAGGCTCCGCGTTGGTGCCCAGTTTAGTATGTGCACAGCGGTCTTCACCGTCTCGCCCCAAAATGTAGCCAACATGCGCATGCTATTCAGCAGGCTGCGCGCCATTTCGACGGTCGTCTGGTTTCGGCGCTCTATGACGTCGTTCTGTTGTGGTGAGTAGGGAACGATGGTGTACTGCTTAATCCCATGCTCATCGCAGTAGTCGCCGAACTCATTGGAGTTGAACTCCCCACCACGATCTGTGTCGAACGCCTTGAGCTTGACGTCACGTTCGTTTTCAGCTAGTGCCTTGATCTTGCGAAAGAACCTGAATACTTTGTCCTTTGTCCTCAACATCTCCACCCACATGTACTTACTGTGATCATCCACGATCAGCAAAAAATAACGGTTACCGCTCGATGTAGTAGGTGTGATGGGGCCACAGAGGTCGCCATGCACCAGCTCCAGTCCACACTCAGCATGGTAAGACAAAGCCTGAGGGAAGCCCGGTGCTGCTTGCCAAGTGTGCAGCCATCGCAGAATTGCTCCACGCGATCGATTATGGGCACGCCATCCACCATATTCTTGGCGGTGAGATCATGGAGCGCGAGGAAGTGCAGGTGGCCATAGCACGTAGACTAGCACCACGCCACATCGTTTGCTTTTGCCAGCAGACACAGTGGTGCGGTCAAGTTCAAGGTCAATGTGTATAGCCTGTTCCTGGACCGCAACACTCGCGCCAACAGCAACCGCTCACGATTGAACATGCACATCTCCCCGCTCTCGATGACGATCTTGCAGCCACTCTCTTCGAGCTGTCCGAGGCTAATAATGTTACTTCAGAGCCGTGGTATGAAGTACACCTCGGTGAGCACCCGGTGCTCCTGGTTCTTGCATTGGAACATCACAGCACCTTTGCCACAGATCTCTACCACTGAGTTGTTGCCGAGCTTCACAGTGCCCTTCACCGTTTCATCGAGCGATGTGAGTGTTGACCGGTTGCTGATCATGTGGTAACTGGCGCTAGTGTTGAGGTACCACATGTCGCTGCCAGCGTCCACCGGGAACACATTCTCTTCGTTGAGGAAGACTGCTCCTTGCTGCGCACCGTCAGCAGCTTGCACGAGCTCACAGTGCTTGGCCATGAGAAGCGTCGGTTGCTCCTCCTAAGCACACGACATGTTGGCCTCCTCCTTGCGTTCGCGGCGCGACTTACGGCATTCACGAGCAAGTGCTTGTAGATGCCGCAGTTGTAGCACTTACCCTTTCCACTATTAGACGCGCTGACCTTGGCACCACTGGACACGGTGTCCTTGCCACCGCCCTTTTTGTGACGCCTATAACGGTGCTTATTGCCGCTTCCATCGTCGGCCTTGTCGCCAGCTGGCTTTCACCATCGGAGGAGTTCTCACCCTGCTCGTCACTAGCTAGCTCGCGCACACGGTATCACCCTGGATACACGCACACGAACACCTGAACAAAGTGAACAATGCAGGAGAGAAAGAGAGTTTTCCTGCTGCCAACAACTTCAACGATTTTCTGTTTCTATCTTTATATCTCAGTTCCAATAGGAGCTAACAACCGGAGCCAATAGCTAACTAACATCATCACATGCAAACGAACTAAACAACTAGCACCCACGTACGCGAGATTCACGCCAACGTGCTAACAGCACTCACATACGCGAGATTCACGCCAACGTCTCAATGTGCTAACAGCACTCACGCGAGATTAACGTGACACCTACACAAGGTTGAACTAAACATGCAACGTGATTAATCCTAACAATGTTGCAAATGTTTCGATGGTTTCTTTGTTGTTCCAACAAGATTTACTTTTTGGTGCAATAGGTTCTTGTATTTGTTGCCCCAATAGTTCAAATTTGTTGCATATTTTTGTTGTTGATTTCGGGTTTGTTGGATCTGGAACAAAGATTTGTTCCGAGCTTATGAACTAATTGTTGCGCTTCTAAGATTTTTTTTGTTGCACCGAATCTCATGCTCATCCATTCACCCACCAACCTTACACCTCCCAATCCCCATTCATCACATCCTAGCTCCTCCCCCTACAGTGGCTCGTAAGTCTCTAACGGTTGGAGTTGGCCGCCATCATAGCCATGCTCCTCCCGCTCTTCCCTCTCTCCCTTTCCCTCTCTAGACCGACAATGACAGGGTGTTGTAGTGACGCGGCGGCCGGTGTCTGGAGGAGAGAGGCACCAATGTCTCAGGACGAGGAGCGAGGTGGTGCGCCGCTTCCACGCCTCGTTTTCCCAAAGATTGTCCTCCTCGAACAAATAGGTTGGAGCAGGATCCGATGGTTAGGAGATGGGCTCTAAGTGAGAACCGATGGTGGAAAGGAGCGTACGATGGGAAAGCGCTTTCCCATCATATGGTTAAGCGCTAGCCCTTCCCTTAAAGAAAAACATAAGGCTAGAGAGATCCACACCTAAGTGTGCGAGCTCCTTCCCTACGGTTGGCGACAATTTGTCTATCTCTGGATTCTTTAAAACTAGGTAATGAGAAAAACTAAACAAGGTCAATATGAGCATCTATATATCTACAAACAACTAGCGATATTCAAGGTACCTTCTTTGTTTTGAAGGTCTAGAAAATCTCATAATAATCCGTAAATAAATAAATAAATTCGTAGAAATTCTCTCATTAATTGAGAGAAAAAAAAGAGAATATCTACACCACTTATTTTGGTGTGTTAGATTAAAACAGTGAAGATTAATCTTGTATAGATATTACAACTACTATAATTGTATAACAAATACAACTATTTTTCAAAGACAATAGAGTTATATAACAAATACAATATGTTGTAATATATAGCCATGCAACTGCATGGGAAATTCCGCTAGTTTTACAAAATAATTGACATTGATGGCACGAAAGACTAAGGTGGTGTATGGTTTGTTACCAAACCTGTGGTGTGCCACGCTATCTTAGCATTGTACCTCACATGTTATAGGCAAAGTTTCTTACCAAATGTTGCCACACTTATGGGCAGCTATTTGAAGTTGTTGCATGCCACATTTTTTGCACAAAATTGAACAGGACCTTAGTATTTTTCTGCTTTTGAGGAAGGGTGTTTTTACCCCCGAATGGGTGGTATAGTATTTGAACCAATTGTGCACACTCGTACTACGCCACCTAAAACTCATCCAGGTCCCTTGTCAGTTTCAAGGAGAGCCAATATGCACCCTTTGTGGCTCTTTGTAATGAAATCGCAGATAAAGAACGACGACGAAGACTGCTCAGGTCCTGTAGGGTTAAACACGGCAAGGGTAAGTTTTATGCCGTATGCAAGCTGGCTCTGATCTTTCTTTCTTTCTTCCTTTCCCGCGCGTGTTGCATGCGCACTTAACTGCCTCAGCTGTCAAACCTAACCACTTTGGCGTTTCTCGTGCGTCCTTGTTGACCTGGGAGAAGTTGACCGGCAAAATCTGCCTAGCTAGCTCTCTTCACTGAACCGGCAAGCAAAATCAATTGATGTATATATGCAGTGTGCCCCATTAATATAAAGCCACTTCAACACCATCAACACGGCATTAACACGTCATCTAGGAGGTAAGTATTACGCCTCATAAATAATCCCCTCAAAGCACGCAAAAGATCAGAGAACTGAACCTAATATCGTTTGTCCAAAAACGACAAGTATATTATTACTTTTTATAGCTATACGTTAGTAAATATTATTAAAAAATATAATGATATAAAATTATTTCTGTTGGTAAATCTAGTAATACCATTTTCAGATTTTTTTTGAAACAATATTAATTTTTTAAAAAAATTATAAAATTAAATAGTCGATTTTTTTAGATATAGGCTACTGCTGCCAATTCAACTACGGCAGGAGGGTGATTTTTTGTGTGTGCCGAATTGGGGTTAAACATGTATTACTTTTTTATTTAAATTACTATTGTTATTCTAGTGTCCGAACCACCACACAACACCCACCAACTAAACTACCGCCACCAACGGCGCCGCCGGCAAAGACAATGGTGGTGGTTCCATGAAGAATGTAGATTACACATTACAATTGGACGCACGATGTAATAAGAAACAAAATCAGACAGTAATAAGAAACAATATTAGCACAACATATTTTAAAGAAAAATGTTATCACGTAGTTTTTCGATAAATCATAAAAATATTACAAAACATTCCAGCACGTCGTCATGACATAGTTTTTCGATAAATCACAATGATGTTATAAAACATTCCAGCACAACGTCATCACATAGTTTTTAGACAAATCACAATGTTGTTACAACACATTCCAACAATATGTCGTCACATAGTTTTTCAACAAATTACAATGACAACACAAAACATTCAGCACAACATATTTCGAGAAGACAAACCATTCTAGTGGCTACCGTCTAGACTACCGACCTCTGCTTCGTCCTGTGCTCTTCTTGTATGGTATTTCTTGTAGGTATGACCAGACTCCCTGCAAATTGAGCACTCCTTCGAGCGACGCCCCGCTTTTGCTTCGTCTATATCGTTCCTGATATGTCGTACCTGCCACCGGTCAACCTTTCCTTTCAGGTTAGCCATGTCCGCAGCCCAGATGAGTTGCTCCCAGGTCGGATGGCCAATGAAATAGTCAACCACGCCATAGCCATACATCTTTGCATTTGAGGTCTGCATTACCTCTTCCGTGGTGAAATATCCAAAAAAAAGTACTAACTGGGATACTACGCCACCATCAAACATGCGGCCATGATATGTGAGCATGGCCTATGCAGAAGAAGAGGCTTATTGCAGGTGCATACACAACTAGCCTGGCATAGCGTGCACTCATGGATAATCCTCTCGCGATTAGTTCCGCGGCGTCCTTTCTCCCTGCACATGATCTTGGAGCGAAGCTTCGTTGTGTCCATCTTGAATGCTCGGTGCATCTCACCCTTCTTGCTCTTCTCCTCCATGTACTTGGTGATCATGGCGGAGTATAGAACTCTGTCATTCGTCACAGAGAGCGACGCGTTGTTGCTTCGGTCAATGAAGTACTTTGTGGTATCCCAGAGAATTGGCTGCACAATAGCAACCAAAGCGAGGCACCTGGCGCCGCGCATGACCCAATTGTACACCTCGGCTAGATTGGTTGTCATGACACCATATCAAGCACCGTCCTTGTCATGTAGCAGTGACCACTTCTCCTTAGGCTCGTGCTCAATCCAGTCCGAGAAGCATTTTACCTGTGCCCCTGTCTTCCTCGTCACACCAGGAGCATTTGTTAGTATCTGTGGCAATGCCTCGGAGTCCTGGTAAGCGCTTGCAGATGGCCTTTTTGCTACCTCCCTTCTGTGCACCCCAGTATGCTCATCCAGAATCTTCCAGAGGGCATCGAACTTTCTCTTCTAGTTTTGGTTGCATAGACGCTTGAACAGGTTCGTCAAGTCTTTGTTGTGAAACTTCTTGTAAAAGTTTGCACCCAAGTGCCTCATGCACCACCGGCTCTATAGATCCACCCACGAAAGTGCCTCGTTCTCCCCTTGTTGTAGCTAGGTTATTGCACTCAACAGACCCGCATATCGATCATGTATGACGTATACGTTAGGATGGCCCTGTATAACAATGAACTTCATATTTCTCAGAAACCACAGCTAACTGTTTGTGTTCTCATTCTCAACGAATGCGAAGGCCGTTGAAAGAACCTGATTGGTCCCGTTCGCCGGTATTGTAGTTAGTATCTGGCATTTGTCATTCCCAGTCAGAAATATACCATCCACATATTAGACGGCAATGCTGGAATGCATTGATGTATGGACCAAAGACGAAGAATGCCGCCAGTTCAATTCCGCAAAAAAAAAAGAGAAATTCAGCCTCCGCCACCGCTTTAACTTCATGACAGAGTCCTCATCGACATTTGAACCGATTTACAAAGAAATTTAAATCCGCAAAAAAAAATGCCTAATTTTGTAATTTTTTCAAAGTAATATTATTTTTTTTAAAAAATCACCATTTCGTATGATAAATCCAAATACATAAATGTATATTAGAGGTCAAAACTTTTAAAGGTTGACTGCACGTATTCTAAAACGACGTCAGAAAAAAGAAATGGTGGGAGTACGCATTAATTTGGTCTAGCTAGGCATTTTTTAAAATAATCTATTTTTTATTTAGAATTACAGAAATAATACTACCTTATTTGTTTTGTCAGAAATAATCATCGGTCGCCGTACCGTTGGGCGACTTACTCCTAGTCACCCAACCATTGGGCGACTGGCCATAGTCGCCCAACCACAGAGCGCCAATCATTAGAGTCGCCTGGTAGTTGAGCGACTTCACTAAGTCGCTCAGTAGTTGAGTGACTTACTTAAAGTCACTCAACCATTGGGCGATTTGAGGTAGCAGATCTGGTATTTAGTAAATCCAATTGGAATAATTATGTTGGAATAAATGATACATTTTTTAGGTATTACATTTAGGAAATTCTATTGTAGGATGTAATTTTTTTTGGAAATAAAAAGGTGGTGACAAGGTTGGTTGGTCTGTTTCGATTTTCGTAGAATCAGAAGGGTACAAAATTTGTGAGACTCGTAATAATATTTTATGATCGTTGTATGTTATTCTAGTACGCTTAATTTCTGAAGAATTTTGTGAGGACGATAGAGGTAGCAATGATTCGTAACTACGAAGGTAAGTGATATTGTGACGCGCTGGGAAATTCATACACGGTGAACTTTGGAGAAACGGTGCAACAATAACAATACGACATTTGATCCGACAAGGGATTACATGACAAGCAGACTAACGAACCAAGGACCCTGCAGTGATCCCTTGTCAGCAAACATTGCACGACGCCGAACCTCCGTCCCATGGTACTCCCACGGTGATTCGTGCTTGTCGTGCACAGCAAGACCCTCAACGTCCATCCTATTCTATTTCTGCGGGATGGGACCTTCGTCCTCCTCAAAAGAGTCATCACCATCCTCTTCTAAAGCTTCCTCCTCTGCCTGAGTTGTCAAGTCATCAATCTCCATCTGACGCAATATGCTGTCGACATACTCCCCAGATCTCGCTTGCAGACTGGCCGAAGCGCATGGTGTCGATATTCTCTTCGCCTCAAAGAACATGGGTCACCGTCTCCTCTTCCGCCTCTGTAAAATCGGTCACCTCGTCCTCTTCTGCCTCCGCAACATCAGCCACCGCGTCTTCTTCTTGAACCACGCGCTCCATGTCTGAGCTGCTCCCACCAACTCGACGGTAGCCGTCGGAAGGGCCTCCGACGACTCCCTTCGGACATGGTTGCACGAGTGGCATGCACTCATAGCCACAATGCTTGCAACCTTCCAGAAATCCCTTTCATGCAATCGTGCACATCAGTCTGGTCAACTCCCACTGAATGTGCATGGCAGACCAACTCCAAAGCCCTTTTACGATGACACTCCACACCTTAGGGTCCAAGGAGAAGCTTCCGGTGAGCCAGCGTAGGACATCTCCGATTCGGGCATTCTCCATATTCGGGTGTACCATAGTGACTTGCTGGAAACTACTTATGTCAACACCGTATGGACCTTTACGAACTGTACCAACATCGTAATGCACTTTCAATCTTGTGGGCTCTAACATGACTAATTTATCACTACAAATATTTCAAAAATTACAACCAGCGATTTTTCAACATACATTCCCTAAATACGTGCTAAACCAACAAGGAGAATATGTAAACAAATAATACAAGTTATAGAACAATGCTAGAGGGAATGCATAGACAACCATGTCATAGTAACTACAAAATACAATACGTAAACACAGAATACAAGTACATAAGCACAACGAAGACCCCCTACTGGCCACCCGCTACGCTACCCGCAGCACCTCCTCCATTGTCGCCACGTCCCACACCCGGTTCGCGCCCACCAATATGCCCCCGCTTGGGCTTCCGAAGCGCGGGGTGCCTGGGCTGGGGCCTAGATAGGGAAAGGCGCTCAAGAGTCCTGCTGATCCGTGCTCCCAAGGGGGTCGACTCCACCTGTGGCTGCATGATCACTGGGGGCCCGCTAAGTTACGACCCAGAAAGAACCTCAACGGGTGCAAGCTCATTTGCTCCCCTGACCTCCCCAGGTGCATCCGCGAAGTAGGCGTTCATGCCCTCGTGCGGGGAGAGCTCAACTCCCGTCTGGATCAGGAAACCTGCAAGACAAATAATGTTAATCTCTACAATATATCGATGAGCACAAACCTGAAGAGAGGAAACATACCTTGGTCAGGGGCCATGCACAAGAAAGGGTCAAACCTGCTGTACTAAGATACTGCTCTGATGCTCTCTAGTAGGTGTCTTGGAATGACGACGGTGGCGGTGGCTGTGGTTGTGGCGGTGCATACCCACGTGCCCACCCGGACCCTCCAGCCTGCAAAGGCGCAGGTGCGCAGGCAGGGCACGTGGACATGCCCTTCTTGAGCCTCCTGATTGGGCTGTAGGATGTGGCGGCATCAGCATATACGCCGACGAGGCCACCTCCTAGACTGTCCTGCACGACGTTAGGGTCACGCAACGCCTCGCCGCACTGCAGGCCTGATGGACAAACTGTACTAGCTCATCGCGTGTCATCTCCGCACCAATGCCGAGCCTGTCTAGGATCGATTGGGAGTCCCTGGCAATCCCGACGTTGATGTCCGTCTACAAGGAGTACATGAAAGCATCAAACCTATAATTGAGGTAACTGTACTACGACATTTTAAAACACAATAGTACGTACCACGAGGTGCACGTTTCGCATGAAGTGTACAGGGTACGCGTCGGTCGGTGCTGGTATGCGAGCGGGCGAAGGGTCGACGACATGCACCAGTCCGTGCGTGTTCACGGGCGCACCGGTGAAGGTACTCGTCGATCTTGCTGGGTCGACGGGCCGCCCCATCAAGACACACCCTCGTGGGCATTCGCCCACTGCGCCACCCACGGCTCCATCTTTACCGGCCACTGCGTCCTGGTGCCACCCCTCCTACTATACATGTGAAACGTACCACTACAATTAGAAGCCGTCGTAACAGAACTGGCAAAAACATATACGAACATGTGTTGTGTGTAACTCGCGTGTGGGTCGAGTCAGGCACCCTCATCTCAACAGGAACTGGAACAACCTGGCGGAGGCCGAATAGGCGCATCACCCTGTGCACCGTGTAGTCCTCAACGAACACATTGAAGACAAGCTTCTTCTGCATCCGCCAGTATGCCTAATCACATCAGCACAGTGAGGATAGCCCCCCGGGAGTATGGCCCTCTGTCTCCTTATCAGAGTACGGCTCCCAGCGCATGTCATTAGTGGTGAGGTGGTCCAGCTGCTCCACAAAGTGCTTGTACACACGTGTGACCTACATGTGTGCATATTATGCCTGCGAGCCAGAACAGTGGTTACAAAGGATGACCTATAATACGACTGAAGTAAAGATATAGGGAAGTACGTATCCGTCTATGGCACCAAAGGGACCCTACAGTCGGCCAGTCCATCGCGTCCCCATGATACATGTCCTCACCAGACGGATCAGAGTCTACCAAAGATGGGCCGTTCGAGAGAAGCGCTGAATCCACCACAACCGCAGAGGAGAGGGCACTGTGAGGATAGATATCAGCTTCGTCCTACAGCATGCATTGCACATGTTGTGGTACGTCGTGGCAAGTACAGCTGATCTCTAGCTCCTCGCCGTTGGTGATGGCCCTCGCGTACCCCATGAGGAGGGCGTCAACGGAGTCACCGTGGCTGCTGGTAAACAGTACCCAGCCGAAGAGCCACAGTGGGTACGTCTCGAGGTGCCGCGACACCTAGTTGGCGGTGGGCTACGAGATCATTCGCTCGACCTACGCATAAACGAATAATTAGTAAGCCCGTCATATGGCTAGGATAGTGCATCGCTAAACATGGAAAATAGGTAGCACATGTAACCGGAACTGCGAAAGCCACCGCAGGGGCGGGCCATGCCGCTGTCACTCCGATAAGTCGTAGTACGGTGGCACGGCCTCTGCCGCAAGAACCCCTTGAAACTTGCACAGTAAGGCACCGCGCCAGTTGACAGGCACGTCCGGCGGGAATACAGGGGTTCCCGCAATAGGCAGGCCGAGCAACATCACGACATCCTGTAGAGTAGGGGCCATCTCCCCAAATGGGAGGTGGAAGGTGTGCGTCTCGGGCCGCCACCACCACTGTGGTGTCAGAGCGACGGTCGAACAGAACTGCCGTGACCGCTCGCATCGACTGGATCTCCCGTCGCCCTCGATCGACCGCCATCCTCTTCGGTGGCCTCCACCATCCGCGTGAGAGGTAGAAGGCCAACACGGCTCAGCCTGCAAAGCACTAAAAAGTAACTACATAGCGGGCATATGATACAAAAAAAGTGGCACAGCTTATGGACAAACCTGTCTACCCAGTGCGAGTCCAGTCTCTGAGACCGTTAGGGTGTTTGCGTACGAACCACCCCCCAAGTCAATTGCGTCGTCCCCGCGAACCGGATGCGGCACACGACGGCTCGTGCGGTGCTACGCGTTGAACAATCAGTCCAGCAGACCGAAATGCTAGTCCGAACCACCAGGGTCGTGAGCCATACCTGCAAATCAAGAAATTAAAAGCATTAATGTTAATTGAGCATTTAAATTATATTCCATTGGCAAATAAATCATATTTGGTATGTTCTTAGTGGCACCTAAGCACTTTGCTCGAACACAGTGGTAATACATATACAATTTCATGAAACCCAAGTGGTAAACACACATTTTTTCCTACAAAAGGCTATATTACGTTAACACCTATACCAGCTACTATGGATTGCGAAATATTTAAAACATCATCGTTACTATGCATATTCATAATGGGTGAAGCTTTCAGGGAAAAAAAATCAAAATTTCACATGTTTGGGAATCCTACGGGTTTGGAACCATGTATCTGTGATTTTTGTCTTAGTATTTTATAATTCCTTAATCCAACCAAAACTATAAAGTAAATGTTATCAATTCTTTATTGTGCAAATAAATACATGTATTTAACATTCTATAAACTAGCATTTGCGAATGCACGGGTTATCGACATGTTCATATAATAGAAAAGTAACACATTATCATTCATCAAGCCCGGGCGAAATTAGCGCAGCACGCGAAATAGTTCAACTAAATTAAATTACACGGACTAATTTTTCCTCCATACGAAGTTCTAAACTAATTGTACTAATCATGCTATCTCCAAACTAAGATTTTTTAAATTAACCTACTATTATTTCATTTGCTAACAATATGTTAATACACATGATGTTTCTTACTAACCTACTATAGTTTCAAAAATACACTCATACAAAATAATGCTACAAACTCACCGTTATGGTCGTCGATGCGAAAAAACTTTTTTCCCTCCTTTCATTCTTCCTCTCCTCTCTTTCTTTCTTTCTTTCTTCGGTCTCGGGTCGCTCACTCAAATGGCGATTGTTCACGGTCCGCCGCGCGCGCGGAATATAACCACCCCAAGTCGCCCAACGGTTGGGCGACTAGGATCTAGCGTCAGAGTGACATGTGTCCTAGTCGTTCCACCATAGAATGGCTAGAACCGAGTCGCCCATCCGTTCAGCGACTAGGAGGCGAAGGATCGAGTCGCTTCACTGTTAAACGAGTTAGATATATGTCGCACACCGGTTGGCCGATTGGACCAAGTCGCCCAACCGTACGACGACTGATGGTTATTTATGACAAAAAAATTAAGTAGTATTATTTCTGTAATTCCAAATAAAAAACAGATTATTTAAAAAAATTCTCTAGCTAGCTAGCTGCTTTTCTAGGTTGTAAACTATAGACCAGAACGTTACGTGCATTAGTTGGAGAAAGCGGGATAAACAGTAAGTGTAATTTAAATTTGGCGAGACAAACCCAAGCTATATATTTTCCCGGTCAGGACATGACTTGCGATCATGCTTATCATCTCACTCCACTGCGAATAATGAACGAAGAGTTGGTAACATAATCTATCTTTTCTCCTGCAGCAAGTTCGGCTCATGATCCAACAGCCAAACACCCAGCAGGAACGAAAGGCACACACCCGAATTTAATCTCACGTCGACCATCACCAGCTAGCAAATTAAGCAAGGACATCCAAGCAATCAATCTCGAATAGCAAAAAGCAGAAACCAAAACTACCAAGCATTTAGCATATAACTATAAAGTATAACGTCATTTAGTTACGACAGGCCGGTCTACATGTCCTTTAATCAACTTTCATCGTAAATTAGTAAGCAACTTGGCATACATGCCTTGTTGGCTTGTTGCTAACACCCTAATTAATATGGCTAAAGCGTTTATGATAGGGAGTGGTTCGATCTTCTCGAGTAGAATCGTGGATAAATAGTACTTGACGACGAACAACGCTCAGCTGTACATCACACGTTAGTGCCTGGACTTGTAGCTCTATGGATATTCGCCAATATGCACCAGAGTGATCGCCGCTAGACCACGAGCGGAGATCGCCAAACCCTCAATTCCTAGCAGAAAAGCAAATTTGACCTTAATTTGCAGAACGAACAACAGATCACTTAATTCTCTCTCAGAAATCCTCGTATGAACTCTGGTATGAAAGAAACAAGTAATAGTTTTGTCTATTCTTTTGCATAAATATGGTCTGTTCGTCACATTCCATGCGCTAGCTATTTTAACATACCAACAATCACTAGCGGCTGATTTGGAAGGCAATGAACAGCAATCACGTAGCGGCTGATTGCCAGGACCCAATCAGTTTCCTATTCTTGCCAATTAATACTAAAATTACAAAACATGCCTAAATGGCAACCGAACCAACATGGCTTCACGTACGGCTGGTACGTGACATGATACGGCTCCGAGTCACGTACGCATGTACATGATACGACTTCATGCTTTCCTTTTTGGCGTTGGCGAAAACATGATTAGGCGGGTTATTTCCTTTTGATGATATCGACGTGTAGACTCAGGGCAGCATTAGTCCGTCTTCCACCTTTTTGTACTTGTGTTGGAATCACCAATAGACATAGTGGCACCGACTCCTCCTGTACCACCTGCAATAACTCTTCTTCTCCTTCCTCAAACTGATTAACAAGTAAAGTACAAGTGTTAGGTAGTATAAAATTCTCGTTAAAATTAATGACATATTCATTAAGGAGTAAGTTCACCTGATCTTGTAGTTTCTTAACACGTGCTCTTGTAATTGTTCCAGTCGGCAATTCGATGCGTATATCCTGAGCATTAGGTGAAGGAGAAGAAGGTGTCATAGGGATGCCCTCATCATCCTCCCCCTCTTGAAAAAGTATCGTCCTCCACGCTAGATGATCAGCACAGAAGAACGACAATAAATTAGCAACGTTGAATGTCGAGCTCACGCCATAATCATCTCCCGGAATCAAATCAATTTGATGCTCTATCCAGCGGATTGGTGGCAAACCATTGGGCACTTCCTCCGGAGTGATGTCGCTAAATTCCTGCAAAACATGAGAGACACCACTAGGAAGAGATGTCAAGTCATTAGGAGAAAGCAATGCATCCTTGTACAGAAGTACAAAGTGCACCAAATTAGGATTCTCAAAAAAGCACTCATCTCTGATTTGATGACTACCATTACTAAACATTTCTCTCCCTCACTTTTCTTTTTACCGTTCAATTTTGACTTGTGGCTCTCACTCACCGAAGGTGGAATCACTCTATTTGGTGCACTCTCAATTTTCACCTCAATTTTCTTCTTATCAGTATTAACTATATCTGTTAGTGTAAGCGGATACAAAATCACAGCTTTGCCACTCCATTTAAACTCGTAGCAATTTGTACGCCCATCATGATAAACATAACGATCAAATTGCCATGGGCGTCCCAACAGCAAGTGACAAATGGACATGGGCACCACATCGCAAATAATGGTATCTTCATACTTGCCAAACTTGAAGTGCACCTTGACCATATGACTGACTTTCACCTCGCCCACATCGTTCAACCACTACACATGATAAGGATGAGAACGGAGTAAATATTTTAAGCCTAATTTTGTGCACATCTCCTTGCTGGCCAGATTATGACAACTTCCTCCATCAATTATTACTTTGCACACTTTACCGCCAACTATTGCCCATGACTGAAACAAATTATACCTCTATGCAGTAGACTGGCTTTGGGACACGCTAAGTATACGAGGTGTGCACACTAGTATATGCTCTCCATCTGGCGACCCCGGCCTACAGTCCAATCTCTCATTCTTTGTAGGATCCTCCGCAAAATCAGCAAATGGAGTAGTATCGTCCTCATCACTAGCTGAAATATAACCATCATCAGTAAGCATCATAACTTTATTATTTGGACAATCTTTCTAAAAATGATCAACTCCCTTGCACTTGTAGCATGTCATATCATGTGAACGGCCTATAGAACCCATTGAGGATGCCACGCTAGCTGCGGACGCCGGTGGTTGGTGCGCCGGTGGCGGCGTACTATCTGTCTTCCTCTGTGCTGAACTGTACGTCGCTGAATTGCCCCTGGATGGAGCGGACTTGCCTGGCTGTCCCATGTTGTACGGTGGTGCCGTGCTCACTGAATAACGTTGTCGTGCAGTATACTTAGCATCTTCAATTACCTGCTTCTCAGCCTCACGTGCCTGATGCATCAACTCAACCATGTTGTTGTATTGATGATGATTAACGATCTGCCGAATAGCATAATTCAACCCAGCAAGAAAGCGATCCATCGCTTGTTCCTCATTCTGGCGCACATCAGCATGTATAATAATCTGCTCCATCTCTTTATAATACTCATCAACTGATTTCAACCCCTGTTGCAACCCAATCAGTTTCTCGTGCAGCGAGCGCTTGTAATGTATAGGTACAAAGGAGGCACGCATCTGTCGCTTTAGCTCGTCTCATGAAACAACATGTGGCTCGTGTCGCTCCATACGCTGTTGCACACAACGCTCCCACCATGTAGCAGCATAGCATATCCGTCGAAAGTAGCAACAACAAGATCCAACTTGTGCTGATCAGAATAGCAGTTCATGCGGAACAACTTATCAACTTTCAGCTCCCATGCAAGATAAACCTCCACCTCTGTAGTACCCTCAAAGAACGGCAACGTGAACTTGGGCTTTGCAATCAGATCATCGGCGTCATCATCACACCGACGATTGTGTGCATACTAATTATGTTGACGGTGCAGCAAATAGTCGTCGAACACGAATTCATCGCCGTCGTCGTCAGCGTGGCGGTTGCCACGGCCTCCTCCATGGGTGCCATAGTAGGCACCCTCATAGGCGCCATCATGCGCGCCTCCATAGGCGCCATCGTGGACGCTATCGTTGGCGCCCGGGTGGGTGCCACCTCCTACGCCATTGCCACAGCCATGCCCTTGTGCAGGGGGACGCGCCACGACCTTAGAAACAACACGGTGCTGTTGCGCTGCCTCGCGTATATGCGCATGTTCGTTGAGTTGTTGGCGTGGTTCATTCTCGCACTGCTGTTTAGCGGCAACCTCCGCATCCGTCTCGTCGTGCGGCTCGTACGGGAGGTGTGCACTCCCCGCATCGCCACGTATACCCAGCTACATCGAAACGGTGAGCTTGGCAATAGCGTCAAGCAGTACCTTGTGGTTGTCATTAACGGTCACGGACAGCTTATGGAAATATGTCCCCAGGCCGTCCAAGTTGTTTTGGACATGCCCAAGGTCGCCGCGCACCTGGTTGACCTCAGCCTGGAACTCATCTTGGAGCATGGCATGAAGTGTATCGCCGCGCACCTGGTCGACCTCAGCCTGGAACTCATCTTGGAGCATGGCATGAAGTGTATGGTAGTGCATCTTAGTGACCGGATCAGTAAGGTTGCCGTCCAGATCCTTGTCCTGCTCACCTCCTGACATGGTTACAGTAGCAAAAATACCAAGTGACAATATATGTGGAAAATAAGTGGGAATATCTCAACTACTGTTCTAAAACAAAGCAAGTTGTATCGTTCCAAAGTAAATTAAGAGTAGCAAAAACTTACACTCGTAGCAACGAACGACCAACCAAGATTGTGCGAGCGAATATCAAGAACAACAGTCAATACATGACACGGATGGTTTTGGTGGAACTAGGTGAGAAAAACAACCTAACAAATTCAGAATTTAAAGATTGTCAAGCTAGGTAGCAATCCAAACAAGACTCACAATGTCTAATTGCTGATCGATAAATATAAATGAGTAGTAGACAGCAACACACGCACAACAATAATGAGACTATTGCAATCAAAGGAATGAGCGATAAAAAGAACAATTTTGTATGAAGGCGAACGCTCGTATTGCAATAGTTCAAGGAGAGACACTAACTAGTGCTCAAAAATTCTATATGAGGGTACAAGATTGCTCAAAAAAATATATATGATGCTACGAGAACAGTAGCAGATACAAATATACAACCATGCTCCAACAAAAGAACTTAACACTATGGTCGAAACTTTTGCCGTCATTTTTTTGTGTTTGTTTTTT
The DNA here is from genome assembly GCA_036346405.1 of Phyllostachys edulis. Lineage (NCBI taxonomy): Eukaryota > Viridiplantae > Streptophyta > Magnoliopsida > Poales > Poaceae > Phyllostachys > Phyllostachys edulis. The sequence continues at coordinate 46,295,943 of CM070567.1, forward strand.
TTTTCTCATGGCCGAGTACTAATCAGCACCGAAATGCACGACCTTTGTTTTTTTCCTCACGGCCAACCACTAGTACTCACGCTTACCAGTACGAATCAACAATGCTGATTTTTGTTTGTTTGTTTGGAACTCACGGCAGCACTACTACTCACGACCAAGTGCACGCTACCGAATATGAATAGTGTTTGGAACATGAACAGTACCGAGATGTGAACAGTACCAGCCCCAGACACTTAGCGTCCAAAAAAATGATCCTAGGAGCAGTCTCTTGAGCACAACAACAAGCTAGTCTCAATAGAAAAAAAAAGGATATCGCAAAGATGTAGAGCTCGCTAACCAACAACTGTCATGCAATCGAATTGATATATGTGAAGCAAAATTGCATGTAACAAGGGGAAAACAAAAAGTGACACGAATGGAACACAACCCGCAACTAAACACGATGAACGAGTGGATTAAGACCTAACAAAGTGCACTAAAAATACAGAATTAAACTACAGCAAAAGACTTTTTTTTGTGTGTGGCTTTTTCGGTGTATAGGACAGAAAAACAATCTACTAAATTATGGGTAAGAAGAGATTCTACCGAGTGGCCTGGAATCTGATACCACGATGATACGAGGTGGCCCGATCTTCTCGAGTAGAACCATGGATAAATCTTGCTTGATGATGAACAACGCTCAGCTGTACACCACGCGCCAGTGCATGGACTTGCAGCTCTATAGATATTCACCAACACGCACCAGGGTGATCGCCGCTAGACCACGAGCGGAGATCGTCAAGCCCTCAATTCCCAGCGGAAAAGCAAACTTGACCTTGATTTACAGAACGAACAATGGATCGCATAATTCTCTCTCAGAAATGCTCGCATGAACTTTAGTATGAAAGAAACAAGCAATAGCTTTGTCTATTCTTTTGCATAAACGTGATCTGTTTGTCACATCCCATGCACTAGCTATTTTAACATACCAACAATCACTAGCGGCTGATTTGGAAGGCAATGACCAGCAATCACATAGCGGCTGTTTTGGAAGGCAATGACTAGTGGCTGATTGCCAGGACCCAATCAGTTTCCTATTCTTGCCAATTAATACTAAAATTACAAAACATGCCTAAATGGCAACCGAACCAACATGGCTTCACGTACGGCTGGATATGTGACATGGTACGGCTCCAAGTCATGTACGCACGTACAATACTACAAAACAGGCTATAGAAGGCGCCTCATCACAGACGGTTCATATGGAACCGTCTGTGTTATTCTTATCATAGACGGTTCATGTGGAACCGTCTGTGATTAGCTAGACTATCACAAACGATTCTATAATAGGAACCGTCTGTGATAATTCACAGACGGTTCTTATTACGAACCGTTTGTGATCACAAATGGTTCATAATAAGAACCATCTATGATAGTCTAACTAATCACATACGGTTCTTATTAGGATAAGCATTTCTTCAACGGGTCAGGCCACTTCGTCGTAGGCTTCAACGACTTATACGACCTATTCAACCTCACTGCCCTCGACGCCTCGCTTGTACGATGTTGGACACTGTAAGTGTATACAATCAAGTGCTACATTCACATAATACCGATAAATATCACAACTCATTACTTATGTATAGATACATGATGAGAAAAGCCCGGGAATTTTTCGAACCGGTGGGTTACCTCGACCCACACATGGTCTCTATGCAAACCATCGAACAAGACATATCCTTCATCGAGAAATACATAACGGCGGCATTGCTTCATCAGAACAACAAAGACTACATAGTGGTGCCCTTCAACCAGGAGTAAGTGCTTCACTACTTGCTATATAAATTTCATTTGTACTTTATATGCAGCACAAACTTAAGTTTAATGACTATAACGACATACATAAGTAGGTTCTACTAGATCCTTTTAGTCATTGTACCAAAGAGGAACAATGTAATATATCTTGATTCCCTAATCAGCAAAAAGCATGACTTCAGCATTTTGAAATACTCAACAGGTATGTTTATTTCCTTCATACATAACTCTATTGTAGTCTTCCTTCGTTTGAAATGGCCGAGGATAACTTTTTGGAATCATGTAGGTCTTTCATCGCCTATGTTGCCAAAGGAGGATTATACAAGTGATCGAACGCCACACTAACACACAGGACGTGATTTCCGGTACACGCTACAACACAATAATCCTATATCATACTTCGTAATAATACGTCTCAAACTGACTATACCTATATATGTAATTCTATTTTTGCAGTGCCGCCAACAAAAAAATATATCACGTATGTGCATTCTACGTTTGCCATCATATGGAGCAAATCATTTGTGCTAAGATGAAGGATCCTGAGGTTTGTCAATTTTGAAATAATTATTTCCTAATTATAAATTTAAATATATATGCTTACCATTTTACTCTTGCTAGCAACAGGACTTGATCATAGATTTAGATGCACTCGTTGCGAAAGAGGTCGCGGACATTCGAGGGGCGCTCTGCGCCTTCATCAAGACACAGATCATTAACGCCAACGGAGAGTTTAACTCCGTCGCCGACACAGAGTTTCACCCCGTCGACACCTCTCAACCACCTGCAAATAATTGATTCAATTGTAATCCAATTGTAACTATAGCGACAATACTTGAACAAATTCTTTTGTAATTTATTTTGAGTAATGATCACTTTGAGTTGTCAACAATTGATTATCTGTGATGTATCTGTTTTCTCTATGCTTGTTTTCAGAGGGCATGGCTAGCAATTCTTGAGGCTAGCCAAAAAAAAAAGTAGTTAGATATAATGAACTATCACAGACGGTTTTTTGTTGAAACCGTTTGTAAAGGTATAGTATCACAGACGGTTTTCATTAAAAACTATATGTGCTACGTAGGATATCACAGGTATCACAGACGGTTTTTAATGGAAACCGTTTGTGATACTATACCTTCACAGATGGTTTTTGAACCGTCTGTGATAACGACTGTTATTACAGACATATAAATTCAGACGGTTTAAAAACTATTTATGATGACGGTTTCGAACCGTCTGTGATGAGCCTCTATGTACTAGTGGTACATGATACGTCTTCATGCTTTCCTTTTGGCGTTGGCGAGAACATGATTAGGCAGGATGTTTCCTTTTGATGATATCGACGCGTAGACTCAGGGCAGCACAAGTCCGTCTCCCGCTTTCTTGTACTTATGCTGGAATCACGAATAGACACAGTAGTGCAGACTCCTGTACCACTTGCGACAACTCTTCTTCTCCTTCCTCAAATCTAATAACAAGTAAAGTACAAGAGTTAAGTAGTATAAAATTCTCGTTAAAATTAATGATATGTTCATTAAGGAGTAAGTTCACCTGATCTTGTAGTTTCTTGGCACGTGCTTTTGTAATTGGTTCAGTCGGCAATTCGATGTGTATATCATGAGCATTAGGTAGAGGTGAAGAAGGTGTTGTGCCCTCATCAGTTTAATTGCCAAACTTGGCCAAACTAAACAGATGCAAGCTGCAGGCTTGTTCAAGCTCCCTTGACTATACTGCTACTATCCCTTGAAGGGGCAAAGCCAGCCACGGTCCTAGCTTGGGGCTGTGTCAGTTGTTTTTGGGCCGAACTCGAATGTTTGGTGATTTTTCAAGAGATTTTCACAAGCTTTAACGCTAGTAAGATTTCCAAGCCTCGGGCATCCGCCCCTGATCCCTTGTAGTGTTGGTGTCTTCTGTGGATGAGGAGGAGGAGAAAGAGATCTTGTGTCAAAATCTAATGAAGGGAAGTTAACAATTAGCCACACCTCTAATACACTAGGTTCTTTGTGTTATGAATATTGTGTATATATTGAAGAGGCCCAATAGGCTATATATATAGGGTACAAAGGAACACAAGTACCATAGAACAATAGAAAATACCACAAATACCCTTATATCCTTAACACCCCCTCAAATACAAGGCATATGCAATAGCATTGCATTTGGAAAGGGTTGACACTAAAATAGGGTAAATCCGAAGTCCGAGTCTTGATAAAGTCGTCATAGCATGCAGCTCTTGAAAAATATGTCAACAAAAGATCTCCTTCCATCCGATGTCGTGTGACAGCCCATAAAGCATAAGGTGCGGGAGCAAAGTCGACTGCGGCAACATAACGAAGAAGATGATGAAACCGATAAAAATAGAGAAAACTGTCAAATCAAGCCGAATAAGAATAGATAAAAGCATGGCGGCGCAGATCGAATCCTAAGACGGCGGCGATGCAGAGCACAAGAAGAGCAACTGAGGCGTAGCGCACAAGAAGCGCGGCGGCCTTAAAAGCTCGGGACGGCGGCTAAGAGAGAGCGACGACATCATAAGGACGATCTGCAGTAGCTCGAAGAAAAGAGCGACGATTGCTGTCATGCAAAAAGAATTCTTATGCTTCTATGACTGACAATAAATTTGTGGACTCGTATGACTTAGACGAACTCAAAGATTGAGTGATAAGGACTTGGATGGATGCAACAGAAGAAAAGACAACGAAAGAAAAGACTCAAAGAAGATATTTAGCAGTAGCAGATCCCAAGCACAGCATATCCCAAGCACAATGCACAAACAATAGATGAGAAGGACACAACACGCGACTCAATGCCTTGACCAGTCAATGGGGTGACCTTTATGTCCCCTCCAACTTTTCATCTCTCATCGTCAATAATTGCACTAGAGAATATGAGCTTGCTGATAGAATCTTTGAGTTCCTCAGCGCAACACTTATGATAGTCCTCCACCAGCTCTCGGTCCTTGACAAACTCGGTGACCGCATTGCAGTCGAAGCCCTCCTCGCACTCCCTCGCCCCGAGCCGCTCGCTGCCGCAGCAGAGCCCGAAGCAGCACACGAGCACTAAGGCGATGGGGATGCCCGGATCTGGCACCAATGGTGCGAGGTCGGTCAGATCTAGCGAGGAAGAGCAGGAGAGACCCAGAGAAGATGAGCGTCGGGGACAGCTGGCAACGTCAGAGACCGCGCTAGAGCGGCGCCCCAATCGAGCAGGGCGCAGATCCGGCGCGAAGAAGCCGAGGCGATGCGGGGAAGCCGAGGCGGCACGGCCGGAAGCTCGAGCAGAGCGATGGTGCGCACTCGCCGGTGGCCGGGTCGACATTGTACATGGCGGAGCGGACATCCATGGAGACCTTGACCCCGCCTCCCCCCCCCCTCCCCGAGAGGCAGAAGAAGCGCGGTTCGTGAGCTCCCAGAGCCAGATCGGATCTGGACGGCGGAGGGAGGTCGAGTACATCGTCCTGCTCCTTGAGCACGCTGCTGTCGAGGAGGAAGACGATGAAGTCGAGCACGAGGCCACCCCCGGGAGCAAAGATTGGTCCTCCCGAGGGCAGCAGCAGAGGAGGCGAGTAGAGGCCTAGGAGGCGGTGGCGGCTACAGTAACCTTAACCCTAATCTTTGCTCTGATCCCATATTATGAATATTGTGTGTATATTGAAGAGGCTCAATGGGCAATATATATAGGGTACAAAGGGACACAAGTCTAAACCCTAGAACAATAGGAAATACCACAAATACCCTTATATCCTTAAGACTTTGTTCTATCTCGTTTTGTTGTTTAGGGATTGTCCGACTTGATAACTATACTTTAAATTTGAAAATTTTCGAAATCTAATCTATGGAAGTTATGAATTACCAAAGCCACAGTCGCATTCTTTGAGGCTTGCTGTGCCCAGATGTACACTTCAATCTTCATGTACTGGAGCAACTGTTGTACTCCGAACACCTTGTCCAAGCTATTCTTCCATGCAAGTTTTTCATGAGTAATTGAATTATAACTTTTGTCACCAACCGGAACATTCAGTTTACAATTGTACATATCAATTAGAAATTTTGAATGAGGATAAATCTTTTCTGGTTTCCTTTAGCGGGCTAGGTTAGGGATTTCTTCAATGTTCTTATTACTCGCATGACTGTTGTTTGCTGAACCATATGTTCCTGTTATTCTTGTTCATTAGAATTAGTTGCTGCAGAAGTTCCCTTTTAATTTGATTTACTCTTACTAAGAACAGTTATTTCCACTGTTTAATAAATGGTGTGCTATTTGTCAACATTTTGATTATTCCTATTGCAAAATAATGATGTACCAGTCATTATTTTGTTGAATGTATGCTATTGATAGTTTCCAATGTAAGCAAAAACATCCACAAAGAGGATTGTCACCAATAAGATAATATTCTCTTTGCAGATCTACAATTCCAAGGAAGTCATATCTGATTTCTCTAAACGATTGGAAAAAGTTGAAGGTGATTAGGAATCACAGAAAAGGATGTTCTGGGTCTACCCGGGTGCTGTAGGATCAAGTTTGACCTCCCTGTTGGCAGCACTTCAAACTAGAAAGGACGCTCACGGCCAAGTTCTGAAGAAGGTTGAGGCGTGTGAAGAACTGAAGATAGGGCCACGAAAGCTGAAGATGCTGTGAAAGTGCTTCAAGAATGAATGGAGAGAAATGATTGTAGAATTACTGCTCTAGAGAACGGCAAGAAGGTAATAAGCTGCATTAATTTTTTTTCTCATAGTCCCAATCTTACTTCTCTATAAATATGAGAATTTGTTTGTTTCTTTAAGTGTGATTACCATTCCGTCTGGTGTTTTGCATTCCATCTCTCCGAAATCTGAAGCCTGTTGGTTTAACCCTCCTGTGTTGTTGTGCAGTTAGCTTTGATAGGGAAACTTCAAGATGATAAAATCAGCTTTGATAGGGAAACCGTGAGCTGCTCACTGTTGAAGAATTCTGAATATCTGGCTGTCATTTTGATACGATTAAGTCTTTGGTAGTGTAGGTCATAGGATGATGGCTACTTGCACTTTCAGTTTGGTGCTACCGCTTGGCGTGGATGTTTTCTCTTATCACGATGATGGTGGCGCTACTGTTTGTGTGATTTTGTTTCATATCACGATGATGGGTGACTCATCCTCACATTTTGCATTGCAATTGACCCAGCTTTTAACAAGGGAAGCTGGATGATCTCGAATATTAGCCTTTTTGTTGTTTCTGAAAACCTATGTCCCCATCTATTCCCTTGTCTGCTTTGTTACTATAAACCAGGACAGCGCAGATTCTATTTAACCTGCATTTGTTACACACCACAGCGCTCCAATAATCAACCAGCAAGCGGTACAATGTGCCTTTGGTTTGTCTCAAGCAGATTGCTGGCCTTTATATCTGAGCAGCTTAAGGTATTGGAAGCAGGGTTTAGGATTATCGGCTTGACGAGGGTCTAATAGTTCTCATTTTATCTTTTATCTATAATTCTTATTATGAGTAAATATGATATCGTGTGGTCCCTGGGTATACCCCCTAAATTTACAAGGGAAAAGCCTACCAGGTGGTTTTAAGTTCTTCTACGACCACCCCCATAGTCGTAAGTCTTGCTACTATTACCTTATGGTCGTAAGTTCTTCTACGATCACCACCCAGTCGTAAGTTATTCTACGATTACCTCATAGTCGTAAGTCTTGCTATGACTACTTTATGATCGTAAGTTCTTCTACGACCAGGTCAGCTACGACCACCTTATGATCAATAAAATCTACAGGCGAGTGGGTCTAATTGATTAAGGAATCCAAGCAGTCAACATACGTTGTTATTATGCGAAATAATAACACGCAATACCCCATTATCTCTGACAAGTAACTGCCAGGCGGCGTGAAGGAGTTACCATTCCGATGATTATTGCAAACGTGCGCCTGTTACTGGATTTGATGAGGCGTCTCTTCAGTAGGGGAAAACGGCTATTCCTTCACGACTATATAAAGGCAGCGATCAGAGAAGGGAAGGGACAGAGCAATCGAGGCGTACACACACGCTATCGAGAGCTATCAAGAAGACAAGTGCTATCATCTGTAATAGTCTTAGTTTCTCTCCTGATTGTTCAGAATACACTCAATATCATACACACACAGGAGTAGGGTTGTTATTCTCTCCGGAGAAGGCCTGAACCTGTATAAAAATACCCGTGTCAATCTCTCTGCGTGATTCCATTCTAAGAGACCCTCCGAATCAAACAATCTTTACGTAAGATCGGTTCTAAAACACCGACAATTGGCGCCGACCGTGGGGATCTTCTGGTAATCTCTTGTCAACATACTCTCTTTTTCCCAAATCTTATGCACTCATGGCAGGAGAATGGAACGAGGAGAACTGATTTGACTTGACAGATTACGTAGACGTCGACATGGATGTCGATTTTGATTATGAACCGAGTATCGACTCATCCGATGGTGTTGCTGCCTCTAGGGATCTTTCCGCAGATCCAAGAGACCATGCCACTGATAGAGTCGAAGAGGGATCCTTATCCCCCACAACAGTACGTCCAACGGAGGAATTGATGAGGACATCCCTACTACTACCACTACCACGTCTTCTACAAGTATTGATGAAGCATCAAAAGGTTCAATGACTAGAGTAAGAGCCAAACTTCTAAATCAACAGGTAAATTTGTTTCTTAATGCATTGCCTTCTATTGATGAGGACAATATACTACCGTATGCTGGTTTCTTGTATATTCTTAGGTTTGAACAACTCAAAAGCTTTGGAAACCGAGAGAGAGAGGTGCGGGAGGACAGGCCCAAGGCATGAGAGGAGCACAAGCCCAAGAACCGAACCAATGCAATCCACCGGCCAAGGCTATGCATATTAATTAGTCAATTATGTGATTAATGACCCAAGTCCATACTCATTAGTCCACAAACCAAATATGTATGCATACGGGAGAATCAACCATGTGAATTAATGGCCCAGCCCACCAACCGAACATGTATCACACGGCACATTAGTCAATCATGAGGATTTTGTTTCAGAATAGTGGTGAGTTTGCTCCGCCGGCCCTAGGCAGCGTACGGAGTTTGTTTAGGAACCTTTATACTGGCCGTGAGCCTTGAGGAAAGAGGCGGACGAGATATTTTATGAAACACAGATATTGTTTTCTTTTTGATAGTCGATGGCATTAATGGAGAAATTTAAGAGTTCTTGTTAATTGAGATTGTTCAACCTTTTCGCTGGGAATTGGGAGCGCGATAGAGTTTCGCGGTCGTGAAGTCTAGCGCGTGTGTTCTTGCGAATTAAAGAGTGTTCGTTCTTACATTGGCAACGGAGGATCACTACGATTCAAGATGCTACACATGAGTATCTTAATCCTACGTCGAGAAAATCGGGCGACCCCGTATCAGGAATCAATTCTTTCAAAGGACAAGGGTCAATCCGACCACAATCGAATCTACACCCAGGCAGACTCACAACACGACGAGAGTTTTTCCTCCAAGTGTCCGAGTCCCCCTAAAGCAGTCCGACTTGGTGAGACAAGTTCTGGAAGCCACAATTCCAGGACTTCACCAGCATCTGGTGATCCTCTCTCTCCAGATGACCCCAGAGAGAGCGGGTTCAAGCATGCTTTTCCTGCAAATTCGACCATCTCTCTGCAGATCACACCTGCGGATGGAGACGGTTATAACCCAGAGTTCTCCTACCTGGAGGGGATTACTCTAAGTTGTCAGATAGTGTCTCTCGACTACTCCTCGAGCGGAGAGGCCTCGAGCGCAAGTGAGAATCATCAACGGGAGGTCTTCGTCCTTCCCTCAGATCAAGGTCACTCTTCTAGAGACCGAGCTAGGGACACTCCCCGAAGATCACGCACTGCGCCCCCTCGTGGCAATGGCAAGGGAACCACCGATGACGGACAGGACCAACACCTTGATGAGCGCGAGGGAAACCCTCGACATACTCGCACTCCATTGAGACAGTCCCAAGAATCTGACATGGAAAATCTTGAGGCTATTCGGCGAAAGAATATTGCAGCCCAGAAAAATCTGCTTGGGCGCATCCAATATCAATCAGAGGAAGCTCAAGAACTCCAGCACATCAACGACTTGCTCGAGAACCCTACTCGAGAGCTCGCCCGAGCGCCAGGCTACGATCTCTTCGTCAAAGAGATCGTACAAAGGCTTCGGACCACGATGGCAAGACTGAAAGCACCTCGCCGACATTATTCAGGAAGTCGTAGCAATACGACTTCTTCAGCTACCAGTCGATCAAACATATCACCGCGGAGAAATCAGCGCAACAACAAGTCGCATCAATCTCCTACTCGGAAAAATATCTTTCGAACGACTGATGATCAACAAGCTCTTCGGAGAGGTGATCGCTCACCATTCCGACATGGAATTCTGCAGCAGCAGATGGACTATGAGGAGTATTCCCCTCGTAGGACCGAGACCTATTACAGGTCAGGTCAACCTGTTACTGGGTATCGTCGAATATGACCACCTGGTGATGTCAACCCTTCTTTCCTGCAAAGGAGGCATCAAGAGGTTATTACCAGGTGTCGGGCATTTTCGCCTAACCTCCGGGCTGTTCGCTGGCCACCTCGTTTTCGACCAGTGAACATGGAGAAGTTCGATGGATCCCAAAATCCCATCGAGTTCCTTCAAATCTGTACAACAGCTGTCCGAGCAGCAAGAGAAGGAGAGCATGTAATGGCGAATTACCTTCCAACTGTGCTCGAAGGGTCCACTCGATCGTGGTTACTGAATCAACCACTCGAGTCGATCTATTCTTGGCAACACCTCTGCGACCTTCTACTGGCGAACTTTCAAGGCACCTACAATCGCCCTAGGAAGGAGGACGACTTGCACCGGATGAGACAGAACGACCACGAGACCTTGCGCCAATTCAACAAGCGCTTTAGTCAGGTTCGTAATTCAATTCTAGAAGTTTCTGACTCATCTGTCATCAGGGCTTTCAAGTAAGGAGTCCGTAGTAGAAGGATAACAGAAGATATCGCTTTGAATCCTCCCACTACTGTTGTCGAACTCTTTGAGATGGCCGATCGATATGCGGCTGCTTCTGAGGCGGTCGAGTGGAACAACACAATCGATCGAAAAGACAATACCTCTCGAGAGCCAGGCGAAGTTGGTAAGAAGAAGGATAAGAAAGCAAAAAAGTCCAAGAACAAGGCAAAAGGTCAAAAACTCCAAGCCAGCGGTTCCAAGTAAGTCTTGGCTATAAATGATAAAGAGCCACGCACCTCCAAGCCGCACTCTGACCGAGGCAAAGGTAAGCGCCCCGATCGGAAGAATGATAAGTCTAGGTGGTGTCCTTTCCATAAAAAGGAAGGACATGACCTTCGCAACTGATGGGTCTTCCAACGAAAGCTCGAGGACTACTACAACGGCAAAGGACCACTTCCCACTCTCAAGCAGGTAGGACAAACGAGTGGTCATAAGTCATCAGACGACGATGAGGAGATACCGTTCCAGGATCCGCAACATACCGTCGAACACATTTACGGGGGATCATCGGTATACGAATCAAAGCGACAGCTTAGAGCTGCCGAACGTGAAGTAAACTCCATAGATCCTCCTCTCGTTAATAAATTACCGAAGTGGTCGGAAGTCACCATCTCCTTCGAGAAGGGTGACTGCCCGATTCCTTCGACTCGACCAAGTCGATATCCGATCGTGGTTGAACCCACCATCAACAATTGTCGGGTCAATCGAATTTTGGTTGATAGTGGCAGCTCGTTAAACATCTTGTTTACGAGTGCCTGGACGAGATGCAAGTACCCAGAACTAAGGTAAGACCAGTACGATACTCTTTTCATGGGATCGTACCGGGGTCTTCAGCCAAACCTATTGGCCAAGTTTATTTTCCTCTAACATTTGGTTCACCAAGTAATTTCAGGACAGAGAAAATCTCCTTGATGTGGTCGATTTCGATACGGCATATAACGCTATACTCGGACAACCAACTTTGGCAAAATTCTTAATGGCTATTCATTACGGGTATCAATGTATTAAGATGCCAGGACCCAAAGGAGTAATCACAATTCATTGTGACAAGAAGATGGCGCATACCTGCGACCGTCGATCCCTTGAGATGGTTGGACAAATACCAACTCGAGAAGAAAGTCAGCCTTCGACCAGCAAGTCTAAGCCTAAAGCTGCACCAAAGCCGAACGACAAGGTCAAAGAGGTTCCTCTGGACGCAGGGGAGCCCTCGAAGATCTGCTCAGATCGGGATACTTCCGACCCCAAGTAGGAAGACGCCCTCATCACCTTCCTCCGAGCTAACGTAGATGTCTTCGCGTGGCAAGCATCCGACATGCCCGGAGTCCCCAGGGAGGTGATCGAGCACAGGCTAGCTTTACGGCCTGACAAAGTACCCGTAAAATAACAATTACGGAGATTTGCTCCTGATCGACGAGATGCTATTAAATCAAAATTGAATAAGCTACTTAAAACAGGCTTTATAAGAAAAGTCAACCACCCAGAGTGGTTGGCTAATCCTGTAATGGTTAGGAAGTCAAACGGCAAATGGCGTATGTGCGTAGACTTCACTGATCTTAATAAAGCTTCTCCAAAAGATGATTTTCTTTTACCTCGTATCGATCAGTTGGTTGATTCTACTGCAGGTTGTGAAATGTTAAGTTTTTTAGATGCATATTCTGGATACCACCAGATCAATATGTGTCTAGACGATGAAGAAAAGACCGCATTTATTACACCGTTTAGTACATTTTACTATATCAAAATGCCATTTGGTTTAAAAAAAATACCGGCGCTTCTTTTCAACACTTGATGCAAACGACTTTTTCATCTCAACTAAGCCAAAACCTGGAGGCCTATGTTGATGATCTAGTTGTTAAAAGCATGAAGAGACTTAATCATATCACTGACCTACAAGAAACATTCAACAACCTCAGAAAACATCGCTTAAAACTCAATCCTGAGAAGTGTGTGTTCGGAATCTCTTCAGTAAAATTGCTTGGATTCCTAGTATCTATACGGGGAATCGAAGAAAATCCCAAAAGATAAAGACCATTCTCCAAATGCGCCCTCCAACCACAAAGAAAGAAGTCCAGAAACTCACAGGGTGCATGGCGGCTTTAAGTCGTTTCATCGCACGACTAGGAGAAAAGGGATTACCTTTCTTTAAACTTCTAAGGAAATACGAAGGTTTTGAGTGGTCGAACGAGGCAAACGCTGCCTTTGAGGATGTCAAGAGGTATCTTACGAGTGCTCCTATTTTGGTTTCTCCGAGGCCAGAAGAAACGCTCTTAATTTACCTAGCTGCCACGCCACAGGCAGTAAGCGCGGTACTGGTCGTAGAACGTGAAAACGTACAACGACTAGTTTACTACATAAGTGGAGTTTTACACGGGCCTAAGGAGCGTTACCCTCAGGTCCAAAAGCTTCTATATGCCCTCCTCATGTCTTCGAGGAAAGTGCGGCATTATTTTCAGGCGCACATAATAGGCTATCTGCCTTAGTTTCCTTGAGAGCGATCCTCCGTATTAGGGAAACAATGACGATGGTAAAATGGTCAGTCGAACTTGGGGAGTTCTACCTCCATTTCTTGTCCCGAACAACCGTTAAATCCCAGATCTTAGCAGACTTTGTCGTCGAATAGACAAATCCTGAACCTATTCAGGATCCCCAGTACGATTCCCACGACCAGTGGACGATGTACTTTGATGGGTCGCTTACTTTAAGTGGCTCGGGGGCTGGGGTGGTCCTGGTATCTCCTACCAGAGAGACCTTAAAGTATGTCATACAATTAAACTTTTAGGCCACCAACAACGTGGCAAAATACGAAGGTTTGCTAGCTGGCATACGAGCTGCGAAAGCGCTCTCGATTCGCCGACTACTCGTGAGGGGCGACTCTCAACTAGTCGTGAATCAAGTCGGGAAAGAGTACCAGTGCTCTAACCCGACAATGTCTCGATACTTATCGGAAGTGCGTAAGCTAGAAAAGCATTTTTTAGGTTTCGAGGCACAATTCATCCTCGAAGGATAATTTCTCGCATCAGCCTTGCTTGAATAGCTTCTTCCCGATCTGTAGTACCAAAAGGAGTCTTCTTGAACAACTCCGTAAGTCGCCCTGGCCGATTTAACCGAGACACCTCCTATTGAGACGGCCTCTCTAGAATACGAGGATACCTGGATGGCTCCCATCTATGAGTATCTTCAGAAGGGTTCCGTAACCGAAGACGATCCCGAGGCAAATCGCTTATCCCGAAAAGCCAAAATGTATACTTTGGTTGAAGGAGTCCTCTATAAACGAGGTACTCAAGAGGTGCTCATGCGATGCATTCCACAGAGCGAAGGATTAACACTCCTTCATGACATACACGGTGGCATCTGTGGAAATCATGCTTCCTACAAAACGCTGGTCGGTAAGGCCTTTCGACAAGGTTTTTATTGGCCAACTGCCCTGTACGATGCTAAAGAATTGGTTAAAAAGTGTGTCCAATGCCAATTTCATAGCAGGCAAATACACCAACCAGCTCAAGCATTACAAACAATACCTCTGTTGTAACATCCCAATTTTCAGAGCTTTAAAAATCTTTTGAATAGTTAGTAGGGAGAAAATTCACCATTTGGATTTATTTGAATTTAATTTAAAAAGCTTAATATTGGACTTTGTGTAACAAAACAATTTAATATGACTAAAGTCAACATGAACAATAGTCAAAACTATCTTATTTGGGTTCTATGAGCTTGGATATATTTTCTAGAATTTTCTAGAATTTTTCCAAGTTCATTTGCTAATTTCCATTGCTTATTTGGATTTCTGGTATTTTCCTGAAAAGAAAAGGGCATTAAAATCTCCAAAGCGTTGTCTGGGCCAATTTCAAATTTCAATCCTCCTTCCTCAAGAAGCCCACTCGCCCAATCCTTCCTCGCCGTTGGATCGTGGCGGGCATGACGCTTGATCTCCGCCAAGCGCTACGCTCTCTCTCTCGACGCGGGCCCTGCCAAGGTTAAGTCGCTGCCTTCGAGCTGCTTCCTCGGCGTGGGCGCCAAGTCGCCATTGCCGCTATGGGTCCGTCTGACAAAATCGCCAATGCCTTGTTTCCTCACGGACGACACCTTCTAGAACCTCTATCCTCCCTGACTCATTCAAATGTTTTGAAATTCAAACTCGCCTTATCCCTCCTTTCTCGCGTTTTCGTTTTCGGCTTGGTTTCGGTCTCCGCCGCCGTTAAGCCACCCCGGGGCCGCCTAGGCCCTATAAAAGGGACCCCGAGCTTCGCCCTCGCCTCCTTTCCACAAACCCTCACCCAATTTCCCTCCCGAGCCCCTTGCGCCGCCGCATTTTACCCATCTAGGGTTTCCGGCCGTGTGTCGTCGCCGTCGAATTGCGCCGTCACCGTCGCCGCCGCGTCGTCGTGGAGCACACCCTTGAGATCGCCATCGCCGCCTCTACCTCCAGGACCCGTCGCCGTCGCCTAGACCTCGCCGGAACCCCCGTCCGACAAAAGCCGTAGCCTTCCTCCGCTTCGAGCTCGCCGCCGGCCACCACCGTTCACCTCAACCACCCGGAGGTACCTCATCGTGTTCGCATTAGCGCCCTCTACACGCCGGTACCACCCACCCTCGCCGGCGATCACTGTAGCGCCGGTGACCATTGGGTTCATCTTGCCGTCCATGTCACCTCCACCTCGTCGCCGCCGCCTCCGGGCACGCTGGCGTGGCGACCACGTAGGCGCCAGTCGTCGACCACGCAGTACGCAGGTGCGCCACACCAGCCCAGCCCCGATCCAGAGGCTCGGTGGACTTGGTCCACCGTGAGCCGTGCCACTGACATGTGGACCCCACATGTCAGATTTCCTTTTTATTATTTATTTTCCGAAATTCCCAGGGCTGACGTCATGCTGATGTCATGTTGACACAATATTCGATTTTTACATTCTTAAATAATTCGAATTCCAGAAAATCCAATTTTAGGGGTTTTCTTTAGATTTAAACTTTGAAACCCCATATCTTTTGCATCCTAACTCCAAATTCATCCATTCAAACTTCTAAATTCGTCTAAAATCCAGATCTATCTATTGGAGATTTTTAATTATTTTATTGGAGTTATTTGCTTCTGGTATTTATTTAGTTTGTTTGTTTGTCTCGTTTGCGAGTAGACTTCGACGCTGTTGGAAGAGCTGAAGAAGAAGGACCTTTCTAAGATCAACATCAATTCATAGACCTTTTTCAAGGCAAACTATACCTTTGACCATCTTGATTCCCAGTTTGCTAAAAGTATTTTAATTTTAATTATTGCATTTTAATTCAAGTAATTATTTAAATGCTTTTGGGTGTAGATGTAAATTCCTAATTGTTATGCCTTCCTTGTAAATTGCTATGTCTAAATTCTTTGTCACCCTAGTTGATATTAGTTGGTATATTGTAGCACCAACGTGGGTTGGTTAGTGCGATTAGATTGCTTAGCCATGCCACGAATCACTTGTCATGTAGATTGCTATTATAATTTGATTAAGTGAATATGCAACTATGTGATAAAAGCTGTGTGCACTATGTGTTGTAAAGCATGTGTTACACTTAAAACCAACTGGGTGGGAAATGATTTAGACTGAGGCAAGTGGTGGATACTGTGTGATATGGTGGGCTGTGTGCTATTTTGGTGGAGCTGTGTGCATAGGGATTGTGGTAGTCTTGCCTTGGTCAATTAAGGACCTCACCATGTGCGCCATTGAACTGAGCCTCACCTGTACGACCACATGCCTGTTATGGGACGGGCCTAGCATAGTAAGATGAATGTCCGAAATGCTTTGTTATGATTAGTGCTAGCTACACTAATTATATCTTGTGGGTAAAGTGTACAAACTCTGCAGAGTGTAAACTATTCGAATAGCCGCGTCCGCGGTCATGGACAATGCTCGGGGATTTCACACTAGGGGTAGATCTTCATAAAACTGTGTGGGAAGGGAGCTGTGTGGTTTAAATCATCCAGCTATGTGCTAAAGTTGTCTAGGCTGTGTGCGTCTTTGTGAAATAAATTGTTAAATTATTATTGTCTATTTGCTTTACCTGTTTTCAATCTATTAATTGTATTCAATTGCAAAAGCTGCATTTATGCAAAAGAACCACAGAATGCCTTTCCCTTGTATAAAGCCAGCATGTATATTTTGCATCTCTATGGTGTGGCTTGCGAGTACGGTTGTGTACTCACGCTTGTTTTGACGAATCAAGCAGAGGAGGAGTCTTCGCCAGCATTCGAGGATGAGTATCTTGAAGGTGCCTGATCGTGAGGTCTTGATCCCAGTCGGTTGCCTATGGCGAATCGATGGGGTGCCACTTCCGCTTCGCTTCATTTCCGTTTATCTTTCTCTCATTAGCCTCGCTGCTTGAATAAATGTAAACTCGACCTTAAGGTCAAAACCATTATTTATTAATCAAAGTTATTCGTTTATGTTATTATTCGCTTGTATGGATCGATTTCCATTTTTGTTACCACTGTGTGCACTAGCGTGATCCTGGGCTAGTGCGTTAAACACAGAGGGTCCTGAATTGTAATTTCGGGTCCCGACATCTGTCTTGGCCTTTTGCGACCTGGGGTATCGATATCCTAAGACCATTCCCCAAGGCTCCAAGAGGTTTCGAGTTTCTTTTTGTGGCTATTGATACGTTCACAAAATAGATCGAAACCGAGCCTATAACTGGGATAACAACGGAAGTAGCAAAACGGTTCATGATGAGATGTGTAATTACTCGATTTGGAGTACCGAGTCAAATAATTATAGATAATGGTAAGCAATTTTCGAGCGCAAAATTTCAGAAATTTTGCGACGAGTTGGGTACCAAGTTGTGTTATGCTTCTGTAGCCCATCCCCAAAGCAATGGAGCAGTCGAACGTGCGAACGGCCAAATAATGCGAGGAATTAAAACCCGAGTCTTCGACCAGCTCATCAAGCGCTCGGGGGCTTGGGTACAAGAATTACCCTCCATATTATGGGCAGTTCGTACAACTACTAGTCGGGCTACAGGTGAAACCCCCCTTTTTCTGGTCTTCTGAGCTGAAGCCATGCTTCCTTCGGAATTAAAGACACGGTCAACACGAGTCAAAACTTTCAATGACTCCAACCAGGAACAACTTCAAGCGGATGACATTAACCTCCTCGAAGAAAGGAGAAACCAGGCCTTAATCCGTTCAAATAGGTCTACCAACAAGCCTGCTCACGCAGATACTACGATCGTAAGGTCCAACCTCGCAGACCTTCTTCAGAGGTGACTTGATATTGAGGCTCGCCAATCCAAGTCTAATTGGAACAAACTTTCTCCCAAGTGGGAAGGTCCTTACACGTGGTCGGGTTACTGGCGAGGTCAAGACGATTGGCAATGGAAGACGGCGGTGTTCTCTCGAATTCTTGGAACATTGACCCGATTCACGCAAGTTTTATGTAACCAACCATTGCATAATAAAGACTCGTGTTCTTTTTACCTCTATTGTCTTACTTTTGAGTTGTGCTTTCATAATCTTTCGACTATATTCCAAACACCCAGTTTTCTTTACACTGGTCGAAAGGCAGGTAACATCATCTAGTCGAAGCCTCTCCTCTCTGCACGTGGTCCTGCCCACTAGAATGAGCTTCCTAGTGTCGACTCGTTACTCACTTTTGCCGCCAATACAAAGAGCTCGGGTTCTATTTGGTCGAAATATTTTTAAAGCCAGCTCTTTTCACCTTAGTTTATGTGGATATCATGGGGATATGCCTGAGATCTTAGGATGATGTTACAATTAGCAATGTCGTTGACGGTTTGTCGAATCACGTGTTTTCGGCAAAGTTTGATTCTGTAAAAGGCTTACGGATCGGACCGCCATGGTGGCGGTCGACCGCCATGCTTTGACTTGGTTTCTCTGAAATGGTCCTTGGCGGTCGACCGCCAAAGTGGCGATCGGCCAAACAAGTGGAGCGGTCTCGACCGGCTTTGCTTGAGCGGTCGACCGCCATTGAATCCTTGTGGATTTTGAAGCTGGGCCAAAAATAGAAGGTGTAGGCAAGTGAGAAGGTGCTTCTGCACTTGGTCTCATAATTTTTGGAGCTTCTAGGCAAAATTTCTATTGGTTTGAAAATTCCAGTGGGTTTTGGTTTTCGGGATGGATTTTTGGTTAAGTCATGGGTGGCGGTCGACCGACCTTTGGTGGTGATCGGCCGACCGCGAGAGCGTCGAGCCGGCCAAGGTGGCGGTCTGACCGGTTTTGATGTGTTTCGTCGTCCTTCGTGACGGCGATGGTTGCTTGTTAGGTCAAGTTCATGGGTTTCATAGCATATGTGTTGCATGATGCATGTTTTGGCTAACGTGGGTCAAGTTGTGAAGAACTTGTTCCCGGATTCGTTTGCTTGTCTATTGCTGTGCAGGTTGCTTGGTGGTCAACGACGGTCAACGGCGAGGATGATCGGGACTAGGCTTGGAGAGCTGAGGTCCAGAACGATCGACAATGCTGGGTGAGGTTAATGAACTCAAGTGTGGTACAAAATGGACAAGGGTAACCGAACGGGCAGTTCGGTGCGACTGGTTTGATCAAGCGGCGCGGGGGTCGGTGCAAGTGCCATGGTGGTTTCGGTGGGAGCCGGATGGGAGAGACTTGCCGACATGAAGAGAGTCGCTGGATCAACCTACACGTGGCGAAGCATGAAGGTGCTTCACGAAGATGGGACTCGGTCTTTGCAAAAAGATCGAGAATGGGTATTTTGGTAATTTTACCAAATACCGCCTTGGTGACCTTTTTCCAACTCACGGCGCAAAGATGGTGCAAGGTGAAGCCGATTAGGTCAAGAGATGAAGACGACGCTTTAAAACGCGTGCGTATGTGTCCCGTTTGTTTTGGGCCTTAACGGGAGCCCATTAGGGTTACTCTTCTAGAAGGTCTAAGTCTCCACTATAAATAGAGGAGGGAGGTGGCTGCACCCCCTCAACCCTTTCATTGCATTGTAAACCCTAGTTTTGCTTGTGTGCTTAGGGAGAGGATTAGTGGAGGTTAGGGTTCTAGAGAGTTGGATTTGATTTCATGCTCATGTATTGAGTCTTTGTCCTCCATTGATGGAGTGGCTGTAAACCAATACCATATCAAATCAATCCAAAGAAAGTTCTCTCAAAGATGAGTTCGTTTGCTTTCTTTCTCTCTATTTGATGATTTTGAGTCTTTCTTTGATCCGCAAGTTTTTGGTTGGTTTCTTGCCGTGATCTAACTTGCTGCGACTTGTGGGAACCCATCTAGGATCATCTTGATCATCAATCACCCACGAGCAAGTCTCTAGATCATATTTTGCATTTGGCTCGGTTTTTGAACGTCCTTCGCTCAAACTGAAAAAGATAGGAACTTTGGCATGGATCTCTGAAATCTTTGATTGGAATAGGTTCCTAATATCTTTAGGAAGGTGTGGTTCAAATTTCGTGAAGTTTGGCCTTACGGATCAAAAGTTAGGTCGTTTTTCGTCTCGGATTGTCGGGCTGATTTTGCTGTTCACTGTCAGAAGCGGTCAGACCGCCCATTCCAGAGGTCAGACCGCTAGGCAAACCGATCAGACCGCCCCTGTGAGAGGTCAGACCGCCCAACACTTTGAGATTTGAGTTTTTGGTTGTTTTTGGGTGTTTTGCTTTGGGGTTTGATTGGATTCAATACTAGTCTTCTGCTGTACTGGTATATTGATCTTCATAGCTTCCATAGCTATTGGAGTGACATTTGTGTTGAATCCATCTTTTGTGAAAAAGTGAGCGTGCTCCTATTCACCCCCCCCCCTCTAGTCGCCTTTTCGGTCCAACAAGTGGTATCGAGCCGGTTAGTTCAATCTTTGATCTTAACCGTCACCGAACTGGCGATGGATAAGTACTCGACCAAGCCGCATGTCTTTGATGGGCTCGACTATGCCTATTGGAAGAATCGCATGCGAGTTTTCCTTGAGAGCGAAGGACAAGCTATATGGGAGGTTGTTCGAGCCCGCTCGTTTTGCCGGTTGCTCTGGCCGGCAAAGACCCTTTTGGCTAACAACAACAAGGCAAAGAACCTTCTATATCTTTGAGCTTGGTAGGCAAGAGTGCGATAGGATTTGCAATCTTGCGACCGCACATGAGATTTGGCACACCCTCGAAACTTACCATGAGGATCGTCCCGGATCAAGCAAGTCGTCGAGAATGTCTACAAGCGAGAGTACAACAAATTCGAGATCGTCTGGTGAGAGCATCGATGGCGTCTTTACTCGTTTTAACAAGGTGATCAATCGATGAAAGTTTGTTGACATTGAGTACTCTCAATCTGAGAATGCCACCCACCTCTTGGCGCAATCAACACCAAGGAGTGGGAGATGAAGGCAAGCGCCATAGAGGAGAATGTCGATCTCTAATCTCACTTTGGAGCTGCTTCATAGCAAGCTAAAAACTCATGAGATCAAGAGGCGGTAATCCTAAGAAGGATAACATGGCTTTGGTGGCTGATCCTCTCAAAGGACTCTGATGGTTCTTCCGAGTCTTCTTACGGTTTTCTCTTGCGTGTTTATCTGCTATTCAAGAAGAAGAGTTTGAGAGTCTTCCTGAGGCTGATTTAGCTCTTTTAGCCAAGAAAGTCACACGGGCATATAACAATGTCAAAAACAGAAAGAGAGGTGGCCCTGTGACATGCTATGAGTGTGGAGAGCTATATCACATCCGGGCCAACTGCCCCAAGCTAAAAGGTAAGGGCAACCATAAGAATGAGAAGCTTGCCTAGAAGAAGCCTAAAGGGGGCAAGCCCAAGTATGATGCTGCCAAGCTCATGAAGGCTGCTCACCGAGTCCTTGCCGCTTTTGGAGATCAATCCATGAGCGATGTGGACTCAGAGGCGAGGAGGACAAGGAAGAGGAGATTCCTCAAGACAAGAAGGGGAAGGCCAAGGACTTCACCGGCATGTGCTTCATGGCCGACTCCATCGACGCCGATGACAACGATGAGGTACTTCCATCCTATGATGTCCTTTCTGCTAGATGTGATAACATGTATGAGCAATTGCTTAGTCAAGATAAGGCTTTAAAGTTCACCATGGCTAGGAACAAGGATCTAGAATCACAAGTCGAGAATTTGACATTAGAGATTGTGAATGCTAAGAGTCTAGATGTTGATGAATGTTCATCCCGCCATGCTTTGCACTCAACTGCCTAAACGCAATCTGCTCATGATATTGCTTTGCATCAACTTGAAAATGCTAGAACGAGCTAATTGATGTTAAATCTGCTCCATGTGAAAAATGCTTAGAGTCTACCAAGTTGGATGCTTCTAGTAATGTGAAATCTAGCTTTTGCTCTTTACGCTTAGAACGCGAACATGAAGTTAAGGATATTCTAGAAGCGATTAGAGCTAAATTTATAAGCTTAAGGACACAATTGATTCTACATCTTGTGCCTCTTGTGCTGCCTATAAGTTTGAAGTTGCTCATCTTAAGGAGAAACATGCTAGAGCCATTAAGGGCAAGACTTGTGAATCATGTGCTAATATTGAGAAAGAGAATGCATATCTCAAGGATACTTTAGAAAGATTCTCTAATGGTGAAAAACAGTTAAACATGATTCTAGATAAATCTAAAACTCCTTTTAAGAAGCAAGGTTTAGGATACAACTCGCCCGAGACATGTCCAAGCCTAATGTCATTCAGGTCTTGGAAAATGGCTTAGTTGAATTTAAAACCCAACCTGCAAAAACTGTTTTTAAATCTGCAGGGTTTGTCCAACCTTCTTTTAAGGCAAAAGGTGCTTCTCCCAGTGGTACAAAATACCATTGCACCTATTGCAAGAAGAGTGGACATTTGGTTGAGTTCTGTTGGCGTAGATTGAAGAAAGCTAAGAAAAATATTGCTAGAATGTCATCTAATCAACCTAGAGCTTTTATGAGACATGGTTACATACAAAAGAAGAACCCCAGTCTAGGATTTGTTGCACATGCTCATCACCATGTTCCTAGACAAGATACATCTCATGTTCGTGTTACCATTGCTCATAGTAGAACTGCGAATAATGTCAAGGATAGCACATCTACTTTGCATACTACTCGCAGACGTGTGTCTCAGTACTGGGTTCCCAAGTCACTTTTAACTAACCCCAGTATTGAGACACATCGCTCTTTGTTCCTTGATTTTCGTGGATTGGCGCGGAAGGGAAGAACACATAGTTAAATGTCGACTCGTGTTCACACCACATGACCAGAGATTCAAGATGGTTCACCTCCTTCACGCGATCAACCGGTGATGACTTCATCACCTTTGGAGATGATACACAAGGGCGCATTGAAGGAACTGAATGATTAGGGTGAGCGACAAGTTCATTCTCAAGGACGTCGCGCTTGTGTCTAAGTTAAGGTACAATCTCCTTTCGTCTCCTGACTTCTTGATGATGGTTATGAGACTCGTTTTAAGAAGAATGCTTGTCGTGTGCTTGATTCTTTTGGTGAGCTCGCTTTTGGGATTTCTAGAGTTGGTAGAATTTTTGGAGCTGATTTTTACAATCTCTTCTTTGGATCTCTTAAGTGTTTGATTGCATCTTCTTCGATATCGGCTTTGGCACCGACGGTTGGGGCACATTGGTTTTGATCATCGACACGAGTTAAGCGGCCTTGATCTCATGAGAGGTTTGCCTAAACTCAAAGTCATCAAGGATCTTGTATGCGCCTCGTAGGCATGGCAAGCAAGTTGCCGCCTCACACCCGTCATTGACTATGGTTATGACCGACGGACGAGACGCTTGCTTCATATGG
Source organism: Phyllostachys edulis (assembly GCA_036346405.1). Lineage (NCBI taxonomy): Eukaryota > Viridiplantae > Streptophyta > Magnoliopsida > Poales > Poaceae > Phyllostachys > Phyllostachys edulis. Next base: position 46,319,461 of record CM070567.1, read on the forward strand.
ATCTTGTTGGTCTGCTAGGGTTCGATCGGTCGGTGGCAATTGGTACATTCTTATCATAGTCGATGATTTTTGAGATATTCTTGGGTGTTCTTTCTTGCTTCAAGGATGAGGCTTTTGATCATTTTCATGACCTTGTTCTTCGTTTGGCTTCGAACTTCCCGGTGCCTTGAAAGCGATCCGCAGATGACAATGGCACGGAGTTCAAGAATGCTTCTTTGCCTCTTTTGTGCTTTGGCGGTATTGAGCATCGCTTCTCTTCCACACGTCCCTCAACAAAATCGCGTTGTGGAAAGGAAGAACAGACTCTAGTCGAGATGGCTAGAACGATCTTTGGATGAGTATAGCACACCGAGGAGGTTTTGGGCGAAGCTATTGCTACTGACTTGCCATATTTCAAACCGTGTCTTTTTGAGACCGTCTTTGGGCAAGACTTCATATGAGCTGCGTTTTGGTAGAAAACCCTCATCTCTCACTTTCGAGTCTTTGGATCGAAGTGCTTTATTCTCAAGACAGAAACCTAGATAAATTTGAATCAAGGACTTGTGATGGTTTATTTCTAGGTTATCCCGCTCATTCGAGGGTTTTCGGGTTTTAATGTTGAAACTAACATTGTCCAGAGACATGCAATGTCACTTTTGATGAGACTAGCCACGAGCTAGATCCAATGTTTGGTGACTTACAGTGACAGAGAGCATTTTTGTTGAAGAAGATGAGGATGAACTTGATTTTGCTCCTTCACTGCTGTCGATGTTCTGTGCAAGCTGCCCAAGCTCCGAACACCTTCTTCGCTTCACCTCCAATTGAGGCTCTGCTGCGACTTCTTCATCGCCATACTGCGGAGGTTGAGGAGATGCTATCTCCCCAAGGCGCTCCTTTGCACATTCAGAAGCAACACCCTCGAGATCAAATGATTGGTAATCTCCATGAGCGAGTCACTCGCTCTAGGTATCATGATCCGAGTCTTTTCTCTCACTCTGCATTTGTAGCTTCTTTTGAACCCAAAGATATATCACATGCTTTATCTGATGCTAGTTGGGTCAATGCCATGCATGAGGAGTTAGAGAATTTTGAAAGAAATAAAGTTTGGAATCTTGTAGAACCTCCTAGTGGACATAATGTTATAGGAACCCGTTAGGTGTTCAAAAATAAACAAAATGAGGATGGTTACGTGGTTAGAAACAAGGCTAGATTGGTAGCTCGGGGCTTTAGCCAAAGTTGAGGTTAGATTTTGATGAGACCTTCGCTCCTGTTGCTAGATTAGAAGCCATTCGCATCTTGCTTGCATTTGCTGCATCTAAAGGTTTTAGGTTGCATCAAATGGATGTTAAGAGTGCCTTTCTGAATGGTTTTATAGAGGAGGAAGTGTATGTTAGGCAACCCCTAGCTTTGAGAATCCCAAGCACCCTGATCATGTTTTTAAGCTATCCAAAGCCTTGTATGGTCTTAAACAAGCCCCTAGAGCACAGGTATGATAGACTTAAGACCTTCTTGCTTAAGAATGATTTTGAAATGGGAAAAGTTGATAAGACTCTTTTCATTCTTAGGCATGGCAATGACTTCTGCTTGTTCAGATATATGTTGATGATATTATCTTTGGTGGTTCCTCTAATGCTCTTGTTTCCAGTTTTTCTGAGACCATGTCTAGGAATTTGAGATGAGCATGATGGGAGAACTCAATTACTTTCTGGGGCTACAAATCAAGCAATGCAAGGAAGGATCTTCATCCATCAAGCGGTACACCAAGGATTTGCTCAAGCGTTTTGATATGGGTGATCGCAAGCGATCGCCACTCCCATGGCGACTTCGATCGCTGGATCCAGATGAGGAAGGAGAAGCCGTGGATCAACGCGAGTACCGCAAACATGATTGGCTCCTTCAGACTGACGGCCTCAAGACCGGACATCCACTTGATGCGCCTCTGCTGAGGTTTCGGGCATCACCGAGGACTTCACATCGCCAAGCCGTTAAGCGCATTTTCGGTATTTACACTCTACCCTTCAAGATGGCATTTGGTATTCTTGTTCTTCTTATTTGTCCATTCGGGGTTTTCATATTTTGATTTTATGTCAGAGGCTAGATAGAAAGTGCACATCGGCACATGTCATTTCTTAGGCACTTCTCTTGTCTCTTGGTCATCTAGGAAGCGGTCTTACATTGCACAATCCATCTTGAAGTTTAATATGTAGCTCTTGCTAGTTCTTTGTAGTCGATTTTGTGGATGGTCTCCACTCTTAAGGATTTTGGGTTAACCTTTGCTAGTGTTCCTCTTTTCTGTGACAACACTTCTGCTATTAACATTGCTAAGAACCCAGTGCAACATTCTAGGACCAAGCACATAGACATTCGCTATCACTTTCTTAGAGACCACGTTGAGAAGGGTGATATTGTGCTGCATTTTGTAGAGTCCGAGGCTCAGTTAGCCGATATCCTCACCAAGCCTTTAGACCCAACAAGGTTTGCCACCTTGAGGAGTGAGTTAGGGGTAATTTATCCCTATGGGTTGGTTTGAGGGGGAGTTGGATCTTTTTTGATCTTTCCTTGTTCATTTGATCTTTTCTTAATTTTCTTTTTGAACTTGTTGATCTTTTTTATCTTTTTAGGCTTTATGAGCTTTTCTTGCATCTCATTGTATCATATTGCATTTCATATGAAAAATCCGAAAAGATGCATTGTAATATAAGCTTTTCACTTATTTTTTAAAATTGATGAAGCTTTGCTTATTACCCTTTAGAGCTTTAGTGTTTCAATTCTTGCTCAATGCCATGTCTAGTTCTTTGACTTGCTAGAATTATCATGCTTTCACATGTGTAGCTAAGTCTTTGTTGTATGAGCTAGAACTTGAAAAACAACTTGAACTAAGAAATTTGCAATTTGTGAATTGTTTAGCCATTCTTGCTAATTAGTGCTCCTTTTGTGACATTGGCCCTGTCAAAATTGCTTTGTTAGCTCTTGAATCTAGCTTTGATCATTCCTTGAGCTTCTTGTGTTCTTGAGAATCTTAAAACTGCTCTTGTGAAATGTCGTAGTTGAAAGACTAGACAGTAAATAAAGGGGACCCCTCCGGTACCCGAGGGGTCCTCAGGATAAGGGACTCGGTGTAAACCAAAGGACTTGTATTGCAGACCTTTCCTTTCTTTGTTTCAAAAGCCCCCTTATGGGGGAGAGTGGCTATTATAGCCTTTTACAAGTACACACAGGATTACAAGCACCTTCTCTGAGGCCTATCTTTGGTAGGGTCTGCGAGGACTTTTCTAGACCTAGACCTAGCTCTAGGCGTGTGGTAGACCACTGGGCACAGTCCACCTTCTTCAGTGCATCTGGTCCAAGGAGCACTGATATGTTCTCCGGGCTCCTTGGGTCTCTGGCTCCTCCAGGTTCTTGGCACCCTTGGGGGCCCTCCTGATCTCCAGGCGCCTCGGGTTGCTTGGACCGTCTAGATGTTCGGCCTTGGAGCCTCCGGGTAGCCTTGAGTCCTTGGGTAGCCTTGAGTCCTTGGGTAACCTTGGAAGCCTTGGTAGCCTTGTCGTCAGCGGGCGCCGGCTTCGTCAGTCGAGGGGCGTTGTGCGCCCTCTGACAAGCCCCTCGCGGTCGAGGTCCCTCCTCATGGCCAAACGCGTTCACTCCGAAGATCTGGTACCCGCCCCTTCGCCCGGCGAAGCGCTATTATGGTGGTGCGCGGTTGTGGGGTTATGCGCCTCATAAATGTCGTGCACCGTTTGGTTGATTTGGTGCGTGCTTCGAGGCCGCTGTTAACGTCACGGCGACCCGGTGGCGGGTTTTCCGATGAGACGCCTCGTTTTTGGGGAGCCTTAATGGCCTGAGCGCCACGTGCCATGTTTGGTGTGGTGTCGCGGCTCCTCGTTATCTCGCCACTACACGATTCTCGTTCCGACTATCGGCCTATAAATAGGCCCTCCTGGGTCCCTTTCCCAGGATGTGCTTTTGCTGGCTGCTTCTTGTCCTTGCGTCCTGTTGCTTCGCGCTTCCTTGTTTACACCGCCCCCTCCGCTGTCCGAAGAGGCGATTCTGTGCCTCCGACATGACCAAGCGGGTGAAGGACGGAGAGTGGCACTGTGTCGTCTGTTGACGAGCTGGTCGCCGGCGGTAGCCGGACTCGTCTTCTTGCCTAAAACACGAGGGGAAGATAGGGACGTTGGAGGACGTCCGCACGCCGGGGTCGGAAGCTACTCCCCCCGAGGAGGAGGAGACGATCGTGTTCGTGGCGTATCTTGATGCGGGGCTTCGCCTGCCTTGTGTTGACATGCTCCACGGGGTGCTCCAACTGTACGGGGTGGATTTGGCGCAGCTGACGCCTAACTCGATCGTCAAGCTTGGCGTTTGCTGAGTGGGTCTTTGCGTCTTCTGCGAGTGGCGACAGGCGCGGTTGTTCACATCTTCATGATGGCGGTGCCGCCCAAAAGAAAAAGGACACGGGGAGACCTTGAACTTAAGGCGTGAACTTCCAACCGGCTCGGCTTCTCCACTATTTGCCCGCTGCCGCAACGGAATAGGTGGGACACGATTGGACCCGGCGCTGGTTTTACCTAAGTGCTCGGTGACGCGGGGCTTCGGCTCGATGGGGCCGATTCAACTTATCGCGACGCCCGCCATCGAACTATCTCGCTTTCGGGAGGAGGGCCTTCTCCGAAAGGTTCTTTGAGCAGCTGCGGCCCGCATGTCTACGAGGGACTTCGTGGAGGAGTTCTGCGCGCTGCGGGTCTGGCCACTGGCTCGGGATTGGAAAGTGGACCTCGAAGCGCCCGGGATGGGATGCCTGCTCGAGTTTGGGGGCGCCTAGGTGCTTACTACGAGTGGATACATGTTCCTTTCTTTTTCGTTGTGTTCTTTTTTTTGTAACTATTTTAGCCGCCTTGCTTGGTTGTGTAGTGTTGCCATTGGCGAGGTAGAGCGTGTCGCCGAGCAACTTCTCGCCCTTACAGGGGAGGAGCACTTTCGAAGCGGCGAAGCGGTGCACGACCGACGGTTGAACAGCGTCTGGGATCCTACCGCCGCTTGCGGGAGCGGCCCGACCGATGACGGAAAAAAAGCGCCGAGGACCCAAGAGCTGGAGGGCTCGGGCCCGATTAGCACTATACCGCCGCGGGCTTTTGAAGTGCGTCGGTTGGGCGGGCTTTCTTTGGTGGAAGTCTCCGGCTGGCCGTCTTCAAGAGGGTCTTGCGAGGCCGGTGCCCGAGACAAGCAGGCGGTCTGGCGATTCGTCGTGGGTCCTGGCCGCTCTGCGGTGGTTGTAGGTGCGAGGCCGTAGCGAGCCTGCTTGGGATTGCAAGTATGGCCCTCGACGAGGTGTCCCGTGGAACCCTCGCAGGTTTATGGTGATGGTACGGAGGACACCGTAGTGGAAGATCGCGACGATGTTCTAGACGCGACCGTGAGTTTGCTCTCCTCGCATTGTTTGTGGGCTCTGCCGACTTGGGTTTTGGCTCAGAGGGCGGGGCGTTGAGGGCCTGTCGGTGGCTCTGCCTTTGTCTATCTCAAGGCTGCGGAGGGTCCCGAGATGGGGACAATCTTTGGGGTGGTGGCTCGACCGCTCGGGGAGGGGTTGGTCTTTGCGGCCTTTGCTTGCGGCTTGGCGAATTTGGGCGCTGCCAGTGTCCTCCGATTTCAAAGTCGGTCTTGAGGCGTTGCCGTGTGCGAGGTGTCTAACTTACGGCCCGCCTGCGTGTCCGAAGTTATTCAAAAGGTGGAGCACGCAGCGATGTTTGGAGCATGGAGGCGAAGGCCAGTGAAGGTTGGTCCGTGTAGGCATGCTCGCCAGCCAGGCAAAGTTACGATGGTTTTATTATGTTGCAGACCATCATTACTGCCTCGCTTCGCTTCGAGAGGACATCCAACGTGGCTACGCTGGAGATCCAGGCGCGGTGAACTCGGAGTTCGCTCGAGCACCGAACTTGCCGAGAAGGCGGGTGGCTTGAAGGCGGGGTTGCCGAGCTAAGAGGCAGCGTCGCCGCACGCCGCAGAGGAAGTGGAGTCACTCATGAGCCCGCGACTGCGTGCTCGGCGGAGCTTCGACGGAGCGATCGCTCGTCTCGGCCGCGGCTAATGCTAGCCGGGGCGCTGGATCACATGGAGGGGCTATGTTCGAAGCTTGGCGCCGTGCCCCTCCGCGAAGCACGCCTCGATCACCGGGTCGCCACTCGAACGCTCTGCGCCGGCGGAAGTGTTCTGCCGGCCGCTTTCGTGTTTATGGCAACCATCTAGCAAAAGGCGGCGTGGACGGCGTCCTCGTGTCTCGCAACGCGGTGGGTGTAGCCATGTGGATGTGCTCGGAGGGGTACATCGCCTGCTCGTCCCGCCGTGATGTGGCGTCGGGCCAGAAGCATGTGCGGCGGGCCAGCAATGCCCTTGCCAAGGAGTTCTGGGCTCCGTCCGGTAGGGATGCCACCATGGAGTCGCTCCGGACGTCCCTGGCTCTGAAGTTGAAGCTAAAACCTCCTACGGATGCTGCGGGCGCGGTGGATCGAAGGGCTGGCGCCGGAGACAAGGTGTGACCCCCCGCACTATCCCTAGGGGTCGATTTTGTGGTAGTTTTTTTTTAAGGGGCTGCCTGCTGGCCGGGTTCTGTGAGCATCGGTCGTGGCCTCAGAACCGTTATTTTGGTAATTAATAGAAAACAGGCCTTGTTTGTTGGTATGTGTTTGTTTCATGGTGGTGTTTACATTGGTCGTGGAGAGTCTGTTTGCATTGCATCTGCGCCAGCGGGCGCGTTCCTCCGTGGTGGCGACGGTCTTATGCTCCTTTTTCGTGGTACGAAGACGAGCGACTCTTGGTTTGCAAGTGGCCTCGGTATTCATATCTTGGTATGGTATGCCACGGCGAAATGGAAACGGTGGAAGAAAGCCAACCCGGAGGGTTCTATGAGGCGATTCTTTCACGGGCGTGAACAACGGGCTTTGGACGCGGGGAGATAATGATCTTTCCGGCCGAGTCGAGGTGTGGGAATGTGGCGGGTTGCGATCCGCTGCTCCCACGATATCCTCGAGCTTCTGGACGCGCTCAGACGATCAGACGGAGGAGGAATATATGATGCTAATGGCTACCTACCCATCCGACGAGGAGGTGCTCGAGTAGGTCTTCTTGAGAGCAACGAGAGCCTTGGTGACGATTTCGCTCCACCCGCGGTCCACGCAGGTGTGCCGTATACCGAGTTGGTGTTGGTTGTACTTAATGAAGGGTTGTTGTTAGGCTTTTTTTTTAAAGTGCTTCGTGGGTCGCCGCTTCAGGCGATTCCCTGCGTGTAATTCATAATAAAGTAGCAGGATTCTGTCGTTCCGTGGGGGCTCAACTTTGTCTCTTTTTTTTTTGCTTGTTTCTCTTTTTTTTTAAGGTAGGGCTCCGGGGAGCCCTAACTCGAAATGTTTGCGAGGGGGAGGCGGAGCCTCGCGCCGTCCCCCATACTTTTTTAGATAGGGCTCCGGGGAGCCCTAACTTGATTTTTGCGAGGGGGAGGCGGAGCCTCGCGCCGTCCCCCAACCTTTTTTAGATAGGGCTCCGGGGAGCCCTAACTTGATTTTTGCGAGGGGAGGCGGAGCCTCGTGCCGTCCCCCATACTTTTTTAGGTAGGGCTCGGGAGCCCTAACTTGATTTTTTTATGAGGGAGGCGGAGCCTCGCCCGTCCCCCATACTTTTTAGATAGGGCTCCGGGGAGCCCTAACTTGATTTTTGCGAGGGGGAGGCGGAGCCTCGCGCCGTCCCCCATACTTTTTTAGGTAGGGCTCCAGGGAGCCCTAACTCGAATGTTTATGGGGAGGCGGGCCTCGCGCCGCCCCCCATACTTTTTAGGTAGGGCTCGGGAGCCCTATCTCAAATGTTTATGGAGGGAGGCGGAGCCTCGCGCCGTCCCCCATCCTTTTTTAGATAGGGCTCCGGGGAGCCCTAACTAGATTTTTGCGAGGGGGAGGCGGAGCCTCGCGCCGTCCCCCATACTTTTTTAGGTAGGGCTCCGGGGAGCCCTAACTCAAATGTTTATGGGGGAGGCGAGCCTCGTGCCGCCCCCCATACTTTTTAGGTAGGGCTCGGGAGCCCTATCTCGAATGTTTATGAGGGAGGCGGAGCCTCGCCAGCCCCCATCCTTAGATAGGGCTCCGGGAGCCCTAATGGATTTTTTATGGGGGAGGCGGGCCTCATGTAATCCCCATACTTTTTAGGTAGGGCTCGGGAGCCCTAACTCGAAATGTTTATGAGGGAGGCGGGCCTCGCGCCGCCCCCCATACTTTTTAGGTAGGGCTCGGGGCCCCTATCTCGAAATGTTTATGGGGAGGCGGAGCCTCATGCCGCCCCCATCCTTAGATAGGGCTCGGGAGCCCTAACTTGATTTTTATGGGGGAGGCGGAGCCTCGCGCCGTCCCCCATACTTTTTAGGTAGGGCTCCGGGGAGCCCTAACTTGATTTTTGCGGGGAGGCGGAGCCTCGCGCCGTCCCCCATACTTTTTTAGATAGGGCTCCGGGGAGCCCTAACTCGAAATGTTTGAGCGGGGGAGGCGGAGCCTCGCGCCGTCCCCCATACTTTTTTAGGTAGGGCTCGGGGAGCCCTATCTCAAAATGTTTATAGGGGAGGCGAGCCTCACGCCGCCCCCATCCTTTTTAGATAGGGCTCCTGGAGCCCTAACTTGATTTTTTTGAGGGGAGGCGAGCCTGCGCTGCCCCCCCATACTTTTTAGGTAGGGCTCCTGAGCCCTAACTTGATTTTTTATGGGAGGCGGAGCCTCGCTGCCCCCCATACTTTTTAGGTAGGGCTCGGGAGCCCTATCTCAAAATGTTTATGGGGAGGCGAGCCTCACTGCACTGCATCTTGGTTTAGACACTGGGCCATGGGGACCTCGGTGTGCACTGGCCATGGGCCTGCGTGGTGACTTGGTTTAGATACTGGGCCCTGGAGGGCCTCGGTGCACCGGCCATGGGCCTCACATGGTGACTTGGTTTAGACACTCGGACCTGAGGCTCTCGGTGTGCACGGGCCATGGGCCTCACGGGTGATTCTTGGTTTAGACACTCCGGGCCCTTGAGGCCTCGGTGTGCACCAGGCCATGGGCCCCACGCTGTGACTTGGTTTAGACACTGGGCCTTGGGGGGCCTCGGTGTGCACGGGCCATGGGCCTGTGCAGTGACTTGGTTTAGACACTGGGCCTGGGGGCCTTTGTGCACCGGGGCCATGGGCCTCACAAGTGACTTGGTTTAGACACTCGGTGGTTAGCAGCAAAATGTCAATGGGTAGCTTATATTTACAAGAGCCGGTTACAACAAAATGCTTATACATGCCCTTGCTTGCCAACGGCGGCAGCCTCTTCACGTGCAACCTGTTGTGTTTATGGCTAAGGGTAGAACTTTCGAGGGTCTTGATGTTCCAGTGTGACCGAGCTGGTCTCCTCCCATGCTATGCGAAAGTGCTCGCCTGTCACGCCTGTGACAATATACTGCCTTCCCACTTGGAGTCAAGCTTGCCGAGTGCCGCTTGGTTCGTGGCGCGCTTGAGGACTAGGGTCGCCTGAGCGATGTGGCGGCCGGATCTTCCTATTGTATGCCTGGCGACCCCTTCACAGTACCTTTGCATGGTTGAGACAATTTGCACTCGTTGCTCTTCGAGGAGGTCAATGGAGAGCTCCGCCTCCTCCGGGTTCCCTGGTCAGGCTCGACATTTAACCGGCGGCCGAACTCTGCCGGTCATGGCCTCATCGCCAAGAGCGGCAGAGAACGGGAGAATCTGTGGCTTCGCTTGGCGATGTACGCTTGTGACCACAGGGCTTTCCGCAACTCTTCGGCCACGAGCCTCTAGGAAGGCCTCTGGCGTTTCTTCAATCCTCGAGGAGGTTGTCGCTGGCTCGCTCGACCGCTCGTTAGTCTTTGGGTGTCCGACCGAGGCAAAGCGCATTTTTATGCCTGTTGGTGCGAATCGCCGAAAGTGGTGGAGTCGAACTGCGTGTTCCGTTGTCGGTGATCGTCTCGCAGATGCTGCATCCGCAAATGATGTTTTTCCAAGCAAACATTTGCCGCCGCCAGGTGATCTTGGCGACTGGCTCCGCCTCCACCCATCTCGAGAAGTACTCTATGGCGGAGCATTTAACGCAAACCGGTTTTCGCCGGCGGGTAGGGGCCGATGATGTCCAACCCCCAGCGCGCGAACGGCCACACCGGCGGTAAGGGCTGTAAGGGGAGCGCCGGTGCCTTGGGGTTCCGACCGCCCATCGACACCTCGCATCGCTCGACAAGGTCTGTCGGCGTTTTGAGGGTCGCTGGCGAAGAGAATCCTTGGCGAAATGTCTTCGCTACAGCCGCGAGGTGCAGCTCGGTGAGGCGACAGCCTTCATGGATATCTCGAGGAGCGATTGGCCCTCCTCGCGGATACGCAGCTGCAGAAGGGTGCGCAGACGCCTCCTTTGTATAGTGCTCAAGATCATGTAGTAGTTCCTTGCTTCGTGGCGTTTAGGCGACCGTCGATTGGCCCTTTTCCGGCGAGGTAGTTGATGATAGCGTTCCTCCAGTCCTCCGCCGGTGTTGGGCTCGCCGTACCGAGGGCAAGCACCAGGCGCGCTGTTCCTTCCAATTCAGGCGCAGCCCCTTGGGTCTCCGGCGGAGCCACTTGCGTTTCTGGCGGAGCAACTTATGTTCCGGCGGAGCCTTGCGCCTCCCATGAGTAACTTGCGTTCATGGAGCTTTGCGCTTCCCATGGAGCGGACGGTTTCGTGAGTACTTCGTAAAAGACCTCCGCAGGAGGTCCCTCACCGGCGCTTGCTATCTTTGAGAGCTTGTCTGCTGCTTCATTGTTACCCCGGGGGATCGCTTGGACGGTGATGCCGAGGAAGTCCTTTGCTGCTTCGCGCACCGCAGCCAGGTAGCGGTTCATCTCGGGGCATCTTGCCACTTAACGCCTTGTCGAAGTGTCCCGCGACTAGACGGAGTCGCTCTTGATGAGGATGCGCTTTGCTCGAGGGCCTTTGCTTTATGGAGACCCGGCAATAAAGGCCTCGTACGGAGGCGTTGTTCGTGGTGGGGAAGTCGAGGCGGCTGCATGCGATGCGGCTCGTCCGTCCGGGAAACTAATATGGCGGCGGCCCGCCTGGCGCGCACTCATGACCCGTCTGTACATTGTCCATAGCGTCTCGACCGTGGCGGTGCTTTGTGTTCGCAGATGGAGTCCATTCGCAACGGTTCTGTGGAGGATTGCGACTTGATGGCCGTTCTTGCGGAGAAAGAAATATCAAAGGGCGCCAGCTCTGCCGCCCATTTGCCTATCCGGCCCGAGGCGTCTTTATTGCGCAGCATCAGTGCTAGTGGGTAGGATGTCTGGACCGTGATGGGGTGCGCCAGGAAGTAATGCCGCAGCTTTCTCGAGGCCATAAGTAAGGCGTAGGCAAGCTTCTCGAGCTCGATGTAGCGTGTTTTGGCTCCCTGTAGGGCCTCCGATACGTAATATATGTGGCGACGACACCGCGCTCTCGACGAAACACCATGCTGACCGATGAGGGCGCGGCGGCGATGTCTGACAATAGCTCGGATCCTCGCTCGGACCGTGAGGCTCGGCAGCTCTGCGAGGTAGGATTTGAGGTCTTCGAAGGCTTTCTGGCACTCGGCTGTCCAACGGAACGGCTCCGTGCCCCGGAGGGTTCTGAAGAATGGCAGCGCCCTTTCTGCAGAGCGTGACAAGAAGCTGCTAAGTGCGGCAATGCGGCCCGTCAATTTCTGCACCTCGCGGGCATTATGCGGGGGCTTCATTTCCTGTATAGCCCTGATTTTCTCCGGGTTGGCTTCGATTCCCCTCTCAGAAACGAGGAAACCAAGGAGCTTTCCCGCCTTTACACCGAACGCACACTTTTCCGGGTTGAGCTTTATGCCCTCCGCCCGGAGGTTGGTGAAAGTTTCGTGGAGGTCTTTGGCGTGCGTCCGTGCGAGTTTGCTCTTGATGACTATGTGTCGACGTACGCTTCCACGTTACGCCCAAGTTGGTTAGCCAAGACCTTCGCGATAAGGCGGGCGAACGTGGCGCCCGCGTTCTTCAGGCCGAAAGGCATGCGCTTGTAGCAGTACGTTCCGAAAGGAGTGATGAAGGCGGTCTTGGGCTCGTCCTCCTCCGCCATGTGCACTTGGTGGTAGCCGGAGTAGGCGTCGAGGAAGCTCATGAGCTCGCAGCCCGAGGTAGCATCCACCAGCTGATCGATGCGAGGCAAGGGGAAATCGTCCTTGGGCACGCCTTGTTAAGGTCGGTGAAGTCAACACATGCGCCATCGCCCGCCTCTTTCTTGACGAGGACAGGGTTTGCTAGCCACTCGAGTACTTTACTTGCGGATTACCCCCTTTTATCGCCTTTTGGATCTCCTTCTTGGCGGCTTATAAACGGTCGCCGACATCTTGCCAGCCTTTTTGTTTCTTGGGTACCGCGTCGCCACTGAAGGGCTAGCTTGTGCTCGATTGTTGTTCTTGCTACACGGAAGGTCCTCGGGCCCCTGCCGGCGTCTTCGTTGTTGCGGAGCACCTCGAGGATTGCGCTGTGTGCTTCCTCATCAAGGTTCGCGCAGAAGGCGGCCGCCTTCTCCGGTGAGTTGTCTCTCGGCGAACCCTCTGAGCTGGCCTGTGGTTTGTGCTTGGCGCCCACCTCGGCGAAGGTGGGGCAACGTGATCCTGCTCGGCCCCACGGCATGGACGTCTTGGCCAGGATAGTACTTCTAGTTCAATATTTACGGCGATGCTGCGGGCGGGAGCTTCATGCACAAGTAATTGTGGTGGGTTACCGCGCCGAAGGTGTTGAGCGTGGCCCAACCGAGGATTGCGTTGTACTGGTAGGTCATTTGAACCACATCGAAGGTGACCACCTCGGTCCTCGATGCGAAGTCATCGCTGAAGGTGACTGCGAGGTTGATCTGGCCCAAGGCCGTGACCGGGGTTCCTCCGAAGCCTTGCAGGGGGATGCCCGGTGAGGTCAAGCGATCACGAGGGATCATCATCTTGTCGAAGGCTTCTACGAAGAGGAGGTCCGCCGAGCTCCCTCCGTCGACGAGGACGCGTCTTACCTCGAAGTCCGCGATGTTGACGGAGATAACGAGGGGGTCTTGGTGAGGGAAATACACGCCGCCGCGCATCCTCGTGTCCGGCGGATATGGGCACCTCGAATGGCGTGGTGGGCTTGAGGCGGGTATGTTTCCATGTGGTGGATTTGGCGGGCATATGCCCGCCGCTGTTTTCGAGGATATGCCGAGCGAGGATCCCCCGGTGATCATGTTGATGACCCTCTGATGGTGCTCGGCGCGACCTCCTTCTATGCGGGTCTTGGTTGTGGCGCCGAGTCGATTGTCGGCCGCTCTCTTATTGTCGTAGTCAGCCGGTTGATCGCGGCGCATGCAATCTTGCATGGCAGCGATGGTGCGACATTCGCTGGTTGAGTGCGCTCCCTCGCCGTGGAGGTCGCAAAATTTCGGCGGTGCTCCGGGGCGATTGTCGACCGACGGCGGTGTTGCGGCAGCGTCTGCTCCATGCTCCCGCTTCCACCAAATTTTGTCTTCCCCATCATTGTGCGACGCCCGCGTCTCGTGGTAGACGCCCGACTTTTTGCTTGTAGTCATTCGGCGGCTTGCCGGGTGTCCCGGTGGTGTTGGATGCTTCTTCGTAGTGGCGGTGTCGCTTCGGCGCACTCCTCCATTTTGTCGAAGAGTTCTGCTACCGTCCGTGCGGGTTTGCGGGCCAATCTTTCGGAAAGCGGCCCGTTGCGGAGGCCGCACGTAGCTGCGTTGATGATGGTCGTTTCGTTGACGCCTTGCACCTGGCACTTGACCTCTGCGAACTTTCTGAAAAAACTGCAGAGGGTCTCATTCGGTGCTTGCTTCACGGCGAACAGGTGCCCCGCGTCTTTTGGCTCCGTGTAGTTTCCCTGGAAGTTGTTGCGGAGGAGATCTCAGAGTCGCTCCCATGCGTAGATGGAGCGGGAGGTATGGTGAAGAACCAGTTAGCGCGGCGCCCTTGGCGAGGGTGATGCTCTTCGCTTTTGTAGTGTCGTCTCCTCCGTTGCCTCGATGGTATCTCAGTACACTCGGAGGAATTGCGAGGATCCGTAGTTCCTTCAAAGGGCGCGACCTCCCAGCATCTTGAACCCCGTGGCCATCGCGCCCCACTCGGGGCTCGGCGGGAGCTTTTGTCGCCGAGCACCGGCGTGGGTCTCGAGCTGCTCCCCGTTCTGCGGCATTTGTCGGAGCGGGGCGGAAGGCGCGGTGGTCGCGGTGGCGCGCTCCGCTCCGTTCTGCTGGAGTTGCTGAAGCGGGCCCGCGAGGGTTGTCTCTGGCGGCTGCCGAAGGTCCGCCACTTCCCGGTGGAGGGCCTCCAGCTCCTGCTGGAGCGTCTCGTATGATCCTGGTGGGGCCCCCTGCGAAGTTGTTTGCTTCCTCTCCGGCTTGGGCGGGGGTGTAGCTGCCAGTGGCTCTGCTCCTCTTGGCTCTGCGGGTGTTGGTGCCGCCCCTCGTGGCCGGATGTCGAGGTCTGGGTGCGGCCCTCGCCTGGGGCCATCCTTGGTTTAGTGCTTGGCTTACGCCAACCCCACGGACGGCGCCAAGCTGTAAGTTGAAAGACTAGACAAGAAATAAAGGGGACCCCTCCGCACTGCAAGGGGTCCTCGAGGATAAGGGACTCGGTGTAAACCAAAGGACTTGTATTGCAGACCTTTCCTTTCTTTGTTTCCAAAGCCCCCTCCCTTATGGGGGAGAGTGGCTATTTATAGCCTTTACAAGTACACAGGATTACAAGCCCGCCCTCTGGGGCCTATCTTTGGTAGGGGTCAGCAGGACTTTCTAGACCTAGACCTAGCTCCCGACGTGTGGTAGACCAGGCTGGGCACGGGTCCACCTTCTTTGTGCATCCGGTCCAGGGACACGATGATGTTCTCCTGGCTCCTTGGGTCTCTGGCTCCTCCAGGTTCTTGGCACCCTTCTGGGGCCCTCCGGAAGTCTCCGGGCGCCTCCGGGTTGCTTGGACCATCTAGATGTTCGGGCCTTCGGGAGCCTCCGGGTAGCCTTCGGAGTCCTTCGGGTAGCCTTCGGAGTCCTTCGGGTAGCCTTCGGAGTCCTTCGGGTAACTTCGGAAGCCTTCGGTAGCTCTTCGGTCAGTGGGCCGGAAGCTTCGTCAGTCGAGGGCCGCAGTGCGCCTCTACGACATGAAAAATGAAAAATCAAACTTCAAGATTGTCTTATGCTTAAATTGTGCCAAACTACTCTTACGAGACTACATGTCAAAGACATGAACTTGGAGATAGTTTGATGATCCAGACGATCTCATGGGGACTGCTTGTCACAAGTGACATGAACCTCAAGATTTGTCGCCCTGGTAGAAGCTTAGGAAGAGTTTGTGGATGGCTCCTAGTCTAGGATCTTCTTCACTAAGATATACCTTTAATCAACTTTTGGTCGAAGCTTAGGATGAGTTTGTGGATGGCTCCTAGTCCAGGATCCTGTCACTAAGTTAGACCATTAGTCAACTTCAATATTCATTGCAAATGAAAAACAGTTGAAAAATGGGCATTTGAGAAAATTGAGCAAAATGATTCAATTCAGGACCTTTTTGTCTCTTAATATGGTCATTGTTAGCTTTTGGATCTCACATTGACATTTTGACATGGCCAGTATCATTTTAGGATCCCTGTTGATGAACTTGCTAGATTTGAAGCTTTGCTTAAAATGCTAAAATTCATTGCTTTATATTGAGCCTTCTTGCTTAGCTTTGTTATATATGTCCTATCATGATCTTGCTAGCGCTGTTCGGCTTGATATGTTGTTTGTGCAACTTTAGGAATGCTAACTTGTTCTTTTGGGTAATCTCCAAAGCTTCTTGTTTTTAAAAATTGAAAAATACAAAAATTGAAGCCACTCCATTGCATTTCATGCATGCTCTTTCTTATGCTTTTTCCTCATTCTGCATTTGTCATCTCTGGATGAGAGGAAGGCGTGATTCCTTGATGACTCCATTGTCAAAGGGGGAGAAGATGGTTGAAAAAGGGGAGAAAAAGGGGAGTTTTGAAAAAGGGGGAGTTACTTGGAGAAAAATGGAAATTTTGAAATTTTCTAAAATTTGAGGATCATAGTGAGGGGGAGTTTCTTATTTGCATTCTTATGTTTTCTGAACGTGAATTGCAATTCTTGATCCTCACAATGATCAAAGGTCATATCGAACAATTGTTCTTTCATATGGACCTTAAGTGAGTTTTTGACTCCTTTACGAATTTGAAGCTTTCATGCCTTCTTTTGCAGTATCTCACTTGTCGATACTATTCGGAGCCACTTGGTCATTTCCTTTGCTTTTCTTGCATTTGGACCAAGTTGTGCCTTTGAACTAACGGCGACGTTTTTACTTTTCAAACCTCTAAATTTACATTTATGAAAAATTGCCAATGTGTTCATCAAGGGAGAGATTGTGGATATCATGGGGATATGCCTGAGATCTTAGGATGATGTTACAATTGGCAATGTCGTTGACGGTTTGTCGAATCACGTGTTTTCGGCAAAGTTTCAGTTCTGTCAGGCTTCTGGCGGTCTGACCGGCCATGGTGGCGGTCAGACCGGCCATGCTTTGACTTGGTTTCTCTGAAATGGTCCTCACGGCGGTCGACCGGCCAAAGTGGCGGTCTGATCGGCAAGTGGAGCGGTTTGACCGCTTTGCTTGAGCGGTCGACCGCCATTGTAATCCTTGTGCATTTTGAAGCTGGGCCAAAAATAGAAGGTGTAGGCAAGTGAGAAGGTGCTTCTGCACTTGGTCTCATAATTTTTGGAGCTTCCAGGCAAAATTTCTATTGGTTTGAAAATTCCAGTAGGTTTTGGTTTTCCAGGATGGATTTTTGGTTAAGTCATGGACTGGCGGTCGAGGCCAAGCCAAGGTGGCGGTCGACCAGCTTTTGATGTGTTTAAATGCGTCGCCGTGGCGATGGTTGCTTGTTAGGTCAAGTTCATGGGTTTCATAGCATATGTGTTGCATGATGCATGTTTTGGCTAACGTGGGTCAAGTTGTGAAGAACTTGTTCCGGATTCGTTGTTTGTCTATTCTTGCGGTGTTGCTTGGTGGTCAACGACGGTCAACGGCGAGGATGATCGGGACTAGGCTTGGAGAGCCGAGGTCCGTAACGATCGGCGATCTTTGGGTGAGGTCAATGAACTCAAGTGTGGTGCGAGAATGGACAAGGGTAACCGAACAGGCGATTGGTGCGGTCGGGTTTGATTGATCAAGCGGCGAAGTCGGTGCAAGTGCCATGGTGGTTTCGGTGGGGCCGAATGGGAGAGACTTGCCGACATGAAGAGAGCACCGATCAACCTACACGGCGAAGCATGGAGGTGCTTCACGAAGATGGGACTCGGTCTTTGCAAAAGATCGAGAAGGGTATTTTGGTAATTTTACCAAATACGCCTTGGTGACCTTTTTTCCAACTCACGGCGCAAAGATGGTGCAAGGTGAAGCGGATTAGGTCAAGAGATGAAGACGACGCTTTAAAACGCGTGCGTATGTGTCCCGTTTGTTTTGGGCCTTAACGGGAGCCCATTAGGGTTACTCTTCTAGAAGGTCTAAGTCTCCACTATAAATAGAGGAGGGAGGTGGCTGCACCCCCTCAACCCTTTCATTGCATTGTAAACCCTAGTTTTGCTTGTGTGCTTAGGGAGAGGATTAGTGGAGGTTAGGGTTCTAGAGAGTTGGATTTGATTTCGTGCTCATGTATTGAGTCTTTGTCCTCCATTGATAGAGTGGCTGTAAACCAATACCATATCAAATCAATCCAAAGAAAGTTCTCTCAAAGATGAGTTCGTTTGCTTTCTTTCTCTCTATTTGATGATTTTGAGTCTTTATTTGATCCGCGAGTTTTTGGTTGGTTTCTTGCCGTGATCTAACTTGCTGCGACTTGTGGGAACCCATCTAGGATCATCTTGATCATCAATCACCCACGAGCAAGTCTCTAGATCATATTTTGCATTTGGCTCGGTTTTTGAACGTCCTTCGCTCAAACTGAAAAAGATAGGAACTTTGGCATGGATCTCTGAAATCTTTGAGTGGAATAGGTTCCTAATATCTTTAGGAAGGTGTGGTTCAAATTTCGTGAAGTTTGGCCTTACGGATCAAAAGTTAGGTCGTTTTTCGTCTCGGATTGTCGTGCTGATTTTGCTGATTTTCCCATTCCTTTGTCGTCAGAGCGGTCAGACCGCCCATTCCAGAGGTCAAACCGCTAGGCAAACCGGTCAGACCGCCCCTGTGAGAGGTCAGACCGCCCAACACTTTGATATTTGAGTTTTTAGTTGTTTTTGGGTGTTTTGCTTTGGGGTTTGATTGGATTCAATACTAGTCTTCCGCTGTACTGGTATATTGATCTTCATAGCTTCCATAGCTATTGGAGTGACATTTGTGTTGAATCCATCTTTTGTGAAAAAGTGAGCGTGCTCCTATTCACCCCCCCTCTAGTCGCCTTTTCGGTCCAACAGTTTATTTCTTCAGTTATTTTGAAAAATACTCTAAGCAGAGTGCACTTTCTTAGATTTATTCAACCGCCTTTGGTGTACTCGATTCGTCTCAACTAGTCGGAGGAAGAAACACATCTAGTTGAAGTCTTTCCTCTCTGCACGTGGTCCTGCCCACTAGAAGGAACTTCCTAGCATTGTTCAGTTTCCTACTTTTGTTACTAGAACAGACTTATCGCATCCACCAAGGAAGGTCGAACGAATTTTTTTAAAGTCCTCTAGACGTTTGCTTAACTCAAGTTGCCGTTCTCGATTTGATTAAACTGGTCGAAGATGGTAACATCACCTAGTCGAAGCCTTTCCTCTCTACACGTGGTCCTGCCCACTAGAAGGAACTTCCTAATGTCGATTTGTTCCCACTTTTTCGACCAGTGCATTACAATCGTGACCAAAAACTATAAGTTAACCAAACCTATCTGTTTTCAGAAACCCTTTTTAACGCTATTTACTTAGTTTGTCTAAACAAACTAAGCAAATAGTCAGGGGTTAGGATAAAGTTATTAATTTGACTTCAATTCTTAGTCTTTCTTTCGTTAATTATCTTTTGAGTTACTAACTACTCGACAAGATGGTTTGCAGGAAACAAGATGGATTATATAATACATCAACAAACAAAAGCTTGTTTTTCACAGGTTTTTTACAAACTACTCTGAAGAGGGAGAGCCCAGTCGCATCTCCTCCGAGACCTTCCTCCCAACTGGTTGCATTTCTTCCATCAGACGACTTGCTTCTGCCTCAGGGCAGTCGAAGTCAACTTCGATTGGTTGTACATTAAGACTGGGGTCATGAGCTTTAAGTTTTGCCAATGCATAACTTACTGCACCTTCGACAGCCTCCTTGATTGACTCAGCTTGGTTGGCTTTCAGAGTGGTCACCAGTTCTTACAAAGTCCCGACTTGTTCCCCAATAGTACTTATGTGAGCAGCTATCGTATCATCTTGAAGAGTTTTTCCCTCACTACATAGCTCACTAAGTATATTGTTCAGGAGCATGATGTTGCCTTGAAGATTAATCTTTATCGACTTCATCTCCTGTTGGTTACGAGTCGAAGCCTCGCAGAGTTGTTTATTTTCGACCACTTGCTCTGAAAAGAATATGACTGGTCAAGCAAAAATAAACTCCTAGAGGAGGAAAAAACAAAAATAATCACAGGTAAAAGAATTCCTTACCTACTAGTCGAGAATCTAACTTCTTGATTTCTTCATTATGGGAAGCAATGGTCTCAGCATGCCGCTCCTCCCATAATTTGATATCCTTTGCATTTTCCTTGGCAATGCGGACAGTCTCGTTAAGGATCATGGTTTTTTCCTGATCCCTAGTTTTGAGCCTTCCCAGTTCGAGCTCAATTTCTAAAAAAGAAATGGGAGTTAGAAAAGGAAAAGAACTCGCAAAGGACTACATGTAAAGAATTGCTTACCTGCTCGTCGAGACCTCAGCCTCTCAATTTCTTGATCTTTATCTTTGGCTATACGAGAAATCTCGTGAATAACCAAAGTTTTATCTTTGACTTCATTTTGAAGCTTTCTCATGTCGTCTTCTTTTTCTGAAAAGAAGCAAGAGTTAGGTAAAGATCAACAACATAAGCGCCTTAAGTTCAAGACTTCTCGTTTAGCTCTTCCTGCACTTTTACAGTTGCAGAGTTAGCCTCTTGAAACTTCTTCAAGAGGTCTCCTACCTTTTCCCCTAGTTTTCTCGACTCCTCTTTTTCATAATCGAGCGAGTCGGCCATGGTCTTTTTGTCGCTATTTAATCTGTAAAGATTAAAAGTAGACATGAACACTATTCAACTAGTCGTAAGTCTTTCTACGACTAGCACCTAGTCGTGAGTTTTTCCACGACAAACCTCTTAAGCACTGTATAAGTAGTCAAACCCTAAAACGACTATGAATAAAAGTGACTTACCACCTCTCTGCCTGTTCGCAGAGTTCCGCTTTTTCCTGTCGTAGCTCTATAAGTTGTCGGTGATATTCTCCAACAGTGCAATTTGTTCCAGAGCTTTCTGCAAAAAAGAAAGGCAGTAAGAAGTAAGGGAAGGCCACATATATAAGTATCCTTAAATACTTACATTTATGGTCGACCGAGCAAACATCGAGTAAACCAACGTTGGACTCTTCAGCTCGTTTATCTTCGCGACTTGATCCCACCAAACCTTCTCGAGATGCTCATTGTCAAAAGTTTCCCCTCTGTTGGGAATATCGTTGGGATGAGGAACTCGATCGCGAGATCTAAAAGCAGAAGACCCTACGATGGAAGCAGGCCCAAAGAAATCAGCACAGAAGTTGAAATATTCCTCGTCTTGATTACAGAATGCAGCTTTCTTTTGGGTACCGGGAGGAACGTCTGCAACGACTTTCTTTCCAGCACAGTGGTCAGGTACATCACCACCTTGGCCAGAGGCTTCTACAGCTGCCTCTGCTGTCTCCACGATAACCTCAGTGGTCGTAGCTACTACCTCAGTAGTTGTGGTAACCACTTCAGGAGCCACGACTTCCTCCACTACCCGGGCTGTGGATGATCCTTCGACCACTTCCGCTGTCATCTCTCCGACTGCTGGAGAGACGGTAATGGGCTTCTCAATAGAAGCATCCTCGGGGGCTGAATGAGTCGGGCTAAAATCAACAAAAGGAAAGCAAGTCAAGTTGTGAAAAGCGAAAGGTAAATGTTGTTCTTACACTTTAGTCTGTTTCACATACCTCTCCACCCTGGACCTAACCAGGAACTTAGGAGTCATCTTCCCAACGAAAGATTTCTTCGAATTCTTTTCTACGACCACGTCTGGTCGGAGTTCCAGTTGAAGAATGGGCTCAGCCACGACCACGTTTGGTCGTGGATTTTGAACAGGAACCATCTCTCTGGTCTCTTGACTTTCCGGATGGCCGAAATCAGTCTCGACCACTCCAAGAGCAGCGCTACCCTCAACTGTAGGCTCTGCTGGATCAGCATTGTCCTTCACAAAAGACATAAAGTCCTTCCAGTTCTCCTTTTCTAGTTGCTTGACAAAACTAGGAGTGGCAGAAACTGCGAAAGTTTTCTTGTCATAATAAAAGGATACCTTGGCCTTGCGGGCTTTGCGCCTAAGATGTTCGACTGCTTCGACCTCCTCAGCTTCAGCTGCTTCAACCTCGGCTTCTGCTGCAGCCGTATCTGCCGCAGACTTTGCAGATGATCTGGTCGAAATAAAAGAACTCGATGAACAGTGGGAGCGATTTGGGGAAAAGTAGAAACCCAAGTCTCACCCCCTAGTAAGTATTTATAACCGTATGCTTGGGCTGAAGGCGTGGCAATCCAAAGGTTGCCATCGCTTCGGGAACCGCTCCAACGGACACACCTGTGAGAGACGATTGCGATTCCCTAACATATCTGTTCAAGAAAATTAGGTTCGTTTTTACACCTCAAGCAAAATTACTTTCTTGGTCAGATCTTTTTGACCAAATGAAATATCAATCGGAAAGGATTTTCTTCCGATCACCATACTAAGACCACTTCGTGATCGTAGGAGTTTTCCACGGCTATTTGATAGACGTAAGCAACCTTCTTGACCAAGCATATTTCTGGTCAAAGTAGTACACAAATGTCAAAGAGTTTTTCCTTCGATCACCTTTCTACGACCCTCTCGTGGCCGTAGGACCATCTACGACTCCTTAACCAAGCAAGTTACTTTCACTTGAAGCTGGGGGGCTAGATGACGAGGGTCTAATAATCCTCATTTTATCTTTTATCTATAATTCTTATTATGAGTAAATATGATATCATGTGGTCCCTGGGTATACCCCTTAAATTTACAAGGGAGAAGCCTACCAGGTGGTCTTAAGTTCTTCTATGACCACCCCCATAGTCATAAGTCTTGCTATCACTATCTTATAGTCGTAAGTTCTTCTACGATCACCACCTAGTCGTAAGTTATTCTACGATTACCCCATAATCATAAGTCTTGCTACGACTACCTTATGGTCGTAAGTTCTTCTACGACCAGGTCAGCTACGATCACCTTATGATCAATAAAACCTACAGGCAAGTGGGTCCAATTGATTAAGGAACCCAAGTAGTCAACATACGCTGTTATTATGCGAAATAATAACACGCAATACCCTATTATCTCTGACAAGTAACTGCCAGGCGGCGTGAAGGAGTTACCATCCCGATGATTATTGCAAACGTGCGCCTGTTACTGGATTTGATGAGGCGTCTCTTCAGCAGGGGAAAACGACTATTCCTTCATGACTATATAAAGGCAGCGATCAGAGAAGGGAAGGGACAGAGCAATCGAGGCGTACACACACGCTATCGAGGGCTATCAGGAAGACAAGTGCTATTATCTGTAATAGTCTTAGTTTCTCTCCTGATTGTTCAGAATACACTCAATACCATACACACATAGGAGTAGGGTTGTTATTCTCTCCAGAGAAGGCCTGGACCTGTATAAAAATACTCGTGTCAATCTCTCTGCGTGATTCCATTCTAGTTGACCCTCCGAATCAAACAATCTTTACGTAAGATCGGTTCTAAAACACCGACACGGCTGATAATCAACCGAAAATCGGGATTTTCGGTTCTATAGGGTACCCGATAAAATTCGAAAATAGAAAGGAAAAAAACATCCGAAATTACTGTTGTCCATTGAATTTTCTTGAATTTTATCCTTTTTCATTTTAACTTTGACAAATTCAAATTTTGATTTGAAAATTTCAGCCAAATCGGCCGTTTTTTTTTATTTTCGGTCTTACCAGTGACCCACGTTACCAACCGATTACCAAACCCTGATTGTAAGTTACAGTAGAATGTGGCGTGCACGGATGCAGTTCGAACTTGGAAGATCTGGTATGAATTTTTTCCCCATTCGTACCCGTATTGACAGCACTGTCATAATCAATCTGCAAGTAGCTACACAGGACAGTATGGTTTTGGGACAGTTCACTCTTTTGTGAGTGATTGAAGAGTGGCGAGTACTGGTCGACCATGTGGGAGGAAGATGATGGCACATGGACACATGAACCCTTTTTTGCAGGACACTTTCGTCGAGCTGCCCCTTTGACCACTTGTGATCATCGTCATAAAATTTTCAACGGAGATGCTATCAAGGGATGCTAAGAGCAACTGCTGTACAGGACCAGGTAACATGGCAAGATTCAATCAGTAGTGGCGGACCTACAAAGGGTCAGGGTGTTTATCTGAACACCCATTTATTTTAGAAAAATTTTGATAAATGCTACTGATAAGTGTTCGTATCAGAGAAATACCACCGCTCATTTCGATATTCGAAATATGCCACTGATAAGCCTAAAACATCCTACAAATGTCACTAGTATACGTATTCTATCAGTATTGGACCAAATTGCCCATACATTCTCCTTCCTCACTCCTCACTGTCTTCTTTATCAAATTTTAGAGCTCGAAGCCGCATCTCCCGTCGGCCTCTTCTCCTCTCGTGCTCCCGCCCCAGCGGAGGCGACCGTGGAGGTGGCTACGGCGGTGGGAGCGACCGTGGCTACGGCGGCGGCGGCGACTACGAAGGTGGCGGCCACATTTCCCCTCGGCCTCTTCTCCCCTTGTGCTCCCGCCCCAGCGGAAGCGACTGTGGAGGTGGCTACGGCGACGACGGTGGCTACGGAGGTGGCGGCCGCATCTCCCCTCGGCCTCTTCTCCCCTCGTGCTCCCACCCCAACGGAGGCGACCGTGGAGGTGGCTACGGCGGTGGGAGTGACCGCGGCTACGGCGGCGGCTACAGAGGTGGCGGCCGCATCTCCCCTCGGCCTTTCTCCCGTCGTGCTCCCGCCCCAGTGGAGGCGACCGTGGAGGTGGCTACGGCGGCGGCGGCTACGGAGATGGCGGCCGCATCTCCCCTCGACCTCTTCTCCCCTCGTGCTCCCGCCCCAGCGGTGGCTACGGAGGTGGCGGCGGAGGCGGCTACGGGGGCGGTGGCGGACGGTGAAGTGGTTCAACACCACCAAAGGGTTCGGCTTCATCTCCCCCGAGGACGGCGGCGAGGACCTCTTCGTGCACCAGTCCTCCAAGTCCGACGGCTTCCGCAGCCTCAACGAGGGCGAATCCGTTCAGTTCGTCATCAGCTCCGGGAACGACGGCCGCACCAAGGCCGTTGACGTCACCGGCCCCGGTGGCGCCCCGCTACGGAGGCGGCCGACTGTAGCCAGGGCGGCGGTGTGTTGCTCGTCTGAAGAAGAAGCGATGGTGACATGGGAATGGAAGAAGATGGGGGCAATAACGTCAATATTTGTGAAATATGTAGATCAGTAGCATTTCTATAAGAAAAAGATGTTTGTAATGGCATATTTCGAATATCGAAATGAGCGGTGGCATTTCTCTGATACGGACACTTACCAGTGGCATTTATCGAAATTTCCCTTTATTATTTTTTCTTTTGCAAAATACTCATTATTTACTAGTAGCGTTATATATATATATATATATATATATATATATATATATATATATATATATATATATATATATATTGATAATTAGATCAAATATTTTATATTGTAATTTTTAAATTATTTTGTAATTTGTCTAAATTATTGAGATGTTGTCAGTAACGCACAATATTTACTTTGTTTTTTTTTTGCTACTGTGGATATTTACTTTTTACCATTGAATGATTTTGCTAATTTCGAACGCCTACCTCGAAAAACCCGTGTCCGCCACTGAGAGTCAGCATGCATGCAATGCATTAGCAAGATATACACATGCATGTACACATGATATATAATGTTGCAACTGACAGAATCATTGTGTCAATGGAATGTACCTACATAGTGCTACACATCAATTTGCTGAGTTATGGGTGACATGTATGTAGCACCTAAGTGTCAAAGGTAGGGACAGCATTACGATGTACATTCTTTTCTACATTGCCAGCTATGTGTGCGATGGTGACCTTGATGAAGTTTGGTGATGATTTAAGGAGCAGCCTACCCACTCTCACCAACAAAAGGCGTAGAATACGACAGTGCAGACCACGGCAAGCTTCATAAACATGCCCCCACACAAAATTAACAAATTAACCAAACCAAACAAATCTGAGGATGAGTAAAATTTTACTTGTATTTCTTAGAGTCTTTGTTACTTGTCAGACAGCAGTTAGCAGCCAACAAAAGGCGTAGAATACGACACAGTACAGACCACGGCAAACTTCATAAACATGCCCCCCCACACAAAATTAACAAATTAACCAAACCAAACAAATCTGAGGATGAGCAAAATTTTACTGGTATTTCTTAGAGTCTTGGTTACTTGTCAGACAGCAGTAACAGCACAGTGTAGCACACACAACCATGAACACTGTGTAAAATACAGTAGGTGTGATCGTTCATCAGACACTCAGTTCAAATAAGAGAGAAACACACACCCCACAGAGGGGGAAAAATTAGAGAAACACACTTGTCTTTCTTAGCTTGATTGCTTCTGCGCAGCAATGTCGCATCCTGTTTGTAACACCTCAATCGTCTGATTAGAAATCAACGCTCTAAATAACATGACAGAGGGCACTAAACAGAAGATCGAGGTGATCCAAACAACATGTTATTCTGCCATTGTTTCTAACAGCAGAAGAATAACCAATCCTTCTTAGAAATCTTATTTCTTATATATCTACACACACCTTAATAAGATTTGATCAAATTTATCTGTGTTACTTATCTCCGGGTAGCCCGGCCCGGGCCGGGACGTGCTGCGACGGGCCGGCGTGCGAGGAATGCGCCGTCGGCGACCGCCATGGCGTTCTTGCACCCGTAGAGGTCGAGGAATCCGACGACGCCGCCGCCGGCGAGCCACCACCGGCGCTCGGCGCGGCCGGCCACAGTTGACGTCGGCGCCGGCCAGAGCTTGCCCGCGACGTCGGCATCGTCCGTGCCGTATTCTCTGGTGCACTCCACGAATGCGGCGGTGAAGGGGTCAGCGTCGGGGTCGGAGGAGGCGGGGACGCTGGCGGCGCGGCGGCGTCTGAGCTGGCGCCGGCGAGGGGACCCGCGGAGTGGAGGTGGGAGCGGGAGGGGCGTGCTGGCGGAGGCGGCGAGGCCTGCTAGGGAGCTCTTGGGGATGCCCGGGTGATGCTCCCACGAGAAGGGGACGACGGAGGTTTTGGCGGCGCGGGGCGACGGGGCAGGGGACGGCGACGGGGAGAAGGAGGAGGAGGCGGTGGAGACCGAGGAAGAGGAGGACGCGGTGCGGTGGCGGCGGTGAGGGACGGTGGACGGCGACGGCAGAGATAGAGGCGGAGGCGGCAGCGGCAGCGGCTGCGGTGTCTGGGTTTGAGACGCAGACGCTCGCATGGTGTGTTGGGGGAGAGAGTGAGTGACGGTGAGGGTGTTTCGTTGTGTAGTTTTTAGCGGGGGAGTTGGACAGGAGGCGTTAGTAGCGGTCTCTGCCAATAAATACCGTTGAGAATTGCACAAAGGGCTCTTAGGTTTGGTGGTCACTCTTTTTCCCCCCAATTTTTTGGCCTAGTGGAGGTATAATCTAGGTCACAAATTTGGCTCTCATCAGTGGGCAATACGCATGATTCTGCACATGAGGTTATTTCTTCCACCTTACTAGTGTAAAAAAAACATGTGTAAGATAAACTATGTGTCTTACTAACAAAGTAGGAAAACACATCCAAACAAAGTAGGAAAGTACATATATAACGAGTCATTATATATGTACTTTCTACGTGGGCGCGTACTGTAGTGCGGTATATTTGGACCCCCCAGGGCCTACAAACCCGGAGGAATTATTTGGAACCATAAGCAGAGAGCAGTTGGTGCGCTGCTGCTGCTGCTGCTGCATGTGGTGGGACCGTGCGTGTGGGTTGCCTTGCCTGCCCTCCGTATGTCACCTTTGCACGCATGTGCCTACACGCACTCGCTTGTCTGGTGCTCGTTGGTTCGGTTTTTCTTATGTGTGCATGCTTCCTCTCGGTCTTCCTCTACCAGCTATCTATGTATACAGTGTGACGGATACAGGACTAAAATTTTGAAGGTATGTTAATAGGATTTATTCATCTACTTATAGTTTGCCGAATACTAAGTTACCGATAAATGATAGTATGCCGAGCACGGCTAAACCAAGGATGCTAAAGATACACTATAAACCAGCCGTTGGTATGGGGCGCCAGACCCTGCTGCCACCCGTTATCATAGTTTACTACCAGCATAGCTGCCGTTGCATGCCATGATGAAAAATACTCTGCAGCGTTATGCGTGCTTTCAGCAACTAACGGAGTAACGGTTACAAGCTATGTAAAGGTCGGTTGGTAGGACAAGTTTGGTTTGCCGATGTTGCGTAGCTTCGCTGGTAAGTATACATGCGTACGTATGTATGCATGCAGAGCTGAGCTGGATCAGTTTGCGTAATTTTCTAGAACGCCGACAGTACGCGACCGTGCATTGCACGTTGGCTAAGGCTAACAAACTTGCCCGGTGATTTCAGTTATACACACACACACTCCATCTGGTTCAAAAAAACATGTAGTTTTGAAATACGTGCAGTTAAATTTTGAAAACTTTGGCTATTGATATCTTTTTAAATATCTATATTAGATACATAAAAATCATATGTGTAGATTCATCTCATTCATAATATTATAATTTTATTGAGTTTTACTAACATTTTTTATCAAAGTTGTATTTTAAAGACCATGTCGATGTCCAAAACGACTTATTTTTATGAACTAGAGGGAGTATATATAATAAGGTATTCTACGCCCCAGTCAGTACTCCACTCCCCGACTGAGCCCATCCCCCCACTGAGTTGCATGGCTCGCGTGCCACTACCCGAGCGCGTGTAGACCGCCGTCTGAGCAGGCCAATCCCCAACAGATGTGGGCCACGAACCCTCGACCCCTATGCTAATATCACATGGCCAATGTGCGCTACGGCAGGATGTGCCAGTAAAGTCTAATGAGGCGTCTAGTAAATTCGTGATTACAGTAAAAGTAGCTTCAACTGGTAGTAAATTGTAATATATGTGATAGTAAATGTGGTACCCATTTTATTGCCACGCATATCACAACGATTTCAATTTTTTAAAGTTTTTTAGGAATCGCAATGCAGGGGTGGGGGAAGTTGCATATTTACAATGACGCTTGGGTATTCGCTCCTCTGTCTCTCTTTCCGAGGTCAATCGCATATCATTTATGGGCCACGACCCCTGCGATGACGTCACATGACCAGTATGCGTACAGCTGGATGTGCCAGTAAACTCCAACAAGGAGTCCAGTAAAATCGTTAGCGCAGTAAAAGGAGTTACGCATGACAGTAATTTGGAATGTATACAAGAGTAAAAATTGTATTCTTTTTTTATTGTCGAGCACCTCACAACCGTTTTAATTTATTTCATTTTTTTAAAAGAAATCACCGGTGGGGGAAGTTGCACATATTACGGGGGATGGTCCACGACATTCGGGTTCTTCGCTCCTGTTACTCACCAATCTTACATGCATGGTGTTCATCTCGCCAATTTGATCCCTCAGCATACTCGCGGTGTAACCGCTGTTGTATTGCTCGCTTTTTACGTATTCCTCAACATTTAGCAAATCCATGTCAGCGTTGGTTACCGTGGTTACCGTACACGTCATATTGATTTACTGGTATCAACCATAACATTGATTGTAATGCATAGCCTTGGGATGATAAAATGCACCGATAGTTCACACAGCGGATATGTCTTGTACCCAGCGCTCTTTGGCCTCAAATCCATGTCGTCTTAGTGCAAGCACTTGATGAACTACAACGTGAACATGTCTCCAGTTATTTGCTTGTTCTTGAACGAGTCTGCCATATATTTGTTGGTGGCCATGAGAATGTCATCTCGGGACTAGAGCAAATACTCGCAGTAGTCCAGTGGAAAACAAAAAAGGGGGTCTGAGGGTGAGTCACAGTAAAAGACGCTGGTGATAGCAGTAAATCACGTTTGTATACGAGATAAAAAGGGGGAGCCTCTTACCTTTTAAGGCTCTCGTCATTGCATATCGGCTCCCTCACCTCCATGGCCAAATCAATCAGCACCTTATGATGCATGACACGACACTTGAAGGGGGACACTAACCTACTGGAGACTTTTGTCATCCTCTTCACAAAGACACATTGCCAGCACCTTACGTCGCACCTGCGGCTACCACGCTCTTCCCTTTCATGTTCTTCTTGTCGGCCACCACCTTCCTGGTCGAAGTGGTGCCCAACTTCATTGTCTGCCTACTACCCACAGGTTGGAGACTGGACTTAGCAGGCAGAGCAGCTTCCTATAGACAATATCTTCTTTTACTGTTACACATAGATAAAATTACTAGACATGTGCATAAAAATTATTGTTAGTAGTCCATTGCACCTTGTCCGCGCTGGTGCTATCCACTTGCGCCACTTTGTCTTTGCCAACGGCAATAGACATCTTGGATGGCTCCTTGGCAAGGAAAACCTCTTCTAGTGTATCCTTTGCATCCTCAATTATTGGCTACTACACAAAACAGGAAATCAAATTACTATCAAATGTAAGAAAATTTACCTTATCCCTCTGTGGATATTATTGTATTTAATACCTCCGTTTTCTTGCCGACCTCCATCCCCTTTTGAGCTTCTGACCCCATACCGGCATTCATCGCCTCAGCATTGCCATCATCAGTATGCTCCGGAATGGTGGGCAGGCAGGGGCCTAGGTCTCGTCACAGCCTATGGCTTGGTGTTTTTCTTATGCGCAACGGTGTCGGGATACAAACAATAAACAATAGTATTCTATTTTTTTTCTCGTACCTTGAGACATCCCGAGGGGGTGAGAGGGTGCTGAATCCGAAGATCGTCTCTGCTCCTGTCGGGAATGTGGACCGGTAGAGCTCGCCGGAGACCTTGGGTTTTTCGTTTTTTAGGGTTGAGCGCACCACCGGAAAGAGAAAATATGAATGGCTAGAGTGTGAGGAAACCCCCCGAACAGTGCGGGCCCCATGCACGTAATATATGCAACTTCCACGAGGTTCAAAAAATGATTGAGTATAAAAATTACTTCATAGTTCATATAGTATTACTGCGTTATAATTTTTACTGAATTTCTCATGTGCGTTTACTATAAGGTACTTGTAACTTTGCTGTCATTTGTTGATTTCGTCATTACTGTATGTACGACTTGGTTTTACTACACTATGAGTTCATTTTTATTGTTAAACTTGCGTGTGAACGGAAGTTCTACTAAGCGTCGCCCGAATGCCGCTACGGCTCCCGATGTGTCTCTTCGTCTTACGCGCTGATGTTATTCTTTGTTTTATAAAAATTACCATCCACCACCGAATATGAATTCTCACATCACTCTACTCTCTTCACCCTCAAGCACATCCGAATAGAAATTAAAAATGGCTCCCCACCCTTATTCACTATCGCCGGCCGTGATGGCCTACTTAGCCATTTTGTATGAGCATCTCTCCGTTGCAGACCTTTGCGAATGTTGTGGAAGGACAACGTGCCAGCAGCCTCCTCCTCCTCACGAGGTTATCTTGGGAACGTGGCGGCCATGTTCATTGTCGGATATCCTCCTCCGCCACATCTTCATGGTGGTCTCAAGCTTCCGGCGGGCTAACCTCACCATCGACATAGTCCTCCTGAACGACATTGAACATCTTGAAGAGACTTACCGTAGGTTCGATGACTACATCGAGGTGGCGGGTGTTGGAAATATGCCCTAGAGGCAATCATAGAGATGATTATATTTCATTATGTTCATGACATTGGATAATGTGTTATCTTGTTCCTAGAATAATATTGTTAATATTTATTATCAAGTATGTGACTTGGTTGTGAAACTCTATATTTCTGCGATAATTATTCTTATACGATCCTTGGTCGAAAACATATGAGGACACATATGAATAGACTAGCATATGTATTGGTTGATGACTATGTTTCACGAGTCATAGATATGGAGATATCAAACCAATAATATGGACACATGTTAGAGAGCATGGTGTTGGATAAGACCCACCTTGAGACACTATTGAGATTGTTATGATTCTATGTGTCGTTAGTTGGTCTCAAGCAATGATGATGTATAATCCTTAGACCGAGATCAAGATGGTTTCCTACATGTGTAATAGCACTCTTAGGGGTTGCCAAACGCTACAATCGTGAATCGGGTAGTTATAAAGGTAGCTTTCGGGTATGCTGTGAAACATGGAGAGGAATGTGACTGGTCGGATATGGGATTTGCCCCTCCTAACATAACAGGAGAGATGTCTCTAGGCCCCTCGTTGTGATCGGATAAAGAAAGTGCATGGCCATGCCACTAGTAGTCAAAGTGTTCGACCACGTGAAGTTATCCGACACTCGATCGAGAAAGTATTAAACAGTCCATGGATGACACAACATCTCACCTGGAGTTCAACCAGACATCATGAGGCAAAGGGAGTATACATGAGTAGGTCGCTCGATTCGAGCGATTCTGTCGTATGGAAATCTGAGCTGGTCGTGATCGGTCGAACGTAATCACAGAGTGGTCATAACCTGGTCGTAAAGAGTTACGAACTGGTCATGACCAAATATGAACTGGTCGTACAAAGATAGGACCTGGTCGTAAGTGATGAGGACCTGGTTGTAGATCATATTGCATCAAGGTTCGTCCAATATAATTTGTGTGTATTCGGGAATCGTTATGTTCTGCTAGGAGCCGCTACGACCCGTGATCGGAAAGGATTTTCGAGTCACAACTGAACTACGCATGAACCTACAGGGTCACACACTTAACGGGTTGGAACAAACCAGTACGAATACAATTCGTCAAACGTGTTCGGATAGGATCCATCACGAGCACTATATAAGGAGATGCATGAGGCTGTGGGGAGGTACGGACGAGTGGAACACCACCGAAACCCTAGCTGCCATCTTCCTGAGAGCTCTGCCGTGCGACTTGGTGCTAGCACACCAGCGTATGGTTGTTCCTTCCCTGGACGTGTAGATACCGTAGAGGCGCTACTACGATTGTTGCGCTTGAGGACAATCCGCGATCTTCACGAGGAACTGCAGAGGTTGCTGGAGGAGACGATTGACTCGCGAGGGCCGAGCGATCGACTCGACCCTTTGCATCGACTTCTCGGGCGTTGGACGATCGACTCGACCACTACATCGACGCGCTATACGTTGGACCAGGCTGCTCCAACCCTTCTTCCGCTGCTCTGCGCGTCTGGTGGTAACGATCTATGATCATCTACTTGCTTGGCTTCCTGGTTTGTGTGGTAGAAATTTTTGTTTGTAGCTATCGTAGCCTACCCCGTGACCCTACAGCGGGCGTGCAGGTCTACAATGCCGAGACGGCTCGAGCAAGGGAGGAGAGCCTCTGGGCACACTTCGACTTGGTTCTTCGGTCCGAACGGCTTTAGGCGACTCTTGAACGAGCGAGACAGTGGGTGAACGTGTTTTGGGCTACGTACGCTGATCCCGAACCCTCCAATGCCAACAATATCGCTTACGAAGTTTTGAAGACCGAGATAGGATCCTACCTCGGCCTCTAAAAACTTCATCTTTTAGCTGACAACTTTTTTTAATGTTACAGAAGAAGCGATTGGCCACACTAATTAGCCATATAGAAATATAAATGAAGATCTGTTTGGACTTCTATTTACTGTTTATGATGGACATGTTTGACTGGATCGCATGTTTATGATTACTGCCTTTGATATATACAGTCTCAGTAAAACTTTATGAACACATTTAATTATAAACACATCCACTATTACTGCCCTGTAAGTAAACATTTACTGCATTGTACATACTCACGTAGTTAGGGTAGTAATACATTTTGTCTATGACATATACTGCTAAGAAAATGCAGGAGCGACAAGTTAGGTGAAGAACCAAAAACTAGCCTAACAAAATCAAACATGCCTAACAATTTATGACACCAACCAAACAAGCCTTAATTTAATTTGTACGACAACTATGTATATATATAGGGAAATGATAGTACACATACGTACGAGGCAAATAAAAAAATCGTATGCTTCACACCGCCCCTGTGAGCACTCACATGTTACCCATTCACCTCACCTTTTTTTCCACAGCTGCTCTTAGCCACTCATTCCTCCTTTTCCCCACGCTTCTTCTATCCACCAAATCCTCATCCCGCTGTGAAGTGAGGAGAGAGACCGAGAGATTTTGAAGACAACGAAGCTTCGCCAAGGCTAATGGCCACCACCCCTTCGCCAGCGACGGTGCTCTCTGCGGTGGACAGTTTCGAAGACAAGGAGGAGCAGTGCCATATCTGCCACTTCCCCGCTGAGGCCGACCGCGCCCCTGCGCCATCCCTGCGCCTGCAGCAGCAACATCAAGTTCGTCCACGATGACTGCTCGTCCGATGGCTCGCCACCCGCCGCCAATCCAAATGCGAGGGCTGTCCCATTCCATCCCCCCCCCTCCATTTGATTGTTGCTTCTTTGAACTTTTTTTGATATGTTGTGACTGTTGAAAAAAATATTGCGACCTGTTGAAAAAAAATGTTGCGACCCGTTGAAAAAAATATTATGATCGTCGAAAAAATATTGCATCCTGTTTTTTGATATATTGCGACCCGTTGAAAAAAATGTTGAGACTCAAATTCTCTCTAATGATTTGTTTTTTGATGCTATATGTGTTGTACGAGATGTTCGGAGGAGGTTAGATTAGCCCAAGCCAAGGTGATGACGCTAGCACTTCGGATCGTACATTCGAGCTAGTCGCCATATATATATATATATATATATATATATATATATATATATATATATATATATATATATATATATATATATATATATATATCCCACTTAAACGAACACATTATACCTCTTTATCACTTTCAATATACTTAAATACCAATTATAAGATACTTCAATGTGATTTGATTGAAAAAATTCCATTGGAGCCCTTTATTTTTTTATATATACCCTTTTTCATATATAAAAGAAGTATATACACAAATTTTGCTATAAAAAGTGGACTTTAACGAATTTTTCATAGAACCAACATTGGAGTATCTTATAATCATTATTGGAGTATACTCAAGTAGATAAAGAGGTAACATCATACGATTTAAGTGGTATATGAGAAGTGGGAGTACGTACTCCCAGGAGTACCATACCATTTTCCTACACACACATACATATACATATACATATACATATACATATACATAAATCTATCTATCTATTTATATAGGAAAATGGGTAATTCAATGCTAAAGTGCTAATACCAATCCTGACCATTGGAGGTGGGAGCATGTAAGGTGTTTAATGAAGACACATTGGAGGCGAGAGCATGCAAGGTGATTAAATGGTTTAGAGGTGGGAACCCGCATTAATCTTGGTTGTTCAATCCAGATCCAACAGTCAAGATTGACATTAGCACCTTATCACTAAATTACCCATTAACACTATATATATACACACACACGCACACACACACTCGTGGAATTATCGGGGCTACACGGAAACTGGCCAAATCAAAGTACAACATTTCAACAATTCAATTTGTGTCGTATAACATAGCAAAAGACCCACCTTAATTGTGCATCTCCTTTATCCTCTTAAAGAAATTTGTGTACCCCTTTTGAATCCTGGTCCTGTACTCCTCCTATGTGTGCTCAGCCCAGCCAAGCAGCCGTGCGGAGAGCTTGCTTTCTTCACTGTTGCCAAGTTGCAATGGATATCCGTGTTAACTTGTTTCTTATCAGCTAGCGCACGTAACCACACCCAAAATCAAACCAAAAGATTGTGATTTGTTACAGAAGAGCTAGGGACCAACTTCGGTACCATGCCTAGCTAGCTAGATCAGATCGGATCCTTCCTCCAAGGATACGAGACTTCAAAAATATCAACCGTTCATTAACTGAATGCATATTTTATCCCGACTTTCGTCTTGTGTTTGTAGGTTAACTGAATGTATCAATCGACCATATGCCCAGAAGCTAGTTATAGATTGGGAAGGATTGCTAGATATAGATTTATCTGATCAATCTGTACTTACCAAACCCAACTGTTTATTTGGTTAATCTACTTAGCTTAATTACAATATCCATATATGTGGGTATTAATTTCTGAAGGCTGAAGTCATATTGTGAAGAGAGATTCAGCGGTTTTAAATAATTGCAAGGGGGTTATTTCACAACAATTGATTCTATGATGGACCTACGCTGGCTGTGCATGGAAATGGATCAAGGTTTCAATGCACTCTGTGTTAGAAAATGATCTGCACCGTCTGACGAAAAAACAAAGGTCCAAATTCTTTATTGCCATATCTGCTACAGTACTATTGTCAAGTACTGTTTGCACGAGACATTGTTCACATAGTTATAGCAGAGTATTCAGATCCGCTGTGCAGATATCTGCACGGGTGACGGTGTTGGCTATGATGTCATCTGGCAGTTGTTCGTAATTTCTTTCTGAATCCCATGCGATAGAATCATTACGCATATTGAGAAAATAATGGTTATACATCTACATCTTTCTCCGCTATAAATTATCTTGTGCTGCTTATATATATGCTTATAATGAGCAGAGTAGCCCGCTTAATTATGCTGCTAGCTATTTTCTTTTCAACTAACTATCAAGAGTTTGACCATCTTCTTTTTTTTATTAATGTTAAGCCACCACGATTTTATGCTCGTTTCTGTTCTTACTCGCACTCCGTTTCCTTATTTTCTCCCACATGGAATGTGTTTTCTTCTAAGAAGAAATTTTCCTTAATTAACCATCTAGGATTCTAACATCAGCCTTAACCTTATATGATTGATAGTCTGGATTCCCGTTGGTCCTTACCAAGATCTCATATTTTCTATTCAAACTCGTATCTATTAATATGGTAATTTATAGCCTTGTGGTGGCTTCTTTTAGCATCGTTTTTTCCTTGGGCTAATGTGATAATTTCTAACCCCAAGCGAACGAGATGGCTTCTTTTAACATCATTTAAGAATGTAATAGTAATAATAGATTTAAAATAGAAATCAAACAGGCAGTAGGGAAAAGCTGAACACACTCCTACTTATTTACGGTTGCTAACCAATTTCCTGTTTCTAACTTGATTACTTGGGGTATTAATCAAATCTATAGAGGTAAGTAAGTAGGAAATTATGATGCCTTAGGGTATCTCCAATAGTTAGAGATAATTTTATCTCTAACATATGCTATATCATTTTTAGAGACAATATCTTCAATAGATAGTCTCTAGCACACTCTTCAATATTTATATTTTATAATTTTCCTTTCAAACGGGTCTACATGTCAACTAGAGTAGATTAATGTATCATGTCTTGTTTCACGTGCACGACAATCTCTTCAGAAAAAGATGACATGTTCTCTCTCTCCTCCCCCTCTCTCCTCCACGTAGATTTTGTTGACGTGGCATAGCTAAGAGACGATAATATATACATTATTAGAGATGCCCTTAGAGCATGTACAACAATTTGTCTCTTAGGTTGTCTCTAAAGCCTCCAACTCATTTACAGACAACCTTAGAGACAACATCTTCAACAAGCTATCTATAAAATCATTTATTTTCAATATAACTTCTCTCCTTACACACTCATAATTTACGATGATTTACGTGCCCAACTTATTTCTTATATAAGAGGTGACATATTCTCTCTCTACCCTTACAAAATCTAGTAGTATAGCTTAATTTATCCACATATATATGAATGTAACATTAAAATGTTCTGAATAGATATCGTGTACCAAGGAACCCATTCACCTGCACTTCTGTACTAGCGCGTGAATCTTCCTCGACGGGCTGCAGCTCATGAAGTTTTTTGCAATAAGTTTATATAGCATCCCGAGCTTTGCTCGAAAGTCCGTTACACCTTAAACTATGAAACTAGACGTTTGATCTCTAAAATTTGCAATCAAATTCAAATAACACCCTGACTCAATTTTGCTGGGTGGTATTACCCGTGTGACACGATAAGATTAGGTGAATGACAGGTGATGCCAACAGGCGCTTCTCCCCCAAATCAAAACAGAGAGAAAAGAAGCTATAGGGGTGGCGGCCATGGAAGCGCGGCTAGGAGGTCAGCAGGGGAGAAGCCCCTATAGACCCCACCTTGGACAGTATATATGTTATCCTACATGGCAAAACTGCTCTCTCATCTTGTTAGGCCACAATACTACCATACAAAACCAGATCAGGATGTTATTTGAACTGGATTGCAAAGTTCAGGAGATCAAATATCTAGTTTTATAGTTTGATATGTTGAACAGACTTTCAAACAAAATTCGGGGTATTATATAGACTTTTTCCTCTTTTTTTTGTTTGAGTCTGCCACTCTTGAGATCGTGAAAGGTCACCTTATCCTGCGCCTTTGTTTCTTTCTTTTTTCTTCTTTTCACAGCATCCTTGCATTTGCATCTACGCATTTGGTTTATGGCTCCCGTCGAGTCATTCAACCCCTGGCTTTGGTTGCGCCTTGTGGGTAATTTTCTTTGGCCTTTTTGTGATGGACCGATGTGATTATGAACATACAAGGAGACCATGAGCTTTTGGGAGGCCAATGCGTACGGATGTGTTTGTTCTACATGCGTGTTGGAAGTATCCAGTTTTGGACTTGAATACATACATATCCATGTTCAGTAAGAGGCGCGCGCTTGTAAACATATAGATAGATATGCGGCCATTGCCGTTTCATATTATTCCTCGTGTTCTTGGAGTGTCCATGCGAAAAAATATTTGCATAAAACCTCCACCGGTATAATCTGTTTCCACAAAAAAAATTTACGGTGTAAATTTTTCTCTTTTTTACTCCGATTAACATGGTATTTCTAGTATTTGAGAACGAATATGATGACTTCTTTTTCTATCGCTTTAATAATAGAAATAGATAGATAGATTGCTTATAGCGTTGCCTTGAAAAAACCAACTAGCCATAAGTTCCTAGAATTGGCGACTACTATTTTGTTACAACGCATATATATAGTTATATCTCAAAATAAAAGAGTATTCATGGTACAATTCTAATAACTCTAACTAAAAATAGCATTGCATTTATTATACAATTTTAAAACTATATTTGATAAATCGGCATCATTATCATCGGAGTCCACCATGTAAGCGACGTAACAATTTCTGTTTTTTATTATGATTAATATGGGAATTCCTACTAGAGGTGTTCAAACGCCAGGCCAGGCTGGGCTTCAAGCCCGGCCCGGTCCGGCTCGAAAATCAGTTTTTTGATTTAAAAACATTATTTTAATCATTTTTGGAATAAAAAATAATATTTAATTTATTTCAAGAATTAAATAAATAGTTTTTTATTTTTTAATCTTATTTCTCGGGCTTTGGAAAACGAGTCCCAAACTGGCAAAATGGCTCGGGCTCAAAATTTGGCCGGGCCGGCCATGAACACCTCTAATTCCTACCAGTGTAATATGCTTAGTACCAAAGAGAGAGAGAAAAAGATCATTACATGAACCATGAGTGCTATAAGAGCATCGATAATAGTCCATGTCATTTGTTACTAAGGGATGAGCACATCAATTTAGGTTATGTGGAGGAGAGAAGGTGAGTTTGTTTCTAGATGAAGAAACAAGCAAGTTGTTGATACCAAGACACAATAAACAACAAAAACTCTGTTAGAGACTTGCTTGTTACCTAAAAACTCGTTTTGTGGGTTATACACACTTGTAGCAATTAAAATATTAGATAAGCTTAAGAAACAATTCATTGGAAGGCTTGTTTCTTTTTATTAGTTTGAGTATTCTCTCTTCACTTAGTAACAAGCTAAAAAACAAACTATTATAGATGCTCTAAACAAAGTCAGACCAACAATGGTTAGTTGATGGAAAGCTGTTAGCTCTTCTGTAGCTTTCATGGCGAGCTTATCCATGATCGTCAACAGCTGATAATCAATGAAAACCTATCAAAACTGTATAGGAATATCGATCGTCAGGGCCGTCAGAGACGTTGATATATATAGCATTAGCTGAATCCTGCAGTCGTGGTGGGTAACCCCAATTCCAAACTAGATAACGTTTTAGCAATAGTTAGTTTTTGTCTGTAAATATTGGTCTCTTTGGTTTTTAATTGAGATGATATTTTCCACCAAATACCCCTACTAGTTACTTACCAGTTGTTTTTTTAAAGGAATTATTCCTTCCTGGATATGTGTTAAATGACATCTAAATGAGGCCAGAGGTAGTTTC
Source organism: Phyllostachys edulis (assembly GCA_036346405.1). Lineage (NCBI taxonomy): Eukaryota > Viridiplantae > Streptophyta > Magnoliopsida > Poales > Poaceae > Phyllostachys > Phyllostachys edulis. Next base: position 46,359,070 of record CM070567.1, read on the forward strand.
TGCTTAAAGCAATGCTGCCTTGGTAAACAGCTAGCCATAAGAGGTCAGAGGCCATATCTATACGTCAGCGCATAGCAAGTACTCGATCACTTACAAAAGAGTGACGTTTTGGATATTGATATGGTTTTCAAAACGCAACTTTGATAACTAATTTCTATTATAATACAATTATAAAACCTAATGAAATTATTTTTTGAAACAAATCTACTCACGTTATTTTCATGTGTCCAAACCAAATATGTATAAAGATATCTATAGCTAAATATTATAAAGTTTGATTGCATATATTCCAAATCGTCACTCTTTTGTGACTTAATTAAGGACACAGGAAATTGCAATTTTGGAAGAAAGGAAGAATGAAAGAAAGAAGAGATGGATCTATAGCTCTAGCCAGTACAATTTCATTGTCGTTATCTCATCTACATATACCTATGGATCACTTTTTATTATTAGTACACAGAGCAGTGATGCTATAGCTTAGCATGCGCGGTCGCCGCCGCTGCTTAATTAGCTGAGTGCTGCTGGCTAGCTTGGTAGAACTTTTTTTATTAATTAACCTTTTTTTAATTTTATTTTAAAGTTAATTTTCGGCGCACTTTATTTCCAATTCTGACTTCTGTGATCACGCCACAGATGGTGATGTGATAAAACAACACTGTCACGCGTCAGAATAAGTCTCCAAAATAGCATATTTTGTCACGCCACTGGTTGTGGCGTGACCAAATAATACTGTCATGCCACTTCCAGTGGCATGATAAGAGTTTGATTAGAAATGGGCTGGCGTGGGTGTTGTTTTGTCACGTTACGAGTAGTGGTGTGATAAAAAAGGTCAGAATTAGAAATAAAACGTACCGAAGGTTAACTTTAAAATAAAATTCAAAAAAGATTAATTAATAAAAAAAATTCAGCTTGGTAATCCAGCTCCATCAGGTTGGATGCATGTAGCCCTCAGCTACATGCACGCTTCATTCATTCCAACATGTACAACGATGTGTCGACCTGAGCCGAGCGTGACATCGATAACCTACTCCATTAATCCCCGTACATGTTCCATCGATCACAGCATTCGTGACGTGGAAATTGACATGTGTAAACGACGTGGAGGTACGTACGCAAAATAAGCGACCGAAAACACTTTGTTTTCGTTCTTTCGTTGTCGATTCAATTACTGTGAGTCTGTAATGCTTTACCCCCCAATTGGTTCAAGCATTATAAATTAAATTTCTTCGTTCTCGGTGTATTATATACCTCTCAGGAGCGGTACACATACACTTTCACAAACCATATCAAACTGTACACACGTTATCATGATATTGCAATATAAAAATATATCAAGTACGCAACGAAAACAGTAAACAAACTGAAATAAAATAATAAATTAACCGTCCATGAAGTCTCGATGGTTTGCCATAACCCGCAGAGCAACCGACTAGGGTTCAAACCTTAGCAATCGACGTTCCTGCGCAAACTTTCTTACCCGATTCGATCTCAACACCTGCTGTCCAGATTACGAAACAAAAGCAAACAGTGAGTATACGAATATACTTCGCAAGACTTTACCAAGCCTATATATAGCTACATACAAGCTCTACTCAATGGAAAAGGCTATAAGGTTCATTTTCAGCGCAAAGTAATATTTCAATTTGAATATCATATAGGAGATTTAAATTGCAAGTGAGAAAACATTTTTAATACTTTAAATAACAACGAGTAAATAACATTAAACAATAACTAAACATCTAAACATCAACAATGACTGCCCCTACAGCACACAACAATAGCATGAGAAACCCTTCTCAATACCACTAATCAAGTTTTAAGTTCAAATTCCAAAATGTTGAGTCTAACTCTCGAAAGACCTCTCCAAGCGTGTCCATAACCAAGGATGTGGCTATTCAAATAGTTTAAACCCTGCAAGGGTGTATGTAACATCCCAATTTTTAGAGCTTTAAAAATCATTTAAATAGTTGGTAGAGAGAAAATTCACCATTTGGATTTATTTGAATTTAGTTCAAAAGCTTTAACTTGGACTTTAGTAACAAAACAATTTAATATGAATAATTCCAACATGAACAATAGTCAAAACTATTTTATTTGGATTCTATTAGCTTGGATATATTTTCTGGAATTTTCTAGAATTTTTCCAAGTTCATTTGCTATTTTCCATTGCTTATTTGAATTTCTGCTATTTTCTAAAAAGGAAAAACCTATTTTAAATCTCCAAACAGTCGTTGGGCTAAATCTCTCCGGCCCAGCACTGTTCATCTCGGCCCAATCATTCGTAGCCGTCCGATCTGAGTTGGACGGCGATCTCGCTTGCCATCCTCCTCGCCTCGCCTCTGCCAGTGGGCCGCCTCCCCGTCTCGCTGCCAAGCGGGCCCGCTACAGGGTCGTCGCCTTCGTCGCCTTCGTCTCCGCGCGTTCGTCGCGAGCAACCGCCATGAGCGGTCAACGCCGAGCTTCACAGCGGACGCCTCCAACCGCCCCGCGTCCTCCGCACGTGCGCCACGACGCCCACGACCACCCCGCCACACCCCACGACCTCGTCCTCGCGCCGTTCGCCCGCCACGGCCGCAAATGCCGCCACGACCTCCACGTCGCCACGCCACCCGGTGCTGCCGACCTCTATAAAAGCCACCCCGAGGATCGCTGCGGCCCTTTCCTTAACCCTCGCTCAATTCCACCCGAGAACCTCCGCGACGCCGCCAATTCGAGCTCTAGGGCTTTCGCCGCCGGTGGGATTTCTTGATTACTGCCGTCGCCGCCCGCCGTCGTCGTGGAGCACCCCCGCCGTGTTCGCCGTCACTGACCTACCTCCGGAGCCACCCATTTCGTCGAGCCTCACCGGGCCCGCCGACAAAACCCGAAGCCGCCGCGCCGACCTCGCCACCGCCACCACCGCCCACCTCAACCACCCGGAGGTACCTCATCGTGTTCGCAATAGCGTCGGCTACGCCGTACCACCCACCGCCGCCGGCGAGCATCAGTAGCCCGGTGACCATCGAATCGATCTTGCCGTCGTTGTCGTCCTCGCCGACGTGGGCGCCACGTCACCGCCACCTAACCCTCCGTGCGTGCGTGTCGCCCACGCGTCGCGTCGCGCCGCCACGCAGCAAGCACGCCACGCCAAAGACTGTTTCAAATCGATGGCTCGGTGGACTTGGTCCATCAGGTAAAATCACCGACATGTGGGTCCCACGTGTCGATTAATTCTTTAATTCATTTATTTTCCGGAAAATCCTTCGCTGACGTCACCTTGCGCAATAATTAGAATTTCCTTTAGAAAAATAATTTAGGAAATTGTTAAATAATGATTTAGGTTTAAATTTGTAAAATTCATAACTTTTGCATCCAAACTCCAAATTGGGTGTTTCAAATTTCTAAATTCATATAGAATTAAGATCTAGCTAATCAAATCAAAATTATTTAAATTTGACTTTTGTTTAAATTTAGAAATTCATTTAAAATTCAAGAGATAGGTTAAAACTTGTAAAATTCATACCTTTTGAATCCCAAATCCAAATTGGATGATTTAAATTGCTAAAGTCTTAGAAAATTATTGTCTAATTAAATAACATATAATTATGTAATTTGGAGTTCAGTTTAGTTTTAGAATTTAGAATTTATTTAATTTCCAAATTTAGGTTAAAATTTGTAAAATTCATAATAATTGAATCCTAACTCCAAATCCATCCATTCAAATTTCTAAATTCGTCTAAAATCCAGATCTATCTATTGGAGATTTTTAATTATTTTATTGGAGTTATTTGCTTCTGGTTTTATTTAGTTTTGTTTGTTTGTGTCGTTTGCGAGTAGACTTCGACGCTGCTGGAAGAGTTGAAGAAGAAGGACCTTTCCAAGACCAAGATCAATTCCTAGATCCTTTTCAAGGCAAGCTATGCCCTTGACCATTTTGCTTCCCAGTTTTATAAAAGCATTTTAATTCAAATTACTGCATCTTAATTCAAGTATTTATTTAAAAGCTTTTGGGTGCAGTAGTTAATTCCAAATTGATATGCCTCCCTTGTGTAATTGTTAAGCCTTGATTCCTTGTCACCCTAGTTGATAATTAGTTGGTAAATATTGTAGCACCAACGTGGGTTGGTTAGTTACGTATTAGATTGCTTAGCCATGCCACGACTCACTTGTCATGTATATTCTTTGTTATAAATTGACTAAGTGAATATGAAACTATGTGAACAAACTGTGTGTACTATGTGTCTTTGTGGCATATGTTGCACTTAAATCAACCGGTGGTAAAAGATTTTGGGTGAGGCAAGGGGTGGATACTGTGAAAGGAGTGGACTGTGGGATGTGTGAATATTAAAAATCTGTGTGTCTATGTGGTTTAGTTAGTGGAAGTCTTGCCTTGGTCAATTAAGGACCTCACCATGTGCTCTATTGAACTGAGCTTCTGTCACGACCACATGCCTGTTTTAGACGGGCCTAGCATAGTAGGATAAGGTATCTCAAATGCTTTGTTATGATTAGTGTTAGCTACACTAATTGTATCTTGTGGGTAAAGTGTACAAACTCTGCAGAGTGTAACTTAATCTATTCGAATAGCGCGTCATGATCATGGACAATGCTCGGGATTTGACACTAGGGGTAGATCTTCATAAAATTGTGTGGGAAGGAGCTATGTGATTAAATCATCTAGCTATGTGAATAACCCGTTAGGGTCAGTGTGTGTGTGTCTTTGTGAAATAACTTGTTAAAATTATTATTGTCTATTTGTTTTACCCGACTTTAATCTATTAATTGTATTCAATTGCAAAAGTGGCATTTATGCAAAAGAGCCACGAAATGCCTTCCTTTGTAAAAAGCCAAGATATATATATTTTGCATCTCGTGGTGTGGCTTGCGAGTACGGTGTGTACTCACGCTTGTTTTGACGAATCAAGCGAGGAGGAGCCTTCACCAAAGATTCGAGGACGAGTACATCGAAGGTGCCCGATCGTGAGGTCTTGATCGATCGGTTGCTCGTGGCGAACCGATGGGGTGCCACTACCGCTTATGTTTCACGCTGCCGTTTATTTCCTATGTTAGCCCTGCGTGGCTCAATAGTTGTAAACTCGACCTTAAGGTCAAAACCATTATTTGTTAATCAAAGTTAATCGTTTATGTTATTATCCGCTTGTATGGATCGATTGCCATCTTTGTTGACACCGTGTGCACTAGCATGATCCTGGGCTAGTGCATTAAACACAGAGGGTCCCGAACCGTAATTTTGGGTCCCGACAGTGTACAACTTTACCCACGTATCAGACCGCCTTTTTGCCAAGTTATGGAGCACACTTCCTTAGGTATGCTGACAAGGCTAAGTCCTATGAGATGCTTTCCAATGGAATGAGTTAATTAAGGGTCACACGTATAGGGGTTAACCCTCTGTGAACCGCCCATCCTGGGCTCCTACAAAGGACCTATACGTTGTGTCAGAGACATTGACCCAGTTGTAGCAACTGCCAATGCTCCTCGGGTGAGGGAACCTACCCGGAACCCACCTCGCACATGCCCGACAACAACATAACACATTTCTTTTATTCTCCTACACCTACAACCAGCGATTCATTAATTAACACTCCCCAGAGTACTAAGTCAAGAGGGGTTCCCAATACCCTCATGTGGTTGCACGCAATAATGCTTAGTTCAGTGTAACAAGATGTTCGGTCCTTGTTGACTCAGGCACCAAGCACACACCCAACAGCACACCAACATACCAATGTGCCCAAGTATAAAATATTTTATTTTCATTTTTAGTTTTCCAAATAGCACAAGGTGCTGGTTATAACATAATAAAAATGATTTGTGTGATCAAGGTCATCGACAAGTCGATAACCACCCAATCTACCGAAAACTAAGCATTGCTAAGAATGACACCGAATAAACATAAATAGACCATATAACATCCACCGGGCTCTAATTCACGAGTGGGATTATTAACATAGGCTAGTGGCAAGGGATGAACAATTTTAGGGAATTCATGCAACAGGATTAACTACCTCTAATTGCAAACATAATTGACAATTAAAGCATGCATACATACAGTTGCAAAACAAGATAATAATATTTGAAAGTAATAGGATCAACATGCATCAACGGAATGGGTGCTTGCCTTTGTTTGCTGGAACTCTGGACATCCTCGCGAACTTCTCAATTGCACTCCGAATCATCATCATCTAACGGTAAGAACTAACAAAGCAAAAATATCGAATAAACACCGGAATTCCAAAAGGTCTTCAAAAATTATGAAATTAATTCAAAAGGTAGAGAATGATTTTAGATGCATTTAGGTGAAAATTTTAGTTTAATTGGAGTTCATATGAGTTTCTTACGAATTTTCAAAGTTTAACCAATTTCATGTTGTAAACAATTTATTTTGGATTTTCAACTGTGAGCATGATCTTAAGGTTTTAAGCTAGGTGCAAACTAATGATTTTTAAGCTTTAATTGCTCTACCAAAATGTAATATCCATCTTAATTACCTAATGCTACTGCTGACCACTAAATCTTACTGTTATTAAGCCCATTGTCAGACAACAAAGTTGTTTTTAGTTAATCTCTAATTATCTAGGTTAAACACCTTATGTGATATACTAAGGTAAACCAGACACACCAGGTCAGTCAAACAATCAGTAGGAGAATCGTTGATGGTGATCTTTGGTTAGCTTTACCACTTGTGTGGCTCAGGCTTACTAGTATGAGGTTGTGACATGGCCACTTATTCCAACAATCACTTGCTTACTGTTAATTCCAATTAGCTTCAATTTCTCCTTACTATTCAGATGTTCTCAACATCGAGAAGAAAATTGCTTAATTGAAGTATTATCTAACAGAAATTTCTTGCTAACTGAATTTTTAATTTGGCTAAAATGGTGTGGATCCCTACTGTCATACTTGTTAGAAAAACTGAGATTCTGAACATTTCTAAAATTTAGTCAAATCTAAACTCTCAATGCTTTGGTGGATCAATACAGAATTGAGATGTGTCATTGTTAATTTATGTTTTGTTTTTAGCTTCTAGTTGTAATCGGATTGCAAATTTATTAGGCAATGACGATGTTAATTCAGCTTTAACTAGTATAGCTTATTAGTCAGAGTATGTTTCTATTGAGATACATAATCGGTCTCTGTTGTCAGTTAGTTTCAGTTTTTCATCTAATCTTCTTCTCTATTGATTCATCCAAGTCTTACTAGGTCAACTATCCAATTGTTTAAGCATATCTTTGAGAGATCACAGTACTCTTAGCTAAATGAATCAACAAATTTTCTATTCACTTGTATTGGAAAGTCACTAGTCTGTTGTCAGTTCTGATCATCTTCAGACTTCTCTCTCTGTTTATACAACCTACAATAGCAAATCTCTTCTGAATTGAATTGCTGCTACTAACTGACTATCCTTTAATAATTCAGCTTTCAAATTGTGAAATCACTTAAATGACCTATTTGATATTCACAAAAGTGGATAACAACAGACAGTTGGTTTAGCAAGGGGGTTACACTAACATTCAGATTTCTTACCTAAACATCTTCTCTATTGATTTCTGAAAATTCATATTCATTATTGATTTTCAGACTACTCGTCACATACCTACAACAGAACATCTTCGGGAATTAAGGTGCTAGTCAACACATTTTCTTACTGGAAATCACTTAATCAAGTGTCAATTAGGTTTGAGTAACCTAAAAGTTAATCAAAAAGGGCCCATTCACAAAAGCATTCAGCTGATCTTTCTAATGGGCACAACTACACAGAGAGGCATAACTACAGAGTTGAAGAACAGGGGGGTGCCAGCATAGGGGTAACTTGGCCGTGGCTAGTTGCCGATGAGGGAGTGGCTGCAAGGTGAAAGTGACCCCAAAAATGGGTTGCTCTGAGGTCAAGGAGGCTAGGGGTGACGGCTTTGGTGCTTGGCTGCACGGAGGCGGCACGGTGAGGGTGAGCGGCGGCCGGCCGGAGGGGTGAAGCAAGGCGATGGCGCTCGGATGTAATAGAGGACGAATTAGGAGGAGCATGGGTACAAGGGTGCTAAGGGGAACTCACCGGGGTGGTTGCCTTCGATGGAGAAGCACCAAAGTGGGCCGACGGCAGCGCGTGGTGTTCACCGTGGCGGGGTCACTGCGAAGAAAACAAGCACAAGTGAATGATCAGGAAAGGTATAGGGAGGTCAAAGCGTGCTCAGGGAGGGAGGAATCGGAGGGGGGAGTCGTCGGAGTAGGCGTGGCGGTAGAAACGGTGGTGGCGGCCGGAATCGGAGAAGAACTCAATTGCGCGAGTCCACGGTGGTGGTTTCTCCAAATTGATGAAGGGGGCTTGCTCCTCGTGGCATATGGCTTGCCTCGACGCGGTTGTGGGTAGCTGGGCTAGCTAGAGCGGTTGGAATGGGCTTCAAGGTGGTGCGGCGGCCATGGCCGAATGGCATTAGGGCTTCTGCCGAGTAGAGCTTGGGGAGAGGAAGATAAGGCCGGGGAGAGAGGGAGATGGGGTAGCGTGGTGAGCTGCATGGGCGCGGCGCAGAGGTTGCGAGGCACGCATCCTCGTTACTGACAGAGGGAGACGGAGGAGAACGGAGACGCTAGCTCCACGATCGCCAGCACGCCATGGTGCTTAGAACGTCGCGACCGTGTGTCCACTTATGTGGAGGGGAAGACCTGCATGTGGGGCAGGCAGGTAAGTGGGAGAGGGGTGAGTGGAGCAGCCGAACCGGTTGGGTCAAGCCAGATCAGTTGGATCCGGTCGGTTTGGGTTGACCAAACGCAATAGATTTGACCGAGAGATAAGAACTAGCAATTCAATTCTAAAATTTATGAAATTTTTAGGGAAGGCTTAAGACCTAGAGAATAGCCTTGTGTAATTTTCCTAGGGTTTTTCATGCATTATATTTTTCTCTATAATTAATTGAATTTCTTGCTTTTGTTGTTTGACTTTTAATTTAATACTTTGACTGGTTGTTCAAAAATAACAATTTAGTTCTTAAAATGGTGAAATTTTGTAGGTGAGTTTATAAGGTGTTACAGAACCTAGGAAAAATATTTCCAGGCACTGTTCACAAGTTTGGTTTGTATTTTAAATTCAAATCTAAATTTGAACATGTAAATAAAATGGAAACCAAATAACATCCAAAAATCCCAGAAAAATTACAAATAAGCAAACCAGAGCATAAAGAACTCAACTAAAATATTCCCAGTTATGGGTCCTACTATATTTTCAAAATAATATTCAGTTTGCATTTATGAAATTAAGGAAATATACTTTCAAGTTTAAATTTGAGTTTCCTTGTAAAAATTACCTCAAGTATTTCAGTAGAATTTGAGGTATAACTATTTTTAAGTTGAATTCCAGAATACATTCCCTCACTTTAACCTTTTTAGTTTTGCCTCAAATTCAAATTGGACTTTTGAATTGGATAAGAAGTATTGGATTACTAGGTTTTAACACATTTGCTTTGCAACAAAAGTTTTTAAAAAGTCCAAAATTTCACAAATACACATTAGATGCTTAACTAATCCAACTTATAGATCTTGGGCTATTACAATTATTATACGCCTCATCTGGTGCCTCCTTATTATTCTACGCTCTGGCCGTAACGCACGCGCAACATAACCATTTTCCGACGTCTTACCACACGAGTCCCATCCAACCCATAGTAAAACCATATGTGTCTCATGCAACCTTTTACTACAGCACTACAAAGAGATTTACAACGATCTAAGTGTGCACCTACTTCGTATGGGGACCAAACCGATTAATAAACATAGGCTCCTTGTCAGTACTAGAATATTTTTGATTTGTAGCTCTGATTCACAAATGGTATTTTTCGGTAGCTTAGTGACGACTGTAAGATTGAGGAGGCCAACTAGAGAGGGATGAATAGACGGTTTTAAAAATTCTTTTAGCTAAAACCAAGTTTTATGCGGAACTGTAAATCAATTCAGTTTTGCTTAATTAAAACAAAAATCAACTAGACTTGACTAAATGCACCAACAAGCTAAGACTAAGACAAAAATAGCAATCATAAAGAGACGAGAAAGCAATTTAATTCTATAAATGTAAATTGCAAGAAAGTAAAGCTCAGGAAAGCAAACCAAAAGAACACTTGAACTTTTTCCCGTAGTGATCAGAAACTTGTCCGTTTCCCCTAGTCCACGTTGAGTTAAGCCCAAACAAATTAGACCGGCTCCACAAATTAAGCCTACACCTCGAATCCACTCGGAGTTGCTCTTCCTCTACTCTGGAGATAGCGAGCATTAAGCCACTCACAACCGTCTGGGTCTTCTTACAACCTTCTTTGAGAAGATCGCCAGCGCAACTTCTCCAAGCTGTCTAGGTGCCAGCAAACACTAAAAGTAATAAGTCGAAGACGCTCACTTGAACGAATCAAGTGTATAAGCTCAATAGATACTAAATCCAACACCTAATGCAAACACATGCACTAGGATTTTGCTCTCTAAGCTCACCAAGTCCAACACATACACAAAAGATATGAGAGGGTTTGCTCTTTGCTCAAGGAAAACAAAAATGGCACCATCATCCTCCCACAACCGGCAACAAGGGGTATTTATACACCCACACAAGAAAACTAGCCGTTGGAGACTTGGAGGAGAATCTATAGAAAAACAGGGATTTCCTATCTGGCTATCAACCAATGGCCGGTCAGACTGTCCTAGCTCCAACAGCTATAAAAACTAGCTGTTAGACACTCAACCGGACTGACCTCCCTCAAAAGGGCCTGTTAGACCGGACCAAGGCCGGTCAGACCGCTAGATGGGCGGTCAGACCACTCCACAAAGGAGTCAAGCTGAGGGGAAAACACCCCTCTCCGGAAAAAGCAAACCGGGGCGACTTTGACCATGGGGCCAGTTAGGCTGGTCAACATATGGCGGTCAGACCGGTTGCCCACTGGTCAGACCAGTCAATCATGGCGGTCAGACCGCCAAGACCATTGGACCAGCACTTAACCCGGTCTCATCCAAAAGGGGCGGGCCGTTCAAACTGCCCTTAGGCTGCGGTCGGACCGCCAGAAACAGGAAAAACATATTTTGCATCTTGCTTCAACTCAATTTTGCAAAACATATTTGCTAATTGATCTGCGATGCTAACAAGGTATGAAAGCATGATTCTCAACAAGTTGTAAAACACATTTGCTGACTTTTAGAATTACTCCACAAAGGATTTGGTACATGGACTTGAACCATTTGCAAAACACATTCGAAAACTAAAGTCACATGCTACAAGGATTATGCATGAGCCTCAACTATTTACAAAACATATTCGTAAATATCGGCAACATGCTAAAGAGAGCTAGAGCAAGTACTAAGAGCTATCAACACATGACACACTCAAGCTACTAGTCAATACCCCTCTTAATAGTACGGCAACATATACTTGCAATCCGGTCTCCACACCAAACACCGAGACCGGTAAAAGACTAGGAACACATCCTTAGCCTATGCTAATCATACCTTTGCCTTGAGCATCTATCTTGAAGTGATCACTTGATGACGAACATCTCCACTCCAAGTCTAGCATCTTGACTTTAATATCATCAACACATGATGATCTTCTTCACTTCATAATCTTATCTTGATGCTCTTCAACACATGATGACATCAAGTCTTCATTATCATAGGACTCAACCTGTTTCACCAACTCATGAAAATTGTTAGTCCACATGACGATTGTCATTAATTACCAAAATACTCCATTAACTCGTAATGGCGGGTCTAGATTCTTCAATCTCCCTCTTTTTGGTAATTGATGACAATCCTCAACAAATAATGAATTGAAATTGATTTTTCAAGTATACATTGAGTACAAAACAAATTGTATACTCTAGGATAGCTTGCATAGCAATTAACTCATTTTAGTGGAATCAAAAGAGATTTTGAATTAATTGCTAGCAAAACCACAACATATAGGTAAAACTCCCCCTTAACATGTGCATATGAGATTTTAAAGAAATTCAGGCACATATGTGGATTTCAAAAAAAAAATTGGCGGAGTTTGCTCTATAAAACATTCAAGTGTCCAAAATATGTCTAAAAATATTCAAGGTTCAATAAGCTTACACAAGATATTACAATAATGAAATTAAGTTTATCCTCACAAGACAAGGTCTATTGACCTAAGTAAGAAAAACACAAGCTCTAAACTTCCATTCTTCTACCCTTTGGCATCAAATACCAAAAGGGGTTTTCCAAGAAACTCTAGGAAGGAGGAGGGGCGCCTGACGAGGATGGATGATCAACTCGCTGAAAGATGGAGGGAGAGCGACGACCACGCCCAAATCTCTGATGGACCAAGGGCGCCTGTTGCTGCTGATACTCTATGAACCTCTCATCCAGATATGTGATCCTCAAGTCCAAGACATCAAACATTGTGTTCAATCCTACTACCATGGCTCTAGTCTCAACTTGAACCTCATGAATTTGATCAAACTTGGTATGAATGCGGTTGAAGCTAGACTAAAGGTGAAGAAGTGTTGCCTTGACTAGATCTTTCTCCTGAGGAGCCTGCTGCCCTAGATGTGCTTGAGGAGGCAATCCTTACTCTTGAGGCTGCGGAGGAGGTGGAGGAGTAGCATCTCTTGGTCTGTACTCTTTGTGCTCCACATCACAAGGACAATCAAAATCAATCTTACTTTGAATGAGCTTCATTATGTAGGGAGCAAAGCAGATACTTCTAGCCTTATCTCCCTTTGATGTGGCAATCTCTCTCATTACTAAATCTATCGCATCAAATCTAGTGCCATCCATAATGTATTTCACTACATTCGAAGCACACCCATGTATCTCATCATTATTTTGACTCCTAGGAAAAAAATAAAGCTCTCATGATCCTATTGATAATGCTAGGAAGACAGAGAAGACCACTTAATCTTCCTCATACAAAGTGATTTCCTTATCATAATATTCATCCACCTCAGTGAGAGCAAGAGGTTCTTGAAGATGCACTTTAATCCCTCTTGAATTACCTAAGCCAAGAGCACTCTGAAACTCATCTCTGAAGGCTTCAAGTTGATTCTGTCCTGTTATCCAAATAAGATGGTCATGATCAGGGGACACGAAGACTGTGGCATAGAATTGACAAATTGTTTTGGCATGGAAGTTGCATCTCAAAGAAGCCAAAGAATCCAAGTTTACATTCCAAAAAAGACGATATAATCCATTGTAAACTGGATTATGTCCCAAGTAGCTCCACTTCACAAATCGATGATTAGCAAACTTCTTGTTTGCATAATAGATGTGATAAACATCTTGTTGAAAAAGAGTGGGAATATACCCTTAGTAGCATTCCTTGGAAAGCAAAACTGGTTGACATGCCTCAACATGGTGTACTTTTTGCTCTTTATCCTTGACACATCAAGACCAATGAAAGGAGTTTGATCCGGAGTGTCGTCCTCATCCCCATCCTCATTGTTTGACTCCTCATAGTTTCCATCACTGCTATTGTCATTTCCACTCACATCTTCTTCTTCTTCAATCTCTTCTTCAAAATCATCATCAAGTGGTCCTTTTCCTTTTGATGAGGAAGGGAGGGCAGCGGGACGACCGACTGTCCTCTGATGCGGCATTGTCACTGTGAAAAGAGTGCTAAGATTAACAAAGGAGTTCAAGGAATAAGATTACAATAATTCACAATGCCATTTTTGCCTAAATCCTCTATCACGAGTGGTCGGACTACTGCCACGGCCGATCGAACCGCCAGTCGGGCGGTCAGACCACTGGGTACGGCCAGTCAGACCGCTAGTGACATAGATGGCAATTAATTTGGGAGCAACCCTCAAATTGAAAATTCTATACATTGGCACAATGAACACTTGTTAATCTAATCCCCATCTACTTGCATGTCAAAAAATTTCCACCAATTTGAATGAATTAAGGATATTCATGTCAAACCCTAGAAATTTTGGGGAAAATCACAATGAGTGCATAATGCAAGTAGGGATTGAGGGTTTACTGGCTTAGATGAAGAGAGGAGATAAATAGAGATGAATTCTTGACAATTTTGATGAACCAAAAGTTGGATTTGGGGATAACAACCTCTACCAAGGTTTCCATGGCATTTGAGAATAAGCCAACAAAAACACAAATCAATCCATGGAATGGAAAGAGGAGGTGGAGGGTAACACTTTGATTACCTCAGGATGCAAATCCAGTGGCCAGGGAAGGAGATCCAAGGGCGAGGAGGTGGGGGGTAGCCGGAGGAGAGAGAGATGTTGTCGAGTGGAGAAGACGTCTGACCGAGAGGGGAAGAAGAAAACGATTTGGGTGAAGGAAAAAGGAATCCCCTTGGGTCGACCGATTTGACCACTGTGCACGGGCAGTCATACCACTAGGCCACCGGTCTGACCGCCAAGGGCGGCCGGTTAGACTGGTTAGGTCTGAAACTTGCAGATTTTCAGAGCTGCGATTTGGAGAAAAGATGAAAATGTTGTATTTTGCTCCAAATTTTCACACAATCAACCACAAACATATTTAAAGCATTTCCAACTTATTTAGCCCTTAAAAAACCAATTCTCTAATAGTTTTATGAATTAAGCTTTTGTTTTCGCAAAGAGAACTTATTTTCATGAAACTTCTCCAAAAGTGTCAAATTGAGCATATGATAGAATTTAAAGCGTCCAATTGCATATATGAGTCATAAATACCATTATGGACCTATTTATGTGAAATTTTTTGGCTCAAATAGCTAAGCTCACTTAAGTGCTAGAAAGTGACCACTTATGTCAAAATAGTATTTTGGATGAGATTCAAAATCAAATGACTTTTGCTAGGTTGCTGTTTGGAAATCTTTTGAATACCAAAAAGGTTTAGAATAGCCAACTCTAGGTTATTCCTTTTGGGACAGTTTTCAACTTCCTTTTAGAATATATTTTACACAAAAATCTAGTTTATGTCAAAAACAAGATAATATGATTTATAATTTTGGCTAGAAACTCATTTTCGCTTAAAATAGGTTTTTATTGAATCAAAACCTTTGAAAAGCATTTGTATACGTTTTGCAACTTGTTTTTCACAAAATTACTAATAGTTATGAAAATTTTGACTTTTGGTTAAAAGGCTCAATTTCGAAAAACATTACTAGTACTTAATTTATTTGGGCACACTTAGGGATGTGATATACATGTATATGACTTAGTGATCCCCCTTAATGTGTCACTCTCATCTTGCTCAAGATTGCAATAATAAAGATTTTGAACAAGAGCAACAACACATTTTTTTAAAACGATTTTTATGAATGCATCCTACACAAGGCTAGGGGCTAGATACTTCAACGTAAGTACTTGTTACCGAAATGGCATTGGTTATTGATTTGACAAGATCATCCTCATGCTTGGCTCCAAAATGACACATGGTGGAATCCACCCCTATTTGAATGAAGTGTAACATCCCAAATATGGGTTTGTGTTTCAAATGTAATCCCGGATATTATTGATTTGTTATGTGTTTAGATTGTCTGTAATTACTGTTTTAATGAGTTTAATTTACTGCGTATTACTGTTTGTTGTCTTTTAGATTAATTTATGTGTTAGGGTTCTCACATTTTTGCTCTTCCCTCTGAGTGGGGGTTTTTTTGGATCAATTGGAGTAGCAAAACCCGCATCAATAATTCTCCATAGGTTTGGGCCCATGGCCTTAATATAGATGGTCATTCTAATTTTCTAATAAGCCTAATTTCGAGCATCAAAGTGTGGTGCCCTACCGGGTGCATAACCTCTAGAGTCACCATCCTTTACTCTACAGACGGTTAAGTCTAATGAATGAGAGACCAAGCTCTGATAGCACTTGTAAGATCAAGAATGCCAACTAGAGGGGGTGAATAGGTGGTTTTAAAAATTCTTTTACCTAAAACCGAGTTTTATGAGGAATTGTAGATAAATTCAGCTTTACTCAATTAAAACCTAAATCAACTAGTAACAGCCCAAAAATTTGGGCTTATTTTCAAAAATATAAAAATGTGAACTTTTTAAAACTTTTGATGGATTTTATTTACAATTGCTTTTCTGGATTTTATTTGCCAGGCTTTTTGTCTGAATAAAGAATTTGAGAATCAAATCCTGGCTTTACAAAATTTATCAAGGATCAAAATAAGTTTAAACAAATTATGATAATACAAACTTGGTGTAGTTATATTGTACATAAAATAAGCAATGAATTAAAACATGATTAGAAACTCTCTTCACAACAAATATTAAAAATACAGACAAAGAGAAGCTTGACAGAATTTTAGAACTAGAGCGCATAAAATTCTGAAACAATTACTCAATAATCTAAATCATGTTAGGAGCATACCATAAAATTTTTAATAATTTTTTGAGCTACATTTCTATGCCAAATAATTCCCTAGAGTTCTTAGCTATTTTCCAAAAAAATATGAACTCTTTTTCTTTTCTTCTCCCACTGACTGCTTGGGCCCACGGCCAGGCTTCTTCTTCCACGACACCCTGCCCAGATCTCCAGCAACACCCACACATGGCCATGTGGCATGGCGCCTCGCGCCAATGCATGCAACGCCCCCGGTTTCGGATGGCTTGCCCGTGGTTTTGCACTGCCCGCCCATGCTGCAACCACACCCTGTCGCATCCTCGTCATGCCCATGCCCCGTTGCCATGCTAGGCTGCCTTGAGCTCTTCGCCTCCCCTCTCGCCTATAAAGGGACAGTTCCAAAGTCCCTTGTCTCCTTCGTCACTCTCCCCCTACTTCCCCTTCCATTTCCTCGTCTCTCCCGAGCTCCAAACGATCAAGCTCCGAATGCCATTTTCCTCCCCGCCACGTCGCCTCGAAGCGTCCTGGCCGCACCGGAGGAATGCAGCCACCACCGATAGCGTCACGGTGCGCCTCATCACTCCTGCAATCGAATCCTTCCATCAATTGGAAGAATCCTCCACCGAGGAGCCGCGCGTCCGGCTTCTTCCCCAGTTCCGGCCAAAGTCGCCTCCACCGCTGCCACTTCCTCTCCGGCGACCCCTGGCTCAATTCCTCCCTCTGTGAGCCTCACTAGACATCCTATACCCTACCCATCACTCACCCACTCTCTCTCCCTCTCTAGGTCGCCAGCACCGTTGAAGCACCCACGCCGCCATTGGTCTCCGCCGCCAGCCCACCTCGGTGCTTCTTGGCTCCCTCCAACCACCATTACATGTTCCAGCCGCCTCCGCCTCGCTGGCGCTGCACCGCCGGCGACGACCGCCGCTCCAAATCGGCTGCCACCTCCTCTGTAACTGCCCCCTTTTTGTTCACTGTCTAAATATTCCTCCTTGTGCATGACGATAGGACCCGATCCATCAAACCAAACCAAATTACTGCTAACATTTTGAATGTCAATTAGTCCACTCAAATGTATTAACAAAAATTGAAGTTTGAGTTTTAAAAGAAGTTGGACAAAAGCACTTCATTTTCAGAATCTTATATTGTCATTTGATTGACCAGAACTGACAACATGTTAGTGACATTTGAATACAAGTACTTAGGAGGTTAATGGTTCAATTAGCACTTTTTGCTAAGAGTTGTGTTTAGCTATTAGACCAACTCAAAAATTTGCTTAACAAATGAGTTAACAAAAATTTGATGTTTGATAGCTAAGTTCAGTAGTAACAAATTTTTGGTCAGTGCTTAGTAACCTTCATAGCCAAATGAGCAAAGAAGATGAAAATTTGTGTTGTCAGATAACTGAACAGAGTAATGCATTCTATGAAAATCTGAAATTAATAGTAGGTTAATGAATTTACTAACCATCTTGTAGCCAACTTTGGACTACTCAATTGAGTTAACCAAGTTAAAGGTTGAGTCCGAAGGAAGTAGCTAGTAGCACCTATAGTTCAGAAAAGTGTCTGTTGAAACACACATGCACACAGAAGTGTTTAGGTGAAAGACTTGGATTGACAGGCTAACCTCGATTGCAAAGCCAACTATCTAATGCAAGCAAGTAATGTGGCTGTCATTTAAGTCACTTAAATGCATTAACCAATTTGAAGATATTTTAGTTAGTAGCAGCTTTTCTGCCCAGAAAACATGCTCTGTAAATGATAAGGAACAGTGAAGCTGATTAAAGATCAAATGCATTTGCTTATAAACCTTTGTAATGGCCGTTGGAGCACTCAAGTACTTTTGACAAAAAGATAATTGAATCAAGTAAGAAAAACTTGTTTAACAGTACTGACGAGGATTAAAATCTCTATGTATTACTTTAATACATAATGAAAGACCATACGTCTACATGGTCGTAACCCCTAAGGCTAACGACCTCACTGGTCGTAAGGATTCCAGAGGTTACATAATGGGTACCCTGGTCGGACAAGGTCCTGCGCTTAGTCTCCGACCAGGTAGCTGCTCGAAAGAGCTACGAACTGGTATCTTAACCGTGTGATGAATAGAACACATGCTGTATATTCCAAACCACGCGATGTTACATAGTCCTAAGACACTGACAACAACCACCATACGGTTGGGTGTCTCATAGATACTTAACCGCAGAGCAGTTAACACATTATCAACTGACACCTCGCTCCAACCAGTCACAATGCTTCACCTGGGACGCCTTCTCCAGGAGTAACTGTCACCTCTTCGAAAGTTATTTAAAGGTGAAGCGCAAAAGACAAAAGGGCGATCTGAGACAAGCAAGACAGCAACATCAGATTAGAGCAACGCAATCAGCCTTAGATTCATACTCTAAGCCTGATTGATTAGCATAGCAAGCGTGATAATCGGTGTAATTAGGATTAGTCCCCATCTAGGTTATAAGCACCCCCTGTAAATCCAGTTCATATCAATAAAGAGCAGTCCCATTATCTCTTAGGATATATCGTGCCATTTTCCTCTTTTATTTTGTAAGATCGACGACTCGATCGTCGATAGCTGGCACCGTCCGTGGGCAAGAAGACGCAAGTTTCCTGAAGAAACTCTTCGCTCATCAAATCCTCGCTCATTCCTTATAATCGCTCATGTGACTATGGCAGGAGTTTGGGACGAGGAGAATTGGTTCGACCTGGCGGACTACTCCAACCTCGACATAGAGGGATGCATCCGTGCCATGCAAGAAAACGGCATGTCCTCCTCCTCCTCCTCCGTCAGTTTGCACATCGCCGACGTTAGTGACATCGACTGGATGGATGAGGGTACACCACTACGACAAGTGGTGTTTCCAGAGGAATCAACCATCCCGACCAGTTCGGAACGGCCAAAGACCTCTCCAAGCCCAGTCCTTCCGACCGGCAAAACAGGTGAAAAAAATTCAGCATCGCAACCCGAGAACTTCTATACTCTCGACGAAATCATGGCTGAAAGGTACTCACCTACAGCTTCTGGCGATTCCAGGAGCCAACCGACACCTGGTAACGGTGTCAATGAAACCTCTACTAGTCATAGGCTATGTGGGGATGATAAGACTCAGCATACGATCGGCAATTCGCCGGATCAGGCTGAGCCCACCAAGAAGACCTCAGGAGGTGCTCATCTCCGACCGCTCTCCGTCATGGAAACTCCTAGTAGAAGCATTGGAAGGCTCTCCATTAGTTACGATGGAAGCTCGTCGGAAGATCGCTGCTGGAGGCACGAGGTCAATACGATCAGAGATGCAAATCAAGATGCCTTGCACGGTCCTACAAACTCTGCCATGCCACCACGTGCTGGTAGAAATGGTACGAGCCATCAAGCACCAACTTCCGGAGGCAACAGAACTGATCGATGTCCATCAGTTAACTCGCCTGGCTCTGCTCCACCAAGAGTAGCTGATCGGACGGAACAAACCAGGAGGTCGGGGGAAGGTTCGGATCTTCGAACACCTACTACCAGTATGAATCCTCCAAGACCTTCGGTAACGGTATGAAACCTACAACGTGTTCAAGATATTTTGAATAATTCTAACCCTGCTCTAGCAGATACCCTAGGTTTTGTACAACTCGTAGGCCAAAGTATCAAAGATTCTTCAGCAGACCATGCAACGAACTGAAGCATACCGGGAACAGAGGAATTCAGGAAGTCAAACCATGACTTCATCCCAACGTTCCTCTCTCAGTAGAGGGTAGCATGGTCGTGTTGGGGAACAACCGATACCAAGGCCTCCTCGACGATTCTGACCAAGGAGTCACGAGGGGAGAAGGCTATTTCAGGCAGCCACACCCTCACCTCGTCGAGAGAAACAATCACTTGGGCCAGACGATCTCCGACGTCGTTTAAAGCAAGCAAGCGGTCGAAGATGTCACAATAGCGTTTACGACCAGATTGGGACACCGGAGATCCGGCAATCTAACCTTAGAAATCGATCTCCGACCGATTACAATCCGGCACCTTTTTTAGAGAAGGCGCCATGAATCGATTACAGGTTGTCGAGCCTGGCAGAAAAAACTGGAGGATTACTATGCAGGCAAAAGACCACTCCCACGATACAGGAACTCAGTGAAACGAGTTCCAAGAAGGACAAAGATGACGACGAAGAAATGGAGTACCAGGAGACTCAACATATGGTCAACATGATCTTTGGTGGGTCTTCTTCGTACGAGTCAAAGCGTCATCTGAGGGTCATGGAGCGGGAGATCAACCTTGTTGAGCCTCCGACCATCATCAAGCCATCAAGGTGGTTGGACACCATAATCTCCTTCAGCAAAGAAGACTGCCCCATTCCTTCGACTCGACCAGGTAGATTCCCTATTGTGTTAAACCTACTATTAATAACTATAGGGTCAATCGAGTCTTAATAGATGGAGGTAGTTCTTTAAATATTTTATTTGCAGGAGCTTTAGAAGAGATGCAGTTTTTCAAGTCAAAGGTGAAACCAGTGAAATATGCCTTCCATGGTATAGTTCCTAGCTCCACCGCTAAACCGATAGGACAAATTTCCTTACCAGTCACGTTCGGAAGACCTGACAACTTTCGAACAGAAAAGATTTTGTTCGATGTAGTGGATTTTGAGTCCGCATACAATAGAATCCTAGGTCGTCCGGCTTTAGCAAAATTCTTGATAACCATGCACTACTGTAATCAAAGTTTGAAAATGCCAGGACCTAAGGGAGTCATCATGGTTCGAGGAGATCAGAAAATGGCTTACGGATGTGATCGGATATCCTTAGAACTGGTCGACAAACTTCCAACTAGAGAGGCTAATCCATCTACCGTGCAGGTCAAGCACTCGAGGCCAAAGATGATGCCAAAGCCTTTCGACCAGAGAAGGGAGGTACCACTCGACAAAGGCGCTTCTCCGGATAGCGCCAAGTCGCCACCTGGGTCAGGAAACACTGACTCATCTACCCGAAAGATACTAGTCGGGGCAAGACTCGACCCCTAATAGGAAGAGTCGCTCGTCTCCTTCCTCCGAGCAAATCAGGACGTATTCGCTTGGCAGGCGTCCGACATGCCCGGAGTCCCCCGGGAGGTTATCGAGCACATGCTAGCTCTCCAGCCTGACAAAAAACCGATCAAGCAGAAGCTCCGACGTTTTGCATCTGATCAGAAAGAGGCAATCCAGTCAGAGATTGACATGCTCCTCAAGGCTGGATTCATTCGTGAAGTCGACCACCCTTAGTGGCTCGACAATCCTGTAATGGTTAGGAAAAATAATAGAAAGTGGCGAATGTGTATTGACTTTACAGATCTTAATAAAGCTTGTCCGAAGGATGATTTTCCCCTTCCACGCATTGACCAACTTGTAGACTCTACTTTCGGGTATGAGTTACTAAGTTCTTTAGATGCGTATTCAGGGTACCACCAGATTAATATGTGTAAAGAAGATGAAGAGAAAACTTCCTTCATCACCCCAGACGGCACTTACTGCTATGTTAAGATGTTGTTTGGTCTCAAAAATGCTGGTGCAACTTTTCAAAGGTTGATGCAGAAAATCTTTAATCCACAGATAGGTCAGAATCTAGAAGCTTACATTGATGATCTGGTCGTAAAGAGCATCAATGCTAGCAATCACGTTCCAAACCTACAAGAGACTTTCAATAACTTGAGAAGGCATAACCTCAAGTTGAATCCGGAAAAGTGTGTGTTCGGAGTTTCCGCTGGAAAACTGTTCGGTTTCCTAGTCTCGGCTAGAGATATTGAAGCAAATCCAGTAAAAATATCGGCCATCGACTGGATGCACCCTCCGACCACAAAGAAGGAGGTCCAAAAACTAACCGGCTGTATGGCAGTGCTGAGTCGTTTCATAGCAAGGTTAGGGGAAAAAGAATTACCTTTTTTTAAGCTTCTTCGGAAACATGGAAGTTTTGAGTGGACTAAAGAGGCAAACGATACCTTTGAAGATCTTAAAAAGTACCTTACAAGTATCCCGGCCTTAGTCTCTCTAAGACCGGGAGAAACATTGTTAATTTACATGGCTACAACGCCACAGACAGTTAGCGGTGGACTGGTCGTAGAGCGTGATAATGTCCAACGACCAGTGTATTACGTAAGCGAAGTCTTACATGGACCAAAGGAAAGGTACCCACAGGTACAAAAGTTGCTCTATGGTCTCCTTATGGCTTCAAGGAAACTAAGACATTACTTTCAGGCCCACAAAGTGGTCGTACCAACCGAGTATCCCCTTGGTCAAGTCCTTGGAAACAAGGAATCATCAGGAAGAATAGCAAAATGGGTGGTTGAGCTAGGGGCGTTCGACCTCTATTTCATCTCACGAACAGCAATCAAGTGCCAGGTAATAGCAGAATTCATTGCCGAATGGACAAACCCTAAAACAACCCAAGGGCCCGAGTACGACCACCACGATGAGTGGATAATGTACTTTGACAACTCCGTGATGCTAAAAGGCTCGGAGGCTGGAGTTGTCTTGATATACCCTACTGGTGAACACATCAAGTACACCATCTAGTTAAATTTTCCTGCTACAAATAATGTGGCGAGAATATGAAGGTTTACTAGCGGGACTCGAAAGTACTCGTTAAGCAGGATTCGCAGACACTAGTGAAAGGCGATTCTCAACTAGTAGCGAATCAAGTAGGGAAAGAGTATCAATGCTCAAGTACCAAGATGTCATCTTATTTGGTGGAAGTACGAAAACTCGAAAAGCACTTCTTTGGTTTTCAGATCCAACATATTTCTAGAAAGGAAAATTTTCTAGCAGACCAATTGGCACGGATGGCCTCCACGAGGTCGACCGTCCCGCCCAGAGTTTTTCTCGAGCAACTCGATTCGCTCTCGGTGGTCGAGCCTTCCGAGAACATACATGATTCTTTATAGGTCGTACAAATTGATCGTGAGAACATGGATGTTCCACGGTCGTTGACGGTTGGCGCTGTCACGATCAGGGTAGAGATTGGATGACATCGATCTACAATTATCTTCAGCATGACATAACTCCAGAAGATGATGTAGAGACTGATCGTCTAGCACGAAAAGCCAAATCATAGACTCTGATCGAAAGTACCTTGTATAAGTGAGGATCTCACGGAGTGTTAATGAGATGCATATCTCAAACGAATGGCATTAAATTGCTAACCGAAATCCATGAAGGATTCTGTGGAGCACATCATTCCTACAGAACACTGGTCGGTAAAGCCTTCAGGCAATGATACTATTGGCCAACTTCCCTTCATGATGCAAAAGAGCTCGTGACGAAGTACGTACAATGTCATTTTCAAGATCAAATGCATTTGCTTATAAACCTTTGTAATGGCTGTTGGAGCACTCAAGTACTTTTGACAAAAAGATAATTGAATCAAGTAAGAAAAACTTGTTTAACAATACCTCAATACAGCAAATCTTTTTTATGAAATGCATTAACAGAGAAGAAAAAGCTAGGAATACTCATAGTTGTCAATAAGACTAATGACCTTGTAATACAAGTAGTTAGAAACCTATTTGGCTTGTTTAGCTTTTGCAGATTTAACTAACAGCAACCAAAACAAGTTGAAATCAACTAGTGATATATGTCCCAAACAAATAGTGAACTGATGACTTTTAAATATACAAGAAACATTTGAGATTAAAGAATTTTGCTCCAACCAATGGCATCTAGGTTAAAAGAGTAAGTTAGTCTAGGAACCCATATCGAAGAATGATAGGTTTTGAAGATGAACAGTGAACAACTATAAGGATAAAAGATTGATAGGTCAATAAGACATTGTCTTGACAATTGCTAAAATAATTATCTAGAAATTATACAGATGACAACCAACTTGAAAGAGGAAAACTAATTAGGAAATCAAGGTTAGGCTTGTGGTTAGCTAAAACAACAGTAGGCTTCATACTCTAGCATTATCAGCTTGTGGTTAGCTAAAACAACAGTAGGCTTCATACTCTAGCATTGATAATGTCCATAGTAACAATAGGATATGAGATGGTAAGGCAATTAGAGATTAAAAATCATTAGTATATATTTTAGTTGGAAGATAACCCAGTAATAGTTGCATCTTAGCATAAGGCTTAGTCATATAATGACTATAAAAAGGACACACTTAAAACATGGAATTTCCTTGATAAATAGGAAATAATAACAAAAATAATCATTAACATGAGCTAGACCTTCTATGCAAGTCATGTTAAGAAACTCTCAATAAACCGGTATCAAGTCAGTTAATGATTAGCTAAAATCATCAGGAGAGCATACAAAAGGACTAATTTTGACTGTATGATCATCGTGGATGTATACATAGAATGCCTGGAGAGAGTGTTTGTGAATACTAGGTGGCATGTTAAGGAAAAGCAACATCACCCAGGCTCTAGGTGTCATCCGTTGTCGTCCGTCCCTAGTGATCGGATGATTCGTGATCCGAAAGCAGATCTAAAGAGTATTACCTAACCAGGTAATCCCTCCCACCTAGGTAGCCAGTGAGGAATGTTCCTGCGAACATTCTCTCTCCGTGGGATTTATCTACTTTTGTCTGTATTATTTCCTTCATCAGCTTCTTTGGTCATACTTTGGTCTGAAGTATTTCCTTCATCAACCCCTCTGATATACTTTGTCTGTAGTATTTCCTTCATCCGCTCCAGATGAGTATGTAATGATCTCATCTGAATTACTCCCTTCCTTCAAGATGGCGATAAATATGTTTAATCTTATTTGAAGTGTTTCATTTGGTTTGAATATGTTTTTATTGGATTTCATTTGGTTATTTTCAGACGCTCTTAGATTTAATAGTAATTTGCGTAGTTAGACTCTACCGCTGTGATGGGACAACACACCCAATGGGATTGAGATTATCAGAACTTTAAACAAGATCAAGGTTATCTGAACAATATAAGCAAGGCAAGCACCCCTTTTGATCATATTGATCCCAGTATTTTACTTATTGTACTTTGTTTTGCAAATCCTATTATGCATGCATGTATTTCTTGTATGAAAATGCTATTATTGGGAAATTGGTAGTGTAAATCCTACTTGCTGCATTTGTCTCCTTGGATTATTGACCTCTTACTGTTGTAACCTTTAGAATATGGGTTAGACAATAGATAATGTCAAATGGGAATTTTTTAGTACGATTGTCATACAAAATGCAACTAGAGCAATAGAATTTCTGAAAAATTTATTAAATGACAATATGTTAATTTGTGAGTTTGGGATTATTTTGAAAAAAAATGTCCAGAGAAGCTACCTCTGTTATTTTATATGAAAATGACATGAAAACTTTAGTCTTTAGACACGGACGAGTTATGTTGTATTCTGAAAAAGTGAGGATTGTCACTCACTAGTAGATAGGGTAGAGTTCTTGCCCGTAGTCAATTAAGAACTGAAGCCAACAAATCCGGAACTAAGACCTAATCGTACAACCATATGTGCTAGTATGGGATAGTCATAGCTAACTAAGTTATCGAAATCTTAGCCTTGCATGATAGTAGGCAGGAGCAGTGTCCGCAATTTCTATTGCCGACACAACTGCGAATGGCTCACTCCCACAGGTTTCTATCCGAGTGTAGTGAAAAACTCACTTGACGGGTTTCTATCCGTCAAGTGAGGGACTCTTTATTGGGTTTCTATCCGGTAAGTGAGGACTCCTCATACTACGGGTTTCTATCCGAGTAATTGGGGATAATCGTTCGCAGGGCTAGTGCAAGGTTAGGGCTAGATAATGTAAAGGCTGCGTCACAAACTCTAGACTACTTACCTTCGGTAGTGAGTAGTGGCATCGACAGATGCCGAACAAACTAGAGATATTCCATTCAACTGGAGTACCGCGTACTATGGGTAAAGTTGTACACCTCTGCAGAGTAATAAACTATTCGAATAGCCGCGCTCGTAGTCATGAGCGTGCTTAGTGCGGCTGGTATGGCGGTAGCTTTGCTTTTCAAAATTGTTTTGTTACAAATGATCGGGATAATGACATGGGGTTTTTCATTTGTTGAGTTAACTGCCATTTCTATGGCTTTGTTGCTATGTCTATAGTGGAACCATCATTTCTATGACTGATTTGCTATTTCTATAGCAGAATTGACATTTCTATGGTTGAACATGAATTTGTCAAAGCCATTTCTATGGCAAAACCTTATTATATTTTTGCTTACAACCGAGTAGGGTTGTGAGTGTTCGTTGTTACTTGTTTAGTTACTTTACTTATTGTTCTGTACTTACTTTTTCTCAAACTGCTCTTTCAAATTCCGTTGTAAAATATTACTTATGTTTATTGCAAATAAACATGGCTTTGAGCAAAAGAACTTGTAGAATAGAGCCATACATTTGACAGCCTTGCATCTAATATAACATTTGCGAGACACTACAAGTCTTGCTGAGTACACAAGTACTCAATCTTGCTATTGTTGTTGGTTTAGAATTTGCAGATGAGCCGATACCTGACGACGAGTTCCTTGCACCTGGCACCGAGGGGCCGGTTCGGTGACGGGTCCACTTAGGCCTTGTTTTCTTGTCGGTTGCCTGCGGTATCGGATGGGCACACCGCTAGACTTTTGCTACTACTACTATGTCTTCCGCTGCTATTTACTTTTCTCTGATGACTGCTTTTATTTGGCCAGTCGGCCGTTGTTGTAATAACTATTGTATTAGCTTAACTAGATTACACCCTATTGCTTTACTTTAGTATGTGATTGTATGGAAATGATGCCAACTGATGTGAATGTGTGTGCTAGCTTTTAATCCTGGGACTAGCACAGTATACACATAAAATCCTCGGGTATTCCACGCCCGGGGGTCTGACACAACTAGACTTAACTAAGTGCACCAACAAGCTAAGACTAAGACAAAGATAGCAATCTTAAGGAGGCGAGCAAGAAATTTAATTATATAAATGTAAATTACAAGAAAGTGAAGCAAAAGAAAGCAAACCACAAGAACATTTGAAATTTTTCCCGTAGTGATCGGAAACTTGCCGGTTTCCCCTAGTCCATGTTGAGGTATGCCCAAACGAATTGGACCAGCTCAACAAATTAAGCCTACACCTCGAATCCACTTGGGGTTGCTCTCTCTCCACCCCAGAGATGGTGAGCACTATGCCACTCACAACCGTCCGGATCTTCTCACAACCTTCTTTGACAAGATCACCGGCTCAACTCCTTCAAGCTGCCTAGGTGTCGGCAAACACCAAGAGTAACAAGTCGGAGACGCTCACTTAAACGAATCATGTGTATAAGCTCAATGGATACTAAATCCAACACCTAATGCAACACATGCACTAGGATTTTACTCTCTAAGTACAACACATGCAGAAAAGAGATGAGATGGCTTGGTCTTTACTCAATAGGGACGAAAATGGCACCAGCATCCTCCCACAATGGCCACAAGGTGTATTTATACACCCACAGAACAAAATTAGCCGTTAGAGGAGAATCTGTAGAAAAATAGGGATTTTTGGTCTGACCGCCAACCAATGGTCGATTAGACCACCCTTGCTCCAACGGCTATAAAACTAGCCATTGGACACTCAACCAGACTGACCTCCCTCACAAGGATCGACCAAACCGCACCAAGGCCAGTCAGACCGCCACGGGGCAGTCAGACTGCTCCACAAAGGAGTCAAGCTGAGGGGAAAACACCCCTCTCTGGAAAAAGCAAATCGAGGGGGCTTTTACCGTGGGGCCGGTCAGACTGGCCAACACATGGCAGTTAGACTGGTTGCCCACCGGTTAGATCGGTCAATCATGACGGTCAGACCGCCGACCATTGAACCAGCACTTAGCCCAGTCTCACCAAAAAGGGGGTGGCCAACACAAGGCGGTCAGACCAGTCAATCATGGCGATCAGACCGCCGACCATTGGACCAGCACTTAGCCTGGTCTCACCCAAAAGGGGGCGGTCAGATCGCCCTTAACCGCTCTTAGGATGCGGTCAGATCGCCAGAGACTAGAAAAACAGATTTTGCATCTTGCTTCAGCTCAATTTTGCAAAACACATTTGCTAATTAATGTGCGATGCTAACAAGGTATGAAAGTATGATTCTCAACAAGTTGCAAAACATATTTACCGACTTTTAGAATTACGCCACAAGGAATTTGGTACATGGACTTAAACCATTTGCAAAACACATTCGCAAACTAAAGTCACATGCTACAAGGATTATGCATGAGCCTCAACTATTTACAAAATACATTCGCAAATATCAGCAACAAGCTAAAGAGAGCTAAAGTAAGTACTAAGACCTATCAACACATGACACCCTCAAGCTACTAGTCAAGACCCCTGTTAATAGTACGGTAACCTATACTAGCAATTTGGTCTCCACACCAAACACCGAGACCGGTAAAAGACTAGGAACATATTCTTAGCCTATGCTAGTCATACCGTTTCCTTGAGCATCCATCTTGAAATGATCACTTGATGACAAACATCTCCACTCTAAGTCCGAGATCATGACTTTAACATCATTAACACATGATGATCTTCTTCACTTCATAATCTTATCTTGATGCTCATCAACATATGATGACATCATAAGTCTTCATCATCATAGAATCCAAACTTTTTCACAACTCTTGGGAAATATTAGTTTACATGACGATTGCTATTAATTACCAAAATATTCCATTAACTCATAATGGTGGGTCTAGATTCTTCAACAACGAGAGTAACAAAATGTTATAAATCTCGCTAATAAACATCTCGGTGTGTTTACTAAAACAGATTTACTGCATCACTAAAAGTGATTTACTGCAACCTCCATATGACTTTACTGCGATCTTCATATGGGCAACCTCCATATGTTTTTACGCTAAATCGCAGTAATTTCCTTTAAAAAAGAAGATCGCAGTAAATCTCTTGTAGTAGTGCTGTAGTAAAAGCACAAAAAGGTCGCAGCAAATCGGTTGTATAGGTTTATTAAAGGCACAATGCGGTCGCGATAAATCTCTTGTAAGGTGCAGTAAATGAATATAGAGGTTACCGTAAATCTCTTTTAACGATACAATAAATCTATTTTAGTAAACGTACAGAGAGATTTTATTAGCGAGACTTGTATCACCAGGCCACCGATTGAAGCAAAACAAACCCAAGAATGCTGGAACACTTACCCGTGATCCCGCTTGGAAAGCTCAACCTCGGAGGAATCATCTACTTTTGACGGCCGAGGCACTTATTAACGCATTTTGCTAACAGGCGTGTGCATATTTGTCACTGGCGTGGATCCATGGGCACTTGGGCTGGTCTTGGCCCTTGTAGATCAAGTGGGCACGGTAGGATAAAAGGAGTCCCACCTCCACCTAGGGGTGCAACTGAGACGGGCTGCGAAAAGCTCGCGCCCACCTGTGCTAGCTGCCGAAAAATTTGCAGCTGTCCCTAACCCGCAATGCAGTCTGCGCGAATATATTGGTGGGCTTGCGGCTACCCACAAAGAACTAGCGCATCTACTTGCTCCCGTGGACCAGTCCTTTCGCGGCGTGTCAATCAACTAGTGACGACTGATGAACCAGCGCATCTATCTGCCCACAAAGAACCAGCGCTGCTAACCACAAAGGCTTGGCGGCTTGACGAGGCCAGTGGACCAGTCCTTGCGTGGCGTGGGTGGGAAATAGTCGGGCTCGACGTCGGCGACGTCGGCACCCCTCGCAACGTGGGACTTGTGCATCGGCTTGGATTCCCCCCACATCATCATCTACTTGCACCCGACAGAAGCAGATCAAGAGCCCCTGGTACATCATCAATCAATCACAAATTGGCAACGGTGATGCGACTAATTCGCAAGCTACACGATTCGATTACAACGTAATGAAATGCTAATGTGGTAAATTAACAAGAGAATAATAGAGACTAATGAATCAAGGCTCACCTTGCTAGGGATCTGGCAGCCGTAGAAGGCAGAGCTCTTGGAGATGTTGAGCTTATAGTCTAGGAGGGTGTGGACATAGACGGAGTAGAGCCCCTAGTGGCGGAGGAAGAAGCGGTTCTAGAGCGGCGCGAAGGGGAAGAAGAGCTCGGTGTGGGAGTTGTCGGGAGACATTGGCGCTGACAAAGAGGCCGATGCGGTGCCTGGCAGGCTATGCAGGCTGGCCTGCTTGAATCTGTTATCAATAAACGGGTTTTTGTGAACATTTAAGTAGGTTGTTTTTGCGGGACAGGCTGACGGCTCCTACCTCCGCCTCGGAAACCTGGGCAAAGAGGCGAACAGAGCTGAAGCGAAAACCCGTTTCCCCAGCTCCCTCTTATCTGCTTTTTGCTTGCCCTCGGACTTGGAAAAAAATCTGATTCCTGCAGGAGTTGAACTGAACCTCCCTGTAAAATTTCTATGGAACTGCGTTCGAGATGGCCCAATCCGTGTCTATTCAAACAAGCCCTTATCCAGTTCCTCCCCCCAAATTCTTTGTATCTCTACTACTTAAATATTAGAGTTAGTGGTGGTCGTTCATCCTCCCTCGGCCACCTCAGCCGTTGGATCCAACAGCTTTCATACGACTTGAGCCATTGATCTCGCGTGTGCGCAGTTCGGCTAAAACCGGGTTTCGCCTCACGATTTCTGCGCTCCCCCGTTCCCCTCGCACAATCCTCCGCCCACTTCCTCCCCTCCAAACCGTCGCATCGCCCGCGTCGCCCACCTCCGCGTCGCCCACCTCCTCGCCACCGCCCGCTCTCTTCCTCCCCTGCCCTCGCCTGCGCTGCACCGCGCTACGCACGGGCGTCGAGGCCCGAGCCGAAGCCCGTCTGCCGAGGAGGGAGGCCGGGAGGCGGGAGCCACCTCCATCCCGAGAAGGAGGAGAGGAGGACGCGAGGAGGCGAGGTGAGGAGGGCCGAGCCGAGGGGCCCACCGATGGGCGACCACCAGGCGAGGGAGGGGGCTCCTCCCGATTGGTGACTGAGCCCAATCCGACCTAGCTGCCGTTGCCATGGACGGCCTGCACGGTACGGACGCCTGCTTCTCGCCCGGGAGGGCCATGTCGCCGCAGGTGAGGCCCCCCGCTGGTCCGCCGGACATAGGCGGGTAAGATAGGAACGCTGAGATTGGGTTTTGTTTCTTGGGAAGAGAAAAGGTTGGTTCTTTGGTGTGTTCTTGGATGGCCGGCCGTCTGAATTGCGTCTTGTTTTTGTTTTTCTTGTCTGTCTGGGTCGGATTGGATGACTCGGGGTTGGATTGCGGTGGCGCAGCCAGTACTTGGCGGAGTTGTTGCAGGAGCACCAGAAAACTGGGGCCATTCATGCAGGTGCTCCCAATCTGCAGCAGGCTGCTGAATCAAGGTGGAGGTTTGATCCGGTTCTTAGCCTCCAGTGTTCTGTTTCTTGAGTGGATAGCATTATTGGATTAGATTGGAATTTGTTTTGCGGATTCACGGTGACCTGATTCCCCTCTTTACTTGTTTTTGGTTTATGCAAACTTGCTCGTTGACTATGTTTCGGTTTAAGGAGTGCATCTTTTCTTCAGTGGCAGTAACTTTCCCATGTTCTTATGTTAATGTGTGTGATAATGTTTGCTTTTGCACACATGCTACCAGAGATAATGAGGGTGTCGGGCATGCTTCGCCAACATGGTGTTGTGGGCTTTGAGAGGTTGCCGGTTGCAAGTCCAAACCAGATGCATCCATCGTCCCACATGCCCAACTTCTGTGGAAATGGTTTTGGTCCCTGGAGTGGGATGCACCCAGAGGTAATTTACGTTAGTTGTCTGACATGAGGATGTTAAATTCAGTCATCTGTCGTATTTCGTCGCTCGGCAGCATCAGCTGTTAATCCTTTATGCAAAAAAAAGTTATGTAAGGTGCTACATGTCCACAACCTAGATTGTCAATCTCACTACCTGCTCAACCTCCACCACCAGTTCAGATATGCAGGCACATCCCATCCAAAACCATTGGGTCCTTTGGACATTTCCACATCCAAAAAAATCTCCTTCCAGACTCCAGCAAACAGGATGCAGCCTTAAGAGTTAGGAGCCAAGCCCTCTTCTAATTTTCTTGAGTCCTCCAAAGTTTTTGCTGCTCTTTTTCTCATGCCCACAATGCTCGCAGCTAGCTCTATACTTCTATAGTGAACGCCAACCTTACTTGCTCTTCAAGGATATCCTCCTGCTCAGGCTTCACATCTGGTCATTCTTGGCGTCCAATAGATGCTGCAAAGCTCTACCGGACGCGTGCTGTGCGCTCGCTGCGGATAATATGTACTGCCACTAAGCCTGTGCTCTTCTTTTTCTTGCTGTTAGTTATTCTGTTTGGTATGATGTTATCTTGCTCTGATCCTTTTGTTTTTGTTTTTTTACAGCTGAAGAAGATTGGAAGTTGTCGTTCCTGCCAAGCGCACTTCATGTGTTAAAGATAAATATTATTTCTATAACACAACCTATCAGTTTGTTTCTGAACATCTGTCTGAGTTATCCGCAGCATGTTCTGAAATGGAGCCGCATGATTACATAATGGAAATAAATCAAAATGACATGGCTATTATATATGTTGTCATAAATTAATTAGATAATTTTTGAGGAATTAAATAGAAATTGTTATCAATGCTTCAGTCATCTGAGATTTTACTTGGTCATCATGATAATCATATTTATTTGTGTAGTATTGATCAGGTCATCATGATAATCATATTTATTTGTGTAGTATTGATCAGATCTTGTATATCTGTATACTTCACGCACTGCACAATTTCATTTTGCAGACAATTCGTCAACTGCTTTCATTCAATCGGTGCCGTTGATTACCTTTGTCGAAATGACTCTGAATAGAAAAATTACTTAGAATATGACTGATTTTGAGTATGTGAAGGTACGTATATCTTCTGCCCGAATGCTTTCCTGATTGAAATGCATTGCTCAAAGTTGCTCTTGAAGTGGTTTGTTCATGCTTCCTGAATTTGCAGAT
Source organism: Phyllostachys edulis (assembly GCA_036346405.1). Taxonomy (NCBI): domain Eukaryota; kingdom Viridiplantae; phylum Streptophyta; class Magnoliopsida; order Poales; family Poaceae; genus Phyllostachys; species Phyllostachys edulis. Next base: position 46,392,232 of record CM070567.1, read on the forward strand.
CAAGAAGGCCCTCAGGGGTCTGAGGGTTGAAGTCATTCACCGAGGACATGCATGCAGAAAATACCGCATAAATGGCTTAACACAGCAGGCTACCAGAGATTTGTGGTGCTAAAGAAAACATGGATCATCTATTCTTGTTGTGCCCAGTAGCTAAATTCATTTGGAATGTTGTGAAATGTGTTTTTGGTTTCACAAACAAACCTGGAAGCATGCATGAAACTTCTATTCTCTAATTGGCTAACAGAGTTTGATAGCAAAACAAGTAAGCTGGTCACAGTTGGTGCCTCGGCTATCCTTTGGGTAATCTAGAAAAGTAGGAATACGACCTGTTTTCAGAATAGATTGTCTACTCTATCTGATCTGCTATTGAACTTCTGGGCATTGCTACAGACAAAAGAAGCAAGTAGAGAGGTCATCCATGAGCAGGGGGCAAAGGTGTTGGAGCAGGTTGCAGTTGAACTGCTCCAATCAAGACCAGGCCGGAGTGTGAAGGATTACAAGATAAAAGAAGACGACGACCACAAGATGGAAGATGGCGAGTTTATGGCTTTCTGCAGGAAATGGTTGTGGTTTTGCTGAAAGCTTGAAATCCTGTTGTTTTGTCATCTTTCGGCGAACCGCTTACATTTTGCTGTATGAGAAACAATAGCTAGACTTAGCCTCTATTGAAGATGCCAGCCTCTAGCTTGCTTTATGTTTCAATTTTGTAGGAAAACTCGGTACTGGTACTATCTGGTTTCTAATAAAAGAATCGAGGGTCAAACCCTTTGTTTCAAAAAAAAAACTCCAAATCAACTATTTCCAAAAAAAAAAGAGCCGAAACTAATTACCTTGCCCTTTCCCTATTGAGAGGCTACAGAAGCCATTTAGATATGTCAGGTAACAATAATTTAGCATGCACTTAACTAGATACCTGTTCGTCCTGGATGGATGTCTATAGATATGTTTGTAAATACAATATTTTTTTAATTATCTCATTTAGATATGTTTGACGTACTAAATTTATTTTGCATGGTTGTTTAATTAAACCTACAGCGAAGAAACCTTTTTGGCTTTACTGTAAGATATGGAAGTTTTAACTTATGAATGATAATAGAGAGATTGGTGAGCTGCAACGACATATTCTATATAAAATTTGATTTTTCGTTGCAACGCACGGACACATAACTAGTTCTCCTCTAATTCTGTGTTACTCTTCCCGATTACTTGCCGGTGGCTGGATTAAAGAATAGAACAACACAACGGGTCGTTGCCCTTCTGACTATTGCACGGTTGGTCTTACCTGGCTTGAGGGCCATGGGCTTGCATAGCCGAGTTAGTCACTCTTATGACCATGCTGGACGACCGAGTAAGTACAAGAAAAGTTTGGGCCGTGCTCGTATTTCTAAAATCATTTTTTTTCTAATTTACACGCGAAATAGCAAATTTAGCATCATTCGGAGATCAATAACGACATGTGTTAAGTCCGTGCACCAAGGAAGGGAACTTCCCTTGTCCTCACGCTTCTAGCCCGAACACCCCATGTTGTAATTATCTAGTTGCAATTAATTTATTCGCAATTAATTAGTTGTAATTACTTAGTTATAATTTTTGTAATTAATTAGTCGTAGTTAAATATTCTTAATTAATTAGTCATAATTAATTTAACCGTAGTTATTTAGTTGCAATTAATTTAGTCGTAATTAATTAATCATAATTAATTTAGTCGTAGATAGTTAGTCCAAATAAATTAGTCATACTTAATTGGTTGTATTTAATTAATTGTAAGGATTACTATTTCTTCAAAACTTTAGTAGTTTTTTTATTATGCACTGATTAAGTTAAATTTGTACATAAAGATTACAGAAGTGTAGTTATTTTGAGAGATAGGGAAATGTATATTAAATTGTGTGACATGTTTATTTGATTGGGTATAGTAAAGAACGGTGAATTGCTCCTAATATATGCATTGGGTTGTTGTGGTTTTAGGTAATATCGAATATGCAATATTTGCTTGTGTTTTTTTGTGATAGTCTCGTCGTGGCAGACCGGGTAGGTTGGACATGTCAACATGTCTAATCAGTCTCTACTTAACAACATGTCGTAATCCTTAACAGTTTGCACTAATAAATTAACATTTCGGAAAAATCCAAAAACTCGTATTCCAAATCGGACGCATGAAATCATGCACTTTCCTTGTATGCCTTACTTTCTATGTATTATCAGACGTACCAAAAAATATTATCACATAAAATCATGTGTTGTATTATCACATGCACCATATATTAATTACGAGCTGAAATAAGGGCGCATGAAATCATGCACAGTATTATTAATTTAGTCGTAATTAAATCACATGTTTATGGTGCATGTGATTTAATTATGACTAAATTAATAATATAGCACATGATTTCATGTGTCCGATTTCATGCGCCTTGATTCAGCGCTTAATTAATTTATGGTGCATGTGATAATACATAGAAAATCGAGGATGCAAGGAAAATGTATGATTTTATGCGCCCTATTTGGAATGCGAGTTTTTGGCTTTTACGAAATGTTAATTTATTAGTGCAAATTGTTAAGGATTACGACATGTTGTTTAGTAGACACTAATTAGGCATCTTGACATGTCTAACCCACCCAGTCCACCCCGTACGGGGCCGTCGCCAAAAAAACACAGGCAAATCTTGCATGTTCGATATTACCTAAATCCACAACAACTCAATGCATATTTTAGGAGCAATTCACCATTCTTTATTATGCACAATCAAATAAATAGGTCACACTATTTAGTCTATATTTTTCTATCTCCCCAAAATAACTACACTTCGTAATCCTTACATACAAATTTAACCTAATCAGTGCATAATAAAAAACTACTGAATTTCTGGAAAAAAAAAACTAGTAAATCCTAACGAACTAATTAATTATGACTAATTTATTTGGACTAACTAACTACGACTAAATTAATTATGACTAAATTAATTATGACTAATTAATTAAGAATATTTAACTACGAGTACTTAACGGTGACTAATTAATTACTTAATTACGACTACTTAATTACTTAATTATGACTAATTAATTATGAATAAATTAATTACAACAGAGGTGTTTGGGCCAGGGCGTGCGAACCAGGGAAAGGGACTTGGGGCTTGGACTTGGGAAGTCCCCTCCCCTGGGGAGGGGATTTAGCCTCCCCTGACGCACGAACATGGCGTGTCATGCCGCCTGACACATAGACTTGACACATATCATCTATCGGTGAGTCCACAGTGTTATTTTTGGCTTTGATCTCCAGATAATGCTAGATTTGCTATTTCGCACGCAAAAAGTGCTATATTAGCCAAAAACTCACCTTCCCTGCATGATTTGGAGGCAGAAAACAGAAGCTATGCCTATGCATATCCCATCTGGGAACTCTTTTTCTTTCTCTTGAAATCATCCTATTTGGACATCGGTGTCACAAAAAACGAATATTTTGATGGCGGGTGAACCGTCTAATGTGTGAATTATTCGATTAAAATGCATTAGTTCACAAATCACTACTACAAAAGAGGCTATACTGGACGCCTCATCCCAGACGGTTCCCCGAAACCGTCAGTATTAAATACAATCATAGACGGTTTTGGTTTAGCGCATGTCTGTGTTACTAGCTGTGGTAAAAACCGTCTGTGAAGATGTAATATCACAGACGGTTCATGTTTGAAACTGTCTATGAAATATCACAGACGGGTTTTAAATATAACCGTCTATGATAATTCACAGACAGTTCTTGTTAAGAACCGTCTGTAATAATTTTCTATCACAGACGTTTTATGGTTGGAAGTGTCTATGATATGTTCAATGCCGCTTCGGCTCCCGCGTGATGCGTCTCTTTGTCTCCCGCGCCGACGTTACTCCTTGTTTTACAAGAATGATCATCCGCCACCGTACTCCTCACACATCGCTCTACTCTCAAGCGCAAACGAGATCATCTGCCACCGTACTCCTCACGCATCTCTCAAGCACAAACGAAATGGCTCCCCACTCTTCTCCCCTGACACCGGTATTGATGGCCTACTTGGCCATCCTGTACAAGCACCTCGTCAGCCGTACGCTGGCGGAAGCTACGGAAGGACACTGTGATAACAGTGTCCTCCCTCCTCCGGTGGAGGTTATGCTGGGACACGTGACAACGACGTTGTGCCATCTAGACGACCTCCTCCGCCGTGTCTTCCGGGTGGTTTGCAACTTCCGACGCGCTAACCTCGCCATCAGTGTAGTCCTCGAGAACGACGTTGCACGTCTGCAGGAGGATTACCGTCACTTGGAATGCGACATCAAGATAGCGAGCGACTGAGTCGACCAAGCTGAGACCCCTCAAGCAAGAGAAGAGGGCCTATGGGTGCTTTTCTACTTGGCTCCTTAGGAGGAGCTTCTTTGGGCGACTATCGAACAATCACATCAACGGTTGGAAGTGTTTCAGGCTACCTACGCTGATCCTGAACCCTCCGATGCCGACGACGTCGCCTACGAAGCTTTGATAATGGAGATAGCAGGCTACTTGGGCCACTAGAAAAACTTGATCTTTTATTATTTTTACTTTTTTAAATCTTTTGCAAGAAGCGATAGGCCACACTGTTTGGCCATATGTAAATACAAAAAATGATATAAAAATTCAGTTTGAAGTTAAGTTACTGTCTATATTGAACATGTTTACTATCACAGACGGTTTAGTAGAAAAACTCGTCTGTGATATATAATTATCACAGACAGTTATTAACAAAAATCGTTTGTGATAATGCATACTTCATAGACGGTTTTTTAAATATAACCGTCTGTGATATGTATCACAGACGATTTGTGGTTGGAACCGTCTGTGAAATGTTCAAGCCGCTTTGGTTCCCGTGCGATGCGTCTCTTCGTCTCTGTTTGTGATACGTTTTAAAAGAATGATCATGCCTTTCGCACCCTCCATCAACAACCAGTAGAGTTAAAAAAATTCGAACACTACAGTATTGAAAACTCACAGACTGTACGTCGCGCGTCATGGTTAGCACACGGAGCATGACAACGAGGGCCAAGGCGAGGAAGTCAGCGATCACCGTCGCTCTTCCTCACGATGTCGTCGTCAACATCGTTGGTCTCGTGGTTGTAAGTTCTCATCAGCCCATGGCTAACCTCTGCAGCCTACGAGCCACGTACGTATTTATATACCTACAAAAATACGTACTATTGTTTGTTGTAGCAACAAATCCATGCATGCATACACGTTAGCCTTTTAATTTGACTAGAGAAACATGCCACTAATATGCGGCGTGACGGAAGGGTGGGACGACTACGTCGTCTTTTGCAATGACGACTGTAGGATTAGGCATGAGTACGCCAAGTTCTTTGCACAGGTGTTGAACTACTTGTAAAATTAGCCGTTTTTTAGTGATACTCCTGATGCTATCAGCCAAAAAATAGAACATTTTTTAGATATGGAAGGAACTATCACAGGCGGTTTAGCGGAACAAACCGTCTGTGATATAACTATCATAGACGATTTTTTAAAATAACCGTCTATGATATGTACTTATCACAGACGGTTTGTGGTTTGAACCGTCTGTGATATGAACAAAGTCTATTTTGCAAACAACTACAGGAAACCAGCTACTTCACAGATATGACATAAATTACAACAATGATACAAACACACAATCGTATCTAGCCACTTGATATGGTCCAGAATACGAACTATCTTCAACTCCAGCATGTTTAGCCTCTGCTCCAGCACAACTTCTATTCTCGGCTCCAGCCCAGAATCCATCCTTTGCCTTGTATTGATGCGCTCCCTTACTCTGTCCATGGAGGAGGAGATGAGGTGAGGTGAGACCAGAAGGAGAAAGAGTTGAGCTCAAGTACTAGAAGAAGGTGAGAAAGCTCAGGATTGGCCCTACTTATGCTGGCGTGCAAACATTTTTTTGGCTATAGAACCATTATAGGCAGTTTAGTGGAATAAATCGTCTGTGATGTGTATCACAGACGGTTATAAACTGCAATAGTCTGTGATATATAATTATCACGAACGATTATTAACAAGAACTGTCTGTGATGTTTATTTATCACAGACGGTTTATAATTGGAACCGTATATGATACATTAACAAGAAACGTCTTTGATAAGCGTGGTTGCTTTGAAGAAGACTGCGAGTACGCCTAAGAAAGCAACCAAACCCACCACGAAACATGATTTTTTTTCGGTGGGTCGTCCACGCAGCATAAGGAGGATGAGACAGCAACCACGGCCAACCTCATCGAACCTGACACACTCTCCTGGCAACCATGCTTCTTCAACTTGCAGTGGTTGGTCATACCAACTAGCCAGAGAATGCTAATGAAGTAAGAGTGTGCCAAGCCAGAATATAATCACGATATGACCAGCCCCTGCAAGTTCAAGAAGCATGGTTGCCAGAAGAGTTTGTCAGGTTCGATGAAGTAGGTCATGGCTACCGTCTCATCACCTCATGCAACGTGGACGATAACCGAAAAAAAGATCATGCTTCGTGGTGGGCTTGGTTGTTTTCTTAGGCGTACTCATCATTTTCTTCAAAGCAGCCACATCAGAGACAAAGGAATACTAACCTTAGATCACTAGGAACAAATAGATCTACAAGCACACTTGAAAATCTACAGTATTTCTTTCACCAAACGCGCCCCAGAGCTGGTTGCCTCCTTCAAAGCAACCGCATATATATCAGAGACATTTCTCACTACAGGTAGATCTAGATCTAAGGGGACGACTAGATATATAATGGCACATATCACAAGTGGTTATTGTGAAGAACCGTCTGTGATACATATTATAGACGGTTTTGAATAAATACCATCTATGATAATTCAGAGACCGTCGGTGAGGTCTCCGAATGTCACAGACGATTCTTGTTAAGAACCGTCTGTGATACGTATCACAGACGGTTCTTAACAAGAACGGTTTGTGAGGCCTACGATTATCATAGACGGTGGTTATTTAAATGGTTTTTTTTAAGAACGGTCTGTGATATGCACAATTAAATATCTGGTCATCCCGACTCTAGACAGATCTATCTATAGTGAGATCTGTCTCTGATATGCGGCTGCTTTGAAGGTGGTGGCCGGCTCTGGGGTGTTTGGTGAAAGAATTAAATACCGTAGATTTGCATGTGTGCTTGTAGATCTATTTATTCTTGGTAATCTAAGATTAGTATTTGCTTCTAATTATATGCATTATAATCTAGAGAGATTGATGATAGCTAGGTTTATTTTCCGAGGAGGTTATTGGCAGTTAAGATTTACAATAGAACAATGAGCAGCATGCATATATACATTGACTTGTCCTGTATTGTGTAAAATAATACTATTTTACATCATAGTGAGCCTCAGTTCTGACTATGTCAAATGAAGGAGGAAGGGAGGAGCAGGAAAGGAGGAAGAAAGACAGGTTGGTCAATACGAAGTGATCTTGTGGGATATTTGAGATCTTCGTGGTGAGCTCCAAGGGTAACGATTTGTAATCCTTTATATTTGCCCTGGGTTAATCGCTATTCAATTTGTAGTATGTTTGGTCAATAGGAAGAGTAGTTGCGTGCATATATTAATCTAATTTGGTACGTGCGTAGCGCAGATGGACCGAAGCTGAATGCATATTGAGAACCGTGTGAGTGAAGAGTACATTGTTGGCGTGTCTACTTTTAGAAGAGCTGCCGAGCAGGATATGTTGAAGAAGGGGATAAAATTTATGTATTGTCCATGCATTGATTGCGACAATCTGAAGATGTTTACCAACCCGGCGTAGATCGAAGGGCACTTGATTTGAATGGGTTTTAAAAAGGAGTATACATATTGGACCAGTCACGGTGAAGAGCAGATTATACCAGAAGGTAGTAACATCATCGAGGGAGACAACGATATGCTGGACGTAGACTGTGCTTTCGATGAGTGTAGGTCGCACATTGACAATCTGGATCAGACGTTACGCGATGCAGAAGGGGACTTTAGTGAGAGAGAGTTTGGTAAATTCGAGGGCTTAATAGAGGACTTGGGGAAACCTTTGTTCTCAGGCCGCAAGCCGGAATACACAAGGTTGTCATCCGTGCTTGAACTGATGAAATTGAAGGCAAGCAATGGTTGGTTCGACAAGAGTTTCACGGCGTTACTAGGTCTCCTAGCGGACATCCTTCCAGAGGGAAACGTGTTGCCCAGAACCACTTAACAAGCCAAGAAGATTCTTTGTCCATTGGGAATGAAAGTAGAAAGAATGCATGCATGCACGAACGATTGTATCCTCTACCGTAAACAGTATGCAGACATGCATATATGTCCAGTGTGCAAAGCATCCTGATACAAGCATAAGAATCACTCCGATGACGGCGAGGGCATCAAGGTGAAGTAAAGACCTCCTGCTAAGATGTTGTGGTATCTGCCTATAATTCTCCATTTGAAGCGTTTATTTGCGAACCGAGAGGAGGCAAGATTGTTATGTTGGCACTCGGAGCAGCGTAAGAAAGATGGAAATATAAGACACCTTGCTGCTTCTGCCCAGTGGAGAAACTTTGATAGGAGCTTCGAAGACTTCGATGCGGAACCGATGAATATAAGGTTTGGGTTGAGTACGGATGGAATGAATCATTTTGGTAACATGAGCAGCTGACATAGCACCTGGCCCGTGAATCTATGTATGTACAACCTTCCTCCTTGGCTGTGTATGAAGCGGAAGTATATTTTGGTGTCACTACTTATCCAATGGCCGAATCAATCTGGGAACGATATTGATGTGTACCTAGCACCATTGCTAGAAGGTCTTGTGACACTGTGGAATGAAGGGGTACAGGTAGGGGTGAAAACGGATCGGATACGGATGGATAATGGCTCTGCCATATTTGTTTTCACATTTTGTCCCGGATCCAGATATTTAATCTGAATATCCGGATACTGAATACGGATACAAATAATATTGAATATGAATACGGAGCAAATACTGAATCGAACGAATACGATCATGGATATTTTTCGTAACATAAAACCCCTTAAATTGTATATCAAAATTATCGAAAACATATAACTAGTTTATTTGATGCAAACATTCATGAATTGTTCATATTTTCAAGAACCAAACATAATATTGGCATTAGCAAGCTGCATTAACTAGTTCATCACAAATATAACACTTAGTTTACCATATTTAGCTCATAAGTCGTAACTCACAAAGTCACAAATCATCACGCATTCACACTTCGTTCATCACATACATAAAACTTAGTTCACACTAACATTGATCAGCCGGATGGTTAATCTATACGTAATGACCGTAACATCCTAAAGTATGTTACAAAAATAAAATTAATAAAGTTATTATTTTATTAGATTTTCCGAGATTTAAAAGAGTTTTCTTGGTTAAAAAGAAAAAATAATCAAATAAAGTCAATTATTTAATTTCCTAGTTTAGTTTTAATGTCAAAAATAAAACTTATTGGGTTTTCTGGGATTTTATTGGATTTAAAGTGAAAAAGAAAATTTAATTAATTTCTTGAATTTTAAAAGGTTTGTTCCTATTTTTAGGAATTAAAAATAATTTATGTGCAAAAATAAGAACCAACTTTAAGTTGGAATTAATTTTATTAAGTTCAAAATAATTAAAGGAATTTCTGTGATTTTTTCTATAATTTGTTAACTATATTTGCTATTTTCTAAAAGGCTATTTGATTTGTTGCATTTTACAAATTCGAAATGAATTAAAATATAATTTTCTCTGTTGGGCCAAAATCATCTTTTGGGCTGAAATCCGGATATCCGGACTTCGTCTTATCCGGATAATCCGTATTCGTATCCGTATCCGCCGGATAACATGCCTACCGTATTCGTTTCCGTTTCCGACAAAAAAATCCGAATTCGTTTCCGATCCGAAAATTATCCGAGAAAAATCCGATCCGAGAGAATCCGAATCCGTTTCCGTCCGGATCGGTCGGAAACTATCCGATCCGTTTTTACCCCTAGGTACAGGTATGGGATGCGTACAAATGAGAGAAATTCACTTTACGCGCCATATTGTTCTGCACTATCAATGATTTTTCTGCCCTTGGTAACCTATCAGGGTTCAATACAAAAGGAGTCAAAGCATGTATGCATTGCTTACATGATACCGAGAGTGTGTGGCTGAACAACTCACGTAAAATTGTGTACATGCGCCACCGCAGGTTCCTTCCCAAGTATCACCCATACCACAAGATGAAGAAACAATACGACGGAAATAAGAAGGATGGTTCATCTCCAAGGGCTTTTAGAGGGAAAGAGGTCTATGATATGGTTAAATCTCCGAGGGCTTTCAGAGGGAAAGAGGTCTATGATATGGTTAAGGATATCGATGTTGTGCTTGGAAAGGGACGTAAATTGAGAACCCGTCAGAAGAACATCTGGAAGAAGTGATCAATTCTTTGGGACTTACCTTATTGGGAGCACAGTTCGCCACTGCATCGATATCATGCACGTGGAGAAGAATGTATGTGATAGCTTGATTGGTCTCTTACTGAATATTTGTGACAAAACAAAGGATGGTGTTAATGCACGGAGTGGCTTGTTGATATGAACATAAGGACCGAGTTAGCACCAAAAGAGACAGATAAATGATGAACGTACATTCCCCCAGCTTGCAACACTCTATCCAAGGCCGAGAGAAAGGAACTATGCCAGAGCTTACATAGTGTGAAAGTTCTGTCCAGTTACTCTGCCAGCACGAAAAAACTTGTTCCTATGGAAGATTTGAAATTAATTGGTATGAAGTCTCATGATTGTCATGTGCTGATGACACAAATGCTTTCTGTTACAATCACGAGGCTGTGTTATTTATTTAACTCAATTGCTTAGAAGGTCATTGATCCCCAATGACTAGATGCTCTGCAAGCCGAGGTGGTGACGACTCTATGCCATCTTGAGATGTATTGCCCTCGTCATTTTTTGATATCATGGTCATCTCATTGTTCACCTTGTGAAAGAGATAAAGATATGCAGCCCTATGTTCCTACGTCATATGTACCCGTTCGAGAGGTACATGGAAATTGTCAAGTCCTATGTACGAAATCGATCTCTGCCGGAGGGCAGTATCATCAAAGGTTATGCAACCAAAGAGGTTATTGAGTTCTGCGTCGACTACATGGCTCAGGTGGAACCAATAGGTGTGCCTCTATCTCATCATGAGGGGAGGCTGGAGGGTATCGGGACCATCGAAAGGAAAGCAATCACTCCCGATTTCAACATGTACACTCAAGCCTATTTCACGGTCTTACAACACATGACCCAAGTGTTCTCGTACATCGACGAGCACAAAGACATGGTAAACCAACAGAATCCATGCTAGTTGGAGATTTGGATCACGAGATAGCACAACCGCTGGTTCAACGAATGGTTAAAGGTACAATTCACTAGGAGGCCATTGTCAAGTGATGATATGCTACCATGGTTGGCAAAAGGGCCAAAATTTACAATTGTGACATGGCAAGGATACGACATTAATGGGTACACATTTTATACGACAGCTCAGGACAAGAAAAGTACAATCTAGAACAGCGGTGTCCGCATAGATGCGTTTCACGAGTAGTTCAATACCGCTGGGTTGAGCTCCTTCTATGGATTCGTAGAGGAGATTTGGGAGCTCGACTACGTACCTTTCAAGATCCCCCTGTTTTGATGCCACTGGGTCAAACTTCTACAGGGTGTGAAGGTCGACAAGTACAGCGTCACTACTATGGACCTCGAATGTATCAGATAGAAGGACAAACCATTCGTACTCGCTAAGCAAGTTGTTCAAGTTTTTTATGTAAAGGACCCGACAAATAAGAACTGTCATGTAGTTCTTCACGGAAAAAGAAGGATTGTCGGAGTTGAGAATGTCGTGGATGAGGAAGAGTACAATCAATTTGATGAGTTGCCTCCTTTCGAAGATGGCATCAGGCTCGAGAAAGAACCCAGTGAGGAAGCTAGCTATATGCACGTCGATCATTGTGAAGGGCTATTTTTCCGAACGAAATAGCCAAGTGCAATGATCCCACATGATGAGCACCTATTTGGAAAATTGTTCTATTCTAATTAAGAAACTCGACATGTAATTAAGGAATTATTCCATTGTAATAGATTCACTAATTAAGAAATTATTTCATCTATGATTTTATCTACTTTCTTGTTTTCAGAGGACATGGCTAGCATTTCTTGAGGCTAGCCAAAAAACAGAATATTTTTTATCTATAGAAGGAACTATCACAAGCAGTTTAGTGGAATAAACCGTCTGTGATATATGTAGCACAGACGATTCCTAAGGCGCTAAAATATTTCGCCTCCCACGCACGCGTCCAAAAATTTCCCCCACCTGCGTTGAGCATCACAGACGGTTCGATAATAGAACTGTATGTGATACTTATCACACATGGTTCTTAAATATAATCGTCTGTGATATGCTCGCTTAACGCAGACAGTCCTGGAATAGAACCGTCTGTGATATGCTCGCTTATCGCAGACGGTCCTATAATAGAACCGTCAGTTATATGCGCTTATCACAGACGGTTCTTTACGAGAACCGCCTGTGATATGCTTTTATAAGTAGGTTCCCACTAGGGTTTGCGCCCTTACTCCTCAGAGCTCACTCTCCGGTTTGCCTCCCCAGCGCCCTTACTTCCCATGTTCCTCCCGAGCCTCCTCTTTCCGCGCCGTCGTCTTTGTGCCATCCTCCTCCCCTACGCCACCGTCATCCCCGAGCCTCCTCTCTCTGCACCGTTGTCCCCACGCCGTACTCCTCCTCTACGCCACTATCATCCCCGTGCCTCCTCCTCCCCGCGCTGGCGTCCTCCCTCTATGACCCCCGACCTCGACGACGCTTCACTCCCCCCGACCTCGACTCCCTCTTCGTCCATGCCTCCCATCAAGGTACAAGCTCACCGCTTTGAATTGTGCTAGTAGAAGTTTCAAATTGTGCTGATTTGATTTATTGTAGTACTGGGATATATTGCTTAGTAATGTTGTGGGAGGTGCGAGCTCACCGCTTTGGATTCTTTAATATTGTGTCATATTATTCATGCTCATCAGATCCGTCTATTTCATTATGTTGATGCTATCTGGTCATTTTGCTCTATTCTGTTGGTAGCTTCTGTTCACTGTGATTATTGTTCAGTCATTGTTTATATTCCTGTCAATTGAAATATTGTGTAGTTGGTTCAATTGAAATATTGACAGTGAACTCTCAATTGAAGATTTATTTTGTTGTGAAGTTCTATCTTTTGAGCATTTTATCCTATTGATGCAGTACTGATTTTTTAATCTTACAGTAATATCATTTATTGATGTGGTACTGATTTGTTAATCTTGTGAGATAGCAAGTAAGTGAGATGGCGTCCGCACCGTCTTTGCCGCCGTCATCGACATCGTCGAATGCATCTGGATCTCCGAGAAAAGTGGTACCTAAGCAACAAGCCAGAGGAATATCGAAAATACCAGTGCGCCGAATGACCATCACGGTCGTTAGAACCGCTCGGGTCCCTCTGCTTCCCTAGAAAGCAATGGCAGCATTCCGGACCACTTGCGGTATACTTAGAAGGGAACGGGTCTCCATCAACACACAGAAATGGAAGGATCTGACGGTCGTAGAGAAAGCGCAGTTGTGGACTGAAATTACAACGTCGTTCGAGATCCCACCAGAAGTATCCAAACTCGTGCGACGACAGGTGTTCCTCGCGATGGGACATGCTTGGAAGACCTTCAAGAGCAAGCTTGTCATGGAGTACGTGAACAAGGATCGGACACCCTCTACGAAGTATCATTTTGTGCCGTCGGATACGTGGGGCGCCTTTGTGCGGATGAAGATGACGGACAAATTTCCGCAGCAAAGTGCGGCGCACAAGGCTATCCAGACACAAAACATTCACCCCCACAGACTCAGCACCGCTGGGTACGCGGATAAAATCTAGGGATGGATGAGTGAGGACGATGTGGCAATCCAGTCGGAGGTCTCTCCACCATTTACCGAGATCACCACCATTTACCGAGATCACAGATGAGCGTGCCCAAAACTAGTTAAGAGCGAGGACCTCAACCACGTCGTCGGGCGCCATCTCTTTCACAAACCCGGCAGACGAGGGAGTGTCCCAACGCCTGGTAAGATATGTCAAACCACCTAGTTGTTAACAAGTCCATAACTTCGTAGGATCTAAAATAACATGATGGCCTCTTGCAGCAAACATTGAGTACCCAATCTTCTCAAGGCTCCTTCGAAGCAGTCAGGGAGAAGGATGTACTATTCATGGCCTTGGGAAACAAGGAGCACACAAGTCGCACGCGAGGCCTTGGGGTTTATGTACCTTGGATGCATGGATTCCCACATGACTCCTGGGCATATAGGAGTCAAAAGAGATCCAAAACCGAGCGCGAGTAACAACTGAAAGAGGAGATTAGTGCACGGATTACTGCACAATTTCAAGGACAGTTAACATCATTGCAGGAACAAATGAATCAACTCATCAACCAGTCGCAAGCCACCCCCATGATTTTGGGAGCCAGTCCCCCTCAACATTGGAGTAGCGTCGCGTCAACGCCTATACTTTCTGAACTTGGTGACGTCCAATTACCTATCGACATCATCCAGGTAATGTACATCTCTAGAATACTCTAAAGATAGACATGTAGGACGCCTTAGCTAATTGTGTATCATTTTGTAGGTGCCCATGCCCTGTAGGATCCAAGTGAAGCTGGTTGGGTCCATTTATGTTGAGGCTGGGCGGGGGGTGGTGTATCCATGCTAGAAAGGGATAGTGGTGCACAGTACCCAGCTGGCGTAGGGTTACACCAAAGTTCAGGTGGACATGGTACATAATAATTTGATGGTCGTCCCGCTAGAGAAGCGCCCGAATGAAGAGCTGCGATCTCCACAGATGACCATGCCTCTTCAACAGTACCCTCGATGACTCCACCTCAACCCCCGCTTCAGAAGGCCTCTGTATCGACTACCGTGGAGACGGCGCCAAAGAAACAAGAAAAGTGTGTTGAGTCGTCTTCTAGGAAGACAAATAGCACGCAAGGCGCTAAGGCCAAATCGAAGAATATTAAGGCGCCTCACTAGCCCAGGACGTTCTCCCTCGAAATGTCGTTGGTCTCTGACACAATATTACGCCACATTGGTTTGGCTTGCGGGACTTTGCATGCCTGGTACATGTGGCAGACTGATGAGGCGAGGAAAGACCGGCCTACTGGATTCACCATCAGCGACACAGAGAACCATTTCCTCCACAAGCCGGGCTACTTCGTCGTAGGCTTCGAAGACTTATTTGATCTATATTCAACCTCGACGCCTCACTTCTACGATGCTAGACACTGTAAGTGTGTACAATCAAGTTCTACATTCACGCAATACTGATAAATGTCATAACTCATTGTTTATATATAGATACATGATGCAAGAAGCTCGGCGATCACGGCAGCCAGTGGGTTTCCTCGACCCACAGTTGATCTCTGAACAATGCATCAACCTAGACGCAACCTACGTCGAGAAATACATAACGAATGAGTTGCTTGCTCACCGCGATAAGGACTACATACTAGTGCCCTACAACCAAGGGTAAGTGCTTCACTACTTGTTATACAAATTTTATTTGTACTTTATATGCTATACAAACTTAGGTTTAATGACTGTAGCGAAATACATGAGTAGGTGGCACTGGATCCTTTTAGTCATTATACCAAAGTGGAACAAGGTAATATACCAGAAGAAAGACAGTTTATTTTTGCAAAGTTCAGTGGAGCAACCACTCAAAAAGTAAAGCAACATGGGAGCGTGAAGAAGAGTTGAAAGCTGAGTTCCCTAGCCTTTTCTCTAGCTAGCCTAAATCTCGGGGTCGAGATTCCTTTAAGGGGGGAGGTTTGTAACATCCCAATTTTCTGAGCTTTAAAAATCCTTTAAATAGTTAGTAGAGAGAAAATTCGCCATTTGGATTTAATTAACTTTAATGGAAAAGCTTAATATTCAACCTTGTGCATCAAAACAATTTAATATAATTAAAGTCAACATCA
This sequence comes from Phyllostachys edulis, assembly GCA_036346405.1. Lineage (NCBI taxonomy): Eukaryota > Viridiplantae > Streptophyta > Magnoliopsida > Poales > Poaceae > Phyllostachys > Phyllostachys edulis. The sequence goes on from CM070567.1 coordinate 46,408,254, forward strand.
ACAATAGTCAAAACTATTTTATTTGGATTCTATGTCCTTGGATATATTTTTTAGATTTTTCTAGAATTTTTCCAAGTTCATTTGCTATTTTCTAATTGCCATTTGGATTTTCTGGTAATTTATTAAAAAGAAAAACTATTAATAAATCTCAGCTACTATTTGGGCCGAATCCCTTTCTCCTAGCCCAATCCTTTCCGCGTGGCCCACATTCATTTTCCTGTGCGCATGGCCCGTTCCTTGGCCTTTCCCTCACGTGAGCCCAGCTAGCGCCAGAGCCACCCCTTCCTTTCGCGTGTATCGCAGCCGGGTGGTCCCGCCGAGTGCTACGTCTTCATCGTCTTCGCGCAGGACTCCTTGAGTCCGGGTTGTTCATGAACGTGCGGCGCCGCTGTGTTCTTCTCGGATCCCCTCCATCCCGTGGCTATTTAAGGTCGCGCCCGTGTCAAAATCGACGCATCAACCTATCTCCTCCGAAACACTAGGGTGCCTCCCGGATCGCGCTGCTGTTTCTTCGAATCGGGTCCTAGAAGCTTGACGCCACAGAGGCCTTCTCCGTCATCTTGCGCCTCCGTCGGTGAGCCTTCGTCCTCATCACCGCCAGCTTCGGGATCGTCATCCCATGGTCTACGCGATGCGCGCCCTTTTGTCCTCGGAGAGACCCCGCATCGCCTCGCCGCCGTTCAACCGAACTGTGCCGCCGCTTTTCTCGTCGCTGTTGCCTTTGTGGTCGTCGTCGGCATCTTTTGATTGCGTCATCGTGATGCTCGTCGCTTTCTCTTCCTAGGGCACCACTTCTCCGTCGCCGGAGAGCCTCCCATCACTGGGACTTGTGCTTACCGGAGCGTGGCCACTGTGGAACCCGTGTGGCAAGCCAGCTCATCCCCTTGTCAGCGTCCACCTCACCTTTTGATCCCACGTGGCAGCCACGTCAGATCTGATTTGGTAGATCCAAACCCTCAATCAGATCCTTGACTTGGTGGACTTAGTCCATGGCGCATTGTCCCTATGACAGTGGGCCCACATTCAATTTCCTTTTTCCTTTAATTCTTTTCAGCCAAAATCATTTGATGACGTCATAAACCCGGATTTTTCTTTTGAAAGGTAATTCGATTAAATCATTTTTAGGGTTTTCTTTTAGATTTAAACTTCCAAAGCCCATATCTTTTGCGTCCGAACTCCGTTTAAGCCCATTCAAATTTCTAAATTCATCTAAATTCAAGATCTATCTATCTGAGATTTTTTTTTAATTTTTGGAGTTTGTTTTACCTCTGTTATTTATCTGTTTTGTTTATTTGTTTCGCTTGCGAGTAGACGTTGATACTTCGGGAAGATTTGAAGAAGAAGGAGCACCTCAAGAGCAAGATCAGTACCTAGATCTATTTCAAGGCAAGTTATGCCTTTGATCATGTTGAATCCCAGTTTTCTAAAATTAATTTGATTCAAATTATTGCATCTACTTTAAGTATTTATTTAAATGCTTTTGGGTTTAGTTATTAATCCAACTTGTTAAACCCACCTTGTCTATTTGTTATGTCATAATCTTTTGTCACCCTAAATTGGTTTATTTAGTTGGTATTATCGTAGCACCAACGTGGGTTGGATAAATACGATTAGATTGCTTAGCCATGCCATGAGTCATCATCTCATGTGAGTTGCAATTATAAACTTGACTAAGTGATTATAGAACTATGTGATAAAACTGCGTGTACTATGTGCTATTACTCGTTGATGGCATATGTTACACTTAACCAACAGGGTGGGAAAGGATTTAGACTGAGGCAAGTGGTGGATACTGTGTGCTACTTTTGGTGGATCTGTGTGCATAGGCTTAAAAATCTGTGTGCATAGGGATTTGTAGTAACTTGGAGGTCTTGCCTTGGTCAATTAAGGACTTAACTTTGTGCGCCATTGAACTGAGCCTCTCGTACAACCACATGCCTAATGGGACGGGCCTAACTTAGTAAGTTATGGATTCTTGACATTGTTACTCAGGAAGTAGGTTAGGCTATGTTGCATGGGTGGAGGCGTGTTCTACCAAGTAGTCACGTTATGGGGCGGTTCGTCGTGTCCCTGTCCAACGGTGTGTATGGCTTGGTATGACGGTTTGTAAGCACACTGGGAGTAGCAATTCTTGAGATGAAGTTTCTGAAATATTTTGTTACGATTAGTGCTAGCTACACTAGTTGTATCTTGTGGGTAAAGTATACAAACTCTGCAAAGTGTTAAATCAATCTATTCGAATGGCCACATCCGCGGTCATGGACATGCTCAGGGATTTCACACGAGAGGTAGATTTTCATAAAAAAAACCTTGGGAAGGGAGCTATGTGATGTGTGTCATATGGCTATGTGAATAACTTGTTTAGGCTATGTGTCTTTGCAAAATCAAACTGTTAAATTATTATTGTTATTTGTTTTACTTATTGCTTTCAATCTATTATTTGTATTCAAACTGCAAATGTTGCATTTCTGCAAAAGAACCACAGAAGCCATTCCTTTGGAATAAGCCTGCATCTATAATTGCATTTCTGTGGTATGACTTGCAAGTACAGTTGTGTACTCATGCTTCCTAAATCAAATCAATAGAAGAGGAGGAGTCATCACCTGCTTTCGAGGAGGAGTTCGTTGAAGGTGCTTGATCGTAGGGTCTTGATCCCAGTCGGTTGCGTGTGGTGAATTGATGGGATGCCACTGTCGTTTCTGTTTCCGCTGCTATTTAATTCTTTGTTAGCCCTGCGCGACTTAATAAGTGTAAACTCGACCATAAGGTCAAAACCCTTATTTGTTAATCAAATTACTCGTTTATGCTATTATTCACATTATGTGGATCGATATTCATCTATGTTGAAACTGTGTGCACTAGCGTGATCCTGGACTAGTGCATTATACACAGATGGTCCAGAATTGCATTTTTGGGTCCCGACAGTAGTCGAAGGGGGTTCGACCACGTGTAGTCGAAGGAGGTTCGACTACATGCGAAGACTACACGATCGCGTGGTCAGGAGAAGGTTCGCGTAGTCGAAGGAAGTTCGACTACACATGGACACTTCACGATCACGTGGTCAGAAGAACTTGTGACCATTTGGTGGTTGTAGTAAATCTTACGACCAGGGGAAAGTCGTAAAAAAAATCTTATGACTAGGGACTGGTCATAGAGGAACTTACAACCAGGAGATAGTCATAAAAGAAAAGCTTACGACTAGGGACTCATCCTAGAGGAACTTACGACCAGGGGATGGTCGTAAAAAAAGCTTATGACCCTCTCCCTTATGGATAAGGGGTATACTTACGAGAAGTGTATCGATACTGCTATCTATAACAAGAATTATGGATAACTAAAAAAATGAGGATTATTAGATCCTCGTCAGTTACAAAATAAATGGGGACACTCGGTTTTTAACAAGTCCTCACATTCCCACGTAGCTTCTCCTGTTGTGTGGTTGCTCCACCTAACTTTGCACAGGCGGTACACACGGTTTCGTGTCCATTTTTCCACTACTTCTAGGATTTCTACTAGATGTTCAGTATATGCCAAATCCTTGCTGAGTTCGATGTCTTGTAATCGAGCTTGTTCTTTAGGCACTCGAAGACATTTCTTGAGTTGCGACACATGGAATACATCGTGTATGTTAGACAACTTCTCGGGTAGCTCTAGTTGATATGCTACTTTTCCCATTCTGGCGATGATCTGAAATGGCCCTATATACCTTGGCTCCAGCTTCCCTTTGACCTTGAATATTCTGGTTCCTCTGAGGGGGGAAACCTTTAGGTCGATGAAGTCTCCTATTTTGAACTCTAGCTCTCTACGACGACTTTCGGCATAGCTCTTCTGTCTAGATTGTGCTGCTTGTAGTCAGTCTCGAATGACATGAACCTTGTCTTCGACCTCCTTCAAGATGTCTAGCTCAAAGAGATGTCCTTCCCCTGCTTCTGACCACAATAGCGGTGTTCGACACTGTCTTCCATATAGGGCTTCAAAGGGTGACATCTTCAAACTAGACTGATAGATATTGTTGTATACGAATCAGCATATGGTAGGCACTTCTCCCAATCAGCAACAAACTCTATAGTACAAGCCCGAAGCATGTCTTCAAGGACTTGGTTTACTCTTTCAGTCTGACTGTCGGTCTGTTGGTGGTATGCTGTGCTAAATGCCAGATATGTGCCCAAAGCCTCATGAAGTCTGTCCCAGAAATGGGAGGTAAACTGTAGACCTCTATCTAAGACAATTCGCTTGGGCACACTATGCAAACTGACTATCCGGGACATGTATAATTCTGCTAATTTTTCGCCCTTGTAGTTGATCTTCACCGGAATAAAATGGGTTGTCTTAGTCAATCGATTTACTATGACCCAGATAGAATCATACCCCCAACCTGGTCTTCGGCAGACTAGTGATGAAGTTCATGCTGATTTCCTCTCATTTCCATTCGGGTACTCATAAGGGCTGCAAAAGACCGGCCAGCTTCTGGTGTTCTACTTTGATCCGCTGACACAAATCGCAGCATGCTACGTATACTGCAATGTCCCTTTTCATGCAGGGCCACCGGTAATGTTGCTTCAAATCCTGGTACATTTTGGTACCCCCCAGATGAATAGAATAAGTTGATTCATGGGCCTCCTTGAGGATCAAATCCTTCAGATCCTGATGGTGGGGGTACAAAAATATGCTTTTCATACCACAAGATGCCTTGATCATCTTTTGTCATTCTAGAGGCCTTCCCTTGCTCCATGAGTTGTTGGATCCTTTCTGTGATGGTGTTTCCCAATTGCGCAGCTTTGATCCTTTCCTCTAAAGTTGGGTGCACCTCCAAGGCGGAGAGGCTCCCATGTGGAACTATTTTTAGGTTGAGCTCCTCAAATTCCTCAAAGAGAGAAGGTTGCAGTCCTTGAGTCACAATATGGTTACAGTAAGACTTTCTACTTAATGCATCAGCCACCACATTGGCCTTGCCTAGGTGAAAATGAAGGTCCAAATCGTAGTTCTTTATCAGTTCTAACCATCTCCGTTGCCTGAGGTTAAGATTGGATTGAGTAAAGATGTACTTGAGGCTCCTATGATTACTGTATATGTTACAATGGTTCCCGATGAGGTAGTGGCACCATATTTTCAGTGCATGCACCACTAACGCCAATTCCAAGTCGTGAGTAGGGTTATTTTCTTCATGTGGCCGAAGCTGTCAGGATGCATATGCTATCACCATCTTGTCTTGTATTAGCACACTGCCTAGCCCTTGACAAGAGGCATCACAATATACCTCGAAATCTTTTATCTGGGAGTACCAGGACTAGGGCAGAGGTTAACTGGACTTTTAGTGCTTGGAAACTCTTCTCACACCTTCCTGTCCACTCAAACTTCTTTTCTTTCTTTAGAAGTTGAGTGAGGGGTCGGGCGATTTTGGAGAATCCCTCAATGAATCTGCAGTAGTATCCTGCCAATCCAAGGAAACTACGGACTTCAATCACTGTGGTAGGTGGTTTCCACTCAAGGATGGCATCCACTTTTGTTGGATCCACGGCTACTCCGCTTGCAGATATCACATGACATAGGAAGCTAACATCTGATAGCCAGAACTCACATTTACTGTACTTAGCATATAGCAGATGCTCCCTGAGTGTTTCTAGTACCAATCTCAGATGTTGTGTGTGTTCTTCGGCATCTTTGGAATAGATGAGGATGTCATCAATGAATACCACCACAAATCTATCCAGGTACTCCATGAATACCTTGTTCATAAAATTCATGAAATAGCCCAGGGCATTGGTTAGTCCAAATGGCATAACTGTGAACTCATAGAGGTCGTATCGAGTAGATAAAATTGTTTTGGGGATGTCTTCAGGTCTGATTTTTAATTGGTGATACCCTGAGCGCAGATCTATCTTAGAAAACTTTGTTGCCCCTTTGAGCTGATTGAACAAATTGTCAATCCTGGGCAACGGATATTTATTATTGATAGTTACATCATTCAGGGATCGATAATCTACACACATCTACATACTATTGTCCTTCTTTTTCATGAACAGTATAGGAGATCCCTATGGTGAAGAGCTCGGTCTAATGAACCCTTTCTCTTGTAACTCTCGGATTAGCTTTTTCAGCTCCTCAAGTTCATTAATTGGCATCCTATACGGTCTCTTGGATATGGGTGCTATCCCAGGCATCAATTCTATAATAAACTCTATATCTTGATCTGGTTATCCCCCTGGCAGTTCTTCCGGAAAGATGTCAGGATATTCTAGAACCACAGGCATTCCCTCCAGAGGGACACCCAAAGCATAACAGATTGCCCTTTTCCATTGAAAAGGTCTATTCATCTTGACTTCGACAACCATCCCAGGACATTTGGTAAGACTTATTATTCTATTGGCGCAGTCTATTACCCCTTAGTACTTGGCCAGCCAATCCATTCATAGGATAACGTCTAGGGTTTGGGCTTGTAACACCATCAAGTCCACTAAAAGTACTATTCTCTCGAACTGTATTTCCACCCTAGGGTTGACTAACTTGGTCCATAATAATCCCCCAGGTGAGTTTAGTTCTAAAGGTTTTTTTAGAACAAAAGTTGGCAACTGCCAACGATTCACAAATTTGCTGGAGATGAAGGAATGATATGCTCTAGAATCAAAAAGAACACATGCTAGCGAGGAGTAAACTGATAATGTACCCATATGTACTTTTGGTGCCTCCTGCGCTTCTCTCGCATGGATATGATTCACTCACCGCCTCGAACGATGATGTCTTGGTCTTTGATGAAGTCAGGCCGTCCTTTTCTCGCCGCTAAAGGGGTGTAAGGCCAGCGTCTTTGGTACCCCAATATTAAACTTGATAGGCGTGATAGACTTGCGTGGGCAGAAGCGGGCGAAATGTCTGGGCTCATTACAGTTAAAGCACACCTGCCTAGTAGGCGGAGTGCCGGCTCGTTGAGGTTGACTTGGTCGGACAGGTGTGGCATATGAGGCACCACGGGGCCGATTTGATGGAGCCGAGGCCCGGGGCAGAGTGGCCGGCTAAGAGCCACTACCAGAAGGTGCACCATAGAGTGGTCGAGAACTAGGTGTCAGCCCCCTTGAGGTACCCATCTTCTGCTTGCGGCTAGCTTCAAATGCCTTGCGTTTATTTTCTAGGAGTGAAGGACCGGAAAGGCGACTAGAGGGGGGGTGAATAGGAGCACCGAATCTTTTTCGCAAAGAATGGATTCAACTTATAAATCACTCCAATAGCTATGAGAGCTATGAAGATCAATGATTAAGCACAGAGGTAGTCTTATGTTGAATCCACTCTCACCCCCAAAGCTCAAAGAAACAAAAACGAGGAAGAGCCGAACAAATCAGACAATCGGTACAACCAAGTAAACGGCCGGTTGTACCGCAGTCCCAGACAACCATGAGTAATGACCGGTTGTACCGCAGTCCAAGACAACCGCAGTTGTTAAGCCTTGCTTCATCCGATTGTCCCGAACAGCAAAATCCGCCGGTTTCAAAACGAAAATCAACGAACTTTTGATCTACGCGCCAAACTTGACCAAAATTGAACCACACCTTCCTGAAGATATTAGGAACCTATTCCAAGCAACGATTTCAGAGATCCATGCCAAGGTTCCTATCCTTTTGCATTTGAATGAAGGTGGGTTCAAAACCGGGCAAAAAGCAAAACTTGATCTAATGACTTGCTCGTGGGTGGATGATGATCTAGATGACCTTAGATAGATTCCCACATGTCCCAGCAAGCAAGATCAAGAGGAAGAACCAAGCAAAAACTCCCGGATTGAAGAAAGACCCAAAAATCACAAAAAAGAAGAACGAAGAACAGAGAGCACGAAAGAAGAAAACTTCAGATTTCCATTCATTGAATCAAGAGCGAAAAACAAAGAGATACATCCCCATACGCATGGACATTAGAACCAGAGGAATGATTACATGAAGGCTCAATCCATCTCCTCACTCTCACAACTCAAGAACAAACACTCATCCATTCTTGAGGGGAGATGAACACAAAACCAAGAAGGGCACAAGCAGGGAGCACACCTCTGCCTACACCTCCACTCTCAACAACTAAAGAGCAAAAGAGAAACACCCACAAAGCCTCTTTTGACTCTAAAACCCTAATTCCACCCAAGTGCTCAAGAGGGCATGCAGCCCCTCCAATCCTTTATATAGCCTTGGCTAACGGGTCTCCTCCTGCTACGCCCGCTTAAGTCCAACGGAGCCCGCCTCCGCCAGTGCAGCCTTTTGCGACTTCCGATTCGCCCTTCAGACCTTCCGGAAGCTTCAAGCCCTTGTCTCAAGACGCCGCAACCACCTCGAGTCCACGCTGCCTTCGACACATCCCGACTGCTCGACCTCAGCCACCACTGCGCTTAGTCCGTCCACCGTGTCTCGCCACGACTCCACTCGACGCCCCGCACCACACGCATAAGAAACACGAAACCGAACAAGTTCTTCACAACTTGACCTAACGTTAGCTCAAACATGCAATATGCAACACATATGCATGAACACACTTGATATGACCTATCCCAAAACTCAAATCACCAAAATGGCCGAACTCACAAAACAATCCAGACAACCGCCATGTTACCAATGGATCAACCGCACCGGCCGTATCTCCAATACTCGCGGTCGTTCCGATTTCCAATGAAGACCGTAACACGAAAAACAACTTCTCGAATTCTTCAACCGCCATTTACCAATCGGTATAACCGCCTCATGGTCGTATCGCCCATAACACGCCGGTCGCTCCGATTATCCCGACAAATTCGATTGACTTCACGAAAACGCATGAACTGCAAGAACGACATGGTCCGACCACACAAACCAAACTCGATCGACCTAAAACCTTTGTCAATTACCCATCACTCACACGGACGACCTCCACATGGTCTCTCAATCTCCCCTTGATGAGTATATTGACAAACTCCAAAAAGAGCAAAGTTGAGTTTGAGTTTGACTAATCCAACATGGTCCAAAGAAGAAGAGTGAAACTAATGACCATGTCGATGTATGGAACACTAGAGCAACAACCGAAAGAGCAAATTGATCTCCAAAGCTCTAAACTGCTCCCAACAGATTTTTTTCTCTTTATTCTCCCCTTTATAATAAACGATCAAGATGCAAAGAGAGAATATGACATGTTAATGGATGAAAATGGTCAAGTTTGTTTATTTAAGCATTTTGAGCCATGAGAATTATCCATAATGACCAACAAGTAATACACCAAGCCATAACTCAATAAAACGCTATCTAGATCATGACAAGATATGTATAAGCTAGCTAGAACACATAGATGACAATCTGAAAATGAGGTACATTATGTGAGCAAGTCAAGTCATCAATGAGCAAAGTCTCGCTAGAGATATCCAAGGATGATGCAGGCCATGTCAATAAGCTAAGCGGAACTAAGAAGCTTAAATTGAGACCATATAGAGTGCTATGCTCAAGATTGAAACATTGGTTAAAGTACATGATACTTTTGTGGCTTTAAGCACACATGAAACATATTTTCTTTTGAAATTCATGGTGGTTTCCAACCAGATTTTTGTTTTATCATGTGCTAGGTCTCAAGCCTTATGCGACTACTCCAAGCGAGAAGCTTAAGAAGATAGTCTAGGTCACCCAAAACTCCCCTAAGTTCATGCCAAGTGCAATGGCAAGCCGCCTCATAGGAGAGAATTGGTGAGATCGCTTTTTTCAAGACAAAAGAGATCTTTTTGCCTTTTAACAAGTTGTACTAACTCATGCATCATCAAGAGACTAAAATAGCTCTTTCTAAGGCTCAATATAGATTCATCACTCTACCCAAATTTATTTGACATGGCATGAATCATAAAAGGATAGCTCAAGAAAGACTAATCTCGAAAAGTGCTAACATGACAAGTTTTAGTTTGTTGAGCAATTTTAATTAACTTATCATGGCAAAAGCTAGGCTACACATATGAAGTCATGATAAATCTAGCAAATAAGCACAAGTCATGGCAAGGTGTAAAGCATTGTAAACATGTCATAGCAGGATAATAATCAAGGCTCAATGTAGTTATATTACAATGCGTAATGCTAGAATGCGTAAGATCCAGCCCCTCAACATTAGATGCAACTTTAGTTCAAGATGAGTTAAGTCAATATTAAGCCCGTAAGCTCCCAAATGAACTCCCTTGAACCAAAACAATAAATCGAGAAGTCGCAAAGAAAACATAAAACAGCAAGTCCTTAAAGCATAGATAAGATATAGAGAATACTATGGCTCAGATCGACTCTTATCTACCCCATATGACTCTAGGACTATCAACCGCCCACTTAACACACCTAGGAGCAAACACGCACTGCCTACCCGAGGGTGGCCCAACCTCGCTAGAACCTACAAGAAGTGAGTGAGCTCAACCTAGTGAGATAAGTAATACTAATAAGCAAGATCCTAGAATCACAAGATAAGAGCAGTAAATCTAAACAACTAGACAAAAGAAGCACTCTAATCTATGCTAGGAGGACTAATCCCAAATGCACCCAAAATGCAATGCAACAAAGAAGGAGCAAGAGCATAAATAATATAGAAGAACAAGAAACCCAAAGCTCCCTCACTACAAATCCATAAGGACAAACCACCCCAAGCTCTCCTCAGCAGAGTCAAAACCTCGAACTATCCAATGGCTTGGTGAAAATGTCACCAACCGGTGGTCACTTCCACAAACCGAGCACTATATCGCCTTCTCTACATGGTCTCTAAGGAAGTGGAAACGAATATCGATGTGCTTGGTCCGAATGTCGCGACCGGTTCTGGCAATGTTAATCGCAGTAAGTGTTATCACAAAAGAGTGGAACACTGCCGATAACTAACCCAAAGTCCCGCAGGTCGGCCATCCAGAGCACTTGACTACAAAGAATCGGCCGCAAAGAACATACTCGCCTCTGCGGATCAGGTAACACTGCATCGCTTCCTTGAAGACCAGAAACAAGAGAAGTGCCAAGAAATTGGCAGTGCGGAAGTGCTCTTCCTATCTATCCTACTGACCAAATAAGTTCGTGATCCGAGAAGGCTCTCAAGGAAAGACAGATGAGGAAGAGTACCAGATACCATAGTCAATGGTAGCTCAGAGGTACGAAGATGCGCTTCATCACCGGGCGGTGAGAAACGCGAGGAGAAGCTCGAAACGAGCGCACAAACACACGTAAAAATGTATGTCCGGTCTCGAGGCAATGAGGTACAAGAGGGAGCCAATCATGCCGCTAAACTCCTTTTGATCAATCGCTCGCCATCCTCATCTCGGTCAAGATAGGTCAGAGAAGCCATGGAGTCGACACACAGCTTACCATCACTCATGTCGGTTGCTCAGAGATCACGAGTGTACTTGCCTCGATGAAGAAAAGTACCTCCCGAGTCCGCTTGATTTGGAAGCCAAGAAAGAATGTCAACTCACCCATCATACTCATCTCAAACTCGGTGCTCATGACATCCGAGAACCGGGAAACCAGAGTATGGGAAGAGCCACCAAAGATAATGTCATCGACATAGATCCGACGAGCAGAAGGTCAAGCCATGCCTATGGATGAACAAGGTCTTGTCAACTTTACCCATCTCAAAACCATGACTTATCAAGTAGGACTTAAGCCTCTCATACCAAGCTCGGGAGCCCGCTAAGTCCATACAACATGGAAAGCTTGAAGACATGGTTAGGTATTTGGGGTTCTCAAACTCGAGGTCAGCTTGACGAGACTTCCTCCTCAATAAGGCCATTGAGGAAGGCACTCTTCACGCCCATCTGTAAAGCTTGAAACCCTTAGAAGCCGCAAAGGCAAGCAGATTCTAATGGCTTCAAGTCGAGCTCAGGCAAAGGTCTCTCAAAGTCTAGACCTCAACCTCGAAAACCCCGAGCTACTAATCTAGCCTTGTTTCGATGATTACCCCATCCTCACTCTGCTTGTTCTTGAACACCCACTTGGTTCCAATGATATTGTGGCCTCGTGGGGCTCAACAAGCCACTGCACCTTGTTTCTCTCAAAGTTCTCTAATTCTCATGCATGGCATTGACCCATGACTCATCGATAAAGCATGAGAAACATCTTTGGGCTCAAAAGAGGCAATGAAGGCGTAATGGAGACAGAATTGAGATAAGCTGATTTTGAGCTGTAACACGCCAAAAAGATCTCCAATGATCTCGCTCAAGGATGAACTTTCTCGATGTGTCTAGGAGGTCCCGGGAGAGATGAAGAAGTGGCCTCTACCTCATGAGCCGACGAGGTAGGAACAGAGCCACTAGCTCCAGAGGAAGCAGTAAGGCAGGGTCGATCACCTCGAGGTGCGGTGGAAGACTAACCTCAAGGAGTGGATGAGGGACAGATCGTAGACAACCGTCATCTCCATCGCCCTCATCATCCACAAAGATGGTCTCGGACTACTCTAAAGAACTCGAGATATCTGCCTAGTCCCTGACCGCCTCGCCGAAGGTCACCTCGCAGTGTCTCTACCATTTTGCTAGACTCGCAGCCTGCACTTATAAGCCCGCCAAGAAGTCGAGTAGCCTAGAAAGATACCGCCACAGAACGTGACTCGAACTTGTCTAGGTTCCTGACTTCAAGATAAAGCACTTGCAACCAAACACACGAAAATGAGAGACGCTGGCTTTCGCCTCAGATCTCACTTCATAAGAAGTGCGTGAAAGAGTGCCCAAGAAAAACTCGATTCAAACATGGCACGCGGTCGCAATGGCCTCACCAAAACTTCCTGTAGAGTACTCATCAAGCATCGCCCGCCATCTCGACTAAGGTACGGTTCTTCCTCTCCACAACGCCATTTTGCCGAGGGACGATGGAGAAGAGAACGGTGCTCTACACTGCCTCACCACGAACTCTCAAAGTAGGAATTTTGAACTCCGTACATTGTCATCATGGATCGCTCAGAAGGCACCCGGAGCTCAACAGAAAGCCTACTAAAAGACCTCGAAAAGTGAAAACGCCTCATCCTTCGAGGCTAAGAAAACACCCAAGAATACCTCGAGAAGTCATCGACCACGACAAGCACATACCACTTCCTCCCCGCCGATCAAGACTCGAGCCGGTCCCATCAGATCCATGTGGAGCAATTGTCTGTGCATCGGTCATAGTAATCGTGGACCGAGGATGAGAAGCAAGAACCATCTTGCCGCTTTCAAGATGGAGTGCAAACAAGATCTTTGACCATCTTGAGTTTCGCGCACCACTTAATGAGATCATGGTCGCTAACTCGGGTCAAATGGTCAAATCCAATATGACCAAGTCTCCTATGCCGTAAAGAGAGTCGCGGACTCGTATAACTAAACACCGAGAGGATCGCCAAGACTCGTAAAAATCAGCACGAAAGATCCTCCCATAACGAGAAATCCCGCAAACCGCATCTACCAAGAGTCAAGAATTTTGCAAGCGTTTTTTGAAGCTCACCTCAAACCGCTATCAGAAGCCGAGAAACGGAAAGCAAATTGTACCGCAGCTTACTAACCAAGGCAACATCCTTAAGAATAAAAGAAGCATTAATACGCGACAAGATTTTGGCGATGACGCCCCAAACGAAGCGCCTCCGAAGGTGATCGCCTCATCACCGAGCGCTGGCTAGGAGGAGAACCAACGGAGTCTCCTATCATATGACGAGAACAACCGAGTCTACAAGCCAAACCTTCTCCTTCCCTACCCGGCTAACTCCGAGTCAAACAGAGTAAAGTCTCAAGATCGATAAATCAACAATGATTTTGGCACCCAATATCGAGTAACACGCCGAAAGCGATGAAGTAGTCAAGCACGATCGACCTCTATCTACCCTACGCCTCAGAACTCAAAGCGTAGGTCTAAGAGTAGACCCGGTCGTTGTCGGGTTCGATCGCTACGAAGAGCGAGTCGAGCACTCGCAACATGTCGAACACGCCATGTAGCTATCTCGATGGGGAAAACGAGATCTACCCTCAGACGGCGAAGTCACGATCGAAAGCAAAGATGAGGACGAAAACCGAAAACTCGAAAAACCAAGTCCTCGATGTCGCACAAACCCATCGAAGAAACAAGCCTAGACCTCGTGTTGGTCTTAGGTGCACTCAAGGTCCGGGGCCGACCACAAATGCGCCTAAGAGACTCAACATGGTCTCTACGCTGATCTTGGCGCTACCAAGCATCGACGATCGTGTGTCCATCCTTCCGATGTAAGGTGCAAGGATACTTCACCTTCCGAGAGGTAGAAGCAAAGATGTGAAATTACCTTATCGTCCGAAATCCTCGACATAGCCCGCCGACTTGAAATGGACTTTCTCGGTCCCGGCTCGCCTCGATCACACCCGTGCTATGGGTCCGAGCACGGCAGTGGATGCTTCCTCATGTCCTCAAAGAGGTCATATCCTAGACCCCGATTAAATCTGCAAATCTTAGATTGGTCTAGAATAAGATTGAGCTTCTTCTTGCTCTCCTACAAATCTCTCGAGAGTGTTCATAAGGTACCGACACTCCCGAAAGAGAGAGGTGCAAGAAGAGCAGGGGAAGAAGAGACAAGCAGAAGGTAAGGGAGCAAAAGAAGAACCAAAGAAGAGAGGGAAGAATGGCTTGTGCAAGCACAAATGACTCAAGGGACAACCCCATCGCTAGCCGCTTGGTTCACGCTGCTAAGCCGCCTTATCCTTACCCCGAGGCTTCTCCCCTTCTCCACAATCATATTGCAAGCACAATGTGGCTTCTCTAGAAGGTCCTTAGTTAGCTTCACACATTTCTCATCCAAAGCAATCAAGTCGATTTTAGTTTGTTACACTTAATGCATGGTGAGCTAACAGGTCCTTAGAAGCAAACCGAGCCAACTTCCTTTCATGATCAATCATATCTTGAAACTGTTTGGAGACAAATTTCAAGTTCAAGCTAGCTTAACTTAGGACAGCTTCAAGCATGAAACAATCGCTCAAGTAAAGAAGCTTGTAGTTCAAGAATTTTATGATCTCGCCTGCTTTAAGTTCATCTTCAAGTTATTGCAATTTTCACAAGACTCAGCAGATCAAGGAGCATGGCATAAGATCCTCTAGCAACAATGTCCTTACCTCACATGAGGTGGGAGAAGTAGTCTCATCAAGAATAAGTAGGGTAATGTACCATCCTACTCAACTCTAACTCAAAGAAGCGCACTAACATTCTCCACCTTAACACTATCAAGTTTGGAGGACACACTATCATGTGAGGTCCTTAACTTCTCCATATCAACCAAAGAAAGCAGAGCATGTATCACAATCATCACTAGAAGGAGCAGATGTAAGAGCAATAATCTCTAGTGACACTATCTATTTCCTTCTCTAACTCAAAGACACCTAGCCTTAGCTTTAGCATGAAAACCTCCTAGCTTAAGAAAAGCATGATTGAGCTGTTCAGAGGTGGGATCTACCTCGTCCGAAGTCGGAGTACACCATTGTCACCGAAGTTCGCCGAGGGCCATGAAGCACATGCCGAGAAGTCATCGCCGCCATCCTTGGGCTCTTGGTCACCCGTCCCGCCATCGCCGCTTCCATCCCTCCACCTCGCCGAGGTCGAGGTCGTCGGGCGCGAGGACGCGTGGAAGAGCTTTTGCTTTGCCGGTTATGAACTTCTTCTTGTCAAGGCCCGAGCTGGAGGCTTTGTTGCGTTCTTGTCGGTGTAGTCGTTTTGCCCGAACCACCGTAGTCGTTTTGCCCTTCTCCAAATTGGGGGTTGTTCAATGTGGTTGGGGCCACCACACTCAAGCAAATCACGGGTCCTCCTCTTTCTCGCCCCTCCTCCCTTTGTAAGCGTGGGAGAATCTACGAGCAAGGAGGGCAAGTCGCTCATCCGAAGTCGCTCTAACCGATCATCGCTATGTCACAGAGAGCAAAGAAGGAGAAATTGCAAGAGGACTCGGTTGAATCGATCGGTGACCAAGGCCATCGATCAGGACTTCGACTCCACGAGACAACGCTAATCTCGTGAGTCTTGAGGCGTGAGTACAACGCATCAAGAGTCAAGGTCGAGAGGTCTGTCGTGTCTTTGATGGTGGTCACTTTCATCTCCCAAACACGCAGACGAAAGTGCCGTGAGCATCCGACGAGCATTGTCCGAAGTCGGGTATGTGAGACCGACCGCCGGAGGTTGCTCAAGATCTTGTGAAAACGCATGGCACTCATCTAGGGACTCACCAAAGAAGCATCTCAAATTTGTTGTATTCTCGCTTGAACCGGGTCCTGCCGAACCGCCTTGATCCGGTGGTGCCTCATGGTATGCGCCGAGGGTCACCCAGATATCGAGGCGGACGACAGTGAGATATGCGGTCAAACTCACTACGACTCAAACCCCGATGATGATGTTCCTTGCCTTTGCATTCGCCTCAACATCAACCATGTTCCTGATTGATGTTCTCATCGGCAGAACAAATAATCGAACCTTGACCTTTCGCCAGATGGCATACCCCGGCCCGATGTATGTCTCCATTCGCTCTTCCGTAAGGGTAATCGATGCCATCAAAACAAAGCGGCTTGGTCGAGTACTTGTCCATCGCCACGCTCTTGAGACCGTTAAGATCTATTGAAAAGAGCTAACCGCTCGATACCAATTGAAGGACCGGAAAGGCGACTAGAGGGGGTGAATAGGAGCACATAATCTTTTTCGCAAAGAATGGATTCAACTTATAAATCACTCCAATAGCTATGAGAGCTATGAAGATCAATGATTAAGCACGAGGAAGTCTTATGTTGAATCCACTCTCACCCCCAAAGCTCAAAGAAACAAAAACGAGGAAGAGCCGAACAAATCAGACAATCGGTACAACCGCGAGTAACGGCCGGTTGTACCGCAGTCCCAGACAAATCATAGTAAATGACCGGTTGTACCGCAGTCCAAGACAACCGCAGCAGTTAAGTCTTGTTCATCCGATTGTCCCGAACAGCAAAATCCGCCGGTTTCAAAACGAAAATCAACGAACTTTTGATCTACGCGCCAAACTTGACCAAAATTGAACCACACCTTCCTCAAGATATTAGGAACCTATTCCAAGCAACGATTTCAGAGATCCATGCCAAGGTTCCTATCCTTTGCATTTGAACGAAGGTGGGTTCAAAACCGCAAAAAGCAAAACTTGATCTAACGACTTGCTCGTGGGTGGATGATGATCTAGATGACCTTAGATAGGTTCCCACATGTCCCAGCAAGCAAGATCAAGAGGAAGAACCAAGCAAAACTCCCGGATTGAAGAAAGACCCAAAAATCACAAAAAAGAAGAACGAAGAACAGAGAGCACGAAAGAAGAAAACTTCAGATTTCCATTCATTGAATCAAGAGCGAAAAACAAAGAGATACATCCCCATACGCATGGACATTAGAACCAGAGGAATGATTACATGAAGGCTCAATCCATCTCCTCACTCTCACAACTCAAGAACAAACACTCATCCATTCTTGAGGGGAGATGAACACAAAACCAAGAAGGGCACAAGCAGGGAGCACACCTCCGCCACACCTCCACTCTCAACAACTAAAGAGCAAAAGAGAAACACCCACAAAGCCTCTTTTGACTCTAAAACCCTAATTCCACCTAAGTGCTCAAGAGGGCATGCAGCCCTCCAATCCTTTATATAGCCTTGGCTAACGGGTCTCCTCCCGCTACGCCCGCTTAAGTCCAACGGAGCCCGCCTCCGCCAGTGCAGCTTTGCGACTTCCGATTCGCCTTCTTCGCACCTTCCGGAAGCTTCAAGCCCTTGTCTCAAGACGCCGCAACCACCTCGAGTCCACGCTGCCTTCGACACATCCCGACTGCTTCGACCTCAGCGCCACTGCGCTTAGTCCGTCCACCGTGTCTCACCACGACTCCACTCGACGCCCCGCAGCCACACGCATAAGAAGCACGAAACCGAACAAGTTCTTCACAACTTGACCTAACGTTAGCTCAAACATGCAATATGCAACACATATGCATGAACACACTGGATATGACCTATCCCAAAACTCAAATCACCAAAATGGCCGAAACTCACAATACAATCAGACAACCGCTTATGTTACCACGGATCAACCGCACTCGGCCGTATCGCTCCAATACTCGCGGTCGTTCGATTTCCAATGAAGACCGTAACACTAAAAACAACTTCTCCGAATTCTTCAACCGCCATTTACCAATCGGTATAACCGCCTCATGGTCGCATCGCCATAACACGCCGCTCGCTCGATTATCCCGACAAATTTCGATTGACTTCACGAAAACGCATGAACTGCAAGAACGACATGGTCCGACCACACAAACCAAACTCGACTGACCTAAAACCTTTGACAATTACCCATCACTCACACGGGACGACCTCCACATGGTCTCTCAAGGAGCAATGCCTTGTTGACTAAATGCTAGAAGTTAGGGAAATCCTGCACAATCAATTGTACACGCAGTCCATCGTGTAATCCTTCCATGAATCGTTCAACCTTCTATCCCTCATCAGCTATGTCATTTGGTGCATAGCGAGCCAATTGGTTGAACCAAGTCAGGTACTCAGTCATAGAAGAGTTTACCTATTTGAGTGCTCTGAACTCGTTTCTTTTTATGCGCATGACACTTGAGGGAATGTAGTTGCTCCTGAAGGCTTCTTTGAACTCAGCCCATCCCACTTCTTGTGTAGCCACTTCTGCTGCAGCCGGTTCTTCAACTTCTACAGGTGTTGTTTCAGGTTCTTCGTCGACCCTGGCTGCTAAATAGTTATCCCACCAGTCGGTGGCTGGTCCTGCAAGTTGGTGTGTGGCAAACAGCACCTTGGCCTCCTCACGACATCGAGCCAAGGTCAGCTTCTTCTCAACAGCGCGAAGCTAGTCTTCAGCTTCAAGTGGCTCACTTGCGCTTGAGAAGACTGGAGGCTTCGTGCGCATAAACTCTCCAAGCTTTGACCCATGGCTAGCCACTCCAACTTGCTGACTAGCTGTTATTGCTTACAGCAGCCGGGTTTGCTAAGCCATCACTTGGGCCATCGTGGGATGCTTAGGAGGTGGTGGTGGTGGTGTTGGGCTACGACCACGACCCATGGCTGCTCTCCTTGGAGGCATCTGTTATACAGAACACTACTGAGAGCAGTACACGGTACTAGTGGATAAGAGTTAGCAACCAGCAGAAACCATTGAGTTTCGACCATATTGGTCTATGCCTTCGACCGCAATGGTCTAAGGCTTTGACCAACCTGTTCTAAGACCCTTGGTCTGAGACTTCGACCATGACCACGACTAGCGGTTGCTCTCATTGGAGGCATCTGTTATAAAACACTATTGAGAGCAACACACTGCACCATAGGTCGATACTTAGTAAAAGAGACTATCACAAGTCTACACAACATTTAAGACACAAAATAGTATGATCAAAGCCAACTGCTAGGAATCATGAAGACGCATTAAAACAAAAGTGAGTTCACAAACACCTGGCAAATACCTCCAACAAAAGCACATACCAACTGCGTCTACTACTAGCACCCTATACAACAAGAGGGTCAAGAATCTAGACCTGCCATTATGAGTTAATAGAGTATTTTAGTGATTAATGATAAATCTATATGTGAGACTAACACTTCTATTGATATACCTATTATGCAGTCTTATTTGGATAAAAAGGTGAAAATTATGGAGGTATGTATTCGACATCATATTTTTACATCTTGTTGCATTCCTCGTATCCAAAATATAAGTTGAACTCCACCAAAAGTCTAACTTGAATATGTTCATATGTTTTTATTACACATTCGTGTATGCAGACATTTAGGGGGAGTTCACTCTATGTTTTGTTGTTTCATTAGTATTGATCCATATTCTCTTTATTCACACATATTAAGGATCTCTACTTTGAAACATATCCCTTGAGTATATATAACTTGTGTAGTTCATATATACTCATATTGATCTATGTTCAATTATCTGCAAATTGATATGGTTATCATCAATTACCAAAGAGAGAAAGATTGAAGTATCTTAACCCATGATTTAATGGTATATTGTGGTAATTAATGACAATCACATTATAGAACTAATATTTTCCATGAGTTGGATGAATAGGTTATGTTCCATAAAGTTGGAGACTTTGGATGGCATCATGAGTTGATAGTCATCAAGTCAAGGTTCAAGTAAAAGAGTGCATCATGTGTTGATGCACATCAAGATCCCGAAGATAAGATGATCATGAGTTGATGGAGGTCAAGTGAAGGATGTATCATGGGTTGATGCATATCAAGACAATGATCCGGACTTGAAGTAAAGATGTGCGTCATCAAACTTCAAGAGGATGCTCAAGGCAAAGGTATGACTAGCTAGGGCTAAGGATGTGTTCCTAATCTTTTACCGGTCTTGGTGTATGGTTGGAAGACCGGATTGCTAGTATAGGTTTGTCGTACTATTAAGAGGGGTCTTGTCTAGTAGCTTGAGTCTCATCATGTGTTGATTGCTCAAATCCCACTTGCTCTAGCTCTCCATGGCATGATGTTATTGTTTGCGAATGTGTTTTGCAAATAGTTGAAGCTCATGCATTAAATCTTTGTAGCATGAGACTATAATTTGTAAATATGTTTTATAAATGGTTGAAGTCCATGCAACTACTCCTTGTGGCATGTTGCCGATATTTGCAAATGTGTTTTGCAAATAGTCGAGGATCATGCATAATCCTTGTAGCATGTGACTATACTTTGCAAATGTGTTTTACAAATAGTTGAAGTCCATGTACCTACTCCTTGTGGCATGATACTAAAATTTGCAAATGTGTTTTGCAATTTGTTGGGATTCATGCATTTTCCCTTAGCATGGTCTAAGATTGCTAGTTACTAGTTCCTTGGACTCAGACCATGGTGTTGGCTCTTTGGAGTTGTGCTTTTTGATTTGATCAAATGTGATTGTGTAATGTACCTCAAATACGATATACAATAATAAAGTCTCGTTCATGTCATTATCGTTCATCTTGGCAAATTAGGCAATTTGTTACAACCTAATTTCCCAAATTTCTATTATCAATTTCAACTCGACCAAAAATTTCAAAAGGAAATACCATCCAATGTTGGTATTATGACTGGAAATATTTTAATAGAAAATCGATAAATTATTATGGCCAAAAATAAATTTTGTTGAATTTTTAGAAATTATTTTGATTTTCATAAAAATAGTTGTCTTTAAATAAATCCTAGTTGGTCTAAATAAATTAATTATGTATTTCTAAAGAAGAAACTGGGATTTCAAAATTTATTTGGGAAGTATATTATTCCAAGAGCAAGTCTCAAAATTTCAAGATTTTACAAATTTATTTACTATATTTAAAGGCCCGGTCAAACTGTTTAAAATTCAAATAGATCTGGTCAAAGCGCCACAAAACTCAAACTTAGTAATCAGAGCGACTCGGCCTCACTTCGTTGGGTCCAACCTGGTACCGGTCCGCCCGACACGCTCCACGCCACGATCCCAACCTCCAAATAAACGTGAGCCGTTGATCTCATAGCAAGCGGACGAGATTTGCGATCCGTAAGGGTCATCCCACACGCACAAATCGATTTCCACCGTTGGATCCTCTTTGAACCGCTCGGATCGGCGCACTTCGACCATCCGCCCGCCTCCAATTTAGCCGTTGATCTCAATTCGACGGCATCGTATCCTTCTTCATCTCTGAAGCCCTCCTCATCTCCGGCCACCGTTGGATGCGTAATGGACCATCCAGATCGCATGTAATGTTCGGACCGCTTCATCCTCTTTCATCCGGGCCGCTGAAATTTCAATATGTGGCCCAGATTTCTTGTGACTTTCGGACCATCTACACACCCTTCAATCTCACCAGAACTTTCGGATCCAACGGTGATTCCTTTCGAGGTCGAAGCTCACTACAAGATCCAATCCGGACCTTTGATCGCGATCGCGACGGCTCGTGGATTGGGCCGACGGACCGCGACAGCTTCCCCATTGAATCGCGACCGCTAAACCTGAATCCGACGGCTCGCGTGAGTTGTAACCTTCGACCGCCACAGACCCGCCGATCCGAGTCGTTATTTGAAATCGTGTGGCTCACGGGTTTGAAGGTTCGACTACCTTGAGCTTCCTTTAATCGTGGCCGTCCGAGGTAGATCGCCGGTCCATAATCCGCAATATCGATTCAGCAGCCTTTTTCCTCCGTGACGCAAATTGCTCGTGGATCGATCCGAGGGCTACCGTTCTTGAGATTGGTGTACATCGTGATGGCTCTAATGACCTTGGACCCCACATGTCGTGGCGGTTTTGCTTTCTCTGCGTTGCATGGTCAGTGATTCCCCGGGACCCACGCCAGATGACTCGATTTTGATTGCTCTCTGGTTTTTCCACCGTGGGCACTGTTGCGGTAAAATGGTGGTAAAGCACGATGATTTAGGGATATTTTCTCTTCATATCTATCCATTAGTGCCACCTCTTTGGTTCTAGATGAATCTCGGTTGCTCTATACATTCTATACATGCTATATAAACCCTAGTCAATAACTCCCGCCATTGTAGACCAGAGGAGCTCTTTCACTTTGCCTTCATACCGGTGAAGCTTCTTTAGTTCCATCCTTATTCAACCTCAAGAAGGTCTCGCATCTCATACTAATATGAGTTTTGGACATTTCTTGTAGTTTGGACTTAAGGATCTTTTCTCTGTCAATCAATGTGAAGCACCATCTTTGAAAAATCCTCATCCCGTGTGTAAGTTCCATTTTTGTCTGCTCAAGATATATATATATGGTGGTCTTAAAGTTTAAGTTCCACCCCTTTCTTTTTAGGCAGACTAAGAAGAGTACGATGGATCTTTTACATTGACCAAGAATCAATCTTTTCCTCTCTAAACTCTAGTGGTGAGTTAGCCTTTACTTCATTAGCTTAAGCTCTCTAAGAACTTTAGCTATCCTCTCATAGCACTCAACTTTGGTTCATATGATACTTTAAACTTCTTTTAACCGAAAAGTTATTTTTATAACTTTTCGGTCTTTCATATCATTTTCAAGAAATAGAGTTTCTCTTGTTAGCATACTAGTCTTGTTAAGGCCGAGTAAACCCTAGTATTATCTTAGACCTCTTTTGACTAATTTGATCATTTGGGACATCTTTTAGTATAACCCTTTTTCCTTTTCATTACACTTGTCGGCTCAACCGACAAAGTCCATTTTTATATTACCTTCAAATTGGCGTGTTAGGGTAACATGAGTATGTTGTGGCATTGGTTACTTCCTAGTAGCTCTAACTCCTATTGAAGATTATCATTTTGTGCATTTCTTCTCGTGACCAAAAATCTGAATTAGGTCTCTACTGCTTTTGGTCTAACCGAGAAAATGCACTGCTTTTTTCTTCCTTAACCCGAGCACTTAAGGATTGGCATTTATAGATAGTGACATTAGTTACCTCAACTAGTTATTACTTCACTTTAAAAGTCTGCGTGCGTGTATAGTTTCTACACTAACTATAATGGTAAAGATCCTTACTAATTATTGATGTCTAAACCGACAAACTAATAACTGTGAATCCACCGCCTTAATTGCTATTAATAAATACTAAATGATTAGTTAGTACACGGCACCAGCTTTTCTACACTTAGTTATCTTGTAGTAATTCATTTGTACAAAGTTAGGATAGATAATTAAATTAATTATCACCGCCTGCTCCAAAGATATAAAAACTCGATCCTCGTAGCTTTAAACTAAATGTAAAATCTGGGTAGCAAGTGTCAATAAATGATATATATGGGTTATTTCCTTAATAAATTAGATATAGCTTAAGCATACTATTACCCATGCATTATCATTTGATCATGTATTCTTTTGGCATCCTGTTCTCTGCTTTTTCCTATGTTTATTGGAAATTCTTTTACTCTCTTTTAGATGTTTGGTTCTTCCGAGTGCTATAAGCCTTTTATTGAAACACAAGAACCTCGAACAAGAGGTTGTTTACTACTATCAAGGCAAGCTTCCTCTCTCGCACCATGTTGAACCTAATCTTTTGAACTGTAGAATTCTAAAATACTGGTGACACTGTGCATGCAAATTTCTAAAATCTATTTATGCCCTGCTTTCTAGTTAGTTATACCTGAACTTGTGGCTTATCCTTAATTCAACCATACACTCAACCTAAGGTAGTCTGTGATGTTATAATACTTAATTTTAACTTTTGCTTAGCCATGCAGTCCATAGAACGTTAGAGTTTGGCAAGCTTAGCTTGTCAGACTTGGGAACAACAAATGATTTATAATGATTTGATCTTTGTTCAGTTTATTTGATTTGGAAATGCTTCTAAATCCTGTTACCAAGTCAATTCAAATCTGGACAAGTGGATGCTAGTGATGGTGCCTTTGTGCACGAGATTTGGGAAATGTGGATGTCTTGTCTGGATTGATTAAGGACTGAACTCTGACGGCCCAATTCAAGCCCCAACGTACTTCCACATGCAGTGTATGGGCGCTGTTTGGTTAAGTAAAGGGTTAATGCTATTGAGTTGGATACAGGAGAGTAAGGACATGTGTATCGATTTCATATGGCATAGATGCTTAAGTCTTCGGGCCGTGTCGTATGCCATGTGGAGCTTATATTGATATCAGATGTTGTTAGAAGGGTAAGGGCGTAGATGTGTTACATCGCATGTACGTTCCTTCAGGGCCCGATCGCGGTGTAAAATGTGTGTCTAACACGAGTTTGCATTTAATTGATTGGCCTCGGCATTCCTGCATAACATGTGAGCCCCTGTTGAATGTATGCTATCATCGTTTAAGCGGGATTAATCTCACATGGGTCATCCAACTCAATAGTGTTAGCTTGTTGAAAATACCAAATCTTAGTTTACGGCGCCAGCATACCAAAGGAAGTGTGATATTGTTCTAGATGGCTTACGGGCTAACTAAGTCATGTGGGTAAAGATGTACACCCTCGCAGGTTAAAACTACTCGAATAGCCGTGTCACTGATTCTGGACAACGCTCAATTGATGTCACCAGATAGAAGTTATTCTAATTTTGGGTTTTGGGAATTGGTTCGGCATGATGATTGTTCTGCACAATTAGTTGTGAGATGTTATTTATTCTTGTTACTGTTTATGATTATGATTTCACTTACTTACGGTTTTAGTCCAAATCAATTTATTAAAATTGCTTTATTAAAACATAGCAATTGTAGGTTAAGATGTATCGCTTTATGCAACAATGAACCATTTAAACCTTCTATTGTCAACCTTATTCATATAAAATCTCTATTCCTTTGTATAGGTTCTAACAAACACTTTCTTTTATTAGTTTGTGTAAGACTTGCTGAGTACCTTTCGTACTCAGGGTTTTATGACCCCTTGTTGCGGTGAAGATGGTTTTCTTTCGAGATGCCCGTTAGCGCCCGATCGTGGTGACGCTAACGAGTGATGCTAGTTCTTTCCTCCACGCAATAGCTCATGGGATGATGGGGTCATTGGTGGTTTTGTTTTTATCCTTTTGCTTCATTGTTGCTTTTTGTTAATGACCCAAGGTCATTTGTTCATATCTCTATTACTGTAGCAACCTGGTACTGTAGCTACCGAATTATGATGTAATTACTGATGTATAATTATGTGAATGTATGATTTGTATGTGATTGATGCAATGTTGATTAAGGATATATGTGCAATAGTCACTAATCCTGGGAACTATTGCATGACATATATCCGGGAACCTAAATGTTGGTTTGTTACTTATTATGATTATACTTCTAGTATGATTTTTATTAAGGGCATTACACTGTTCCTTAATTAAGAATTATGCTACCAGTATAATTTATAGTTCGGCACATTCCAATATTTGGGGGTCTCACAGATTGAGATCAATCAGACAGATGGTTTGTGTAGCCCTCTAAATAAGCTTTCCATAGAGCCCAAGATCACTCAATTCTGACATCGGAGTCAAAAGTTATGACCGTTTTTCCGAGTGTCGCTTGTGCTGAAATCCAGGACCGGACTGACCGCAGTTGAAAGCCCAGACTGACCGCCCATATACCTGCGGACTGACCGCCCTTATAAGGCTGGTCAACTTTTTCCAGAGGGCGTATTTTTTGTTTTTCTTCCACCCGAAAGGCCCGGATTGACCGGGGGTCCGGTCAGATCAGACCCTGTGAGGGCGAACTGACCGGGAATTGTATGTAACGGCTATTTTTATAGCCGTAATCAGAGCCCAGATCGACCGGCCTTGTGCTCATGGACCGACCGGGTTTCCACGATTTTTGCGATTCTCTTCTAATGGCTAGTTTTTGTGTGTGGGCTATAAATACTCACCTTGGCCGGTTGGAGGGAAACTCTTGGCATCACATTCCATTCTATTAAGCTAGTGTGAGCTTCTCCTCTCAAATATGCATGTGTTGCACCTTGTGAGCAAAGAGAGATACTCTAGTTGCGTGTGTTGCAACTAGAATTGGATTGAGCGTCCAATTGTGCATGTGTTGCACTTGGTGAGAGTCAAGCAAGGGGCTTGGCTTATTACTCTTGGTGTTTGCCGATACCTAGATGGCATGGAAGCGTCGTGGTCCAGAGATCTTCTCAATAAGCTTGTGAGAAGGCCCAGTATGTTGTGAGTGGTTTGGTGCTCGCCATCTCCGGAGTGGAGGAAGAGCAACCCCTAGTGGATCGAGGTGTTGGATCGTGTTGGAGCCGGTCCAAGTGGTTGGACTTACCTCGGAGGTGTTGGCTCATGTTGTGGAGCCGGTCCAACATGGTTGGGCTTACCTCAACGAGGATTAGGGAGACCAAGCAGTCTCTGAACACCACGGTAAAACATCGTTGTGTATTTGTGGTTTGTTCTCTTGTGATTTACTTTGCGCAATTTACATTCATAGAATTATATTGCTTACATGTATTTGTATGATTGATATTTATCAATAGTCGTTGGTGCACTTAGTAAAGACTAGTTGATTTAGATTTTAATTGTGCAAAACCGAATTGTCTTTAGCTTCTGCATTAGAAATCGGTTTTAGCCTTAGAGATTTTTAGAAACGACTACTCACCCCCTCCCCCCCCCCTCTAGTCGGCCTCCTCGATCTTATAGAGGGGCAACTGCTAGCTAACTCCAAAATACTGCTTTAGCTAGCCTTATCCCACTACTCCCTCTCTCAAGTCCCTGGTTGTGTCGGTCCTGCCATCTACCATTTTGAACAAGAAAAGGGTAAGTCACAGCAATACCAAGAGAAAACAGGTACAAGGATGGCAACTGCCAGATGAAGATTGGAACAAAATACATACTTTTATCCTAAGTTTCTATCGACCATGCTAGCTAAGGCCTTTACCTACAATTGTAGGCTCTGATACTAAGTCTATCAGACCCTAAATTTGTAATTTGGAAACAGTTCCAACCACTCAGTTTCGACTACTGAGGTTCGACCACTCATTTGCGACCATTGAGGTTCGACCACTCAGTTGCGACTACTGAGTGCCGACCACTTAGTTGCGACTACTGAGGTTCGACCACTCAATTGCGACTACTGAGTATCGACCACTCAGTTTCGACTACCGAGTCTCGACCACTCAATTTCGACTACTAAGGTTCGACCACTCAGTTTCGACCACTTAGCTGCGCCTACTGAGTTTCGACCACTCGGTTTCAATTACTGAGTTTGGACAACTCAGTTTCGTCTACTGAGTCTGTCGGATCCCAAATTTGTAATTTAGAATCTATTGTGTCATTCTGTGTCATTCCTTGGATCAGTAGATAGCACACACAGATACATTCTTGGGTCATCACATACAACCGCATAATATATTACATAACTGGTCGTGCGGCCGACTGTTTTACAAAAGGGCCACGAAGGCCACACTACTACATAGCTCAGAGTACAGAATACAGGGTAAGAGCGGAAGCAAAAGAAGTCGTAGTGGATCCATTCGCTTTGCCCACAGACAAGCGACTGGGGGTCTCGGCCTAAGCTTCATCATCTTCTCCACCATCAGGTCCAGCCGCCAAGTAGTAGTCATAGGGGTCTTGATCAAGTGGTGTTGGAAGATTATATTGAACGAGCCTGAGTACACAATCGTACTCACGAGCCAACACCCAATGCAGTTTATTATAGATGCAAGGCTAGTCAAGGGAAGTTCAGAGTCCTTTTATTTGCACAAAGCTAAATTTGAATTAGGTTAAGTAGGAGAAAATCCTGAGACTTAGCATTTTTAACAAATAAGTTTTATAACTAAGTTTTTATTTATAAAGTACTAGTGGAGATTCCATCTCCTATACCATTGAGTGGCTCCATCCACCCAATGCTCGGGCTATCCCATATTTACCACTAGTCTTTGACCAGGCCATTCCAATCCCTAGGGTCACACCCCATCTTTTCTTTCCATCCACAAATCGTTTTGTAAAAATGAAAGCTAGTTCAAGCGAGTTCTCGGCACCTCTGTTGACCGTGAGCACGGCAATCCAGATAGTTTTCTTACTCTGCAGAGTTTGTACGTATTACCCACAAAAGACAATCAACTTATAATGTCTGTTTGACGCACTTCCATAGGTGTGCGACTAAGTTGATTATCGCAAGACCTTTACAATGTTCAACCTCAACGCAACCCCACCTGCTAAGGTTTCCATCGCCCAGAGCCACGCTCCCAGGAGGCCCCCTGTTGCGCCGTGTGATTTTCCTATGGCTTCTACCCATACCCACGCCATACACCCACCAGTGGTGAAGCCACGCTGAGGCGAACAAATTAGTTAGTCAGGTCGTACCCACTATAGACTTGTGGTTGTACTGTTTTTACATGAGAGATCATCACAAGAACTTGGTCCTTTATTGACTTGGGTGGTACATCCACATACCCCACCAGCATGCATCACCATCACCAGCCACTCTTTCCAGCCGTCCAAGTTGCAATCAGTTTTTCAGGTTTTTCTTTGTTTTTAAAATAACCTTTAGTCCAACATACCAGCCAGGCTCCAGCCTCGACTGTTCGAATCAAGTTTTCATGTTTTGAATGATTGTTGTCGGGAATTTAATGCCCGCACGACTAGGTATCTAAGCAAGGCTAAGCATGACACTTAGATATAGACTTATTAACTAGTATGAAATCTATTAATTATAGGGTGACAAATGATAGTGTCCAAGTTCAAGGATTGGAAGTTTATACATAATTATTGTTAAGGCATTAACTATGAGCTAGACCAATATAGTTGTATAAATCATAGCAATGCAATTTCATTATTTAAAACAATTTAATTGCAAAAATTAGGTGCAATATGATCAAAGTATTGACTCGCCTTGCTCAGGGTACTATTGATCTTGTTCTGGATCAACTGGAGGTTCTTCGGTCACTTCGGCTTCTATATACGTAAGAACAACCAAAATTCAAATAAGCACATAAGAATTCAAATTGCATTCAAACATTCAAATTAACTCTAGATTGGGTGTTTTCGGTTTAGCTGAGATTCTGTTAGTTTTCATTCTTTCATTAATGTGTTCGCTATTAGACATAGAGTACAAATAGAGGAAGTAAGATGTTTCTAAGTCGGTTGCTAATCTGTATACAAGTCCCTGGGTTTTGAGTGTTGTTCATCGCTTTGACTACCTAGTAGGCAGGGGTTTCAACCATCTGGTCAGAAGGGGTTTCGAGTACTGTTCATCGTTTTGACTACCTAGCCGGAAGGGGTCTCGACCACCTGGTCAGAAGGGGTTTCAACTACATGTAGTCGAAGGTGGTTCGACTATGCGTAATCAAAGGATGTTCGACTATCTGTAGTCGAAGGGGGTTCGACTACATTTCAGGTGGAAGGAGGTTCGACTAACTGGTCAGAAGGAGTTTCGACCACCTGGTCGAAAGGTGTTTCAACTATGTGGTCGGAAGGAGTTTCGACCACCTGGTCAGAAATGGTCGAAAGGGGTTTCGACCACCTGGTCGACAGGGTTTCAACCACCTAGTCGGAAGGAGTTTCAACCGCCTGGTTGAAAGTTGTTTTAACTACGTGGTCGGAAGGAGTTTCGACCACCTGGTTAGAAGTGGTCGAAAGGAGTTTTGACCACCTGGTCGAAAGGGGTTTCGATCACCTGGTCGGAAGGGGTTTCGACTATGCATAGTCGAAGGAGGTTCGACTATGCGTAGTCGAAGGAGTTTCGACTACGTGGTCAGAAGGAGTTTCGACTATGAGTAGTCGAAGAAGGTTCGACTATGCGTAATCCAAGGGGATTCGACTACATGGTCAGAAGGAGTTTCGACTATGCGTAATCGAAGGGGGTTCGACCACGTGTAGTCAAAGGGGGTTCGACTACACGCAAAGACTACACGATCACGTGGTCGAGAGAAGGTTCGTGTAGTCCAAGGAAGTTCGACTACACATGAACATTTCACGATCACGTGGTCGGGAGAAGGTTCGTGTAGTCCAAGGAAGTTTGACTACACGTGAAGACTTCACGAACACATGGTCAGAAGGAGGTACGACTATGTGTAGTCAAAGGAAGTTTGATTACACGCTAAGACTTCCTGATCTACAACACATTCGTTGATTCGACAATGCTTCCGCACAACTAGAGTGAGCATCTAGTGGCCACCAGGAATGTACCGGTATGGCGCTGAGGGGACGAGCTAGCCGGAGATGTCCTGGCGATGGTGGACAGCGACGGCGAGAGAAGCTCCGAGCGGCAGTGACGGCCCAAGGAAAAAGTGTAGTCTTCAACTCTCAGGATAGCTCCAAGGAAGTAGGCAGTTGGTTTCGAAGAAATGACTTGGGGTACACTTCACTGGCAAGGTCGACTCGACTGCTTGGGCTAATTTGGTTGGAGGGGAGGAAGGACGAGGTCGGCGGCGGTTCCTGTGAACAAGAAGTGGAAACAATTAAGGGGAAACGTCTCTTGGGTCATGGAAGATGAGCTGACGCATATAATGAGAGAAGAGCTTCACCGGTGGGTGTTAATGGTGATGGTGGTGTGGTGGTGGCGCTCAGCCGAAACGAGCGCTCAAGCCTTACCTGGAGCTCAAGCTCGCTTGAGGAATGAAGGAGGTGGAACTAGCACTGGTGTGGTGAGGAAAGGTACTAAGGGGGCTCGGGGTTGCTGTATATATATCAGTAATGGGGTGGAGATGCCCGAGAGCCTGTGAAGCATTCGGCACGGCCCGACAAGGAGGAGTGGTTGGTGATTTGACAGGGTCGACAGCACAGTGCAGTCGGTGAGACAGGTTGAGCGACGGGGAGTAATGGCCGAGTGATAGCCTTCACCAGCCACTCGAGCCCGATCGAAGGAGCAGGAAATAGGGGGGAAAGAATAGGCTAGGGAGAATAGGAAAAAGGAATAGGATAGAATTTTAGAGTTGTATATAATTCTGGCATTTTTCTTTGGTGATTCTCATGCAACGACAGACGTAGTTTGGTATTTATTGTACCTTTCTAATTGGACTTCTTGATCACTCAGGGGATTAAGTGTTGGATTCCACACTTTCAATTCTAAGGGTTTACATGTAATATTTAGAAGGGAATGCTTTCAAGATTGTTTGCTTTGACCATTTATGTTTCAAGGGTTTCCTTGTCTTAGGGTTCTCTTATTTTTGTACCACTTATGATGGCAAGAAAAGCAAATGCAATTCAAACAACTCTCGAAAATGCAATCAAGAAGAACGACGTTAGCTATCACATAAAAAGTTTTTAAAAATCCCATATTTTTGCATTTATGAATTTTTGGGATGTTACACACTACAATATAGAACGCAATTTTTGGTAACCGCTACAGCACAATAATTATATATCACACTTCGTAACCTGGCCTCTCGAACTGACTATACCTATATCCTATATCACACTTCTATTTTTCCAGTGACACCGGCAATTACTACAAGGCAACGTATGTGCATTCTACGTTTGTCATCATATGCTGAAAATCATGAGTGCTAAGACGAAGGATCCAAAGGTTTGTTAGTCAATCTCGCAATAATTATTTTGTAATTATGAATTTAAATATATATTCTTACTACTTTAATCTTGCTAGCGACAGGGCATGACAATCGAAAAAAGTGTCTTCCATCTGGACTTACTTGCGGATATTCGAGGACTGCTCACTGTCTTCATCACTGGGGAGATCATTCACCAAAATGGAGAGTTTCACCCCGGCGACACCGATTTATTGTAATTCACTTTGAGTTGTAATTCAAATCATTTTGTAATTGATATTGAGTTTTAAAATCACTTTGAGTTGTTCTATATCAAATCAATTGTGATATATCTGTTTTCTGCTTGCTTGTTTTCAGAGGACATGGCTAGTATTACCTGAGGCTAGCCAAAAAACCAAAATATTTAGGTATAGAAGGAACTATTACAGACGGTTTTGTGGAATAAACCGTCTGTAAATGCATACTATCATAGACGGCCAACACAAAAAAACCATATGTGCTATATAGGCTATCACAGACGGTTATTTTTATTAACCACCTGTGATATGTATCCAATCACAAACGGTTACCACCAACAACCATTGTGATATGTCGGATATCACAGACGGCTATTTTTACTAATTGTCTATGATATATATACAATCACAGACAGCTACTACTAACAACCGGCTGTGATATGTATCCAATCACAGACGGCTACTACTAACAACCGGCTGTGATATGTATCCAATCACAGAAGGCTACTACTAACACCCGTCTGTGATATATATTTAATCATAGACGGCTACCACCAACAACTGTCTATGACATGTCGGATATCACAGACGGCTACTACCAAAAACTGTCTGTGATATTTATGATATCACATACGGTTATTTTTACTAACCGTCTGTGTTATGTATCTAATCACAGACGGTTGGTATATATAACCGTCTCTGATAGTAGGTCTTCACAGACAGTTTATAACAGAAAACCGTCTATGTTGTTTCGTATCATAGACGGCTCAAAAATCGTCTGTGATAACTGCCTATTATCACAGACACATAAATTTAGACGGTTGAGAAACCGTCTGTGATGATCCTTTCTGTAGTAGTGAATGTTTCAAGATCTGCATGCACCTGTCACGTCGCGCGGTTCCTAGTCATCAGCGAGTTTCGACTCCCGATGAGCACCGACCTGCTACGCTGCGCTGCGCGGCCGATGGTTCAGACCCGATCGAGTATTGGTGGGAGGCGGGCTTGGTTCAGCAAGCTGTCGTGATGCACCATGGTGCAGATCAACGAGTGCATGCATGATGCACGCGTTCTACTTACTTACAAGATATTAGTTTGTCGGAATTATCGATGATTTACCACTACGAATAGAATTCATATATCGGTGAGAAATCGATAGATAAATCCTCAAATGCATCTATCTCATAATGATAAATCCTCAAATCCCTCTAGTTTGTTTGGACAGTGTACTCAGACACACCACCATAGACTCGATCGGACTCGGATCCTCTGCATTAGAATCCTAAATGCATGGGATGAACAATCCTCTGCATTATGAGTCCCTCTCAACCGTCTGATCGAAATCCAACAGTTCAGGTCAAGCGCTCTAGCGTCTATGCTACAGTGGAAATCTTTCCAACAGTAGAATTGCTTACTGTGCTACAGCCGAAAAATGCTATAGTACGTGCGGTTATCGATCATGTACTGTGCAAACAGTATCCTGCAGTACTGCAGCAATCCGGATCTAGCTCCATGGATGCTCATGGACGTACTGGCGTCAGTAGCGTCAGTGCACGTTGCACGCACGCACAGGAGACGACGCACCTACCAACAGACCTGGCAAAAATTTGTGAGCAACTTCATTAACACAATGCCCTCGTAAAAAAAATCTGTGAGGACCCCAGAATATTGGAGATTTATACCGAATTAACAATCATACCAAAAGCATAATTCTTAATCAAGGACAACCGATTCTTAATTAAAAATTATACTAGAAGCATAATTCTTAACAAGGTACAATTCCAATATTCAGGTTCCCAGATATATGTATCACAATAGTTCCCAGGTTCCAGACTATTGCACATATATCCTTATACAACATTGTATCATACATACAAGGTATACACTTACATAATTATACATAGTGTTACAATTCGGTTTGGAAAACTACAACAACAAGTGACCTTGGGCCACAACAAAAGGTAGCAGCGGAAACACAACTAAACAGCAAAAGACCACCAATGGCCCCATTACCCTTAGGCTATTGAGTGGAAGTTAGAACTAGCTTCACTCGTTAGCGTCACCCTGATCGGCGCTAACGGGCATCTCATACAAATAACCATCCTCACCTGCAACAAGAGGTTATAAAACCTGAGTACAGAAGGTACTTAGCAAGACTTACACAAACTATTAAAATAAAGTGTGTGATAGAACCTATACAAAGGATTAGAGTTTATACATGCATAAGGTTAACAACAGGAAGGTTATAATGGTTTCAATTTTTGCATAAAGCAATACATCTTAACCTACACTTGCTAAATTTTGACAAAGCAATTTTATAAATCAATTTGGACTAAAACAATAAGTAATTGAGACATAATCCCAAACAGTATCATCAATAAAGTGGCTATTCACCACCATCCAAAAAATTTTGCATGAATGCCTCTCGTGCCGAGTTCACCCATAACCAAAATTTTATTTCCAAAATCTATACAAAGCGCTATTCAAATTCAAGCGTTGTCCGTAACCGTGGACACGGCTATTCGAATAGTTTTAAACCCTGCAGGGGTGTACATCTTTACCCACACGACTTAGCCAGCCCGTAAGCCATCTAGAATAATAGCATACTGCCTTTGGTATGCCGGCCGGGTAAACTAAGATTTGGTATTTTTCAACAAGTTAACACTATTGAGCTAGAATACCCATGTGCAACTGATCCCGCTCAGTTCAAGTTACTAATAGAACCTGCCAACCGGGGTACACATGTTATGCCGGGAATGCCGACCCGATCAATTAAATGCAAACTGTGCTCACTGCACATATTACATCGCAATCGGAGCCCTTAAGGTATGTACATGTGATGGAACGCATGTACGTCCTCACCCTCTTAAGAACATATGATATAGATATGAGATCAACCACATATGCCCTTACTTTCCCATATTGCAGCTCAATAGCACTAACCCTTTACTTAACCAAACAGTGCCCATACACTGCGCGTGGAAGTACGTTGGGG
Organism: Phyllostachys edulis; assembly: GCA_036346405.1. Taxonomy (NCBI): domain Eukaryota; kingdom Viridiplantae; phylum Streptophyta; class Magnoliopsida; order Poales; family Poaceae; genus Phyllostachys; species Phyllostachys edulis. The sequence continues at coordinate 46,443,258 of CM070567.1, forward strand.
CTTGAATCATCCAGCCAATGTTCAGTCCTTAACCAATCCAAACAAGACAACCATATTTCCCAATCTCGTGCACGAAGGCACCATCACTAGCATCCACTTGTCCAGATTAAATTAGTTTATCAATCAAGATTTAAATTCATTTCTGATTTAAATAAACTGAACAAAGAATCAAAATAAATTAAATTCATTTATTGTTCCCCGGTTTGACAAGATAAGCTTGTCAAACACTAACGTTCTATAGACTGCATGGCTAAGCAAAAACTGAAAACAAGTATTTAGATATAGAAATACTACCTTAGGCTTGAGTGTATGATCAGATTAAAGGTAAGCCTCAAGTGTTAGGTGATAGCTAACCATTAACAGATCACAAATAAATTTTTAGTAAATTAGCATGCAACAGTGTCACTGGTTTTTCTAAATCTACAGTTCAAAATTAGGATCAACATGATGCAGAGAGTATGCTTGCCTTGGTAATAATAAACCTCTTGTTCAGGTTCTTGTTGCTCAATACCAGATTCAACCACTTCAGAAGAACCAGAATCTAAAAGAAAATAAAATCCAATAAACACAAGGAAAAAGGCAGAGAACAGCATGTATAAAAAGAATGCATGGTCAATGGCTTAATGCATTATCAGCAATATGCTTAAACTACATCAACTTTAGATAGGAACAATAGACTACAACTAACCTTTGCTAGCATTATTTACCACAAATTAGAGTTTGGGTTTAGAACTATAGTTTCAGATTTTAGAAACTGAAACAGGACAGATTACAATTGAATTGTTTGCCGAGCTAAACATCATATAAATGAAATACTTTGCTTGAACTAAGAGTACTCAAAGCTAGGATAGTAACCTAACTCATCATTTAATAATTAATTGTCAGTAATTTAAGAAATTGAAAACCTTGTTGTGCATGTTGTCGGTTCAACCGGCAACAAAACAGCAAAGTCCAGGATTGAAAATTCTTGCTTATAGGTTACACACTTAAACACCATATTCTTGTTAGAGCTAAACCTAATATTTAAGAAAGATAATACCCTAGACCAACCCTTGTTAACCTTTATAAGCAAGATTAACAGAAAATGGACAAAACTACAGATTTTGTCGGTTTGCCCGACAATAACAGACAAAGGAAGGACTTTGATAAACAGTTAAGTTGAAGGCATGAAGAATAAAAAGAACAACTGCTTATGCTGCTAGGGTTTAGATAGAACCTAAATAAGCTGATAAGATAACATGAAAAACCCTAGAACTTGAAAACGACATGAAAGACCGAAAAGTTATAAATAAAACCTTTCAGTCAAGCTAGATTTGAGCTAAAAATTCCTAAATGAGTGATTCTTGTGGGTTACTGAGGTCTTGTGGAGCTCAAGGTGGAAGGGAATAACAACAGATCTTACCAGCCGGACTTGGAGAAGATGAAGTTACCAAACTGGCCGAAAATAGAAAGTGATCACTCCACACGTTTTCTGTTGACAAAAGATGTGATTAAGAATTGATTTTAGTTCTCAAGCTCACCAGATCTAAAGAGCAAGAAAGAGAATGGATAAGAACTCCACCGAAGAGGAGGATAAGCTTTACTACCTCAACAATGGTGGATAAGCATGAAACTAGGGTTTTTATAGTGGTTGAACCTCCAGAGAAACAGAGAGAATTCTCTAGAGTTGATGAGGTGGCAGTTTGATGCCAAATACCAAAAGAATATTCGCCCAATTACTGTGCAATGCCACCGCTCCGGCGATGAAGTCGGCGACGGCACACAGGCGAGAGGAGGAAGAGAGGGGCGTCACTGACTAGAGGGTCCCAATGTCAGCCACAGCAACACACAACACACTGCGATTTCCAAAGAACATCAGCCGTTTGATTAGAAATGAGCGGCTGCGATGGATCAGGGCGTTGAGAAGTTCTAACCAGTACCCCTTTTCATATGGGCCGTGCGATTACAAATAAATGACTGAGATTGATTAAGAGAATCGGGAGGTCCGAACGTTACAATCCACAATGGCCATTTGATCACAATCTAACGGTGGCGCAAAAAGAAGGCCTTAAGCGCACACGCTTGAAGCGGTATCGTAGGATTTAAATCCAACGGCCAAAATTTAATGCGCGCCGGTGAGTCTTGAATCCCAAAAGGAAGACACGTTGGATCTGAAATCAACGGTGAGGATTGATGGGGTGTTGAGGTGGTCCGAACGGCCCATCAATACAGTCCGTGCGATCAAAATCCAACGGTGGAGATCACGTGGTGCGTTCGGACGATCCGAACGGCCCACTAGATCTGGTTCGTACGTTGAGGATCCAAGGGCTCGCGTGCATTTCAGCTTTCCCCATTCAAAAATGGTATACACTGAAAATGACGCACCACACGATTAAGATCCTACGGCTAATATTGCGTGGATGATCGGAATGGTCCGAACGTTCACGCTGATCTGGGCGGTTCAAAGAGGATCCAACGGTCACGAGTTTTTAATGCGCGTTTTTGTTTTGAATCCAAAACTAGGCGCGGTTGGATTGAGATCCTACGGTGGAGATTGCGTCGCGTATATGGATGACCTGCACAGCGCCGCAGATCTTGCCCGTTCATCAAAGAAATCGACGGCCCACGCTTACTTGGAGTTGGAGCGTGCGCATGAACGTGACAGAGCCGGACCTGATGCACTGGGTTGGACTCAAACTTGTTAGGATCGAGTCGCTACAGTGCCAAGGGCTGGGTTTAGACCGGATGAGCTGACCAATCTCATTTAAATCCTCAAAAGTTTGACCGGTGCTTTAGAAATAGCAAATAAATTTGTAAAAATATGAAATTTTGCAGAATTGCTACTGGGATGATATATTCCTCAAATAAATTTTGAAAACCACTGTTTCTCAGTTTAAAATACATAAATAATTCATTTAAACCGAATTGGTTTATTTAAAGACAATTATTTTCCTCAAAGTCAAAATAATCTTTAAAAATTTAACAAAAATTATTTTTGGTCAAGATAATCCATTTAGTCTTTATTAAAAATACTTCCCGGTCTTAATACCAACATTGATTAGTATTTTCTTTTGAAGCTTCAAACAAGTTTCGGATTTTGATTAGAAAATGGAGGTTTGAGTTCGTAACAACATATCTAATGTTTCAAAATAAACAGTGATGCTATGAACAGCATCTTATTACTGTTTATTAAAGCTGAGGCTGTTACAGTGGTGAACCCATTTTAGGTTATCCACCTTGATTATCAAATTAAAGTTATCAAACTAAATGTATCAAACGTACGAAACACAACACCATGAAAAGAGAAATGGGGATTAACGGCCAAATAGAGAAGCAAATTAGACCGGTTCAAAGAGATATTCAAAAGGGATACTAATTCTACTCACAAAAAAGGCCCAAACATAGATTCAAACCCACCAGTTTTAATTGACTCAAAGAATCAAACATCTCTAGTTGAACTAATTCCACTCACAAAAAACGAACGAGTAACAAGAGCACATAATTTTGTAAACAAAAGGTTTAGAATTTACGACCGGAAGAACCTTGCCAACCTGAATCATCACAACATCGAAGCAACAATCTCATAGCAAATCAAAAGGTTAAAAAACGACTGTTTTCACAACAACAACAAAAAAACAGACGACTACAGTTTAGCCATTCCGGAAAAAAAAAACACACAATGCCATGAAAGATATATAAAAATGTGTTCCATGCTGCACATCTGCTTGCCCATCCATCCCTTCGGGGCAAAAAAAAAATTGGTTTTGCTAAACAACATTCGAAAGTTTTCTTTTTGTCAAAATAGTCGAATCTGCCCGGTATGTTTTGATATTTGCGTTTTTCTCATCTGATGAATTTGGTCCAAATTTATTATGTTTTTTTTCTTCAGAACATAACGGGTTCACCACATTGCTGTATTTTGTTGGTATAGAATTTTATTTCTTGTCTCTGTCTTTGTCATTGTTTTTGCTCAATCTTTCAAAGTGTATGTTAGATTTTTAATCAAAAATATGAGCTATTAAGACTTTCGAGAATAATTAGAGTGACAAGAACAAAAATTACATAAATAATTTATTGTAATGTATGTATAATGAAGGTGTAAATGAACTAAAATTTGATTGTTTTGAGTTGAGAAAACAGTCAAATCTTGTATATATGAACCCAAAAAAATCTTACTTGCACAACTAAATCATGTAAATAGACGTCCCCACGGCGTCAAAGAGATGCGTAGGAAATATATGGGCGGTTAGCGACAGAGGTCGGGTGCAATAGCAGCTGCACATGATCCGAGCCATCGAGATCTAACGGTGCAAATCAACGCTTATAGAGTGCAATATCAACAGGAACTTTGCTACAGCGATCAGTGCTACAGTGCTGGCTGATCTGATCGCTATATTTCTCATCCTGTTGTGCTGGTACAACTGCTTAACTTGCTAGTTATACCAGCAAATGCACAAGAGCCCTACGGTCATAGTTCTATACTGTTACCTGCTTGTACGGGTTTTTTGGAATGCATGAGTTTGGGCCGTTTGGCAGTAAACAACTCAATTCTAGCAAGAACACGACGAGACAGTGATCCATGCGTTTGGAAACTGGTCTTAATTTCTCGGATAATGCTCTGTCTCATACCTTCGAACCGATCGACTCTTATCGGACACTACTTTTCCATCTCTTCCCCTACCCTCATATGTCATATTTCATAGCCTCATCCTGGCATCCACTCCACTTAGATCCCAATTCAATCCCCACCCGCTCCTCTTCCTATGCTCCTTCCACTGTCCTCCTTCCACCCGCTTCCCATCCCCCTTCCGTCAGGATCCTCATCTCCGCGCTCGGCCTCCTCCGCCACCACACACCCCCGCCGCCCCGCACTCGGTCGCCACCGCGTCGGGCCCGGGCCATCTCCTCCGCCCTCAACCACCTCCTTCGTCGCGGTCGTCGTGACGTGCCCCGGTCCGTGCCGTGCCGGGCCGGGCATAGCACTGTGTGTGCAATTAGATCGCGTGACAGATCCAGACCCTCCGGTGACATCCAGAGCCTAAGGCCGAGCGTATCAACGCCGTCGTTGAGAGCGAGACCGGTGAGTTAGGTATTTGTTGCTGTTATAGGTTTTTTTTTGTTACAATATGTGATTTGATATGTTGCGGACTGTATTTTTTTATGTTGCAGTAACTAATTATTAAAATGAATTTTTTTTAGAATTCTTTTTAATGTTGCAATTGTTCTGCTGGTTGTTGCACAAACGAAATCAAAATGTTTCATAACTTACCCTCAAATGTTGAGCAACAAGTTGCTCTGCTGGTGGTTGAGATGAATTGTTGTAGGGGTTCTAATAATTTATTGCAATCCCCTCAGCCCTCCCCCCTACCCAAAAAAAATTGTTTTTTCAAAATATTGCAATCTTTAATTTTTAAGTAAATTTTGACAAGAATATGGATTCCCTCTCTATTTTTCAGGATTCAAATACTTTGTTGCATACGTTGATTTTTGTTTTTTTGTTGCATGCCTTGTCGGACATGTTACGCGAGATAAGCAGGAGCATGCCATGGGAATCCGGGCGCTAGTTGCGTCCTAGGTTCTTCTGTATCGGATAAATGACTGTAGCCACTAATATTGATAGATCATTTGAGCTCCTGTAAATAAATGCTCGATCGTATCCCCTCGAATTTTTTTTATTAATTAACCTTCTTTTGAATTTTATTTTAAAGTTAACCTCCGACGCACTTTATTTCAAATTTTGATCTCTTTAGTCACACCACCACCCATGACGTGACAAAATAACACTATCATGTCAGCCCATTTCTTGTTAAACTCTTGTTACACCACTGGAAGTGGTGTGACAGTGTTATTTGGCCACACCACAACCAGTGACGTGACAAAAAGTGCTATTTTAGGGACTTATCTTGGCGTGTGATAATGTTGTTTTATCACATCACTATCTATGGCGTGACTAAAGAGATTAGAATTGAAAATAAAGTGCATGGGGTTAACTTTAAAATAAAATTCAAAAAAAGTTAATTAATAAAAAGAAAAGTTCTATCCCCACCCCAAAACACTGTAACAGTGGGGCACATACAAATATCATCAGCAACAAAAATCAAAGTGTCAAGCCCATCCCTGATTCTGATCCTCTCCAAGTAAGAGAAAGGCGATGGATGACGCGGCATAAAAAAGCGAGAGAGCGAGAGACAGGAATCGAGTGCTACTATATCAGAGAAGCCAAAGCTTTTGGTAGAAGCAACACACATAAAAGAGGAAGCTTTACGACCAAGAGCAAGCAAAGGCAGAGCAAGCAAGGCCAGGCCGTTTCTTGCAAGAATCATTCATCGTCGTGACTGCCGCCGGCTCACTCCGGCACGAGCTAGCTAGCCTTCCGGGATGGGCGCGGCCGGCGGCGCTGGTAGGCCTGTATCGTGGAGGGCGGCGGCGGCGGCGCTGTGCCTGCTCCCGGTGGTCGTGTCGCTGGTAATAATCTGGCTGCCGCTGCTCTGCTGCGCCGTGGCTGCCGTCCGGTTCCGGCGAGTAAGGATGAGGAGGATACAGAGGTGCCGCGCCGGAGGAGGAGGGCCGGCGGAGAAGGGTGACGCCGGCGATCGGCTGCTGCTGCTGCAGAAGTACCTCGACGACCAGATGGAGCTCGTCGGAGCCGAGGCAGGGGAGTTCATCGATCCAAGAGAAGCGTAGCGAGGAAAGAATTCTTTCTTTCTTTCTTTCTTTCCTTCTTTCCTTTTTCTCAATTTGTAGCATGTAAATGTGATATGAGTTGGAGAAGCAAGGTGGGCTCGTTGGTTTGGAGCGGCGTGGTCCAACCGACCAGGGATCGAGCCTGGGGCCAGGCTCGGTCTGTGTGGTATCTCATCCGGGGTTGTTGTGTGGTATGAGTTGGGGTTTAAGATGGAGGACTGTGCTAGAGCACAGGGAGAGTTTTAGGCTCTCAGTCCGTCACAATTTGAGTGTTGCTCCTATGAGCGTCTTTAGAGATATGTTTTTTCTTCTTTACTGTGGGTCGGATGGAAGATAATCCGAACATTAAAAAAAATGTGATAGGAGTTGCGAAAGCAAAGGAGAATTTGTTTGTGTGTGTTGTGCTTGGAGAAACATCAAGAATTACAACTTTTTCCATAGCAAAAGGGAAAGAAAAGAAAGGAAGTTGGGCTTGCAATTTCTTTTGCTGTTGACTCGGCTGTTCTTGTTTTTAATGTGACTACTACCTTCCAGTGGTTGGTTAATGACGCCTTAATCAGTCTGCATTCAACGACTCACATCTCTTCATGAATGTCTCCTAAGCTACATGAAAGTTGAAACTTATCAAGATGAGATCAAACGATCATTGCTTGAAGCAACTTTTCTGCTGTTGTTGTTTTTAATTGATGAGATTATTTGGGACATTGCATTGCATTCTTTTGTAATGAATCGAGCTTTAAATCTGATTAATTACATCTAGTACTTGTATATTATATGCTATCCAGGCAACAGCAGTGAGTGTGCACACATGTGGCCATGTGGGGTTATCACGGTGAAGCTGGCCGTTCGGCCGGCGTCGTCTGCTGCGGTTTTCCCAGCTGGGTGATGAGTCTCCGCCGCCCGATGATGCTGATTAACCTGTGGCGCGCTCGTGGTACATTCCACAGCAGTAGTAATAACACGAGCGCATGACAAATTAATCAGGATTGTAACTAATGGGGATGCATTAACCATGCATTAAACTCTTGCTCGATTCGGCTAGTTTAGTCAAGTGCGTTCGATCTGTACTCTTAACTGAACTCAGATGTCTCTCTCTCTCTCTCAGCTGTGTCTACTGCAGTCAGTGCCAGTGTAGCAGTGTCTAATTATCTCTTTTGAGTTCGAGTGAGTGACTCGTATTCTAATCAACTGTGACTTAGAAAGTGTGCTACAGAGATTTTTATATGAATCATATTAGAATTCCTATTTTTGTTTGAAATAGAACTAAGAACACTATATAAAATCATAAGGGATGGTCGTGGAGAACACAAGTCATAAATCAATTCATTCAAAGAAAGAGGTATACGAGATGATTGGAGATTATGTTATTCTTTAGTACTAGATTCTTGTATAGCGCAAAGATTCAAGGTCCTAAAAGTTTCGAGAGAGTTGCAAGAGAGCGATAATCAATTGCACTTTTTTGTAGTCGTGTTTAAAGAATTTACGATTAACTTCATCAAATCTTTATATCTCATCGCGATTAATTTGGCCAAGTTATTTGATTCTCTCTACAAAATTTATCACTTCGTTTTCTATGCCATCGTTTCTCTGTACTTTGATCTAATCTAGGGCTACGGCGTACAAAGGAGTATAAGAGTATAACATAGTCCGTAGCAGCAGACTAGATCTCTTTACGGGTCGTCCTGCACTGCAGTCTGCAGTCTGCAAAGGTTCGTTGGACGGCGAGGAGGATTGAAGAGGCGCCACGCACCGACGCACAACACACGCGGACTCTGCTGCTGTCCCCCAGACCTCCAGTGCTACATCACATCACGATTCAACCGTGTCCTACGGTAAGACTACGCGGCGGAGTCAGCAATTCAACTATCGGCAGCATTACTGTATCAAAGATAGTTGGTATTCTCTTTTACTTATCGGGTTTCACATGGCTGGCGTCGTCTTCTCAGACACGTTCGTCAATGTCGGATGTTATTTTTCAATTTGCACATTTTTACATTGTTATTCAACAAATTTTCCCTTTTTTATGTTCTTTCTGCATGTACTCAATTCTAAATAAAACGTTTAGTTTGCTTCTTCTCGCCAAACCATGTGAACTCGACGCAAATAATCATGACAATGGAGCTATCGACTTGTCAGCACGAAGGAACGGTACATAGTCCTTTAAAATGAAATGCACCAGCCCAGGACCAGGAGGCAATAATTTACTTGTACAGACAGATGCTAAAATCAGGGTAAAAAATTGATGTGCATTTCCATGATCATTTCAAGACCTGTGTGCTGTAAGAGCATCTTGACAAAATACGAATTGATCAGAGCTAGATGAAATGCAATAACAAATAATTTGATGATATATCTGAAAACTATTTTCTTTATATGGTTGTTAGCCGTTCTTTTTGACATATACACTGAGGAGGCAGGTTGTCGCTTGTCAAGAGCCCTCTGTGGAACATGTTCATATCTACTAGTCACCAAGCCAACTTCGCAAATCTCCTCTCTACAACCTACAGACAATTTCCGACGGAGATTGCTATATGGTGGACTACCTACAGATTACAAAGTGTACAAAATGCCTACTCCCTGACGTGTATGTATGATAAGCCTATATCATTCCATCTTGCTGACACATGCAATCAGGCATTGGGAAGGTGTATATGGAATCGTTAGGTTTCCTGAGTGCAGTTCCCCTCAGGTCACTGTGGTGTAGTATTTCCTGCATGTGGCGCTTGAATCGATCCCATCTGCAGTGAGAGAAAGAGTTTAATATAGTCCTAAAGCAACTTATGCCTTAACAAAGATGGCAAGATCAGATCATGTGTGAAGGTCAACTCAGAGGTGTTACAAATTGTTAAAAGCACTACCAGAGGGCAACGAGTGTATGCAGATAAATTCAAATATAGGTTGTTGGAAGAATAACAAGGGCAACCATAGCCAAAACGGGCCAGTCTTGGGTCAAAACATATTGTTTAAAGCAGTTGGATTTGGTATTTAAAAAATCCAGCAGACGGTCAAAATGGAAACTGGTTCGGTGCGATTGTCATGGAATGACTGTCAGTGACAAATCAGGTTCTTTCTAGGTTCATTATTTTTTGACTAAGACCTTCCTAGATTCATTGACCACTTACACATGTGCATACTTAGTTAATGTATGATGGCAACTCAAAACTGACCTGATATTTGGATCGTCGAAAGATAATACCAGCTTCCGTTTGTCTGGTTTTATTGTCTTTGCATTCCCTCCAAACAGGTAACGCCTGTGCCCCATCAGAAAGTGAGGGAAGTTCCCCCCTTGAGTAGTCACAAACACTCCACTCTGAACACATACAGAGTAATCTAACGCCGCTAGTTGAGATGAGTGCCCCTACAGATAAAAGGTTGGTGAATGGGAGATAATACATCATGTAGAACAATATTTCTAATCCTACTTCTGTCCTCAACTTAAATATAAACAATGTGAAATCCAATGTGAAAATGGTGAACAGTTTCATGCATGCATATTCATTCAACAGTTAGAAGAACATCGCAATGTCTAGGGCAAACAACACCTCAAACTCAGCAAGCTCTTCAGGCAAAGCAAGAGTGTCCTTCGTCGCTAAAAGTGGGAACATCTGGCGAAGAGGAGCCATGTATTTTGCAGCATTGTATATTTTACCAGAAGCAACGTAGAGGGAGGTGGTATTGTCAAATCCCATACCCCGTAGCATCATACCAACCTGAAAAAAAAAATCATTCAGTGAGTGCCTTATCTCAGTAAACTTTTTTACATACTTAAAATGCATCTAAAAAGTAAACTTAATGAATGCCACAGAAATTACAGGTTGTAGTAACAACCTTAAGCACACTCTGTAATTAAATATAAAACAAGCAAGTAGAAATAAGATAAAACAAGCCAGACGTTTTCTGAAGTAATAACGTGAAATAGTGAATGCAGAAATAGTGAATGCATGTTCCAGTGCACATGTGCTACTGTCTGTCCAACACAACAATGCTTGAATCACATGAGATTATCTCCTAAAAGGTTAAAACATGCCTAGACTCCAACAATTTTTACAGTAGACAAACAAACAGAGACAAAAAGGAAAAGAAGGGATCAAAACCTCTAGAGGAGTAAGAGGACATTTTCCATCCCTTCTGTTTGCCTCAGGATTTATCACTCGACCAGGTCGACGAAACTTCCCTCTCCAGCTTCTTTCACGAGCATTTTCCATTTCAATTTTCTCCTTCCAGCCACCATCATACATACAGCATGAAAAAGCTACCATATCCTAAACAGTGTGCACAGAATCTTAGTAGGATGGAAGAAAACATTTCATCTCAGTAGGATAGAAGCAAACATTGCAATTGTTAAATTGCAAGAATGAGTGCATTAAAACCTCTTCGAAGCGAAGATGCACCGAGACATACTTCCCACCAGTCAAAGAGCTCTTTTTTATCATTCGGTTAACCATATCCTCTGCAAGAGTTCTTATTGGCTCTGTAAATCTCAATGCCTGGTAGTTTACCAAACACCTCAAGGCCTGGATATTCGATGGAACTGACTGAGCTAATCTATTTGAGAATGGGGCGATGCGCACAACCCTGCACGGAATAGCAAAATAAAATGAAGCACATGCCTTGGCTTTTTCACAGTTCAATCAAGTTCTCTCTCTTTTTTTGTGGGGTGGGGTGCGTTTACCATACCCTAACTCCAGCAGTTTCGGAAGCACCTTCTGCTTATAGTAGTTTGGAGATGAGTAAGCTTTAGTTCTCAGATTTGGTATGCTGCTAATATTATGGTTGAAGCGCAGTAAAACATCTTCTGGAAGTTCCTTCACAACTCTTACATGTTCTCTGAGTGTCTCAATAAAATGATCTTCGTCAAAAATATCACCAAATATGCTGAAAAACAAAACATCAGGTAAACATGCTATCCTGCTGCAACTGATCACTAAAAAGTTAACATGTGCACGGCATAAATGGAAAGTAAAATAATATAGATGAGAACACCAAATGCTACTACAACCAGATAGGAACTTTGCATACAATCAAGAGGTGTAACTTTAATGTGATGTGACCTGTAAAATTACACCTGCTTCAATCTTTCATTGAAAAAGTTAATAGCATTTGTTGGAAGAGAAAAATGTCATCTCGAAGGATCTGTAAAGGAAGTACAGAACCTATACCAATGATCGCTTCTCAAAGTAGAATGTCAAAAAGAAAATTTTGTGGTTTACTGGTAACAACAGTGAACTTTAGAACTTAAATGAACTGGACACTAAAGCAAGTATTTCCCAAGAATAGACAGCTAAAAGTAATTGCAATTCTATGTGACAATTGCTCCAGCCAGGCAGATGCAGAAAAAAATGGCATTCTTTATTGTAAGCAAAGAAAGCAATGAGCAAACAAAATAGTTACCTAGGATCACGCCAAACGCTATTCAAATGAAATATTGGGATCACAAGAGTTGCATTAAGCAACTTGGCCACAGCAACTGCGTCGCAGATCTGCATTGAAAAACCTGGTTAATAATTACTTGGCATAGCGTGAAGATTAAAGAACTTTACAAATATAAAAGATTGCACACAGCTAATGTTAGAGATCACAGCATCATTCAGAAACTTTCAGGTGAGAAGAATATATTTGCAACAAACTCATATATGCATGCTGATGAATTAAAAAGGACGATTTATGATATCTTGGATGGATAAACAACTACAGGCCTACCAAGAGAGTACTTCAGACTAGTTTGGCCAGGTTCTAGACAGCAGGGGCTTTACATAAATAATATATGAAACTAATTTGAAATATACAAACTTTATGGTTCTGCATCTCAAATGAAATCTTTTTTTTTCAGGACAAACTCTAGTCTAGTGCCAACCCCCTATTTTCCAACACAATGTTGTTGAATAAAGCTATCTCAATTGAGTGACAGTGTGACACTAACGTGACTCTCCAAGTTATTTTAGTGGCGCACCATAATATGCATATGGCACTGGACTTTACAATAAGATATTAGCAATGGTATATCTACTCAGAACATGACCGTAACTTTATTAAAAAGAATGATCCTGAAACTTACAGAAAGACGCTGTTGATTCAAACCACCATTTGCTTCAATTATGAGATAGCCATTTGAACGCAGCAACTCTGCAAAGAACCAAAGCGTGATTCAGACCATCAATGTTAGCGTAAATCTCATCTTCCAGTGCTTACACAAAAGTACCAAAGAGTAGCCTTCCAGCGGGCACATTTGGCTTATGAAATCATAACAAAGGTTTCAAAGTGGAACCTGATTGAATCAGCCTCTTGTGGACACAAGGCATCCAAAGCTCCCCAGAATTTTGATAATGTGATGTCATTAACTACACAATACCAAGACAAAACTATTATTTTAACATGATTGTTGATAAGAGCAGATAAGCAAAAGCTGATAAGAGCATAAATAGGCAAGGTAGTAAAGTAAGCTAATCTAGATGTGAACATGTTGCACGGGAAAGTCCTCAGGACTGATCTAACAAGTTGGTTCCTCCTGTCGAACATGTTTCCCTACCACTAGTATTATAATTTTTTGGAGCATTCTCAGACTGATTTAACAGTGAAATTGAAAAAAAAGATAGTTACTGACGGAACTCACAATCGAAGCCCTCATCAAGCATAAGATTTGTCATCCAAAAGCTAGTTTTTCCTTCCTTTGGAATCTCAAAAGATATTTACTTACAAACAATACGTTCTTTGTTTGGCAAAGCAGAGGTATGTAACAGTTTGTTGCTTAAAAGACGGCCAGCAAATTAGTACACAGGAGTACATCTAATCACGAGCATAGCAGAAGGAAATGCGCAAGGCACGTGAGCTCACGGAATGCATCGTCTATAACCGAGTGGGGTAGGAATCAAGAACCAAATATTGTTTGTGCTAAAAGTCTAAAACTCACATCAATAACACCAGCTCACGAAACAAGAACACATTGCGCATCCCTCCCGTGATAAATCAGAGCAAAAACACCAAAAGGATCCCGAATATTTCGCCTACGAGAGTATCCTGTGCATTGCAAAGCCTAAAGAACTAGAGGAAACCAACCAAAGAAGCAGCCAAGAACCAAGCAAGAACCCAAAATCTCCCCAAAGAAGCTGCGAAGAGCTGACCTTTCCCACAAAAAGAACCAAGAAACACGCTAATCGCAAGAACTAGAGCACCCACCATGCTGCGACGCCATGAAGCGGAGACGGCGTCGGCGGAGGTGGTGACCGAGGCGGATGTGCCGTCGTAGCGCATGGCCGGCCAGAGCCGCTCGAACACGAGGTGGCTGCGGTACACCGATCCGGGAGGCGGCGGCGGCGGCGCGGGAGCGCGCCCACGCCGCCGGAGCGTGGCCACCGTCACGCCTGCTCGGCCGCCGCGGACCGAACCGCCCCCGCCAAGCACGAACATGAGGAGCCCCGCCGCGTAGGCCAGCGCGAGGAGCAGGACGACCGTGGCACGCCGCCGCCCCCCGCGCCCTGCCCGTCGAACGGCCTTGGCTCCGCCGCCGCCGCCGCGCATTGACGGCGCCACGGGCATCGGTCAGCGGCGGCGCTCTCGTGGGATCATGTGAGCTCGGGGAACTGTGGTGAGGTGGCGTCTTGGCGACGCCGAGCTTTAATGCAGTAGGAGGAAGACGAGAGAGAGAGGATGGAAGCAAACAACGGCAGCACGAACTGGAGATGAGAGTGTACTGAAACGTGGCTAATATATCATTGCTTTCCTCGGGCCACACAATTTAACTACGTCTAGTCCGGACAAGGGCATATATAATGGTACAAACAACAGGTATCTATATCAGCCATCTATATCACCTATAGACAGTACTAAAGACGACTCATATAATAAGTTGTCTATATAAGATCCCACAATCTTTTAGTTTTTGCTTGAAAAAAATATTTATTATAGACAACAACTCATACAATGGTGTTTTGTGTTGTCTATAAGGGTTTTATAGACTATCTGTTGCATGTTAGACGGTTTCATTCTCTCTCCTTGTTCTCTCTCATTCACGTCATTAAAAATCTTACGTGGCAAAGATTATAGACTACTGATGTCACCCACTGTACATACCGTAAACTGTTGTAATTAATTTATTTGTCATTAATTCGTTGTAATTAATTTATTTATACCTAGTCGTAGTTAAATATTGATAATTAATTAGTCATAATTAATTTAGTTATACTTAATTAGTCGTAGTTAGTTAGTCTAAATAAATTAGTCGTAATTATTACTTCTAAATTAATAATACAACCTGATTTCATACGTCCTGGTTTCAGTGCTTAACTAATTTATGGTGCATATGATAATACAACGTATGATTTAATATGACAATAAATTTTTGTTACGGGTGATAATACATAGAAAGTCAGGCATACACGGAAAGTGCATGATTTCATACACCCGATTTCATGTGCCCTCTTTGGAATGTGAGTTTTTGGCTTTTTTGAAATGTTAATTTATTAGTTCAAACTGTTAAGGATTACGGCATGTTGTTAAGTAGACACTGATTAGGTATCTTGACATGTCTAACCCATCTGATCCGTCCCGTACAAGACTGTCGCCAAAAAAAACAAACAAGTTTTGCATGTTCGACGTTACCTACAGCCACAACAACACAATGCATATGTTAGTAGTAATTCACTATTCTTTACTATACACAATCAAATAAATAGATTGCACTATTTAGTCTATATTTTCCAACCTCTCCAAAATAACTACGCTTTAGTAATCCTTATATACAAATTTAACCTAAACACTGTATAATAAAACTACTAAATTTCTAGAAAAAATAGTAATCCTTACGACTAACTATGTACGGCTAATTTATTTGGACTAACTAACTAGACTAATTAATTAAAAATATTTAATTGTGGCTAATTAATTATGAAAATTACTAGTACTTAATTACAACTAATTAGTTACAAATAAATTAATTATGACTAATTAATTACGAATAAATTAATTACCACAGGAGGCATCTGTGCTAGGGGTTACAACTAAATCATGTGGACAAGAGAAGTCCCCTTCCCTAAGACACGGACTTGGGAACTCCCCTTCTTGGGGCACGAATTTGACACATCCTTCGCTGACAGGTCTGTGGTGTTATTTTTTGTTTTAATCTTCGGATAGAATTAGAGTTGCTATTTCACGTATAAACAGTGTTATATTAGAAGAAGAAAAACTCGTCTGCCGAGTGGCAAATGACTGTGCAGATACGTATCAAGGTGTGATAAGCAAGATTGTTGTGTTGGGCACTTTTTGTCATTGCATGGGGCTTCCTGTTTGTGGTTTTGGTGCACGTCTGGTTAGTCAAATCGATCTTCATACTTGTGGTACAATTTGGTTAGAAAATGAGACTAGGGCAGGTGGGTAAGGATGACTAACAAAAGCCTGCCATGCCACGACGCTAGACACGAGTAGTCAGCGTGCCTAAGTTAGGTATGGCAAAGTTTGGTACTAACAGGTCATATATATAATAGGCTTATGCCTATAACCTTTAAATTGACGGGGATGAAAGAGGATAAATAAAGAGAAATGTATTGTTTAAAATTCTGTAGTCGATTATAGCATCAGAATAAAAAAAATATTAAAAGATTGTATGTTGTCTATAATCATGTAGCCGACTGTAGCACCACAACCCATTGTATGAATTATCTTTAGTGCTATTTACAGATGATATGGAGAGTTGTTATAGACAGCAGCTGTATGTACCATTGTACATACCCTTACGTAGGCATCATTACCAATCTAACTAGTACAGTAATTAGCAAGAAACCTCCTCACAAGAATAGCATGTAAGAAACCTAAAATGATGAGTTTTTGCCGATCGTACAACCCCCACCCCACCCCACTCCACTTGGCTAAGACGATAGTAGTGTACTGCCATAATATTTGAAGTCGGAAGTTGTACATCCCAATTTTCAGGATAAATAAAGAGAAATATATTGTTTAAAATTCTGTAGTCGATTGTAGCATCAGAATAAAAAAAACATTAAAAGATTGTATGTTGTCTATAATCATGTAGCCGACTGTAGCAGCACAACCCATTGTATGAATTGTCTTTAGTGCTATTTACAGATGATATGGAGAGTTGTTATAGACAGCAGCTGTATGTACCATTGTACATACCCTTACGTAGGCATCATTACCAATCTAACTAGTACAGTAATTAGCAAGAAACCTCCTCACAAGAATAGCAAGTAAGAAACCTAAAATGACAAGTTTTTGCCGATCGTACAACCCCCACCCCACCCCACTCCACTTGGCTAAGACGATAGTAGTGTACTGCCATAATATTTGAAGTCGGAAGTTGTACATCCCAATTTTCAGGAGTTTTTGAAAATTTTCACAATTAAAAATAACCATTTGGTTTTGTTGAATTTCTAAAGCTTAACTTGAGATTTCATAAATTTAAAGCAATTTAATATGAATTACTCAAACTTCAATTAATTCGAATTTGGTTTATTCTGAGTTTATTGGAGTTCTCTGGTATTTAAACCCCCCCCCCTTTTTTCTCTCTGTTGTTCCGAATTCCCGCCGACCCGCTCCTTTCCTCCGCTCCACCCTTTTGGTTTCAACTAGCCTCCTGGTTTCGACCGCCTCTCGGTTTCGTCCGCCTCTCGGTTTCGACCAGCCTCTTGGTTTCGACCGCCTCTTGGTTTCAACCGCCACTCGGTTTCGACCAGCCTCCTGGTTTCGACCAACCTCTTGGTTTCGACCGCCTATCGGTTTCGACCAGCCTCCTAGTTTCGACCACCTCTCGGTTTCGACCAGCCTCCTGGTTTCGACCAACCTCATGGTTTCGACTGCCTCTTAGTTTTGACCGCCTCTCGGTTTCGACCAGCCTCCTAGTTTCGACCACCTCTTGGTTTCAATCGTCTCTCGGTTTCGACCAGCCTTCTGGATCGACCAGCCTCTTGGTTTCGACCGCCTCTCGGTTTTGATCAGCCCTTTTGGTTTCGACCGTCGCTCGATTTTGACCAGCCTCCTGGTTTTGACTGCCCCTCGGTTTCAACCACCCTCACCTCGGTGTGTGTTCCTCTCTCTTTTTCCCAGCGTCGTGCGCATTAGATGCCGTTGTCTCCACCACGCCATGCACATTAAATGTCGTCTGCGCATTAAGTGTCGTCATCTCTGCATCGCCACCGCGAATCCCGTCGCTCCATCTTGTCACCCGGTTCCCTCCTTTTTTTCTCTATAAATAGAGCACCAGGGAGTCATTTGCCTCCTTTTGCTTTCCCCTCAACTCTCCCTATTTCTCTCGCTCTGTTTCGTCGTGCTTCGAGTTTCGCCATTGCCGACTGGAGCTTGCGCCGTCTTCAACCTCCTCGCTGCCGAAGAGTTCACTAGAGCCCGCACAGTCTTCGACCTCCTCCAGCCTCTCTCTCGGTCTCGGTGAGCTCCCCGTGCCCTGTTCTCTCGCATCCTTCTTGCGACTATGTCAAATAGTCGCATCCTTTTTGCGACTATGTCGAGTAGTCGAATCTCATTATGACCACCTATAGTCGAATCTCCTTCCAACCAGGTAGTCGAACCTCCTTCCGTGAGCTCGTTCGAGCTCCGATTCGAGTGATTCAATTTCTAAATCCATCTAAATTCAGTACCTTTCTTTTGGTTATAGCTTGGTTCTTTTTTTATTTTATTTGGATTATTTTATTTATTCGGCTCTTTTCGCACGTATAGATTCCAGCGTTTCCGAATAGTTCTTGGACCCGGTGACCTCGACCAAAGCATCTCAACTCTTCAACGAAGGCAAGTCGTAGACCTTTGATCATGTCGTACCCAGTTTATAAAATTATATTATTTTATATCAACATGTATGGCTAGTTGTATGAAAATGGTTTTGAAAGTAGTTAAATACCTACTTGTCAGTATGACTCCTTGAATAATTATGAACGACATGTTGGCATGTACCCTTAGACACCATAGGTTGGGTAATCTTAGTTGGACAATATTGTAATACCAATATGGGTGTGTATTTTGCTTAGTCTTGCTTTAGTTATGCGATGGTCTCTCAATCACATGATTCAAATATGATAAATTTGACTTAATGATATATGGAATTATGGCCGAGCCACTGTTGAAAAAATTTGTTGTACCGTGGCAAGGGTTGCCATTTGATTGGGTTGAACCAAAAATAATTTCATACTCAAGCGAATGATCGTGCAGTAAAGCGGGTGCGGCAAGCACATTAGGATGAGGATGTTTCGCCTGAACAGCCACTAAGAACTTAACTTTGTGCGCTATTGATCTGGGCCTTACCGTGCAACCACATGTCCAGGATGGGGTGGACTTGGCTGAATAATCAGTAATGTTTTGAGTCGATCCTGTTTGGGTTGATAAGTGACGCAAAAGGGGGTCGGGACGGCGAATCCGTAGCGAGCAGGACAGAGTCAAAATAGAGCTTGGTAAAGGCCTTGTGATAATCTCTTAGTCGCGCACCTTGGAAGTGTGTGGGCGGACAGTATAAGATAATTATCTCTTGTGGATCAAGTTGTACAATCTCTGCAGAGTGTATAACTATTCAAATAGCCGTGTCTCCGGTTGTAGGACCGGAAAGGCGCCTAGAGGGGGGTGAATAGACGCTTTCTCTATTTTTCACCTCGATCTAACTCAACACTACTTTCACTCCAATAGCTATAAAAGCTATGAAGATCTGTATACAAGCACAGTGGATGACTTGTGTTGAATCCGATCAGACCCCGAAGCAAAAGACCCAAAACTCAGAGTTCAAACCCTCGAGCCTTGGCTCGACCGACGTCTATCGCAGGTCGATCAAGGCGGCTCTTTCTGATCGACCGAACTTGACCGTAAACAAAGGTCGACAACCCAAAACCAAAACGAAAATCGGTCTAACTTTTGATCTACAAGACCAAACTTGACCAAATTTAGAACACACATTCTTAAAGATATTAGGAACAGATTCCAAGCAACGATAGAGTAGATCCACGTCAAAGATTCAACATTTTTCCATTTGAACGAAGATTGGTTCAAAACCGGGCAAGAACGAAAACTTGATCCAAACACTTGCTCGTAGGTGATTGATGATCAAGATGATCCTAGATGTATTGCCACATGTCACAGCAAGGTAGATTGGGGCAAGAAACCAACAGAGAATCTAAGGATCAAAGAAAGGCCCAAAATCAAGAAATAGAGAGCAAGAACAAATAGGAACTCAACTTTGAGAAATCTTGCATAGATTGATTCGTGGTTGTTGCTGGTTTACAGCCACTCCCTCAAGGAGGACAAAGCTCACAACATGAGCACTCCAATCAATCCATCCTCTAGAACCCTAACCTCTCCATCTTCTCTCTAAGCCCTAAAAGCCAAACTAGGGTTAACACCATGAATGGTTTTTTTTTTGGTTTGCTGTCCAGCACACCCCCTATTTATAATGGAGACTAGGATCTAGAGAATATTCCACTTAAGGCACCTGTTAAGCCCACACACAAATGGGTCACACATACGCACGCGTTTTAAAGCATCGTCTTCATCTTCTCTTGACCTAAACCGCTTTTCCACGCACCGTCTTGCGCCGTGGCTTAGCCAAAAGGTTATCAAGGAGGTATTTGGTGAAATTACCAAAATACCCCTTCTCGATCCTTCTCCGAAGACGAAGTCCAATCTTGGTGAAGCACTCTTCTGCTTCGCCAAGTGTAAGTTGATCAATGGCTCTCATCATGTCTGTAGGATCAAGGATAACCGACTAGAGGGGGTGAATAGGAGGTTTTTAAACCTTTTAGCAAATTAACAATTTAGGCCAATTAACAACTTAGTCTAAACAAGTTACACTTCTAGCTAAGCAATTCAATTACAATAAACAAGCTAGAAATATAAGTGCGGAAGAGTAAAGACTAGAAATAACCACAATGAGACAACGATGTTTTCCCGTGGTATCGAAGACTTGCCGGTCTTCACTAGTCCACGTTGAGGAAGCTTGACCACTCAAGCCGGCTCCACGAATTAAGTCTTCCCTCGATCACTATGGTTGTTTTTCCTCCGCTCCGGAGATGGTGAACACCGAACCACTCAAAACTTGCACCGGGCCTCTTCACAATCTTCTTGAAGAGATCTCCGTGCTTGACCGCCAAGCCGTCTAGAAGTGCGGCAACACTCCAAGAGTAATAAATCACCAATCTTCGCTTGACGTTACTCAAGTGCAAAATGGATCAACTAGAATGAATGCACTTGAACTCCCTCTCAATGAATGCAAGAGTGAATTGGGGAGTAGAATGAATGCTCAATGCTCACAAGGGTCTATAGATGATAAATGAGCTGTGTAACCACCACCTTGAGCAGTTGGGGAGGTATTTATAGCCTCCACCAACAAATCTAACCGTTGGGGAGAAGTTCCTAACTTTTCAATAAATCCGAACAACCATGAAGACAACTTATGGTACAACCGCTTTCGAACAAAGCAGCAGTAACGGCTCTTTTAAACGCATTTAATGCACTGACATAGCCATTGAATTGAGGAGCGGTACGACCACCGGCAAAGCTCCGGTTCATCCGATATCAGGGTTTTCGCACAGCTGAAAATGCAAGCTCTCTGGAATTTTACAACCGCCACATTACAATCGGAACGACCGAAGTGCGGTTCATCCGATTCAGAAACCGGAACGACCGATTCTCAAGAGAGGTTTGCTGAGTGAAAAACACACGTTCTGTTTTTATACTACCGCCATATAAATTTCGGAACGACCGAAGTGCGGTTCATCCGATTCAGAAACCGGAACGACCGATTCTCAAGAGAGGTTTGCTGAGTGAAAAACACACATTCTGTTTTTATACTACCGCCATATAAATTTCGGAACGACCGGTGTGCGGTTCATCCGATTCAGAAACCGGAATGACCGATTCTCAAGAGAGGTTTGCTGAGTGAAAAACACACGTTCTGTTTTTATACTACCGCCATATAAATTTGAACGATCGGTAAGTGGTAGTACACATGGCGCCCAGACAACCAAGATCATGCAGTACAACCTCTGAAATACCTGTGGTACTACCAATTTCAGAGTAAAAGCACAGTAGGCTTTCGAATTCAAATGCAAGTCCAATTTTGAATGCATGCATGATCCTAAATTGATCCATATAGCACAAGAACAAGCTATCAAGCTACTAGTCGTGATCCCTCTTAATAGTACGGCATTTAACCTATAATCCGGTCTACCAACCAATTCGCCTAAGACCGGTAAATTACAAAAAGGATCCTAGACTATTTGTACCTTGTCTTTAAGCCTTGTAGATCTCCATATTATCCTTTAGCATACATATTTACTTCAACATGTTCATCAATGGGATTAAACCTTGCACATACCTAATAAACACGTTAATCCCGTATTCACATATTATCATTAATTACCAAAACCATTTTTAGGAGCCTAGATGCTTTCAATGTCGGCAAGTATCTCCCGTCCGGCTCCCACCGAAACCACCATGGCACTTGCAACGACCCCCGCGCCGCTTGATCCAATCCGTCACACCGAACTGCCCGTTCAGTCACCTTTGTCCAATTTGTGCCATGCTTGAATCCATTGACCACACCTGGCATTCTTGATCGTTCTGAACCCCAGCTCTCCAAGCTTAGTCCCGATCATCCTCGTCGTTGACCATCATTGACCTCCAAGCGTCCTACACAACAATAGACAAAGAAATCGATTCCGGGAACAAGTTCTTCACAACTTGATCCACGTTAGCGAAAACATGCATTATGCAACACATATGCACTGAAGCCCATGAACTTGACCTATCCCAAAGCCAAAACTCCAAAAAGGCCGATGAACAGCATAAAATTCGGTCAGACCGCTATACAAAGGCCGGTCAGACCGCACCAGGCCGGCCTGACCGCTATCAACACGCTGGTCTGACCGCTCCAGTTTTGACAGCTTTTTAACTTAGGCGAAAACGCGTGATTCAACAAACCAACAATGCCATTGCCAATTGTATCATCATCCTAAGATCATGCACATATCCCCATGATATCCACACCGTTTATAGACAATGCCCTGTGATTTCACACGAGGGGTAGATTTTCTCAAAAATGTTGGGTTGGATGGTTACAAGTTGTTGGTTGAGAAGTGAACAGGGTGTTCACGAGTTGTTTGGGAAGTGAACAAAGTGATCACGAGTTGTTTCAAAGAAACTTGATTACTTATGTAATAATCTTTCGAATTTTGTTTTACAATCTACTTACTGTATTTACTGTCAATACTGCTTTCTGGAAATTAAACATAAAACTATCATTGTCAAGCCTTGCATGAATACTATTTGCACACTGTTCCCTGTGAATTACTTAGTACTTTAAGCACTTACGACTTTGCGCCATTTGTTAATCAGACACCGAAGAAGACCCGGGGAGCGCCAAGTTCTATGAAAAGGAGTACTTCGAAGACTATGCGAACTAAGATACGTTCTTCACTCAATTGTCTGTGGGTATATCAGATGGTTTCCATGAGCTTATTTTATTCTGCTGCAAGTTTATTTTGGTCATATATCTGGTTATGGACATGGTCGTGGACCTGGTCATGACTTCAGCTCTGCGTGGCAAGCTGTGTAAAACATTGACCATAAGGTCTTTTTGTTGTTAAGTATTATTAATTTGTCTGCTTTATTAACTATTTCATTGTAGGGATATGATTTTATCTATGTTACAACTATGTGGACTAGCTGCTGATCTAAAATTAGTTTAGAATACACAAAGAGCATTGGAGTTGTATATCCGGAGTCCCGACAAAAGTCTCAACACACATGAACATCCAAAGTTCACTAGCACAGGAAACCAGACTGTGTAGCGGAGCTCCCGATGAATCTCTTTCCGGACGGTTTTGGATTACAGATGATACTGTTTCAACGGTCTTCGTTGTCGGTGGAAAAAGCTCCTTGCATCGAAGTAATTTACGGTGCAGCTAGGAGTGATCCTGACCCGGCCGCTACAGCAGATCAGCTCTAGTTCATTAAAGAGTACTGGTCATCTCTCAGAAAACACCGTTTGCGACTCTGCAGTGCTACAAAGGTACTACAGAGAGGGTCCAGTGGTGTTCAGCTCAGAATCGATCAAATCCGACAGGCAGGAGTGGAAGCAGCACTAATCTCCCCTACCCATCTTACCAAAATCAAAGGTGGTCACTGCCTAATAGATTATCCATGGCAATTGCAACTGCTGCAGCATGCTGATTTGGCACGTGGATGTATTTAACTTATTCGGCCTATCTGGAACCTGGGAAACTTTTGATAGCGCGTCACGTGGGATTTTCATATGAATTTCATATAGAGCAGCAGTAGCAGTTTAACTCCTGTAGAAATTCAAGCAAATTATAGGTTCCAAACATATGATCACTCGCTTAATAGTAGTATAAGTTAGACCATCTCCAATATTGTGTTTTAGCCGGTTCAAATAAAAAGAGAGAAGACATTGAATCGATTTAATACATTGGAGGGATCGATTCCAATAAAAAAAATGCATAGAACTGAACTCTACTTAGGAATCGATTCAAAGCATTAAACAACTCATATGAACATTAAATAACTACATAGAAGAAAGTGCGTTTGAGAGATGATATTATTATTTTGTGGTTTTTTAATGTAACGTAGATCCCAGTTATTAGTAGGAATCGATTTAATATATTAGAGAAAAATAAACTTAGTTCCTAAAATATTTACGTGGTATAACTTTAAATCGACATCGGTTCAATACACCAAAATACTCTTAGAACATCTTAATTAAATATGGCTGGCCCTCGCTTCAAAGAGGGCTCGACCCCCTGCGCCTTTTGTGCTCCCGGGTGTTGGGTTTTTTTGTTGTTGGAGGGAGCTCAAGACTACTTGAAGTCACAATCCAGAGAAGTCTTCTTCAGAGTTCACATACAAAAATGGAGAGCAATAGATTCGGCACACTAACCGACAATGATGTGACCAGCTATGACTTACATAGCGTGTCTATGTGTGTTTGACTTCTACAAAGCGTCACAAGACGAAATTCAGATTGAGTAGAAATATCAAAAACTTAATGACTGTTTCGTCCCTCTAAAGACACTGATTATTCTATACTGATACAATTGTTTTGTGAACTTATACAATTGGGAGCAGAGGTGATGGACAACTACTGTGCTACTGGCTTTCTTCGAATCCTCATTCCCATCACATTTGTACAACCAAAGAATGCCATATAAGTAATCTTTCGCAAAACTAATGGCTTAGGCATGCCAAACCTTTGCTGAAATAACAGAATGATTGATTGCTTGCCTGGCTGATTTTGTGTCCAGTTTCTTGTTTTGACACCCATATAATTTAACAAGAAGTATTGCAGTGTTGATTTGGTTGGTGCTATCTACCGGTTGATATCATTTTTTTGGAGCTGAATCACCTGCCGCCGCCGCCGCCGCCGCTCTACTGGCAATGAACTCAACTGCTCCGGTGTCAACTGCAAGACTAGTTGCAAAGTGCCGATTCTGCCTCGGCAGTGATCTGCTGGAAGAGAAAAATTGCCTCATGAATGACGGTTATTTAGAAGGACGCGACACCGTACGTCATGCCACGATGTCCGATTTCGCACGATGTTGTTCAACCGTCCATCTTACATGTGAACGAACCTCCTCCCGAATGCAACAAATCATCAATAAACATGCAACATGCGCAACCCCAGTCGCAACACAAAATCCCTCATAAATTCTTTCGCCCTCAAACTCGCTCGTCACCCAAGCCTCCGATATCAGCAAAATCCCCTATAAATTCTTTCGCCCGATCTCCTCTCACGGTCACAACAAAAAAAGAAACTAACTATCAAAGAGGTGGAGCATCTGGAAACACATATTGTAACAAAAAATGTGCAATATTTTTTTCAACGATTGCAATATTTTTTTCACGGTCGCAACAAAAAAAAAAACTAATTATGAAAGAAAAGGTGGAGTGTGTGAAAATACCTAAACAATGTGCAACATTTTTTTCAACTATCGCAACAATTTTTTTTTTAATAATCGCAACAAAAAATAAACTTCAAAAAAAAATGTGGGGCATCTGAAAACACCTATTACAACAAAATCCAACTAACGCCTACAACAAATCGTACCTACAAAAGACGTACGAAGAGGTATGTGGGCATTGACGATGACCGAGCTCGCCGGAGGAGCCAGCCAAATACCACCTCCTTGTTAACGGCCAGCACCGGATCTAGTGGGCTGAGACCGACGCCTCGTCTTCAGTCTCGCCATTCACCACACAGCGCCTCTGGCTGCCGTCCCCACTTCAATCCCCCTTTCCTCTCAATCTCGGTGCAGTTCGTCTCCTCCTCTTAAATTTGCAGCTCCACCGCTGCCTTCTGAATCCGCCGCTCCTCCGCGCCCACTGTTGCTTCTCCACCTCTGACCGGTGAGCGCCGTCGTTTAGGTGACACCCTACTTCGCTCGGACGCACGTCCTCCGTTTTTGGGACATTGTAATTGGGTAGAGTCCATTCCTCGAATGATTCTAAACTTGCAAGAAACCTTGAGATGGTTTGAGAATTTGCATAATTTCGTGGACATTGTCATCGACTCAATGAATCAATCCAATTACTTCAAAAAGAAAAGAAAAAACGGATCAATCCAATTTAAGTTTGGATCATGATATAAAGCTTCAATCCATAACAGTAGAAAAGGTTCTCCAGGTTACAGCCACGCGGACAAACAGCCATAAAGATCAAGCAAAAGGTAGACAGCTTTAACTGTTCATATCGTTGTAGATCTAACGTAATCTAATTTGTTTGTGACTTTCACGAGTCTAAGTTGAGTGTGGCGTCTGCCTTGGCCTCGATGTCGTTCTTGCTCCTGACCACGCATCTCCTCTTTGTTTCCTCATCCAGGTAGACAAGGTCTTCAGCAACCGCAATATGCGCATACAGCAGCTCTTCAAGTTTGTCGACAGGAGCAGCCCTCTTACCTTTGCCACCTTTGATCTGCTGGAATTCTTCCTTGCCGTGGTTATTGGTGGTGAAATGCTCGTGGATTCTCATTGCTTCTTGAAATCCAGATATTGTTGGCAGGAACTTCACTAAGAACACGCTCTGATTGGCTGGCCTTCTATGGCTAACCTTCGCCTTTTCACATGCAACCCCAATATCTGCGTACACAAGGCGATAATGTAAACAACTTTGAAAAGTCCCAGGAGAAGAAACACCACAAACAAAACATAGCATAAGTTTTTTTTTCAGAACTAAACATTGTATTTTGTGTCAGAAACTGTAGAATTAGTAGACCAAGCATTCGTTTTGCTAAAAAGTGCTATCAGACTATAGCTACAAAGGAACAAAAGAAGACTATCTCAAGAAAGCATGTGACCCAAAAAAATGATAGCTCAAGCTAGATAACCATGACCCCTAGGTCGCGTATCTACAGGGACAAACAAAATATAATAAGTGGCAGACTGCTAGCATATAAATTCTTTTGGTGCTTAATGCAGACTAACCTGTAAGTACACCTTCAATTTCTTCTATTGACACAATCTTTGCTTCAGTAGCCTTTGCCTTGTATGCGGTGGAGCTGTTATGTATTACGACAACCGGAGGCCACAACATGAGATCTCCCTTCATTGCATTTACTTCCTCAGCTGGTATGGAGTGATAGGCTTTAGAAGTGTCTGGAGCAACATGCCAATTCCATCCCATCAGAACACACAGTGCTTTGTGAAGACCTAAATGTTTTGTCTTTAAACCCATTTTGCATGTATCATATGCATGTGACATTAAGGCATCGATGTCAGGAAACTTCCTTGAGACACTGTTGTAAGAAAGAAGAGAACAAAAAACAAAACGAAGCATTTCTTCAGGTTAGACATTCCATGTAAATGTTCAATGAAATCAGAATTGTATAAATACAAGAAATGTTGTTTTCATTATCCTTCTGAATGCATTATGATGAATGACAAAATGGAAACAAGCCAGAAGGATGCAACCAACTATATGCCTGTGAGCAGATAAAAACCACGTGGATAAGAAAGAGCTATGGCAATGTAAATAATTGGAATATAGGGTTTGCAAATTGATGTATTCCCTCGGGAAAAAATGCTTAGGATTTAGGAACACCGGAAGAATCAACCAATCCTTGAAGCTAAGATGCTAAAAGAGAAAAACTCATAACTGAAACTATACTGCACTAGCTAAGGAAACTTTGAAAATAAATAATAGGCACAACTGTTGCTTCATGCAAAAACATTTGAATTGAGG
The DNA here is from genome assembly GCA_036346405.1 of Phyllostachys edulis. NCBI lineage: Eukaryota > Viridiplantae > Streptophyta > Magnoliopsida > Poales > Poaceae > Phyllostachys > Phyllostachys edulis. Next base: position 46,471,110 of record CM070567.1, read on the forward strand.
TCTAAAAGCTTAAATTTGACCAAAATTAACATGATACATGGCAAATTCCAACAAAGCAAAGATCAGGGACATCTGGTTTGAAAAAGAAGAGTAATCAAATTTGCGGGTAAGATGGCATCTGCATACTTAGTAACCAGATGACCAAGTTAAAACAAACCACTCTAAAGGACAAATCTATCCCTGGAATGATATATTTCATTGAGATAATATGTTATTTAATCAAATCTCTTGTCCATTGGAACAAATAAACAACTAAAACAAAACTTAAGTAGCAAATACACTTAATTTCAATAAAAAATGATGATCAATATAGAAATTCCAACAAAGGCAATGAACATTGGTAGTTATGATAGTGCTCAAAGGCCACAGATATGAAATGAAATCACAATCTATATGGAGCTGATCAGTACTACTATTGAAATTGTGGAAAAAATAAAACAGGACTTTGATTAATGCAAATGGAAAAGTAGAATTCAACTTCAACTTACTTACCAGGACAGAAAGAGCAAAAGACAACATTGCCCCCATACCTTACTTTAAAGTTTAAACACAACTGTTGGTTCAACCTACAGCCTCTAGTGGGAAGCGTATAAATGTAGCATGCCATACAACCAGTGGAGCCCATGCTACTGGTCGGCGTGGTTCACAAACTAATACATCCTAGCCAGCCCTCAACATCTTAAGTTGACAAACTTGCACGTGCTAAATGGTCTTCACCTTGTGTTAGTGAAATTCTATTTTACCAGTAGGCTAGATACAAGTCTCACAAAGTAACCATGCTGATTACTGAAAGGGTTTGTAAAAGTGCCACAAAGGTTTTTACTTGATTGAGGAAATACATAGCAAGCAGAATAGTTAAGAGCCTGCCATGTTTTTTATCCTGGTTATCCAAAGAATAGAGTAACAGCAATTTGGTAACGTGTGCACCTGACCTCACAGGATGCAAACTTGGCTGATAGTAAGGTTATTAAGTCGGTAAGTCAACACTACCCTCCTAGTGACCGACTTGCCGACTAGTCGAAAGATACTGTTCATATAGTACACGCAAAACCTTTTAGTTTTTTTTTGAAATCCCCATCTTACCCCTCATCCAATTGAAAAAAATCAGGTACATGTGGGGTCCACGTTCGATTCTTATCCTTCCCCACCACCAATTTCTCTCTTCCACTCATTCCCTCACCTACATTATCCTTCCCCACCACTGATTTATCTCTTCCGCTCATTCCCTCACCTACATCTCTCTCTCCCCCAACCGATCCGACGACCGGTAAAGAGTCGGCGCGGCGGTCGGCGACGGAGGGGGGCGAGTGGGGCGAGGAACAAAGAGCGGCGAGGGAACAGAGAGGAGAGAGCTGGGGCGAGGGGACTGGGGAGATTACATTTGGTGCTGACAAAGGGCCGGCGAGCTGGGAGCTGCCTCGCGGGATCTAGAGGGAGATAAGGCCGGGAGACGACCAGCGGCGGCAAGCTGGGAGCTTCAGTTCCCACCGAGGGCGACGAAGTTTTCGCGTGAGCTTTCACTCATTCTGTCTCTCTGTGAGCTCTTCACTCCCTCTGTGCTCTGCTGCCTCCCTCACTCCCTGAGCTCTTCTCTGTGACCCCCACCTTCCCCCGTAGCAAGTCGGCCGACTTACCACCGCCTGGTCGACAACTAGTCAACAGGTCGCCCGACTTGCCCTGGCAAGTCAAGTCGCCTCTGCTCCACCGACTTGTCAACTAGTCGTCGACTTAATAAGCATGGCTGATACCCAGACATTAGCAACCAGAAGTTCCAATAACCAACTAGCTCTAATGCGGCAATGATATTATGAAGCTAATGTCTCATGAACAGCACCATATTGTTACTTCTACTTTCTTCCAGCCATCTTGTCTCAATGCATCTGCAATGCATTATTCCAAAGAATGTAGATCCAGATCATAGACCAATGCTGGAATTGATCAAAGCCTTTTGGACCAATGTTTCAATGTCTGAAGCCTATAAACAACGCCAACATGCTGTAGTGTATTGTGCCTCTGGACTGAACCATGAACTGACAATGTTGGCACAGTCTAGTACCTCGACATGATATTTCTTCATAATCATCATGCTGCACCCTCAATCCCATTGGCCCATTGCATCATATCAGTAGCATATACAAGAAATAACTTGGGTTCTAAGAAAAACACATGGCTTGGTTTTCGTGCATGGTGGGGGGGGGGCACTACCTTTTGGCAATTGCCTTAAACAATTTACTAATATAATTCACTATGTTAACCTAAACTACAAATCAATCATATCTAGGGCGAGGTATGCTAAAACATGACCAGACGATATGAAATAATCCTCCATTCCAGTCACCAAATCAGCAAGCAAGCGGGTGATGAAATGACCAGAAAGTGCATTCTACCCAAATGACAGGAGGAACTGTTTAGCTGGTAGAGTTGTTAGCACAGATGAAGAAACACAAACCTGCCACATACACAGCAAGATAAAGACCCTTTTGGTGCCTCACAGTATCTCTTCTGCATGGTTGAGCTCTCGCTTAACATCTTTGTATACTTAAGGAAGGCTTGGTGAACTTGCTTACTGAATTCGTCTGAACCTTCTGGTGGATCTCTCTGCATAGAAAGATCCTCATCCTCTGGAGCATCCTCATGGTTCGATTCGGTGTCATTACGATTATCTTCTGACAACTTCGAAAATTTATTTGGCCTAACAAATTCATTTCTCTCTGATGTATATCCACCATGGAATTGAGGAAGAGCAGTTCTCAATCTCTTTTTCGCACTTTTCGTCCATCCTCCTCTTCCTCTTCCTCTTCCATGCATGGCAGATCCCCCAAATTGTAACTGGGCAATGGGTATGGACAGCCTCTGATATATAGGTTTGTATTTTGAACGCCCATAGGCCAACGTGTCAGAATGAGGATAGTTTTCTTGATCAGCACCAGTCAATTCCTCATTGTTGTCATTTGGCAAAACAATCCTTGAGAAAACATTACGACTAGTTGGCATATCATATCTTGCATCGTATCCATCTTCATCATCAACCATATCATAACTTCTTCTTGACATTCTCTTAGGGCATGAATCATATGCATCCATATCATCTTCATAATACTCTCGCCCTGGAGGGCTATCATCAGCTTGGTATATATCCATCTCATGATCACGATATGCAGCGCTCCGGGATCTTCTTCTATAAGCCATGGGAGAAACTTCCTGGTCACTTAACTCGTGACCATCCTCAAATGAAGCAGACTCAAGTTGACGAGCTGGGCGCCTTGCAATTGCAAGAGGCTCAATTTCAGGAGTGTGTGAGTACCGCACACGAACATCCCTGGTCTTGCAGTAACGTGTGGGTGCATCTCCATGATGAGAATGCTGCATATTGTGTTCCATGTCATGATGCATGCCTTGGAAGCCATCCTCACCCTCTGCCATCCTGCGGGGTAGCCTCACTTGGCAATTAATCCTTTCATCTTTGAGGCCTGTCAAAGGTGATGAGCACAATGCAAGATATTTGTCATTTTCTGGATCCCTTCTGCCATATTCATGTGCATCGTATTCCATGGACGCAGCAGCTCTTGGTGGATGCTTAGAGTGTGTCTGTCTTGTAATGTCCAGTAATATCTTGTCATCACGATCAGAGTCATGCTCTAATGAACTTTCCGACAACCTGTGAGCATGACCACTCCCATGTCCTAATGACTCATGAGATGGCCTGCCAAGGCTATCCATGACGTATCCATTGCTTGGCTCGTAACCAGGTTGACCATGCACCCTGTAAGGGCGGTCCTTAGCGAGCACGGATGAGGAAGAATCAGCATACGCCTTCAACTGTGTAGATGGCGCAATGTCAGAACCAAGCACGCCCCTACTAGAGTAAAGCCTATCCATTTCTCCATCCCTGTCAACAAGCAAATCCCTACCAGGGTAAAGCCTCTCGATTTCTCTACTCCTCCCAACATACGGGTCACGCAAATGATCGCGGTACTGAAACTTGCTGTCATCATGCAGCAACCGGGTACTTCCAGTGCCAAAGCTCTCCCCGGCCTTCATGGAGGACCCGCCTGTCAGGAATCCAGTCTCTGTAGGTGGCACCGAGGGGTACAGTGCCCTAGGAGGCGGTGATACCGCTGGTGGTGGCGGCGGCGACCTGCGGTCCAGGTACAGCGAGCTAGTCCTCCCCAATCCCGTCGCACCGACTCTGAACGTCATACCGGCGTCCCCCAAGAAATCGCTCTCCTCGTTAACGCTCCGGCCGCCAGGGCCTCTAAAGAACTCGCTGTCCTTGTCAAGGCTCCGGCCGCCGCCGGGGCCTCCAAATAACTCGCTTTCCTTCTTCGCGGCACGCAGGGATGGCCGTCCCAGGTCGGACGGGTGGTCGGGGAGCATGTAGTCCGGCGGCGCGTCGTACTTCCCGCTCGCGCCGCGACCGGCGTGGTCGTAGCGGTCGCGCTCCTGGCGGTAGGGCACCCTCCCGTAGTCCCTTTGCCCGCGGCGGGGCGGGTCGCGGTCGCGGCCGCCGCCGTCGTCCCTCGGGCGCCGCGCGCGGTGGTCCGGGAGTGGCTGCGGCGGGGGCGGTAGTCGGGACGGCGGTCGTGCCTGCCCCTGTCGTCGCGGGCGTCCCCCGGCCGCGCGTCCCTGCCTACGCCTCCTCCTCCGCCTCCGCGTCGCATGATGCCGGGTGTGGTCACTGGAGAGGGGTTCAGATCCAGAAGTCAGATGCGAGATTATGGTGGTTATGATGACGGATGCGGCGGCGGCAGTTGGGTTTGGGAGGTTTGTGTTGTGCGGCGGCGAAGGGGTGTCGGGTGGGGGTTGGGGGTGCTTTTTGAAAAGGAATGTGCCTTTTTGGCTAGGAAAAAGAAAAGGGCCCAGCTAGTCGGAGAGCGTTAGCGCCCGTTGTAACATGTTTTTTCATTTATTGTAACATATCGAAAAAAAATATGCAACATTATCTAAATATTATCTCCTTACTTCGTGGGAGAAAGAGATTAGAGAATAACAGAAAGTATACGAGGAGAGAGAGGCTAGAGAAGAACATGAAGTATAGTCCGAACATAAGAAAAAAAATTGTAACATCACCGTTAACTAGATGTAACATTTTTTTCGACAGTCGCAATATTTTTTCAATGGATCGCAACATCTCAAAAACAATATGCAACATTTTTTTTCAACGGGTCGTAACATCGGAATCAGACCTAGAAGCAGCATTTTTTTGGCTTTGGATTTGCATCAAAAATTCTTTCTCTCATTAATATGGATTTGGGAGCTAGCCTTTGGATTTTGGACTAGAGAAGCTGTTGTAGTGTACGAGACTTAATTTTTCTTTGGGTGGGGGAGGGGGTAGGAAGAGAAAGGAGTACGAGGTGTTCGTGGGTGGCTTGCTGCGGGACATGGCAAGGGCGCCGCAGGTTTATGAGGTCGAGGAGGCGCACCTCAAGTCGATCCCAGAGAGTCAAGGCCGAGACATTTCTATGAGGGCCACGGCGGCCATGGCGCCGACAGTGAGGGAGATTGGGGAGGGAAGAGGTTGGAGAAGGAGTTGGTGTGGGGAAGAGAAAGGGGAGAACTTGTCTCAAGCAGATCGTGCATTTGGGAAAAAGGAGGAATGAGTGGTTAGGAGTGAAGGAGAAATGAGTGGCTAGAAGTGAAGCGTTCGTTTTTTTTTATTTGCCTCGTACGTATGAGTACTATCGTTTCCCAAAAGAAAAACGAGTGTACATGATATATCCTACTCTTGCACGTGTCAAATTGAAAATGCTTCGCATACTAGGCCTAGCAACCTGGCGGAGCATCGAGGCTGAAGTCGCGGTCGGAGAGGGCGGCATGCAGTTGGAGGAGGAGAGAGGCGAGCGAAGGCACGGTGGCGCGGCTCGCGAGCAATCGCGGTCGGAGGCGACGAAGACAATGCCAAATCCAAGCAGATCGATCTGGCAATGTATGATGATGGAGAGCCAAGTCGCCGAGCTCGAACCAGGCGGCCAATGACGAGCTCGAGCTCGAGGAGGATGGATCCGGCAAAGAGTGAAGGGGAGAGAGCCGCCACGCCTCCGCCTGTTGCGCCACCGCAATACGTGCATCATACATACGTACGACGAAAAAACGTCGTGTGTATAGCAGTGTTGCATGTCAAATACAGCTAGTAATATTTAATGTTTTGGCTTTAAAAATAGGGGCGGTGTTGGTTTACTTTATCCAAAAATTATAGAGGAAAACACCGTAATGCAAGATGAACCTAAGGTTACGTTGGTTCAGGGTTTAAATAACTAGGTTAGTTAATACGATTTTTGTGGTCGGTAACTAACCTGGTTCTATAATATTGTATATTAGGCTAACAGTAGGTTAGAGGGTTAATAAAAACTTAAAAGGCTTTGACCGTGTTAAGCCAGTCCCCCTAGCCCAAGTGTCTGGCGGGGTTAACGTCTTAACTCACATCGTAACCCTAAATGCAAGAATAAAGGTATATCCAAATGCAAAATACATAGAAAAGAACCAGCAGAGATTCGAATTTTTTTAAATAATAATATTTTTTAAAAGATAATTACGAAAGTATATAGTCGCCCCAAAATTTCAAAAAAATGTGTCCCTGTCTCCAGTTCAACCGCCAGTTGAAGGTTGAACTGGCGACAGGGACCTAAAACCCTAATCTAATTTATCTATTTGTGATTTTCATAGATTTTGAACGGTACGAAATCTGTTAAACTCGCAATAACATTTTTTTATCGTCGTATGTTGTTCTAGTGTGGTGAATTTCTGAATAATTTTGCGACGACGATTGATGTATGAATGATTCGTAAATAGGAAGGTAAGTGATATTGTGATGCACCCGGGAATTCATACACTTGCTCATGTACATGCACTGCATATTACGTAAGGAAACAAATTTGAACTTGCCATTACTATCAACACTACAATAAATCACATTGATATTACATAACATTCAGCAAAACATCATAACACTTAATCAAAATGATAATTCAGAACATTGTTAATAACATATTACTACTGACCGTGCTTTCTCGTGGTCGCGGCCTCAACGTCCCCCATGTGGACTGTCTCGAGTTGGGTGACCAGATGAGGTCCCCGCGGCGACATTCGAAGTGCCGATGTCTCCTTCGTCCTGAGGATTTTTCATGGGACATTTCTTGAAGGTGTGCTCAGACTCCCCGCAAATGGAGCACTTCTTCGTACGACGTCCGGTTTCTGCTTCGTCCATATCGTTCCTGATGTGCCGTACCTGTCGCCGGCCAACCTTTTGAAAAGCATCTAGGCCCCTAAATATTATTTTGGTAATTAATGACAATATGTGAATATGGGATTAACAAGTTTATTGAGTATTTACAAGGTTAAGTCCCATTGGTGAACTTATTGACGCAAAGATGCATGCCAAAGGAGAAAATGAAGATCCACAAGGCTTAAAGACAAGGTACTAGTAGTCTAGGTTCCTTTTCTATTTTACCGGTCTTGGGAGTTTGGTTGGAAGACCGGATTATAGGATAAATGCCGTACTATTAAGAGGGATCATGGCTAGTAGCTTGATAGCATGTTCTGATGCAATATGGATCAACTTAGGATCATGCATGCATGTGTACTTTAACTTGAAATTGATTTGAAAAATTCTAAGTCTTCTGTTCAAAATCGGTAGTACCGCAGTTCAACTTGCGGTCGTACCGCTCGATGCGGTATGACCGGTCTCTACTCGGCGGTAGTACCGCATTTTGAAGGGAACAGCCAACTAAGTATTGAAGCGGAACGACCGGGTCCTTGAACGGTCAGATCAGCAAGGCTTGATCATTCTCAGATTTTAGTTGGCGGTTCAATAAAACCAGAAGCGTTGCAAATTGCCTCTGACTTTCTCATGGAAATCGGTCGTACCGCCCGTGACTTATGGTCGTACCGGCCTGCGGTCATTCCGATTTTTATATGGCGGTACAAAAATTCCAGAACCAGTGCAATCCTTGAGTAAATCGCGAAACCCTACAAACGGTCGTACCGCTCGTAAAAACGGTACGACCGGAGAAATCGGACGTCTCGCTGCGTTTACTGCGGTCGTTCGATTGAAATTTCAACGGCTACTTTTTCCTTTTTTAGTATCTGGTCTAGCCGTTGATCGTGCTTTCGGTCGAGTTCGGCCGTCTCGACCCACTTGCTCGCTGATCGTCTGATTTCGCTTAACTTCTCTGGTTTCGCTTTCCAATCATCATAATTGCTTGTGGGGTTATAAATACCCCCAATTGCTCAAGTCAAGGCTGCTAGTGCCCATTTTAACATTCATAGAGCCTTGAGAGCCTTTGCATTCACTCAACACTCAAAACACTCTTGTGCATTCATTGTGAGCTTGTTGAGATACATTCAAGTGCATTCATTCTCCTAGTTGATCCATGTGCACTTGAGTGCCGTCAAGTGAAGACCTTGATTCATTGCTCTTGGAGTGTTGCCGCACTCCTAGACGGTTGGAGAAGGAGCACGGTGATCTCTTCGAAGAAGATTGTGAAGAGGCCCGGTGCAAGCTTGTGAGTGGTTCGGTGTTCACCATCTCCGGAGCGGAGAAAGAACAACCATAGTGATTTGAGGGAAGGCTTAATTCGTGGAGCCGGCTTGAGACGTCAAGCTTCCTCAACGTGGACTAGTGAAGACCGGCAAGTCTTCGATACCACGGGAAAAACATCGTCGTGTCCTTGTGGTTATTTCTAGTCTTTACTTTCCGCATTTATATCTCTAGCATATTATTGTGATTGTCTTGTTTAGCTAGAAGTATAACTTGTTTAGACTAAGTTATTAATTGGATAAATTGTTAATTTGTTAAAAAGTTTAGAAACCTCCTATTCACCCCCCCTCTAGTCGGTTATCCTTGATCCTACAAGTGGTATCAGAGCTTGGTCTCTCATTGATTTAGACTTAACCGTCTAAGAGAGAAAAGGATGGCTAGTGAGGGAATTGCTCTAGGAAAGGCTCCTTTATTTGATGGCTCAAATTATGCTTATTGGAAAATTAGAATGTCAATTTATTTAAAGGCCATGAGTCCAAGCGTATGGAGAATCGTAAATGAGGGTCACGTAATGCCTCTTGATCCACTACATCCCACGGATCAAAAGACGCGTAATGCTCATTTAGATGCTCAAGCTATGAATGCTCTCTTTGGCGCTTTGAACGCGGATGAATTCAATAGAGTGAGCAACTTGGAAAGTGCTCATGATATTTGGACCACTCTATCGGAAATTCATGAGGGTACATCCACGGTCAAAGAAGCCAAATTGCATAGGCTTCGGATCAAATATGAGACATTCATGATGTTGCCTCATGAAAACATCAATGAGATGTATTCACGACTCAACAACATTGTGAATGAGCTCAAAGGCCTTGGTACTAACCTTCTTGATGTTGATATTGTGCGCAAGATGCTTAGGCTCTCCCGGACAAGTATGAGACGTTGGTGACTCTATTTCTCAACTCACCCGAGTTGACAAGGATGACACCAACGGGGCTTTTGGGCAACCTCATCACAAATGAGTTGTTCAAAAAGGACAAGGAAGAGCTCTTGGAAACATCCTCCTCAAGAAAGAAGATCACCGCTTTCAAGGCCAAAGCGGAATCAAGTGATGATGAAGATGAAGAAGAAGATACCGATGAGGAGTATGCACTCCTTGTGAGAAAAATGAAGAGGTTCATGAAGAGATGCCCAAATAGAAGCTATAACTTCGACAAGTACAAGAAAGGGCAATCCTCAAATGACAAGAAGCGTTATAGCAACATCCGGTGCTATAATTGCGAAGAGAAGGGGCACATTGCTTCTCATTGTCCCGAAAAGAAGGATGACAAGGACAAGTCATTCAAGAAGAAGGAATACAATAGCAAGAAGAAGCTTTTCAAGAAGCTTCACAAAGGTGGCAAGCATGAAGCCCATATTGGAGAATGGGATTCAAATGATGAGTCAAGCGACTTCGATTCCGATGAAGAAGAGTCCCCCAAGAAGAAGGGACTAGTCGGCATTGCCATCAAAGAAACTCCATCGATGTTCTCCACTCCTACTTGCCTCATGACAAAAGGAGATAAGGTAAAATCCATCATTTATGATGAGCCAACTTATGATGAATTAATGGATATGCTCAATGATTTAAATGAATATCTTGGAAAAGAAAAATCAAAATATAGGGTCTTAAATAAAGAATACAATATTCTAAAAGATTCTTATATGAAGCTTGAGGAAGCACACAACTTGCTTATCCAAGAAAATTCAAATAAATCGTGTTCAAATGTAGGAATCACATGCAATATTATTGATAAAATGCCTAGTGTAGAAATTGCTAAGACTAGTGTATCTACCTCATGTGATGATCTACTTGCTATCCCATGTTGCTCTAATATTGATGCTAGTCATAATAGTGTTGAGCAAAATGATTCAAAGCTTGTTCATGAGAACAATGAGCTAAAAGAACAAGTGACCAAGCTAAGTAAGAGCTTGGAAAGATGCTTTAAGGGCAAGGCCACTCTTGACAAACTTTTGAGTGAGCAAAGGTGCTCATTCAACAAGGAAGGTCTTGGGTATGTGCCTAAGAAAGGTAAGAAACCGGCAAACATGTCCACAATATTTGTGAGGCAAAATGGTAAGTATTGTTATAAATACCGGGAAATAGGACATGTGCAACAAGATTGTCCTAAGGGTAAGACTCCATCCATTGGAATATATGATTCTTGCTACATACTTAAAAAGTCTAAGGATGGTAAAATAATTGCTCGTTTTGTTGGCACTTCAATTTTAGACGCTAAAAAGAATGCTATTTGGGTGCCTAAATCCTTGGTCACTAACCTCCAAGGACCCAAACAAATTTGGGTACCTAAAAGGACTTAATTTCTTGTTTTGTAGGTGAACTATAAAACCGATGGAAAACATTGGGTGCTTGATAGTGGATGCACTCAACATATGACCGGTGATAGAAAAATGTTCACCACATTCGAGAATGGTCAAGGAATTGAAAAGATCACTTTTGGAGACAATAGCAAAGGAAAGGTATTAGGATTGGGTAAAACTGCTATCTCAAATGACCTTTCCATTTCTAATGTTTCTTTAGTAGAATCATTAAACTTTAACTTGTTATCCGTTGCTCAAATTTGTGATCTAGGACTAATTTGTTCTTTCTCAAGTGAAGGTGTTACCATATCTAATGCAAAGGATAGCTCTTTAGCTTTCAAAGGCTTTAGATTTGGAAATCTTTATTTGGTTGATTTTGGTTCAAGTAAATCTTGTTTAAAAACTTGTTTAATGGCAAAAACCTCATTGGGTTGGCTTTGGTATAGAAGGCTAGCTCATGTTGGAATGATTCAACTCAAAAAGCTTTTCAAACATGATTTAGTTGTTGGCTTGAAAGATGTGAAGTTTGAGAAAAATAGACTTTGTAGTGCTTGTCAAGCCGGTAAACAAGTCGCTAATTCTCATCCTTCCAAAAGTATCATGTCAACTTCTAGACCATTGGAACTCTTACATATGGACTTGTTTGGGCCAACAACCTATAAGAGTATTGGAGGTAATAGCTATTGTTTAGTCATTGTGGATGATTACTCTAGGTTCACATGGGTATTCTTCCTAGATGACAAAAGTGAAACCTCCGGGATTTTCAAAAGATTTGCAAAAAGGGCCCAAAATGAATTTGATTTTAAAATAAAGAAAATCCGTAGTGATAATGGTTCCGAGTTCAAGAATACTAAAGTTGAAGACTTTTGTGATGAACTTGGAATAAAGCATGAACTTTCCACAACCTACACTCCGGAGCAAAATGGAGTAGTAGAAAGGAAAAATCGTACATTGATTGAAATGGCTAGGACAATGCTTGATGAATATAATACTTCCGATGTATTTTGGGCGGAAGCTATTAATACCGCTTGTCATGCCATAAATCGTCTTTATTTACATCGTCTTTTGAAAAAGACTTCCTATGAGCTTCTTGTAAGGAGAAAACCGAACATCTCTTATTTTCGAGTTTTTGGTTGCAAGTGTTATATTTTAAAGAAGGGTGTTCGTCTTTCAAAATTTGATAGTCGTTGTGACGTTGGTTTCTTGCTTGGTTACTCTTCAAATAGCAAGGCTTATCGTGTTTTCAATAAAAACTCCGGTTTGGTTGAAGAAAGACACGACGTACAATTTGATGAAACTAACGGCTCTCAAGAAGAGCATGAGAACTTGGATGACGTAGGTAATGAAGCATTAAGAAAAGCAATAGAACATATGCAAATAGGTGACATCAAGGCCGAAGTTGATCCAACATCTTTCACTCAAGTTGAACCACCCACCTCTTCCACAAGTCAAATACAACTTAGTGAAGAGAACAACAAAGAAGATGTTCAACCATCAAATCAACCACCAAGGATCCATAATGCAATTGCAAAAGATCATCCAATAGATCAAATATTGGGTGACGTAAGTAAGGGTGTTCAAACTCGCTCTCGTGTTGCTTCTTTTTGTGAACATTACTCTTTTGTCTCTTCTATTGAGCCAAAGAATGTAGAAGAAGCACTTGAAGATCCCGATTGGGTGAATGCTATGCATGAAGAACTCAACAACTTCACTCGAAATGAAGTCTGGACATTGGTGGAACGACCCGAAGAATACAATGTCATTGGCACAAAAATGGGTTTTTAGGAACAAACAAGATGAAAGTGGATTAGTTGTTCGAAATAAGGCAAGGTTGGTCGCTCAAGGGTATTCACAAGTCGAAGGTTTGGATTTTGGTGAAACTTTTGCTCCCGTAGCTAGGCTTGAATCAATTCGAATATTACTTGCTTTTGCATCATGCTTTGATATTAAATTATTTCAATGGACGTTAAAAGTGCATTCTTAAATGGTAAAATATCCGAACTTGTATTTGTTGAACAACCTCCCGGTTTTGAAGATCCAAAGAACCCAAATCATGTCTATAAACTCTCCAAGGCGCTCTACGGTCTTAAACAAGCTCCTAGAGCATGGTATGAACGCCTTTAGAGATTTTCTAGTCTCAAAAGGATTCAAAATCGGAAAATTGATTCAACTCTATTTACTAAAGTTTTAGATGATGAATTCTTTGTATGTCAAATTTATGTTGATGATATCATTTTGGGTCTACTAATCAAGATTTTTATGAAGAATTTGGTGATATGATGTCTAGGGAATTTGAAATGTCCATGATTGGAGAATTAAGCTATTTCCTTGGACTTCAAATCAAGCAACTCAAAGATGGGACTTTCATAAGTCAATCCAAGCACGTGAAGGATTTGCTTAAAAGATTTGGCATGGAAGATAAAGCCCATCAAGACTCCCATGGCTACAAATGGTCACCTTGATCTAAATGAGGAGGTAAACCGGTAGATTTAAAGCTTTATAGATCCATGATTGGTAGTTTGCTTTATCTTACCGCATCTAGGCCCGATATCATGTTTAGTGTTTGCATGTGTGCACGTTTTCAAGCATCTCCAAAAGAGTGTCATTTAATGGCCGTTAAAAGGATACTAAGATATTTAAAGCATTCCTCTAGCATTGGCCTTTGGTTCCCGAAGGTGCTAAGTTTGATTTAATTGGATATTCGGATTCAGATTATGCGGGTTGCAAAGTGGATAGAAAAAGCACCTCGGTAGTCACAATTCTTAGGAAGATCCTTAGTATCATGGTCATCCAAGAAACAAAACTCCGTAGCATTATCCACCGCCGGCCGAATATGTTTCATGCAGAAGTTGTTGTGCTCAATTGCTATGGATGAGGCAAACATTGATGGATTATGGAATAAAATTTGATAAAATGCCTCTTTTGTGTGACAATGATAGTACCGTGAAAATTGCTAATAACCCCTGCTCAACACTCAAGAACCAAGCATATAGATATCCGTCACCATTTCTTGAGAGATCATGTGAGCAAGGGAGATATTGAGATTAGCCACATAAGAACCGAGGATCAATTAGCGTACATTTTCACCAAGCCATTAGATGAAGGCCGCTTTTGCAAATTGAGGAATGAGTTAAATGTCATAGATCTTTCAAATGTTGCTTGAACTCTTGCCTCATGTTATGTGTTTCATTTGATGTTATTTGAGTATTTTATGAAAATATTTCCCAAATCTTTATTAAAAATTAGCTATGATCATAAAAACTATGTTTCTTAATAGACAATAGTCTACTCTATGCACAATGATCCTTAATGATATTTACTTGAGTGCAAAACTAGGATCATTTGCAAAATAATCTCAGTTCCTAGAAAATCCGAAGTTCCGGGACAATCGAACGATCAGTAGTTATATCTTGCTGAACGATCATTGCATGCGGTACCTGGCAAGTTATAACAACGATGCGACCAAGGCAGCGAAACGACGAAGCGGCATTTTGTCGATGCGACCGCACTGACAGTTTGAAAGAGAATTATAACTCCTTTGCGGTTGCGCTTCTTTCTCTCTCTCTCCTTTTAACCAACGAACAGCACGACCGCCCTCTTTTCTTTATCTCTCGCGCCGTGAAATTCCATCCTCTCCACTAATCCACTCAAAATCTCCCAAAATCTCTTGTTTCTTCGGTTTGGAAGCCTCTCCAGGGTTCATCTCCTCCGATCTCAAGGTAAAACGTTGTTTAATTCGTGTTTTATCTCCTTGTGGAACCCTAGGTTATCTCTTTAGGGTTTTGTTGAAATGTGATGAATTTCTGTGATTCTAGTTGGGTAAAAAGGTATATTTTGGTGTATGATGATGATTAAGATCGCCTCCTTGGATTCAATCCATTAAAATCACCAAAATATGCAAGATTTAATAGCCCTAGAACTCGGTCAGGATAATCGGAACGACCGGTTCTTGAGCTGATCGACCATGATCTTGATCGTCTCGCCAATGAACAATGAGACGACCGATTGTCCTGACTGAAAAACAGAAATGTCATTTCTTTCCAACTAAATTCAATTCCATTCATTCCTTTGAATATCTTGTAACCTCTTCTTTGGTTCTAAAGATGCCTAGGATGAGGGTTGCGACGAGGAAACCAATTGGACCTCCTCGAGGACAATCTTCTCCTCAATCCTCAGCGGCTCCCTCTCAATCGCCTCTTCGTTTAACAACGGCAGCCCAGTAGCAAAAACTCGCTTCGGTTAAATGGGAAGGTCGTGCACGGCAAAGGAAAAGGGCCAGCTCCAGAATATGAAACAGAAGCAAGTGAGGATTATGTCTCTGAGGATGAGACTCAATCTGAGCACAACTCTGGAGAAGAAGGCACTTTTGATAATTTAGGAGAATCTCCACCACCTCCACAGGATTTGAGACTTCTTTCAGCAGATGACTACGCAATTAAAAGGCATGTAAATCAATATCTTCTCAAATCTGATTCGGTAAATCCAAGGTTTCATACTGTTTTTCAAGAGCAAGTTTATGAGCAACTTTATGGAAGAAACAGAAAATTTGCTGATCATAAATGGATTAAGTGGACTCACTTAAATGATTTGGACAAATATAGTGGAGTATATCAGAAGTTCTATGATGTGGGTCTTCACGATCTTGTGGCTTTAAAGCAAAACTATGATGATGAGCTTATTCGACGGCTTTTACGCCACGTTCATGTGTCACCGATGATTCTGATCATTTAGGTGGATTTCTGTGGCTAGAGATTTGCAAAGCACAAAGGAAGAATTTGAGCAAATCTTAAGAGTAAGATCCAGTTCTTGGGAGAAAATCTTTGATAGTCCAGCTTTACTAGCTCTCGCTAATGATTATTATGACTCAAATGTCAAATTCAAGCTAGGAACCATCACCGGACTTAATCCATTGCCGAGCATAATTAATAGGATTATCAATCACACCTTTTATCCTAAGAGCGGCAATTTTGATGCTATCAGGGGACATGCTTGGAACATTATAGATTATATTATGCGAGGCATAAAATTTGATGTTGTGGATGTTATCCTTCAGGGCATAGTCTCATCCAAGAATGATAGAGTCAAGAGAATTTACTATGCACCTTATATTATGGCTCGATTTACGAGAAGATAACATATCATGGTGGTCTTGGTTCGGTTCATAAATCCTATAGACCACGAGACGTTGTTCCTCCTCGACAAAGCTCGAGGATGATCCCATCACCGAGGCGGTGCCTCTTGCGATCCGTTATCAATGAAGGCTCAATTGCACAGATTCTTCAAAATCAACAGCTCATTCTTAGTTCTTTGCAAGAAATCAAGGCTGAACAGGCTGAATTTCAGAGTGAGACTCGAGGGAAATTACTTGAGATGGAGCAGACTCAGAATGACTTCTTCAATGAGACTCATAACAGGATGGCTGCACTTGTAGAGAGCATGACTGACATAGAGGGAATTTTGAAGACTCCACAGCGCTTCACTCGATGGCCTCCTATTTCCAGGCCATCTTCCGTGCCTCCTGTCCCTCCTCCACTCCAGCCTCAAGACCTACTCCTCAGATACGCCTCGCCTCTGTTGCTTCTCCAGCTCCAGTCACCGAGGTCATGACTCAGGTTTCAGCTTCAGCTTTAGAGACCTCTTCTTCTGATCCAGCACCTACTCCTTCAGCTCCTCCTCCAGAGCCGGTCACCGCTACTCAGGACTCCGCTCCACTGGTCACAGTCTCTCAGGACGTTATCCCTCCTCCTCAGGATCCCACTATCTGAGTCGTTTTTGGTATTTTGATGCCAAAGGGGGAGAGAAGTGAAAAGATAGAAGACATAGCTTTAGGGGGAGCAAGCGCAAGCTTTTGCTATATATGGACTTATTATGTAATGTTGAACTTATGTGCTTGTAATAGTTTAACTATACGTTTTTTTTAACTTGTTGAACTTGTTGGATACTTATGTTATTATCTTAAATGCAATCTTACTTATCGTTATATATTACTATTGCATTTCCTCAAGTTCAAATTTACTAAAGAAACTCCGCCCAAATTTCTCATATGTTCTCTAAAATGCTCTATCTTTTTATGCACACGTTTAGGGGGAGCTTTCTTTAAAATAGACTTAACAAGAAAATAATTCTCATACATTCTCTCATGCTTATTGCAAGAATTGTTTTATTGTTAAGCCACAAATAGAATATACAATTATGGTATATTCAAACCAATCTTTCTCACATATTGTTAGTGTTGTCATCAATTACCAAAAAGGGGGAGATTGAAAAGCATCTAGGCCCCTAAATATTATTTTGGTAATTAATGATAATATGTGAATATGGGATTAACAAGTTTATTGAGTATTTACAAGGTTAAGTCCCATTGGTGAACTTATTGACGCAAAGATGCATGCCAAAGGAGAAAATGAAGATCCACAAGGCTTAAAGACAAGGTACTAGTAGTCTAGGTTCCTTTTCTATTTTACCGGTCTTGGGAGTTTGGTTGGAAGACCGGATTATAGGATAAATACCATACTATTAAGAGGGATCATGGCTAGTAGCTTGATAGCATGTTCTGATGCAATATGGATCAACTTAGGATCATGCATGCATGTGTACTTTAACTTGAAATTGATTTGAAAAATTCTAAGTCTTCGGTCAAAATCGGTAGTACCGCTAGCTCAACTTCGGTCGTATCAGCTCGATCTTGATATGACCGGTCTCTACTCGGCGGTAGTACCGCATTTTGAAGGGAACAGCCAATTAAGTATTGAAGCGGAACGACCGGGTCCTTGACGGTCGTACCGTAGTGTGGTCATTCCGTATTTTAGTTGGCGGTTCAATAAAACCAGAAGCGTTGCAAATTGCCTCTGACTTTCTCATGGAAATCGGTCGTATCGCCCGTGACTTACTGGCCGCATCCGTTTTAAGGTCGTTCCTATTTTTATGAGGCGGTTCAATAAAAACAGAACAAGTGTAAAATCGCTCGAAACTTATCTCGAAATCGGACGTTCCCGTGTTTTGGGAACGGTCGATCGACTCGGTCATTCCGATTTTTATATGGCGGTACAAAAATTCCGAACCGATGCAATCCTTGAGTAAATCGCGAAACCCTACAAGCGGTCGTCTCGCTCGTAAAAACAGACGATCGAGAAATCGGACGTCTGGCGCTTTTTGCCTCTGGCCGTTCGATCGGAAATTTCAATGGCTACTTTTTCCTTTTTTAGTATCTGGTCTAGCCGTTGATCGCTCGGTCGAGTTCGATCGTCTCGCCACTTGCTGCGGATCGTCTCGATTTCGCCGACTTCTCTGGTTTCGTTTCAACGGTCATAATTGCTTGTGGGGGATATAAATACCCCCCCCAACTGCTCAAGTCAAGGCTGCTAGTGCCCATTTTGACATTCATAGAGCCTTGAGAGCCTTTGCATTCACTCAACACTCAAAACACTCTTGTGCATTCATTGTGAGCTTGTTGAGATACATTCAAGTGCATTCATTCTCCTAGTTGATCCATGTGCACTTGAGTGCCGTCAAGTGAAGACCTTGATTCATTACTCTTGGAGTGTTGCCGCACTCCTAGACGGTTGGAGAAGGAGCACGGTGATCTCTTCGAAGAAGATTGTGAAGAGGCCCGGTGCAAGTTTGTGAGTGGTTTGGTGTTCACCATCTCCGGAGCGGAGAAAGAACAACCATAGTGATTTGAGGGAAGGCTTAATTCGTGGAGCCGGCTTGAGACGTCAAGCTTCCTCAACGTGGACTAGTGAAGACCGGCAAGTCTTCGATACCACGGGAAAAACATCGTCGTGTCCTTGTGGTTATTTCTAGTCTTTACTTTCCGCATTTATATCTCTAGCATATTATTGTGATTGTCTTGTTTAGCTAGAAGTATAACTTGTTTAGACTAAGTTATTAATTGGATAAATTGTTAATTTGTTAAAAAGTTTAGAAACCTCCTATTCACCCCCCTCTAGTCGGTTATCCTTGATCCTACACCTTTCCCTTGAGCCTATCAATGTTCGCAGTCCAGATTAGTTGTTCCCAGGTCGGTTGGCCAGTGAAATGGCCAACCGCAGCGTAACCATACATCTCTCCAGTCCAGGTTTGCATCACCGCCTCCTTGGTGAAATAGTCAGAGAGGTACTGACCGGAATGCTGCGCCACCGTCGAACATGCGGCTATGACATGGGAGTAGGGCCTATGCAGAAGATGGGGCTTGTTGCAAGTGCATGTGAAACTACCGCGGCGTAGCACGTACTCATGGGTGACCCTCTCGCGGTTCGTCCCGCGGTGTCCTTTATCCCTGCATATTATCTCGAAGCGAAGCTCCCTTGTGCCCATCTTGAATGCCCAGTGCATCTCACCCTTCTTGCTCTTCTTCTCCATGTACTTGGTGACCATGGTGGAGTATAGTATTCTGTCATTTGCCATAGCAAGCGACGCGTTATTGTTTCTGTCAACAAAGTAGTTCGTCGTACTACGGAGAATTGCCTCCACAATACCCACCAAAAGGGAGGCACCTTGCACCGCGCATGACCCAGTTGTACACCTCGGCTAAATTAGTTGTCATGACACTATATCGAGCACCACCCCTATCATGGAGCAGCGACCACTTCTCCTTAGGCTCGTGCTCAATCCAGTCCGAGAAGCATTTCCCCTGCGCCCCCATTCTCCTCGTCAATCTGGGAGCATCTGTGGGTAGCTGTGGCAATGCCTCGGGGGCCTGGTCAGCGCTTGGGGCGACCCTTCTCGCTGCCTTCCTTCTGTGAGTCTTAGTCCGCTCATCCATAATCTTCTAGAGTGCTTCGAACTTCCGCTACTGGTTCTGGTTGCACAGCTATTTGAACAGGTTCATCAAGTCTTTGTTGCGGAACTGCTTGTAGAAGTTTGCACCCAAGTGCTCATGCACCACCTGCTATGCAGATCCGGCCATGCAGGTGGTACGTTCTCTCCTTGTTGCAACTGGGTTATTGCACGCAGCAGGCCTGTATGCCGATCATGTATGAGACATACGTTTGGACGGCCTTGCACAACAGAAATCCTCACATTCTTCAGGAACCACAACTAGCTGTTCGTGTTCTCGCTTTCAACGAAAGCGAATGCCACAGGAAAAACTTGATTGTTCCCGTCCGTCGCTATTGCAGTCAGTATTTGGCCCTTGTACTTCCTAGTCAAGAATGTGCCATCTACGCACAAGATTGGACGGCAGTGCTGGAATGCATTGATGCATGGACCAAACGCGAAGAATGCTCACAGTAGTACCCTCTTATTGGCACACTTCGGGTGCGTGGCGTCTTAAATATCAATATGGGTGCCGGAATTTCTGTCTTGTATGACTCAAAGTTGCTCGGGGAGGTTGTGGTAGGAATCCTCGAACGTGCCTCACCTTAATTCCAATGCCTTCTATTTTGCCCTTCAAGCCTTGGCATAGCTAATTGCGTACTGGAACCTTGCCTCAGTCGTCCAAATGATGGATCATGGCTCAAAATCTAGATTATACATGATCTCCCTGTACATAAGGTTGGTGATGAAACCTGATAACAGGTTCCAGTGGGACTGCACTGACTCAGAAACGACGCATGTGTGAGGGACCACTATAGAGCACTTCCAGTAGGTATCCCACTTAGGCTGAAATGCGTGCACTCGCTAAGGGCATCCCTCTATGCCGCACTTCACGTCGTAGAATCTTGGGTAGACTTGACGACTTTGAATGTGCGTCACACCGACAAGGCCTAAAATTTGACCGCGTCCTGCATGGCCTCCTTGCATTTGTACATAGATCCTAACCTGACCTCACTCTGGTTGTACTCCCACGACACACGGGAGTCTTCGTTGACGACGAGGTTCTCGAACTGGTATGTGTTCCAATCGGATGGAACCGCCTGCTGGTCCACATCATCCTCGTCGTCGGAACCTTCATCTTCAGATAATGCTATGTAGTCTCGGTCTTTGAGATCTATACTTTGCACTACGGCTTCCACCTCCTCACCCTCGTCAGCAATACCAGTAGCTTGCCTGACCGTAGGAGTTACTTCCGCAGGGTCTTCATCGACAACATCAGCAACTCCGAGAGCTTCAGCCATTGTGTGCGCTGCGCTGTGGCTGGAGTTCCCGACTTCCTCTTCGGCGTCAGCATCCCCTTCTTGTTTAGCCGCAGGTGGAGGAGTGAGTTTGGCATATGCTTGGACCAGAATGATCAATTTCCACCCTGCCTCCCTCGCGATGCGTACATATGACTGCTATGAATTTGGTCCCTTCAGATACACTAACTCCCAATATGTGGGCTGTTCTATCCGTGGGGAAAGACAACTCAATCTCAGATTATACAAATCACGGTCTACTTAGTTGTCACATATTTTTGTCACATCACGCGTGGCGTGATTGAAGGCATAGTTGAAAATAAGGTTAGGGAGACATTATCTTTCAAATATTTATTAAAAAATGGATTAAATTTAAAAAAAAGTTCACGGATGGGCTACCGAAAGCTCTTTGTTTCGGCCAACGCCTAGCCCTAGCCCGGCCAAAATATGGGGATGAGAAGTGAACTGCATCACAGGCTAAGCACATAGTTTACTTAGCAGGTTGTATTGGCACCTTGGCAGGGCATATTTGTTTGTATCAGGTTAGCCTGGCCAAAAAATTCTGCATGGTGAAAACCGCTATGAGTGGAAGATATCGCATGCGGATTTTATTGGCCAGCATGCTGATCTAGTCATCCTACAGTCCAGATTGGCAAGAATCTTCGTACGCTCGCAGAATTTACGTCACATTCAACGAGCGAGTAAAATTTGCATATTCGGCCTAAAGAAAACAGTGATATAAAATTTGCATATTCGGCCTAATGAAACCAGTGATATCAAGCAAACACAGCATGCGATGACTCGGTGCCAGAATAACTGAAGAAACGAGAAATCAATTTACAACAGGTGGGAATTTGAGATGCTCTGTAAAAACAACATGAATCGTAATTTACAGACTAGCAAAAGTTACAAAGCATAAGAAAGATACCACTAGCCAAGTGGCATCGACTGTCTTCCCA
Organism: Phyllostachys edulis; assembly: GCA_036346405.1. Classification (NCBI taxonomy): domain Eukaryota; kingdom Viridiplantae; phylum Streptophyta; class Magnoliopsida; order Poales; family Poaceae; genus Phyllostachys; species Phyllostachys edulis. The sequence continues at coordinate 46,492,961 of CM070567.1, forward strand.
TCACCTGTTGGCTCGTTGAATAACACGAAACACAAACAATGAACTTGTACTATTTATCTTGGAGGAGTATATGTATCTGTACAGGAGCATATTCCATTATTCTTTTGTGCAACACAAATGGCAACACTGGCATTGCTGTAAGCCAGGAGCATCTACAAACAAATGTTCGCCTCCATCACCAGCAGCCTCCTTTGAGAGATCCACCCCATAAATCATGCTGTCAGTAAGAAACATGGACACCAGTGACCAGGTAAGCAGAGCAAAAGGCCCACAAGGAAAACACTCGGTCATGTGAAAAGAACAGATGAAGATTGCTTGAAGCTGGAACTGCTTGCTTTATTCGAAGACGTGATTGCCCTGTCCTTTGAAACAGCACTACCTAAAACTAATTCAGAAGAATTCGACTGATGATTGTTTTCATTGTGGCCAGGTCTGACCCAGATTTTGATTAGTCCCTCGCGGCAAATGGTGAGGATTGAGTCGTTGGTGAACACCAGACCGGACAGGGGATCCACATGTACTCGGTGTGCAACAAGGGGTGAGAGCTTTGGCACATCTCGCATTCTAGGAGAAGGTTGAAGAACACCTGTTGGAGGGCATGCATTGTCCCAGTGTGCAGAAGGGCTCCCACTGCTAAATGTTGGTGAGCCACTGGAAGGATGACGTAGTGGGACAACAATCTCATCCATTGCCAGGTCCCACAAAAGCAGTTGGGTGTCCTAAGAGTATGTAACAGTCAATAAACCAGGTTGGAAAAGTAAAATGCGAAACGACTGGCCAAAATTTATCTGATAGCTATAAGTAATCATATGCTCAAGAAATGATATCAAATCACCAAGTTTTAGGCAAAACAGCTCGATCTTCTAATTTATAAACAAGAATATGACGAGGCAAAATAACCTTTAATTAAGCAAAACAGCTTGATCTTCTAATTTGTAAACAAGAATATGACAAGGTAAAATAACCTTTAATTAAGCAAAACAGCTTGATCTTCTAATTTGTAAACAAGAATATGACAAGGTAAAATAACCTTTAATTAAGCAAAACAGCTTGATCTTCTAATTTCTAAACAAGAATATGAAGAGGTCAAATAATCTTTAAAAGTTCATCAACACGCACGGAAAATATTAACATATGTCACACAGTCAGAAAAAAGCAGCATGAGCATGGTGATGATTAGGACAAATTAGCATAGCCATATCTTATTACATAAGTAGTGCGATCAGTTTAATGCCCTGCAACAAGCATAACAGAGGACAGCAGGAAAATGCCAACAGTTCATTAATCTAAGGTCTCCCAACAATCCAGCAAGCAACAAAGAAAATGAAACGATAAGTATTTCAGGTACTCCCAAGCTTCACTTTTATTTGTATTTAGAAGTTACCGAATCAGAGTATCAGACAGGCATGCAACAGTATTGTTTATTTACTATGACTACTACATGATTTCAATATAGAGTATATGCCATAAATTTTCAAACTATAATTCCAGCTATACATACCTGACCAACAGAACCAAAACGATACACAACATTTTCTCCTGTTCCATCAGAATTTGGTGGCGACCAATATGAATCAAAAGCAACACCACTAACCTGTCAACAGAAAATTAGTGTTGTCCTCAAATTACAAGTTTTGAAAGGAAACATTACAAGTTTTGAAAGGAAACATTAAGACATTGAAAAAGTTCAAGGCAAATTAAACTAATACCCAGGAATTATGCCCTTCACCCCATGCAACTATCTTTCTGTCATCCATGCTCCAGACCTGCACAAGATCATCTTCGCCACCTGTCAATAGATATTTGCCATCCGAGCTGTAAAAACAGAACACAATCGAATTAGGTAAGAAACTGAGCCATACTCATTTGTGTATTACTCCATTGGTCCACCCGACTAAAATCTCATAGTTGACAAGAAAATAGAAAGTAGGAAATAATTAGCACATGAGAAACCAGAGAGCAGAAAGCTGATAAGATGGTAGAGAGACGCTTCAATGTATAGCTCACTGCTTACCCGATGGACCAATATGCTACCTTAGCTTCAAAAGTAGGAACTTTTACAATGAAGCCAAACGAAAAATAAATCACAGAAAGCAAACCATGCTGGAAAATAATGTTGCAAGGCAAATTTTGTGTTATTGCACCAAACACATAGAAATAGACAACCGGACACTATGTAATGTTATGCAAAACAAACAAAACCACCGATATATGCCCAAAAAACGACCTACAACACGGGCAGCCAACCAGTAAATTATTTGATGTTTCAATTGCGAAATAAATTCAACAGGTCAACACATCAAAATAGAGAACAGGACACTGTATGTAATGTTATGCAAAACAAACAAAATACCGCATATATGCCAAAAACATGACCTACAGCACGGGCAGCCAACCAGTAAATTATTTGATGTTTCAATTGCAAAAGAAATTCAACAGGGAAGGAGAGAAGATAAGCAGCAGCACACAGCAGAAGTGGCTGCTGAGCAGAACAGGCATAAGTAGCAAGTAACAGAACATATCCAATTATCAGATAGCTAACTTCGATCTGATACACTAGTCTACACTCTACACTAAGGAAACTACAACAGTTTCACATACTAGTCAACCCAGGCTGGTTTTAGAGTTCAAACTAAGAGTAACAAACAGAAACACATTTCAGGAAGACTCAGCATGAAAAGTTTCAAAGAGCAAAATGCGTAAAAATGGCTTAGATAAAAAAAAAAACTAAAAGGGCAGCCAAACAGTAGGGAATAATCAGAATATAAATCATAACTGGGAAAAACACGGCAATACAATTACCTCCAGGTGCAACACAAGAGCGCGCCATAATAACTTTTTCCACCAAATATTAGTTGTTCCTTTGAAAAATCGAATACTCTCAAATAACCTACATATGATTTATTAATGTTAATTCAATAGCAATATAAACTCGGTGGATTTTAGGATGAGTAAAAAACTCTCTAGTCATTGTCTAGGACAAAGCAAATACCATCTCGCCCAACAGTTGCCAAGTATGCTCCATCTGGAGAAAAGGAAACCGTGTTGATTGAACCTTGACAAATATGCCATCTAGCAATTGGGTTGCTCTGTAATGTTATTGAGAGAAATCCAAAGTTAATCATGGTACCACATTTTTTAAAGCCAAACATGTTTAAGACCTTGATATAAACTCTTCTAATCGTGTAGATTGAACCTTGACAAATATGCCATCTAGCAATTGGGTCGCTCTGTAATGTTATTTAGAGAAATCCAAAGTTAATCATGGTACCACATTTTTTAAGGCCAAACATGTTTAAGATCTTGATATAAACTCTTCCAATCAAATGTTATAGAGGAAGAATTATTTATAGGATACTAAAAAGCATAGGATAATGGAACTAATTCCCAAGATTCACTGTACATGATGTACTGAGCTTGCTGGTATGAGACCTGGTGGCTGGCATATGCCAGTGAAGTTCTTGTCACAAAAGTAAATTCTAGTGAAAACAATAATACTATACGAAGGTGGAGACCAGCACAAGTGCATCGTGTTTGAGCCTAGCATGCTACCATCTTTTTTTCGATTACTCCACAACCAAACTCTGAAATGCAAGTATAAAGCAAAACTAGTACTTTTGAAGGACTAATTTAGCATGTCTAATCTTTGCACTCAAGAATGTATGAGTGAAGACATTTTAAACAGTGCGCTCTCTAAAGGACTTGGATTTGTGTGTCCTTACCTATAATTTTTAAATAATGGGAAATTTATATTCGGTAGCTGTCATTGTTTAGCAACTTACATTGCTACTTCCATGCTTTACATAAGAGGGGGAATAAGGATGTTCATTGCTTTAAGCCTTTAAGAAAGTTCAGACTTCAGAGTTAAGAACACTATACACTGTAGAATAGCTAAACAGATGGGTAGACCACAGAGGGTGGAAAAACAATTTTACATCAAAGCATCCTTACTTCAGCAAAATAATGCAGTTTAGGCAAACAATAATGGAGTGCTTAAAATACCTTACTCGACTTTGCATGCGAAACCATCAACTGAGCTGGATCCTTTATAGCTGGAAATGTACACTCGGTGTTTCCATCTTTGCACTAAATATAAAGAATATACATCAGTTCAAACATCAGCCAAACAAAATTAAGATTTAAAAATACCAAATTCCATGACCATCATCTGCTCACTTTATCATACACATACAAATTTCCATCAGAATGGCTAACAACGAAAATGCCTTCACGCTCTGGCACCCATGCAACAGAGGTACATCGGCTGCAAAACATTAGTGTCCAGAAGTCAGTCAGAGAATTAAGTTAAATAATCAGAGGAAGATAAACACCTGCAAGGTCCACTACCCAAACCGTGTTCTGCTTATAATGCAGCAACGTCAAACAAAAGGCCCAGTAGCCAGTACAAAATTTACTCTCCTTTATCTTTCACTTCTAAAAGGATTTTCATAGGCATGCAAAAATGTGTCATGCAACACCAAATGGCGAGCACACAAGGAAACCAGGTTGTTCTTACAACAAAGCAAGCTCATGCTCTTGAGGCACTACCTGAGAGCATAGTTGACAAACATAAAGTCCATTGCTTTACCATAAACTGGTGAACTCAAAAGGATTACTTCCAGTAGAATTAGATTCAAAGTATTACTCGACCATTGATTAATTTCAATATTCCAAATAAAAACCCCAAGGTATTTTGATACCCAAATCTTCTGTGACCATATTGGGGAAAATGATGGGTTATTGTGTCTATATCACATGATACCAGTGTGCTGTATTTGTTCTGTGCTAAGTTGATTAAAAATCTTATATGCTAGCTAAAATCTAAATTACCAGATAAAAAATAAACAAACAAGCAATTGCAATATTTACAGGCAATACTGATAGCCTGATACAAATCCGACAAGTGCAAATAAACTCAAAGCATCATATAAGACAATTGAACAAATAATGAAAATTATAGCATGCCTGCCACTATTTGTGCCATCTTTATCACCCTTATTATAATGTTGGGCTGCAACAGGCTTCCTTCCAGGATCTTGTAACTGTTGCCTCAGCGACATTGAGTAGACTGCATGATGGACACAAAAAAGCACTCGTATTGATATATAGTTCACTTTGAATCATAAAGCAATTCAAGCTAACAACTATTCCAACTAACCATCCCCTGATCCCATCCCGATGATCAAGTCATGCCCCTCCTTGGCCTCTGGGTCAAATGCGTGGCACAGTGGGTTCGAGTTGCTGAAATGGATGGACTTTATTGGATCCTAGTGCAATTAACCAGCTGATCAGAAAACACCAAGACACTAATAACTACACTTAGCAGGCATCTAATAATAAGAATAAAGACCTTGTCCTGGGAATTGAGGTCACTGATGAATAGTGTATCGGCGGCATTGAAGATGATGTATGCACCCTTGCCATCATAGTTTGCTACAGCTTGTGATCCACCAAGGCTTGTAGATGTACCAAGGCCTCCTGCCATACGGCTGCTTCCAGCCACGGCCCGGCTTGCTCCGTTTCCCCCAACAAAGCTAAGTGCCCGACTTCCGTTCCCAGTGCCCAGCAGCCTTGCTGCCGCCGATCGCATCCCGCTGCTGGAGCTTGGTGTTGATGGCGTGGAGCCCTGTCCAGCAGTCTTCTCCTTCAGGTACGCCACCGTCAACTGTGACAATCAAAACCAATGAATAACCAAGGTAGCACTATAAATCCAGAACTGCACAATAAGCCACAAAGTACGCTTGATCAAGATGCAAGCTGTTACTACAAAATTGAGTAATAAAACCAAAGTCATCAATACTGCTACTTTACTAGAGTGTTGTTAGCTGCAGTCCACACTAAAAACCAATCGAAATTCCAACTTTACCGATGAAGCATTCTGCACTCAGAGCTCGAATAAGGTCTATGCAAGACTAACAGCAAACCTAAATAGCCTAACAAGCAAACAAAATAGTGGGTGCATGTGAACCTAAGTTCAGATATGCATTTCCGCAATTGAAATCCTTAATTTGGAGTACCCAGCACAAGTATCAAAAACGCAGACTTCCACCAACACTACAAAATCACCGAAATCCTCGACGAGAGCAACCCAATTCCCCATGCCACCCACCGAAGCCCACCTAGATCCCCACAGTATGTCCACCCCCTCCCCACCCACCACCCGCAAACCACGGCGCGAGCGGCGATATGGTACCTGCGAGACGGTCTTCCCGCCGTGGTTGTAGTGCAGGACGGCGGCGGAGTGCGTCTTCTCGTACTGCAGCTTGTACCTCCCCTCGGGCGTCTTGAAGTAGGTCTTGAGCCCGGCCGCCGTGGCGCCGCCCCCGGCCCCCGCCGCAGCCGACGAGGTCACTGCCATGCCCGGCGCCACCTCCGCCCGCTACCTCCCCCCGCGATCGCCTCCCGCAATGCTAAGCTACCACCACTTGCCCCCCGCCGCTTAGGCAGCTGCTCGGTCGGTCATACCCCCGCCGCCGCCGGTTTCGCGCCGGTCCGTGGTGCGGGGAGCGCGGCTAGGGCTTTGGAGAGGCGGAGGCGAATCGAGGCGGCGAGGAGGGAGGAGGAGACGAGGAGTGGTGGCTCGATTTGGGAGAAGAGACCGAGACGAAGGAAGGAAAAGAAGAAAGAAAAGAAAATGGCTTGTCTTAATTTGGAGGCGGAAAAATGATAATAAAATAAGTAAACGGTGACTTAACCCGATAGAAATGGACCCGGCCCGTTAGCCGCTTACCAGTTACGTGACGTCACTCACTCGTGGCTCCCTGGCGCCACTCCGACCCCGTCGCCCGCTTCCGTCGACGGCGCCGGCACCCAGCGCGGTGGCCGGGAGTGGGGGAATGAGCGCGAAGCGGGGAGGTCTTGGATTCTCTCCTGCGCCGCGTCACGTTTGGTGCCGTTCCTGGCTGAGATCGCGAGTCCGTCTCCGGTGTCGCTCGCGGATGTGGTGATCCCGGCCGGCCGAAGGTAATTGGGCTGAGCTCTGCTATTCCAACTTTAGTGAGGATTTTTCCGCTTCCGCCGATTGCTTCGAGATATCTTTCCATTCCAATATTATTTTCAGAATCTAGTGGTGTCAGCGTTCGTATGAACTGTTAATGGAATAGAAGCCATCTAGTTTTAGGAGAGAGCGTGTTCTTGATTGTGCTGACATTAGCTAATCTGTAATTGGATGAATTTAGCTTTTTGATGGCATTTGGTAGGTTCCCGTTAGATATGTGTACAACTTAGGGTGTTATTTGTATATTGTTTACTACGTACGTGTTACATTGGCTTTTTGCCAACTAAAATATATTCATGAGTTCATTCTAACGTAATATTGGAGTCATGACTCTCCCTCCTCCCTAACCACTATTCACCGTCGTCACTGTTGGAATTAATACGGGCTGGGCCCAAATTTTAATTCTAATTAATTTCTAGAAAATCTCAAAGGCTTATGTGCAAGTGTTAAAACTGTTTAGTCCCATATGGAGGGATGAAGGAGAATTACTCTATTTTATAAGGTGGAACGTGGTAGCCATTCTTATGGAATTGGAGAGAGCCAACACGCGCGCGCCGAGCCGAGCCGCGCCATGTGCGCGCGTGCGCAGGGTAACCGTTGGTCTCTGGTCTCTTTGTTTTTGGCAAATAGAGTTCTGGTTCATGATGGCGACTGTTGGCCTTTAGACTTCCTAGCGACTGTTGGCTTTTGGACTTACTGGTGACTATTAGCCTTTGGACTTCCTAGCGACTGTTGGCTTTTGGACTTCCTAGTGACTGTTGGCCTTTGGACTTTTTGGTTCTGGCTATTTAAAGAACAGTGTCTGGTTCTTCTCCAAATTTTACACACAATGTAACTCCATTGTTTTTTGTCGCCTCGGCAATCTCCATCCCATGAGGCGATATACGGCCACACCGGGAGAAAGAGCCTCCTAACCTTCATCCTTGAAGGCTTGCACGAGCGAAGACGAATAAGGTTTTGGGGAGCGTTTGCGGATCGTCATTGCCACGTCTACATCAACTGCACGACTACGACTCTCTGCTACGTTCTACATCAACTGCACGACTACACGACGTCCACTACACCATGATGAATAACGACCTTATCAAAAATTCTGGTGCTGCTTCTTCTTTCATTGAATTTGGGTATGGCTATCTCTCTCTTATTTTTTCGTTTGCTTTACTATCTGCTGTTGTCTTGAACATTGAGATAGTTATGCTAGATTCTATTCTTCTAGAAAATAGTATTGCTATAGTGTTCTTAGTTACATGCTTTGTGAAAATAGCTAGAGTATTTTCCATGTTTTATCTAGCATATTTTTGGATTAAAGTACTTCGAAAAATGCTTATATATTCAACAATCCAAAAACCTTATTATAGGCATAGGCATTTTTCGTCAACTGGCTTTGCTGCCGCGCTCAAACCCTCTGAATTCGATGGTGCGAATTACAAGAGGTAGCGCACCAAGATGGTGCTTTGGCTAACTGCCATGAACGTTTTTCATGTGGCAAATGGCAAGCCTGAAGGAACACTTACTCTTGAACAGGAGTAAACGTTCGAGGTTGCTGATAACCTTTTTAAAGGTGTCGTGGTTAGTGTTCTTGGTGAGAAGTTAGTTGATGCATACATGGTGATTAAAACTCGGAAAGAGATGTGGGATGCACTCGAGGCCAAATTTGGGGTTTCGGATGCAGGGAGTGAATTGTATCTCATGGAGCAATACCATTACTATAGAATGGTTGATAGTCGTTCTGTAGTTGAGCAGGCTCATGAGATACAATGTATGGCCACAGAACTTGAGTACTTCAAGTGTGTGTTACCGGACAAATTTGTCGCGGGAGGCATTATTGCCAAACTTCCTCCTTCTTGGAGGAATTTTGCTACTTCTCTGAAACACAAGAGACAAGAGTTTTCTGTTGAAAATCTCATTGGGTCTCTTGATGTTGAAGAGAATGCGAGGGCAAAAGATACACACACTAGAGGTAAGGAGGGACATTCTAGTGCCAATGTGGTGCAGAAGAAGAATGGCCAAGCTCAAAAGTTCAAAGGCAAGAATAAGAGTGCACAAACAACAAGCTTCAAGAAAAAGAAGAAGAACACAAAGGATGGCATTTGCTTTGTGTGTGGCGAACCTGGTCATTGAGCCAAGGATTGCAACCAACGCAAGGGTGGGAAGAATCAGCAAGGGCAGAATTCCAAGTCTGCTAATATTGTTGTTGGTACTACTGAGACAGGAACATCAGGGTATGGTAATTTACCTATTGTTCTTTCCGTATGTCAATCTACTAATTGGTGGATAGATACTGGTGCTAATATACATGTTTGTGCTGATATTTCATTGTTCTCTTCTTACCAGGTCACTCGGGATTCAGCTGTTCTAATGGGGAACGGGTCACATGCCACTATTCATGGTGTTGGCACGGTCGATCTGAAGTTTACTTCGGGGAAGATTGTGCAATTGAATAATGTGCATCATGTGCCATCTATCAATAAGAATCTCGTCAGCGGATCTCTTTTGTGTAGAGATGGCTTTAGACTGGTATTTGAGTCCAATAAATTTGTAGTGTCCAAGTATGGACAGTTTGTTAGTAAAGGCTATGTGTGCGGAGGCTTGTTCCGCCTATCTCTTTCAGATTTATGTAATGATATTGTGAACCATCTTTGTAGTGGTAATGAGACTACTATTTGGCATTCACGACTTTGTCACATAAAATTTGGTTGCATGACGCGATTAGCCAGTTTAGAGTTAATCCCAAAATTCACCCTTGCCAAAGGTTCTAAGTGTCAAGTTTGTGTGCAATCAAAGCAGCCTCGTAAGCCTCATAAGGCCGCGGAGGTAAGAAACTTGGCACCATTAGAACTCATACATTCAGATCTGTGTGAGATGAATGGTGTGTTGACAAAAGGTGGTAAGAGATATTTTATGACTATGATTGATGACTCTACTAGGTTTTGCTATGTGTATCTTTTGAAAACTAAAGATGAAGCTCTTCACTACTTTAAAATCTATAAGGCAGAAGCTGAGAACCAACTTGAAAGGAAAATAAAAAGGGTTAGGTCTGATCGTGGCGGCGAATACTTTTCTAATGAGTTCAATTTATTCTGTGAGGAACATGGTATAATTCATGAGAGGACGCCTCCCTATTCACCCCAGTCAAACGGGGTTGTTGAAAGAAAGAACCGCACTATAACTGATTTGGTTAACGCCATGTTAGACACAGCGGGTCTTTCCAAAGCATGGTGGGGGGAGGCTATATTGACTTCATGTCATGTTCTAAACAGGATTCCTACAAAGAATAAAGATATAACTCCATATGAACAATAGGAGAAGAAAAGACTATCACTTTCATACTTGCGCACTTGGGGTTGTTTGGCAAAAATCAATGTGCCAATTCCCAAAAAGCGTAAGCTTGGACCAAAAACCGTGGATTGTGTCTTTCTAGGCTATGCCCACCATAGCGTTGGATATAGATTTCTAGTGGTGAAATCTGGAGTATCAGACGTGCATGTCGGTACAATTATGGAGTCTAGAGATGCTACATTCTTTGAGGATATTTTTCCGATGAAAGATATGCCTAGTTCATCGAGTCGAACTGATACAATCCTCGAACACGCCATTCCAATGGAATATTTTGAGCAAACCCCGAGCAAATTCACGAGGAGGAAGACAATGAAACTCGAGGAAGAGTAAAAGACAAATGATCGCAAAGTCTTTTGGTCCCGATTTCATTGTGTACCTTGTGGATGATACTCCAAGTACCATTTCTGAAGCATATGCTTCTCCAGATGCAGAATACTAGAAGGAAGCAGTCCGTAATGAAATGGATTCCATTATCTTTAATGGAACTTGGGAGATCACTTAGCGTCCTTATGGTTGCAAACCTATAGGATGTAAATGGGTGTTCAAAAAGAAGCTTAGGCCTGATGATACTATCGAAAAGTACAAGGCACGGCTTGTGGCCAAGGGTTATACCCAAAAGGAAGGCAAATATTTCTTTGATACTTATTCACCTGTAGCTAGATTGACCACTATTCGAGTACTACTATCTCTGGCTGCCTCACACGGTCTTCTCGTTCATCAGATGGATGTTAAGACGGCTTTCCTAAGTGGAGAGTTCGATGAGGAAATTTACATGGAACAGCCAGATGGATTTGTAGTAGATGTTCAAGAAGGAAAGGTGTGCAAGTTGTTGAAATCTTTGTATGGTCTTAAACAAGCACCTAAGCAGTGACATGAAAAGTTCGACATGACTTTAACATCTGCAGGCTTTATTGTGAATGAAGCTGACAGATGTGTGTATTATCGCCATGGTGGGGGCGAAAGAGTCATTCTATGTCTGTATGTTGATGACATACTGATCTTTGGGACCAACCTTAATGTGATTAAGGAGGTCAAGGATTTCTTGTCTCAGAATTTTGAGATGAAAGATCTGGGAGTAGCTGATGTTATCTTGAACATCAAGTTGTTGAGAGGTGATGATGGTGGGATTACATTGTTGCAATCCCATTATGTGGAAAAGGTTCTGAGTCGTTTTGGTTATAGCGACTACAAACCCTCTCCAACACCTTATGATCCTAGCGTGTTGCTTAGGAAGAATCGGAGAATAGCCAGAGACCAATTAAGATATTCTCAGATAATTGGCTCACTCATGTATTTAGCTAGCGGTACCAGGCCTGACATCTCGTTTGCTGTGAGCAAACTAAGCCGTTTTGTTTCCAATCCAGGATATGATCATTGGCATGCTCTTGAGAGGGCAATGCGCTATCTAAAGGGTACTATGAGCTATGGCATTCATTATACCGGTACCCGAGTCTTTGGAGGGTTATAGCGATTCAAACCGGATATCGATCTTTGATGAGATTAAGGCCACAAGTGGATATGTCTTCATACTTGGAGGTGGCGCTGTTTCATGGAAGTCTTGCAAGCGCACCATCTTAACGAGGTCAACAATGGAAGCGTAACTCACAAATTAGATATCGCCATTTGTTGAAGCCGAATGGCTTCGTGAGCTCTTGATGGATTTGCTTGGTTGAAAAACCGGTCAAGCTATTCGATGAACTGTGACAATCGATGTGATTGTCAATATGAACGATTCTAAGGATAATATGAAGTCATCAAGACATGTGAAGAGAAGACTGAAGTTTGTCAGGAAAATGAGAAACTCCGGAGTAATAGCTTTGGATTATATCCAAACAACTAAGAATCTGGCAGATCCCTTCACAAAGGGTTTATCACGGAATGTGATAGACAATGCATCGAGGGAGATGGGTTTGAGACCCACGTGAGTTATACCATAGTGGTAACCTATCCTATGTGATCGGAGATCCCGTGAAGTAGGATTGGCGAAACAAGCTATTGGTTAACTGGGAGGAAAGTACCTTTATAGACTCACTCCATTGGAGATGCAATTATCTCCTAAATCTGTATGGCAGGTTGATTTTTATCTTAATGTGTTCTGTGGCTTGTTTAAGCAAAGATGCTGTCCTACAGAGCAGTCTTGAAAGAACATACCTATATGAGCCCGACTGCTAGTCACAGTCTATTAAATAGGGTAATTTCTAGGAAGCTCATGAATAGGCCAGGAATATGACTTATATGCTCCAACCCGCGGGGATGCCTGACAGCCTAGTATCAGTTAAGGACTTAAGTGAAACTTATTCACACAAAACTGTCAATTCAAGGCTTAGTCCATTGTGCAGTTGTGGATAAGTGTAGCTTCTGTTCTAGATGGATGTTCAACCTTAACCGGTCTCTATCAAAACACTGGTATATTAAAACAATATTGTGGATCAAGGCATTTGACATGTGCCCTTGGGATCTGGTGGGGGATTGTTGGAATTAATACGAGCTGGGCCCAAATTTTAATTCTAATTAATTTCTGGAAAATCTCAAAGGCACATGTGCAAGTGCTAAAACTATTTAGTCCCACATGGAGGGATGAAGGGGAGTTACTCCACTTTATAAGGTGGAACGTGGTAGCCCCTCATGTGGAATTGGAGATAGCCAACACGCGCGCGCGCTGAGCCGAGCCGTGCCGTGCCATGCGTGTGCGTGTGCGTGCGCGTGCGCGTGCGTAGGCGTGTCGGGTGCGGGCGCGTTTTTCTTTATCTATTCGGAAATCGAAACGCACCGACTTGTAATTGATGGCGAATCAATGGCAACCGTTGGTCTCTGGTCTCTTTGTTTTTGGCGAACAGAGTTCTGGTTCATGATGGCAACTGTTGACCTTTGGACTTCCTAGCGACTGTTGGCTTTTGGACTTACTGGTGATTGTTCGCCTTTGGACTTCCTGGCGATTGTTGGCCTTTAGACTTTCTGGTTCTGGCTATTTAAAGAACAGAGTCTGGTTCTTCTCCAAATTTTACACACAACAGAACTCCACTGTTTTTGTTGCTGCCTCTGGCAATCTCCATCCCGGCGAGGCGTGTGTACGACCACACCGGGAGAGCAGGCCTCTGGAACCTTTGTCCTTGAAGGCTTGCACGAGAAAGGATGAATAAGGTTTTTGGAGAGCGTTCGTGCGACTGCTCGCTGCTACGTCCACATCAACTGCACGACTACGACTCTCTGCTATGTTCTACATCAACTGCACGACTACACGACGTCCACTACACCATGACGAACAACGACCTTATCAAAAATTCTGGTGCTGCTTCTTCTTCCATTGAATCTGGGTATAGCTATCTCTCTCTTATTATTTCGTTTGCTTTACTATCTATTGTTGTCTTGAACACTGAGATAATTATGCTAGATTCTATTCTTCTAGAAAATAGTATTGCTATAATGCTCTTGGTTACCTGCTTTGTGAAAATAGCTAAAGTATTTTCCATGTTTTATCTAGCATATTTCTGGATTAAAGTACTTCAAAAAATGCTTATATATTCAACAGTCGCCGCCACCATCCTCCCGCCACTGCCCCCGCCTAAGCGTCGCCGCCTCCGAGCCCTCCCGTCCCTTGTTTCTCAGCTTCATCTGTTCTCAAGCTCACCGATGTCGCACGCTCCTCCCCGCCCAAATCTGCTCCAAATCTGAGCTCCTCGGCATCGTTGTGCCCCTGAGTACCCTCCTCTGCTCCGGATCCACCCACCGCCGTGGCAGGCACGTTCTTCTCATGCCACACGCTAGACCTAAGCCTCGATGTCCACGAGCCCTCGCGTGGGCAGAAGGTCGAGCTCCGCAACGTTGCAGCTGGCTCCGGATCTCGCACCGCCGCACCCTCTTCTCCCCATGGCCGAGCCCCCGAACTCCTGCCGCCTCCCTCGAGATCTCCTCTGCTCTCGGGCGTGCTCCACCAAGCTTGCTGATGCTGAGCTCGTCTCAGGTTGCCACCCGAGCTCCATCGCCGAGCTCGCCTTTACACCAAGCTTGCCTCTCCAGCGGCCGACCTCGCCTTTACTTCACCGAGCTTGCCTCTCCACCAGTCGGCCACACCTCTATTCACATCTGCCCCGCGCCCCTCGAGCTCCGACGCTCGGATCCTGAGCCCTGACGATTGGCCCGCCCGGGATTTGCTGTGCTCCGTCCGGATCTAGCCACCACCGACATCGGGTCGTCCCAACGCCGCCTCCCCCGTTCCCTGGGGTCCACCACAACAGTGCATTATAGGACCACCGTCGATGGGGCCGCTGTTGCTGATATGCCCTAGAGGCAATCATAGAGGTGATTGTATCACGTTTATGTTTATGAGTTATTGAATAAGTGTTATTCTGTTCCTTGATCGAATCATCAGTTATAAAGATTAACGAGTATGTGACTTGCTGGTGAAGCTCGTTTAACTTATGATGATGATATTCTAAAAGTATCCCTAGTTGCATGTCACTGGTCGGGACACTAGTGACTCTACAACCAGTACATGCATTGATTGATGACCATGTTTCACCAGTCATGGATATAGGAATATCGAATCAATAATGTGAACACATGTTAGAGAACATGTGGTTGGATTGACCCACCTTGAGACACTCTTGAGATTGTTATGATTATATGTGTCGTCAGTTGGTCTCAAGCAATGATGATGTATAATCCCTGTACCTGAGATCAGCATGGTTTCCTACATGCGTAAGAGTACACTTTGGGGTTGTCAAGCGCTACTCCGCAACTGGGTAGTTATAAAGATAGCTTTTAGGTATACTATGAAATATGCGGAGGAATGTGACTAGTCGGATATGGGATTTGCCCCTCCTGACATAACAGGAGAGATATCTCTGGGCCTCTCGATGTGGTCGGATAAAGAAAGTGCATGGCCATGCCACTAGTGATCGAAGTGTTCGACCACGTGAAGTTATCCGACACTCGATCGAGAAAGTATTGAACAGTCCATGGATGACATGATATCTCACCTGGAGTTCAACCAGATATCGTGAGGCAAAGGGAGAATACTCGAGTAGGTCGCTTAGTTCGATCGATTCTGATCGGTCGATGGAGATACGAGCTGGTCGTAGACTGGTCGAACATAATCACAGAGTGGTCGTAACCTGGTCGTAAGGAGTTACGAACTAGTCATGACCAAATACGAACTGGTCGTATAGAGATAGGACCTAGTCGTAAGTGATGAGGATGTGGTCGTAGATCATATTGCATTAAGGTTCGTCCGATATAATTTGTGTGTTTTCGGGAATCGTCATGTCCTGCTAGGAACCACTGACGACCCGTGATCGGAAAGGAGTTTCCGAGTCACAACCGAACTACGCATGAACCTACAGGGTCACACACTTAACGGGTTGGAATAAACCAGTACAGATACAATTTGTCAAACGTATTCGGATAGGATCCGTCACGGGCACTATATAAGGAGATGCTTGAGGCTATGGGGACAGTAAGTAACTTTGGAGACACACGACAAGAGTTGACGTGAGTTGCTCTAAACCCTAGCCGCCATCTTCTTGAGAGAGCCTTCCCGTGCATCTTGGTGCTAGCACATCGGTGCACGGCGTTCCTGCCCTGGACGTGTGGATACCATAGAGGCGCTACTATAGTGTTGCGCTTGAGGACGATCCATGATCTCAGCAAGGAACTAGATTGGTTTCCGGAGGAGATGATCGCTGCTGAGGATGGTCGACTACGGTGATCGATCGACTACGACCACTACATCAACGTGCTCTTCGTTGGACCAGTACGCTCGATGTTTCTTCGCTGTAATCGCTGGCCCGGTGATAACGATATATGATCTTTTGCTTGTATGGCATCCTGATTTACGTGGTAGAATTTTTTAATTGTTAGCTAACGTAGCCTACCCGTATCCCAACAGTGGTATCAGAGCCATTTTGCATAGTTATTGATCTAGATCGGTCACATATACTGGATATACGGCAGTAGTAGATTGGAGCTATTAGTAGTTTGGTCTGGTAACCTAGATCGATTCATGTTGATGGAACGATCTAGGCACTGGTCGATAAGGTCGATCAGTTTTCGGTGGTAGTAGATGGGTTTACGAGGAGGTATGAGTTAAAAGGATCAGATGGTTTATTACACATATTCATGACCACAATGCATAATACTCCTACCGGTCGGAATTCCACCATCAGAGTAAGCCATAGTGCGTGGTCGAATCAAGGCATTGATTAGATTGGTTCAAAATAGGGTTAATATGATTAATCTGATAATTTTTAAGGCTCGGTTACGTAAATAAGATTCATGTCTCAGAAAATTTTTCCGAGAGCGCTGCCCCTTCGAATCCCGCCCGCTAACTGGCCAGCGGGACCACTGTGGTCGTAGCCACGTTATATGGTAGTATGTGTTCATGTCACCCGATAGAATTGGATTCTATGCATAACTCGTTTTACAGGGATTGATGTAAATAATATGGCCCATTGTGTATGTGATACATGTATGGATTTTCTCATGGCATGTGTGTCATGTTGTGAGATAGCCACTGAGCTACATATTATTGTATAAAGGTCTATCTATCGACATGTGATGCTTGATATTATCGTCTGCAAATCATTACTAGCTTTTAGGAGTAATTGCTTAGTATATGGTTGTGGTTGGAGATTTCAAGCATGATGGTCGAAGGACAGGAAGCATGGTGATGAAGATCGTCATTATAAGGGCCATATTATTTCACAGTTTAATTTGATTATTTGTGAATGTTTATTCCTGTCATGCTATTTGATCATGTTTTTTAATTAGATGCTTTTAACATGGTAGAAATAAAATCCTCTCACATAATATTAAGCTAAATTGATGCCCTCCCAATTAGCTGTACCATCCAAAGTCATGTATTTTAATGGTAGGTCTTGCCAAAGCAGAGTGCCATTAACTTTCCTTGACTAGGTGGGTTTGTGTCGGATACTTACACGCATAGCATTGGTTTTACTTGACAAGGTCATTATAACGGTTATGGACTTTGGGGCATAGGGTTGGGTGCCAGAGCATAGAAATGCCACCCAACAACAAGAGTCATATGAGATATGATTAGCAAAGGGTTGCTTACCTAAAATCACTAGGTTTCTAACAGTGATGCCAAAGCTCACTAGGACTTAATGGTTTTTGGATCTTGAACTCACTATATGTTGTTTGAGGGAAACATGATTTATAGTGGGAGTATCTTTTATTGATTGTTGATGATTAAGTTAGCCCAGAAAAAGACTAGTCGTATAAAGATACGAGCTGGTCGTAGACTGGTCAAACGTAACCACCAACATGAATGTCTAATAGAAGATCTTACATAAACATAGTGCTGAATCTTTGCATATATTTTTGTTGTAAATCTTAGCACCTACTTCTTCTGCACCTACCTTTCATTTGTGATCTGTTCTTGAGAAAGAAAAGCTGTGAATGGAACCAACTTTATTGACTGGTTTCGTATTTTGAGAATTATCCTCAAACAAGAAAAAATAAGAAAAAAAGGAATATATCCTAGAGGGTCCCTATCCTAAGGAGTCGAATGCTGATGCTACTCGTACTGAAAAGAATGCTTATGAGAAGCGTTGCAATGACGCAGTTGATGTGCACTTCCTAATGCTTGCGACCATGAACTCTAAGCTTCAGAAGCAAT
The DNA here is from genome assembly GCA_036346405.1 of Phyllostachys edulis. NCBI lineage: Eukaryota > Viridiplantae > Streptophyta > Magnoliopsida > Poales > Poaceae > Phyllostachys > Phyllostachys edulis. The sequence continues at coordinate 46,510,933 of CM070567.1, forward strand.
ATGAGACCACAGACGCTTACAATATGATTATGGGTTTGATACCTCTAAGGCATTGTTTGGGCATTGGAAGAGAAACTACAAGACGTACTTAGCAGAGATGGAAAAGAACAAAGGAAGTGAGACTTCCAGTTCAGATATAAATGTTACACAAATTGATCTCGCCACTTATCCAACCAATTCCTGTGTATTTGATACCGGATTGATTGCTCATATTTGCAATTCGATGCAGGGACTGATAAGGAATAGAAGTTTGGCAAGAGGAAATGTTGATCTCCGTGTGGGCAATGGAGCAAGAGTTGCTGCATTAACTATTGGTACTTTACCATTGGTTTTACCCTCAGGATTAGTTATGGAACTAAAGAATTGTTATTATGTTCCAATCTTAAGTAAAAACATTATTTCTGCTTCATCTTTAGGAGCAGAAGGTTATGAGTTCAGAATAAAGAACAATTGTTGTTCAATTTATTCTGAAGATATGCTTTATGGCCATGCTCCATTAGTGAATGGATTGTATGTTTTGAATCTTAAGGATATGCCTATCTGCTAAGAAACTTCGACCTAATGAATTGAGTCCCACTTTTCTTTGGCATTGTCAACTAGGTCATATAAATGAGAAGCGCATGATGAAGCTCCATAAAGATGGTCTTCTAAACTCATTTGATTTTGAATCATTTGAAACACAAAGACGCCCTTCATATCTAGAGGTAAGAGGGCAAGTGACTTATTGGCACTTGTACATCGAGACTAGTCGTATAGTGACACGACTAGGTCCGGACTAGTCGTATGATGATTTGACCAGATTCAGACTAGTCGTATGAAGATACGAGCTGATCGTAAACTGGTCGAACATAGTATGTGGACCAATGAGCACACCGACCAGAGGTGGTTTTTAATACTTCATAACATTTACTGATGATTTCAGTAGATACGTCTATGTCTACTTGATGAGGCATAAGTCGGAATCCTTTGAAAAGTTTAAAGAATTTTAGTATGAAGTGCAGAATCAACTTGGCGAGATAATCAAATATCTACGATCTGATCGTGGAGGTGAATATTTGAGCCATGAGTTTGGTGATCATCTAAAGAAGTGTGGAATTGTTCCACAACTCACTCCGTCGGGACGCCTCAATGGAATGGGGTGTCTGAACGACAGAATCGAACATTGTTAGACATGGTTCGATCAATAATGAGCCAATCTAATCTTCCATTGCAATTCTGGGGATATACTCTAGAAACAGCTGCTTTCACTTCAAATAGGGTTCCATAAAAAAACTGTAGAGAAGACACCATATGAGATATGGATCGGGAAGAGTCCTGGATTGTCTTTTCTCAGGGTATGGGGTTGTGAGGTTATGTCAAACGTTTGACGTCTGATAAACTAACACCGAGGTCCGATAAAGTGCTTCTTTGTGGGGTATCCTAAGGAAACTAAATGATATTATTTTTATAATCGGGTTGATAACAAAGTGTTTGTTGATCGTAATGGTGTCGTCTTAGAGAAAGAGTTTTTTTTCCAAAAGAGTCAGTGGGAGCAAGGTGCAACTTGAAGAAATTTGGGAACCATTTGAAAATGTTTCAACTCTTACTGAACCTCTACAGGATGAACAAAATGTTGTTGAACCTGTAGATGAGGCATCAGCCTCACGTAGATCAAAAGGCCACATCAATTGCCTACAAGGTATGGGCATGATGTTTCATTCTTAAATAATGATGAGCCTAAAACTTATGTGGAAACGATGGTGGACCCAGACTCTGAGTCATGGCTTGAAGCCATGAGATCCGAGATAAAATCCATGTGTTCATGTCATACGACTAGGTCTAGACTACTCGTATAGAGATACGAGCTGGTCGTAGACCGGTTGACGATCAAGTTCAAAACTTGGTTGATGCACCTGATGGTGCTACAACCATAGAGTGCAAATGGATTTTTAGATATGGATGGAAATGTTCACATTCGTAAGGCACGAATGGTTGCGAAGGGTTTCAAACACATTCAAGGAGTTGATTATGATTAAACCTTCTCGCGTGTCCTGATGGCTAAGTCTATCTGGATCATTCTAGCTATTGTTGCATATTTCGACTCTGAGATATGGCAATTGGATGTCAAAACGGCTTTCCTAAATGGAAACCTAAGTGAGGATGTGTACATGACACAGCTTGAGGGTTTTGTCGATCCAAAGGAAGTTAGAAAGGTATGCAAGCTTAATAAATACATCTATGGACTGAAGCAAGCATCTCGGAGTTGGAACATTCGTTTTGATGAAGTGGTCAATGGGTTTGACTTCATCAAGAACGAAGAACCTTGTGTTACAAAAAGGTTTGTAGGAGCAAACTTGTGTTTTTGATCTTGTATGTGGATGACATACTACTGGTCGAAAATTATATTCCAATGCTTGAATCTATTAAAACTTCATTAAAAAAATAGTTTCTCAATAAAAGATTTAGGAGATGCAGCATATATTCTTGGTATAAGGATCTATAGAGATAGATCTAAGAGGCTAATTAGATTAAGCCAAGATATGTACATTGACAAGGTGTTAAAACAGTTCAACTTACAATATTCCAAGAAAGGTTTGTTGCTCATGTCACATGATATTAATCTTGGCAAGAGTCAGTGTCCTACGACCACTGATGAGCGAGACAAAATGAGTAGAATCACATATGCTTCGGCTATAGGAGCTATCATGTATGCCATGCTGTGTGCACGACCAGTTGTGTCGTATGCTCTAAGTGTTACGAGCAGATATCAATCAGATCCAGGTGAATGTTACTGGATAGCAGTCAAGAATATCCTTAAGTACTTAAGAAGGACTAAGGATGCATTCCTTGTATATGGTGGTGAGAAAGAGTTGGTCGTAAATGGTTACACCGATACTAGCTTCCAAACGGACAAGGATGATTTCAGATCATAGTATGGGTTTGTGTTTTATTTGAATAGAGGAGCGGTAAGCCTGAAAAGTTCCAAGCAAGGAACGGTTGCTGATTGTACAACAGAGGCTGAGTACATTGCAGCTTCGAAAGTTGCAAAAGAGACCGTGTGGATTAGAAAGTTCATTAATGAACTGGGTGTGGTTTTGAGTGCTTCCAGTTCAATGGATCTCTATTGTGATAATAGTAGAACCATTGCACAAGCTAAGGAGCCTAGATCGCATCAAAAGTCTAAGCACATACTTCGACGATATCACATTATTCGTGAGATCGTTGAGAGAGGTGATGTGAAGATATGCAAAGTGCACACGGATTTGAATATTTCTGATCCGTTGACAAAGCCTCTCCCGCAACGTAAGCATGAGGTGCACACAAGAGCAATGGGTATAAGATACCTATATGATTGACTCTAGTGCAAGTGGAAGACTGTTGGTGATATGCCCTAGAGGCAATCATACAGATGATTGTATCACGTCTATGTTTATGAGTTATTGAATAAGTGTTATTTTGTTCCTTGATTGAATCATCAGTTATAAAGATTAACAAGTATGTGACTTGCTAGTGAAACTCTTTTAACTTATGATGATGACATTCTAAAAGTATCCCTGGTCGCATGTCACTGGTCGGGGCACTAGTGACTCTACGACCAGCACATGTATTAATTGATGACCATGTTTCACCAGTCATGGATATAGGGATATCGAATCAATAATGTGAACACATGTTGGAGAACATGGGGTTGGATTGACCCACCTTGAGATACTGTTGAGATTGTTTTGATTCTATGTGTCGTCAGTTGGTCTCAAGCAATGATGATGTATAATCCTTAGACCTGAGATCAGTATGGTTTCCTACTTGTGTAAGAGTACACTTTGGGGTTTCCAAACGCTACTCCGTAACTAGGTAGTTATAAAGGTAGATTTTAGGTATACTATGAAACATGCGGAGGAATGTGACTGGTCGGATATGGGATTTGCCCTTCCTGACATAACAGGAGAGATATCTCTGGGCCTCTCGATGTGGTCGGATAAAGAAAGTGCATGGCCATGCCACTAGTGATCGAAGTGTTCGACCACGTGAAGTTATCCGACACTCGATCGAGAAAGTATTGAACAGTCCACGGATGGCATGATATCTCATATGGAGTTCAACTAGATATCGTGAGGCAAAGGCAGAATACTCGAGTAGGTCGCTTAGTTCGATCAGTTACGGACTGGTCGTATGGAGATACGTGCTGGTCATAGATTGGTCGAACATAATCACGGAGTGGTCGTAACCTGGTCGTAAGGAGTTACGAACTAGTCATGACCAAATACGAACTGATCGTATATGGATAGGATCTGATCGTAAGTGATGAGGACCTAGTCGTAGATCATATTGCATTAAGATTTGTCCGATATAATTTGTGTGTTTTGGGGAATCATTATGTCCTGCTAGGTAGCACTGACGACTCGTGACCGAAAAGGAGTTTCCGAGTCAGAATCGAACTACGCATTCGTTGGAACAAATCAGTACGGGTACGATTCGTCAAACGTGTTCGGATAGGATCCGTCACGGGCACTATATAAGGAGATGCTTGAGGCTATGGGGACAGGAAGTAACTTTGGAGACACGCGACAAGAATTGACGTGAGTTGCTCTAAACACTAGCCGCCTTCTTCTTGAGAGAGCCTTGTCATGCGTCTTGGTGCTAGCACACCAGTGTATGGCGTTCCTGCCATGGACGTGTGGATACCATAGAGGCGCTACTGTATTGTTGCGCTTGGGGACGATCCATGATCTCAGCAAGGAACTAGATTGGTTTCTGGAGGAGACGATCGCTGCTGAGGATGGTCAACTACGGTGATCGAGCGACTACGACCACTACATCAACATGCTCTTCGTTGGACCAGGCTACTCCAGCGTTTCTTCCAGTGAACTGTGCGTCTCGTGGTAACGATCTATGATCTCTTGCTTGCATGGCATCCTGGTTGATGTGGTAGAATTTTTAAATTGTTAGCTAGCGTAGCCTACCCGTATCCCAACAGTGGCATCAGAGCCATTTTGCGTAGTTATTGATCTAGATTGGTCGCATATACTGGATATACGGCAGTAGTAGATTGGATCCATTACTATTTTGGTCTAGTAACCAAGATCGATTCATGTTGATGGAACGATCTAGGCATTGGTCGATCGGTTTTCGGTGGTAGCAGATGGGTTTACGAGGAGGTATGAGTTAAATGGACCATATGGTTTATTGCGCTTGTTCACAACCACAATGCATAATACTCCTACCGGTCGGTTTGGCAAACAACTGTAGCTCCCCTATCCCTCTAATGATTTTGTCTCGGCTCGTGTTGGACCGAAAAGGCGACTAGAGGGGGGGTGAATAGGAGCACGCTCACTTTTTCACTTTGATCAGATTCAACACAAATTTCACTCTAATAGCTATGGAAACTATGAAGATCAAGATACCAGTACAGCGGAAGACTAGTATTGAATCCAATCCAAAATCCCCAAAGCAAAAGACCAAAAACCAAAACCTAATCAAGAGGGCTGGACTGACCTCAGGCAAAAGTGCGGACTAACCTCTCTGGCCGGACTAACCTCAGGAAAAGGTGCAGTCATACCTCTCAGGCCGGACTAACCTCAGGCAAACGGGCGGTCAGACCTCAAGCACGATGAACAGCACAATCAGCCCGAAAACCAAAACTAAAATTGGTCTAACTTTTGATCCGTAAGGCCAAACTCTACGAAATTTGAGACACACCTTCTCTAAGATATTAGGAACCTATTCCAACCAAAGATCATAGAGATCCATGCCAAAGTTTCTATCTTTTTCAGTTTGAACGAAGTGTGCTCAAAACCGAGTAAGAATCAAAAAATGATCTAGAGACTTGCTCGTGGGTGATTGATGATCAAGATGATCCTAGATGGGTTCCCACATATCATAGCAAGTTAGATCAAGCCAAGGAACCAAGCAAAAACTCGCGGATCAAAGAAAGACCCCAAATCACCAAATAGAGAGAAAGAAATCAAATAGACTCATACTTGAGAGAACTTTTTTTGGGTTGATTTGATATGGTATTGGTTTACAGCCACTCCATCAATGGAGGACAAAGACTTAATACATGAGCACGAAATCAAATCCAACTCTCTAGAATCCTAACCTCCACTAATCCTCTCCCTAAGCACAAAAGCAAAACTAGGGTTTACAAGGGTGCAGCCACCTCCCTCCTCTATTTATAATGGAGGCTTAGACCTTCTAGAAGATTGAACCTTAATGGGCTCCTGTTAAGGCCCACACACAAATGGGTCACATACGCACGTATTTTAAAGCGCCGTCTTCATCTCTTGACCTAATCCGCTTCACCTTGCGCCATCTTGCGCCGTGAGTTGGCAAAAGGTCACCAAGGCGGTATTTGGTAATGTCGTAGTTACAAGACTAGGCAGTAGAATAAAGGGGGACCCTCCGTGAGCCGAAGGGTCCTCAACAGGAGGGGACCGGTTGCCAATGAACGTAAATTGCCAAGTAACCTTTATACAGAACTTGGAATCAGAAAACTCCAAAAGAAAAACCTGCCTCCCAAGGGGGGCCAGGGTGGCTACTTATAGCCCTCCCAGAGGCATCTGAGATTCTGAGTTTACCCTTACGGGCCCTATGTCGATAGGGGCTGCAGGGACCTTTCCTGCCCCTAGTGCTAGCTTCTAACACGTGGTGGGCAGCCCTAGACTTGGTCTATTCTGTTGGCGCACCGGTCCAGAGGTGCAGTAACCCCTTCGGAGCTCCTGGGTCTTCGAGCCCTCCGTAGCCCTTCGAGGCACTTCGCTGGGCCTTCCCGTCGCCGGTGGCTCGGCGCTGAGCGGACCCCTCGGGTCCCCTTCGGAGGGCTTCGGGATCCCTTCGGGGGGTCTCGGGACTCCTTCGGAGGGCCTCGGGGCGCCTTCGGAGGGCCTAGGGACCCCTTCGGAGGGTCTCGGGACTCCTTCGGAGGGCCTCGGGGCCCCTTCGGAGGGCCTCGGGACCCCTCGCACGCCTTCATGACCTGGTAGAAATATTCGCCGTGTTTGGCACCCCGGCGACTTGACCATCGGGACGTGCGTGCTTCTCTCTTCGCCAGGTCGTGGGGGCCGTTGTGCCACCCCTACGACAAGCCCCTCGCGGTCGAGGTTTTGCTTCATCATGGCTGAAACCGCGCCTTTTCCCGGAGGGCAATGGTGCACCGTCCCTTCGCTGGCGGCGGTTAAGCGGCTGTGGTCACCGTCGGGTTTCGTGCGCCGTAACTTTGCTCGCTCTTGAGTCGTTTCGTGGTGCGCGCTTTTTCGCTGTTACGCGTGTTTCGAGGCGCCGCCTCGCGTTATGACGGCCGAATTGGCGCCTATTCCAATGTGACGCCTCGATTTTCGTGCGGCGTAATTGATCACTGTTTGCCACGTGTCTCGTCTTGGTTGGCGCTAGCCTCCTCGTTTTCTGCGACTCGGCGGGGCCGCCTATAAATAGATGGCCTTGGGTCCCATGTGCTTCGGTTGCGCCCATTTGCCGATTTCTTCTCCCACTCGTCCCACGTCCTGCGGTTGCCGAGGAGGTTCGTTTATTGCTCCGAAGGTTTGTCTTCACCACCGCCGTTGGTGGGCGTTAGTAGCTCGGACTCATGCGATGACTAAGCGAGCGAAGGATGGAGGTGGCGCGATGTCGTGCCATCGACGAACTAGGTCGATCGCCGGCCGTGATCGCTTGATTCTGCGAGCCTCGCAGAGCGAGGGAAGATCGCAAACACGACGACGTTCGCGCCCGGGTTGGAGGTCGCTCGCCCCGAGGAGGAGGAGACGATCGCTTCGTGGCTTACCCGGATGTGGGTCTTAAATGCGCCTGCGTCGTCTGATGTACCAGATAACGATTCACCAGACGGGTGGACTGGCCCGATTGACCCTAACTCGATCGTCAAGCTCGGGGTCTTGAGTGGAGTCTTTGCAGATCATGGGGTGGTAGTAGCGGGCGAGGCTATTCGCGTACCTTCACGACGGGTGTCGGCCCAAGAAGAAGAAGGACATGGGGAGACCACTGAATTTTGGCGAGTGAACTTTCAACCGGCGCGCTCCTTCACTACTCGCCGCCTGACCGCACGGAATGTGTGGGATATTGACCGACCCGGCGTTGGTTCTATCACAAGTGTTCCGACGAGGCGGGCTTCTCCCCAGGCCTATCGAGATTATAGCGACGCCCAGATCGACCTTTCACCCCGAGGAGGGTTCTGCTGCGCGTGCTACTTAACGTGGCGCGGCGCATGTCGATCTTGGACTTCGAGAGGAGTTCTGCGCGCCCATTTGTGGCCGGGCCTTGAGCCGGGAGGTTATCTTTGATGAGCCAAGGATGGGATGCCTGGCTTGAGGCTCGGGGAGCGTACGGGTGTGTGCCTCATCAATTTTTTGTTGCTCTCTCTTTTTTTTAATGTGCATCCCCTGCGCAGTTTTGCCTCTTGCGGAGGCTGAGCGTGTTGCGGAGCAGCTCCTTGGACCCTACACGGGGGAGGAGCATTGAGCGGCGGGCGTAACGCTGGCGTCGGTTGAACCGGCTGAACTGCAGGATCCGAACACCCTTCTACCGGAGCGGCCCGACCCAGACGCTGGGAAGAAGAAGAGAGTTTGGGGCCCGGAGGAGGTTGAGTGCGTAGGCCCCATGTAAGATCGAGGTGGCCGACTAGAGGGGGGGTGAATAGGCGTTTTAAAATTCCTTTAGGCTCTAAAACCGATTTCTAATGCGGAAGCTAATACAAATACGGTTTTGCACAATTAAAGCCTAAATCAACTAGGTTCCCCTAAATGCACCAACAATACAAGTCTATTAATAAGTATATCAATTAAGCATATGACTTGTAAGCTAATCAATTCTAGCAATGATGAATAGCACAACGAACAATTGCAATCATACACAATGAATAAACAATTTAATACAAGGTATATAAATTGCACAATGTAAAGCAAGCATTCATACACAATGAATGTAAATGCAATAGTAAGGCACAAGGATGCAAACCACAATGGACACGGTTATGTTTTACCGTGGTGAATCGGAGACTTGCCGGTCTCCCCTAATCCACGTTGAGGGAAACCCAAACTAATTGGGCCGGCTCCACGAATTAAGCCTTCCTCCGAGGATCAAACACCTCGCTCCACTTGGGTTGCTCTTTCCTCCACTCCGGAGATGGCGAGCACCACGCCACTCACAAACCGCCTGTCTTCTCACAATCTTCTTTGAGAAGCTCACGGTAAGACGACGCCCACGCCGCCTAGGTGTCGGCAAACACCAAGAGTAACAAGACTCTAACTCTCACTTGAACCAATCAAGTGTCAAAGCTCTATGGATACGAAATCCACAACCTAAGGCAACACATGCACTTAGGGTTTGCTCTCTAACCTCACTAAGTGCAACACATGCACAAGAGAGTATGAGAGGCTTGCACTAGCTCAATAGAACTCAAAGGGGCACCAGCAACTCTCCCTCACACGGCCAAGGTGGGTATTTATAGCCCACACACACAAACTAGCCGTTGGGACAAAGTCTGTTGAAAAATCGGGAAATCGAACGATCACCGCGTTATGGGGCGGTCGTGCATCGCTTCCTCCAACGGCTATAAAACTAGCCGTTGGTCACCAAATCGAACGACCGCCAACTAAGGCCGGTCGTGCCAAGAACAATCGGTACAACCGCACAAACACTGCGGTCGTATCGCTCCACAAAGGAGCGCCAAATGCGGCTAAGTCCCAAGAACACTTGTTCGGAATTTCCCAACCGCACAAAAATACGGTCGAACCGCATCGCGGTCGCATCGCCAAAAAGCAATCGCGGTCGTATCGCTCAAGGGTTTCTCAAAGCCAAAGACTTGCAACAAATGCATCTTCTCTCGAAAACTTGAACCGCCACGAAATAATCGGAACAACCGGGACTACGGTCGTATCGCTCAAGACACGCCGGTACTACCGCTCCTCAACCAGAAAGCAACGCATGCTCAATAGCTTGGTCGTATCACAGATAAGCGCCGCGATGACCGCATCCGGTCGTCGCTCACAACACGTCGGTTCATCCGATTTTCCTGAGAAAACACAGATTGCATTCGCTTCAACTCAAATTGCAAAACACATTCGCCAATTTGATGCGCAATGCAAACAAGGGTTCAAAGGTAAGATTCTCAACAAGTTGCAAAACACATTTGCACACTTTTAGAATATCCCACCAATTGCACTTCGCTTCAACTCAATTTGCAAAACACATTTGCGAAATTGACGCGCTGATGCAAACAAGGATTCAAGTGAGATTCTCAACAAGTTGCAAAACACATTTGCACACTTTTAGAATCACACCACAAGGAATAAGGTACATGGACTTACACCATTTGCAAAACGCGTTCGCAAACTTAAGTCACATGCTACAAGGATTAACCATGAGCCACAACTATTTGCAAAACACATTCGCAAATATTGGCAACATGTTAAAGTGAGCTAGAGCAAACACAATGAGCTATCAACACATGACAAACTCAAGCTACTAGTCAAAGACCCTCTTAATAGTACGGCAACCTATACTAGCAATCCGGTCATCCAACCAAACACCAAGACCGTAAAAGACTAGGAACACATCCTTAGCCCTAGCTAGTCATACCTTTGCCTTGCGCAAACACTTGAAGCTTGATGACGCACATCCTTGCTTCAACTCCGGGTTCTTGACTTGATATGCATCAACTCATGATGCATCCTTACTTGACCTTCATCAACACATGATGAAGCTTTACTTCGAGGATCTTGACTTGATGCTCATCAACACATGATGACATCTTCCATCCCGAGTCTTGATATGCATCAACACATGATGCACTCTTCACTTGACATCCATCAACTCATGATGGGTCTTCACTTGACTTGATGATCAACACATGATCATCTCTTCTTGACTTGATGACTATCAACACATGATGTCATCCCAAGTCATCAACCACCTGGAACATAACCTATTCATCCAACTCATGGAAAATGTTAGTTCCACAATATGATTATCATTAATTACCACAACATACCATTAACTCATAATGGCGGGACAAGATACCACAATCTTTCCTCATTGGTAATTGATGATAACCACTTCAATAGCAAATAATTGAATAGAGTTTGGTATGAGTATATAAGTACTACATAAGTTATATATACTCAACATGAGTGTATACTGAACTACACAAGTCGTATTAACTCAAGAATACATGAGCATATATGAACTACATAAGTCTCATATACTCATATGAATATATTAACTACACAAGTTAAACATATTCAAAGATATGTGAGTACACATGAACTACACAAGTTATGTTCTACTCACATATAAGTATATATAGACTACACAAGTCTTATACACTCTTATGAATAGATTAACTACATAAGTTAAACATATTCAAGAATATGTGAGCACACATAAACTACACAAGTTATGTTATACTCACATATAAGTGTATATAGACTACACAAGTCATATATACACACTTGAATATACTAACTACATAAGTTATATATATTCAAGAATATGAGCATATATAAACTACACAAGTTATATATACTCACATGAATATATTAACTACACAAGTTAAATATATTCAAGAATATATGAACTACACAAGTCTCATATACTCATATGAATAAATTAACTATGCAAGTTAAATATATTCAAAGGACATGTTTCAAAGTAAAGATCCCAATTATATATGGACAAGGAAATATGGATCAATACTAATGAAACCACAAAACATATATTGAGCTCCCCCTAAATGTGTGCATACACAAATGTGTAGTGGAAACATATGCACATATTCAAGTTAGACTTTTGGTGGAGTTCAACCTATATTTTGGATCCGAGGAATGCAACAAGATATATGAATACAAACCTCTTTGTTCATTCTACTTTGTATTCTTTATATCCAAACGAGACTAAACATGATATAACAAATAGAAATGTTAGTCTCACAAATAGATTCAAAGATTATGAATGCATACTGTTTGGATTTTCCTTTTGTTTATCCAATGAATTGGATTTGTCATTAATCACATGCATGCCTTCATGATTATTACCTTTATATCCAAATAAGACTACACAATATGTATATCAATGAAAGTGTTAGACTCACAATTGGATTTGTCATTAATCACCAAAACCCCATTAACACATAATGGTAGGTCTAGATTCTTCAATCTCCCCCTTTTTGGTGATTGATGACAAAACCTTTATAAATGACAACATTTGGATATAAGTCAACATAGGATAATCAATTAGGCTATTTGACTATATGCATGCATTGAAATGACAAGAGAATCTTGGTAAACTCCCACTTTTGGCACCACAAGATTCTCCCCCTTTATTCTCCCCCTTTTAGGCAACTCAAGAGATCAAGAGAATAACAAATAAAGCTCATACAAATTAACATCCAAATGTAGCTCATACAAATTCTCCCCCTTTTGGCATTAAGCACCAAAAACCGAAACAAATCTTAAGCAAAAGGAGAGTCTTTGCAAAACTTATGAGCTAGGCAATAAAACGAGTTTTATTTTCCCTTTTTGGCATAGAACAACAATGAATCCAAAATAAATCGAAGCCTTAAGGGTGTCTTTTCAAATTGGTTTTCCCATATAATGATATACCCATTTTTGAACAAAACTCAAAAGGTTTTTCATTTAGGTTTTCAAAAACTTTTTAGGAAAACTCCCCCTTACACAAAGGTTCCTTTTGGACATTCTTCTCCTTTGACACACAAAGGTTTTCTTTGTCCAATCCATATCTTTGCTTTTGACACATAAAAGCTTCCTTTATCCAATTATCTCCCTCTTTGTCATCCTTTTGAAATATGTCCATCCAACACTTAAGATGACTTCTACTTCTTCCACTTGATCTTTGATTTGCATCCAAAAACTCTCTTTTGACATTAGGCACAAAAGCATTCTCCCCCAATGTCTTTATGTGTATCCACTTGTAAAATAATCCTTGAACATCACTTGTAGATACCATGAGTCGACAATACCACTTGTTGGTAATACATGTAGATACCACTTGTAAATAATACTCGTAGATATCACTTGTAAATCCACATGTTGATACTACTTGAAGAAAACATGCGTCGACAAGGCTTGAAAGCAAAGATGATACCAACTAATAATTAATTCCACTTGTAGATACTTGGTACCATTTGGAGAGATAAGACTTAGATAGATACCACTTGAAAAGATATATCATGAAATGAACGTATCGGAGAGATACCACATGAAAAAGATATATCATGAATTTTAGGTATCGGAGAGAGCTTGGTTTGAAAAGAATTGATTGGCAAGGATTGAAATAGATATCACTTGTAGGTGGGTATAAGAAGTATACCACTTGAAGGATATCACTAGAAAGAATACCACTTATAAAGACAAGATGATATCATTTGAAGAATACCACTTGTAAACATAAGTAATATGAATTCCATGCCTAGATCAAGATGATCAAAAGGTGCTACCACTTAAAGGAATACCACTTGAATGATAAACATATCACAAGGATCAAAATGGTATTTGGAGTCAACAAAGCATGAGTGGGTAGCTTGCAAGGATTGCAAGGATCAACACGACTTGAGAGGATAGCCAAAAGATTTAGATTTGAATCTATTCGATGTCAAGATGATTTTGAGAAGCTACTCTTGGAAAGGATACCACTTGAGTAATTGCACTTGCAATCAAGGACAATTAGTAGTGAGCAGCTTGCAAGGATAACAAGGATCAATCTTGACATGAGGAGGCAATCAAAAGATTTAGAATTGAATAGAATTGAAATGGAATCAATTGATCGCAAAACAGCAAAATCGGTACAACCATAGTTCAATTTCCGGTCATACCGTTCTTGGTCGTATCACCGTGCAAAGGCTTCGTCGTCATCAAAATCGGTTGTACCGCGAATAACTCCTATCGTTCCGATTGTCCTGGAGCTTCGGGAATAGATCAAGGAATAGGAAATTTTGCAAATGATCCTTTGTTTTAATATTCAAATAAATATATCTAGGATCATTATGCATTAGATTGGAGATAGAAACAACAATGAATATAGTTTTTATGAATTAGTCTTTTGATTTTGCAAATAAAACTCATTTTTGAGAAACTTCTATACAAGAAGTCAAATTTGAGCAAATGGGGAAATTAAAGCATCAAATTTCATGTGTGAGTTATGAATACCATTATGGACCTTTTCATGTGAATAATTTTGGTTCATATGGCAAAACTCACTTAAGTGCTAGAAAGTGATCACTTAGGTCAACCTTGAATTTTGGATGAGTTTCAAAATCGAATAACTTTTGATGAGTTGGTATTTTGGAAATATTTTGAATACCAAAATTGTTTAGAATAGCCAACTCTATCATTTTCATTTTGGGACAAAAGTCAAATTCCTTTTAGAATAGATTTTACACAAAAAATCTAGTTTTGGTCAAAAACAAGTTTCTAAGATCTAGAATTTTGGCTAGAAACTCATTTTCATTTTAAATAGGTTTTTCTTGAACCAAAACCTTTGCAAAACATTTGGAAATCATTTGAATACATTTTGCAACTAGTTTTTCAAATTTTATACTAATAATTTCAAAATTTTGACTTTTGGCTAAATGGCTCATTTTGAGAAACAATACTAGCACTTAATTTATTTGGGCACACTTAGGGATGTGGTATACATGGTTATGATTTAGCACTCCCCCTTAATGTGCCACTTCTATCTTGCTCAAGATTTTAATAAACAAGTTTTAGCACAAGAGCAAGAACACCCTTTTAAGATTATTCATGAATGCAACCTACACAAGGCATAAGGGCTAGATACTTCAATGTAAATACTTGTTACCGAGATAGCATTGGTTTATGATATAAATTTATCTTCCTCAAGCTTGGCTCCATATTTTGTATATGATGGAATCCACCTCTTCATGAGTGAGCCAAACCTCCAATGCTTCTCCAAGTACCTATTAATCATTTAAGCATCTTTTGGTACCCACACTCGGTTGGGTCCTTGAATGTTAGTCACAATAGATTTGGGCACCCAAATAGCCATATCAATAGTTTTATGTGAGTTAACATTCCTAGCAAACACATTGCCATTTCTATCCTTCCTAAGCAAATAATGATCATTATAGATGATAGGCTTAGGAGTGATACCTTTGGGACATTCTTTACTAAAATGTCCTTTCTCCCGGCAATTGTAGCAAGTAGGGCTTTTGCTTCCCTTGATGTCTTCTTATCTTGCTCAATTCCGCTTGCCTCTTCTTTGAATGTCTTGACTTGACATCCTTTTGATTTGGACACACCGAGGCAATGTGACCATTCTTCTTGCATCCAAAGCACTTGATATTGTTGACTTGTTTTCTATCTTGCTTTGGAATGCTCTTCACCTTCTTCTTGGCGGTGAGACCAAGTCCTCCTTTGTCATTCTTCTTGTTAGGGCATACGGAGGCAATGTGACCCTTCTCATGACAATTAAGGCACTTAATATTCTTCATGTGTCTTGCATTGTGCCTCATTTTGCTATTTTCCTTTTTCTTCTTGGGAGTAAATCCAATGCCACTCTTATCTTGTAAGCATATTTGCTTGCTCAATATTTCATCGAGAGTAGCCTTCCTTTATAGCTTCTATCCAAGTCATTCTTCAAACTTGAGACTTGGGCCTTGAGCTTTTGTTTTCCTCTACAAGGTTAGTCTCAACAAGTATAGAGGAAATAGGTACATCTAATTTTGAGCAACAAGGCATATCAATTAAATCATCACAAGAAGTGGATACATTAATTTTAGATGAATTGCAAGGAGTAGGAGCAATACAAGGCAAATCATCTAATAGATCACATGTAATCCCTATATCCACTTTAGAGTTAGTATAACTTTTAAGAAG
Source organism: Phyllostachys edulis (assembly GCA_036346405.1). Lineage (NCBI taxonomy): Eukaryota > Viridiplantae > Streptophyta > Magnoliopsida > Poales > Poaceae > Phyllostachys > Phyllostachys edulis. The sequence continues at coordinate 46,526,769 of CM070567.1, forward strand.
GAGGGTTTCATGTTCATTTTTTAAAACATCATAATTTTCTTGAAGCAAGTTAAATTCTTTCTTCAAAACTTTGAATTTTGAAACCTCCTTTCCCATAAAAACATTTTGTTCTTCTAGCATATCTATCAACTCATCATAAGAAGGCTCATCATTATCATCATCATCATTATATACCTTCTTTTTACCTTTTGCCATAAAGCAATGAGGCGATGTTGATGGAGTTGATATATCATCATTGTCGGAGCTAGGAGTTGATGTGAAGGAGCTTGTGGACTCTTCATCGTCGGAGTTTGAGATTGAGCATTCTTCTCCCGACGTCCACTCTTGTATGCAATCCTCATTTGTTGAAATGGACCTTTCATAATATTCTTGAAGATAGGTCCACATCTTATGAACATTTTTGAGATCACATACGGCATCAAACACATCTACACTCAAAGCACTAAATAAAGCGTTAGTTGCTTGAGCGTCGAGATGTAAGCATTTCTCTTCCTCATTTGTTGGAGCATGTTGATCCAATGGAGGAGAAAAGCCAACATCTACAATCCGTCATATATTTAGGCCCATGGCCTTAAAATAGCATGACATGCGGATTTTCCAATGAACATAATTTGTGCCATCAAATTTAGGTGCTTCACCTAGGTGCACAATTTTACTAGTCGCCATCCTTTACTCTCTAGACGGTTAAGTCTAATAAATGAGAGACCAAGCTCTGATACCACTTGTAAGATCGAGGTGGCCGACTAGAGGGGGGGTGAATAGGCGTTTTAAAATTCCTTTAGGCTCTAAAACCGATTTCTAATGCGGAAGCTAATACAAATACGGTTTTGCACAATTAAAGCCTAAATCAACTAGGTTCCCCTAAATGCACCAACAATACAAGTCTATTAATAAGTATATCAATTAAGCATATGACTTGTAAGCTAATCAATTCTAGCAATGATGAATAGCACAACGAACAATTGCAATCATACACAATGAATAAACAATTTAATACAAGGTATATAAATTGCACAATGTAAAGCAAGCATTCATACACAATGAATGTAAATGCAATAGTAAGGCACAAGGATGCAAACCACAATGGACACGGTTATGTTTTACAGTGGTGAATCGGAGACTTGCGGTCTCCCTAATCCACGCTGAGGGAAACCCAAACTAATTGGGCCGGCTCCACGAATTAAGCCTTCCTCCGAGGATCAAACACCTCGCCCACTTGGGTTGCTCTTTCCTCCACTCCGGAGATGGCGAGCACCACGCCACTCACAAACCGCCTGGTCTTCTCACAATCTTCTTTGAGAAGCTCACAAGACGACGCCTCCGCGCTGCCTAGGTGTCGGCAAACACCAAGAGTAACAAGACTCTAACTCTCACTTGAACCAATCAAGTGTCAAAGCTCTATGGATACGAAATCCACAACCTAAGGCAACACATGCACTTAGGGTTTGCTCTCTAACCTCACTAAGTGCAACACATGCACAAGAGAGTATGAGAGGCTTGCACTAGCTCAATAGAACTCAAAGGGGCACCAAAGAACTCTCCCTCACACGGCCAAGGTGGGTATTTATAGCCCACACACACAAACTAGCCGTTGGGACAAAGTCTGCTGAAAAATCAGGGAAATCGGAACGACCGCCGTTATGGGGCCGGTCGTACCGCCCTTCCTCCAACGGCTATAAAACTAGCCGTTGGTCACCAAATCGGAACGACCGCCAACTAAGGCCCGGTCGTACCGCAACAATCGGTACAACCGCACAAACAACTGCGGTCGTACCGCTCCACAAAGGAGCGCCAAATGCGGCTAAGTCCCAAGAACACTTGTTCTGGAATTTCCCAACCGCACCAAAAATACGGTCGAACCGCATCGCGGTCGTACCGCCAAAGCAACTGCGGTCGTACCGCTCCAAGGGTTTCTCAAAGCCAAAGACTTGCAACAAATGCATCTTCTCTGGAAAACTTGAACCGCCACGAAATAATCGGAACAACCGGACTACGGTCGTACCGCTCAGTACACGCCGGTACTACCGCTCCTCAACCAGAGCAACGCATGCTCAATAGCTAAGGTCGTATCACAGATAAGCGCCGGTATGACCGCATCCCGGTCATCACTCACAACACGCTCGGTTCATCCGATTTTCTGAGAAAACACAGACAGCATTCGCTTCAACTCAAATTGCAAAACACATTCGCCAATTTGATGCGTAATGCAAACAAGGGTTCAAAGGTAAGATTCTCAACAAGTTGCAAAACACATTTGCACACTTTTAGAATATCCCACCAATTGCACTTCGCTTCAACTCAATTTGCAAAACACATTTGCGAAATTGACGCGATGCAAACAAGGATTCAAGTGAGATTCTCAACAAGTTGCAAAACACATTTGCACACTTTTAGAATCACACCACAAGGAATAAGGTACATGGACTTACACCATTTGCAAAACGCATTCGCAAACTTAAGTCACATGCTACAAGGATTAACCATGAGCCACAACTATTTGCAAAACACATTCGCAAATATTGGCAACATGTTAAAGTGAGCTAGAGCAAACACAATGAGCTATCAACACATGACAAACTCAAGCTACTAGTCAAAGACCCCTCTTAATAGTACGGCAACCTATACTAGCAATCCGGTCATCCAACCAAACACCAAGACCGTAAAAGACTAGGAACACATCCTTAGCCCTAGCTAGTCATACCTTTGCCTTGCGCAAACACTTGAAGCTTGATGACGCACATCCTTGCTTCAACTCCGGTTCTTGACTTGATATGCATCAACTCATGATGCATCCTTACTTGACCTTCATCAACACATGATGAAGCTTTACTTCGATCTTGACTTGATGCTCATCAACACATGATGACATCTTCCATCCCGAGTCTTGATATGCATCAACACATGATGCACTCTTCACTTGACATCCATCAACTCATGATGGGTCTTCACTTGACTTGATGATCAACACATGATCATCTCTTCTTGACTTGATGACTATCAACACATGATGTCATCCCAAGTCATCAACCACCTGGAACATAACCTATTCATCCAACTCATGGAAAATGTTAGTTCCACAATATGATTATCATTAATTACCACAACATACCATTAACTCATAATGGCGGGACAAGATACCACAATCTTTCCCTCATTGGTAATTGATGATAACCACTTCAATAGCAAATAATTGAATAGAGTTTGGTATGAGTATATAAGTACTACATAAGTTATATATACTCAACATGAGTGTATACGAACTACACAAGTCGTATTAACTCAAGAATACATGAGCATATATGAACTACATAAGTCTCATATACTCATATGAATATATTAACTACACAAGTTAAACATATTCAAAGATATGTGAGTACACATGAACTACACAAGTTATGTTCTACTCACATATAAGTATATATAGACTACACAAGTCTTATACACTCTTATGAATAGATTAACTACATAAGTTAAACATATTCAAGAATATGTGAGCACACATAAACTACACAAGTTATGTTATACTCACATATAAGTGTATATAGACTACACAAGTCATATATACACACTTGAATATACTAACTACATAAGTTATATATATTCAAGAATATGAGCATATATAAACTACACAAGTTATATATACTCACATGAATATATTAACTACACAAGTTAAATATATTCAAGAATATATGAACTACACAAGTCTCATATACTCATATGAATAAATTAACTATGCAAGTTAAATATATTCAAAGGACATGTTTCAAAGTAAAGATCCCAATTATATATGGACAAGGAAATATGGATCAATACTAATGAAACCACAAAACATATATTGAGCTCCCCCTAAATGTGTGCATACACAAATGTGTAGTGGAAACATATGCACATATTCAAGTTAGACTTTTGGTGGAGTTCAACCTATATTTTGGATCCGAGGAATGCAACAAGATATATGAATACAAACCTCTTTGTTCATTCTACTTTGTATTCTTTATATCCAAACGAGACTAAACATGATATAACAAATAGAAATGTTAGTCTCACAAATAGATTCAGCATTATGAATGCATACCTGTTTGGATTTTCCTTTTGTTTATCCAATGAATTGGATTTGTCATTAATCACATGCATGCCTTCATGATTATTACCTTTATATCCAAATAAGACTACACAATATGTATATCAATGAAAGTGTTAGACTCACAATTGGATTTGTCATTAATCACCAAAACCCCATTAACACATAATGGTAGGTCTAGATTCTTCACCCCATCGCAGTCTGCGTCTTGCATGCGCTCATCATGGCCTTGCCATGGTTAAAGCGGGCGTTCTTGCAAGCGGGTCGGCTGGCCCATCTACGAAGAGGGTGTCACGGGAGCCCATGTTGCCGGGTCATGCGAAGAGCGCCGCAAGCTCGTCTACGGGGTCCCTGGTTCCTCCTCCCCCGGCTCAAAATGCGGAGGCGATTGGCAGCTCGTTTGGGATTGCCAGTATGGCTCTTGAGGATGTGTCTTGCGGCACCCCTTCGCATGTTTACGGTCCTAGAACGGAGGATACTGTGGTCGAAGCCCGCACCGATCTTCCAGTTGGGCGGGTCGGCCAGGGGGATCGTGGTGGCGAAGCAGCCTCCGTGGGCGCGCCGGTCGGGGAGGAACCCGGGGATGAGGACGAAGATGTCGCGGCCGGGGGCGGTGCTCGCCGAGAGCGTGGCGCTGCGTACCTTTGCGCGCGGTGTCGCGAACTGGGCCACTCTGCCCTTCTTACTTCGGGTCACCAGGCCAGCGGCTCGCGAGGAGGTATCGAATTTTGCCGCTCCGCCGTGCGTGTCCGAGCTCTTCGTAAAGTGGAGCACGGAAAAGATGTTCCGGAGCATGGAGGCAAACGCGATGAAGGTAGGCTTCGATACACGTCCTCCTTGTTATTGGCGAATTGCTGACATGCTTCTTGGCAGACTATCATTCTATCGCGGTCGCTGGAGCGGGACATCCAGAACGGCTACGCGGAAATTCAGCAGCGAGTCGACTTGGAGTTCGCTCGGAGCGAAGAACTGGCTGCCGCGCGTTTGGCCCTCGCTGAGAAAGCGGGGGGGCTGGAGGCGAAGGTTGCTCAACTAGAGGGGAAGTCGTGCCCTCCGTGAGGAGGTTGAGAGTCTGCCAGCCCGCCTCCGTGCTTGAGGCGGAGGTTGCGACGGAGCTGTTCATCATCCAATGCCGCGCAGTGAAGGCCACCGAGACGCTGACCGCATGGAGGGCGCCATGCGTGAGCTTCGGTGCGTGCCTCCCCATGAGGCATGGCGTGGACCAGTGGCGGCCACCTTGACCGGCCGCCTTCGAAGTCTTTACGCTCGGCCGCTTCGTCGTCACGGCAATCATTGTGCGAAGACGGCGTGGACGACCGCGTTTGTCTCTCTCAGCGCGGTGGTTGCGGTCACGTTGATGCGCTTAGTCTTTGGCGCCCGTGCCAGTAGCCTCCGCCGCGGAGGTGTCTTTGGGCCAGAGACAGGTGCGAGGGCGAGCAATGCCCTCGCGAAGGAGTTCTGGGCTTCGTTTGGTCGGGACGCTACCATAGATTCGCTCCGGGCGTCTTTGGGGCAAAAGCAGAAACTGAAGGGTCCTGCGGATGGCGCGAGAGTGGCGGAGCGAGAGGCCGACCGGAGGCAAGGTGTGACCCTCCGGCCAACTTCACGGGAAATCATTTTGGGGTTCGGATTTCCCTCTTTTTTGTTTTCGTCTTTGCCGTGTGGCCTGCTGCCTGCCGCTTGTCTGCATGGCTTGTAACCGTTATTTTGTCAATCAATGTATACCGAAAAAGGTTGGGGTTTCTTTGCTGTTGGGTGATTGTTTCACGTTGGCGTTTGCTCTACTCAGGAGGGAATGTTGTTTCGCCGTACTGCCGGACGAGGTGCGGTTCCTCCGTGGTGGCGTACGAAGTCCTATGCTCCATTGCGTGATTCGAAGGATGAACGACTGCTGGTTTGGAAGTGGCCTCGGAGGATTTGTTACCGCGGTATCGTGTGCCATGGAGCGAAATGGAAGCGGTGGAAGAAGGAAAACCCGGGGGGGTCTATGAAGAGGTTCTTCCGGTTGCGCGAGCGGAAGGCCTTGGAGGCTCATGATGAAATAGTGTCCTTCTGGGTGAATCGCGGCGTGGTGGGTGCGCCTGAGGGGCCGTGTTCTCGGCCTCCTCCTACGATCTCCTCGAGCTCCTCGGAGGAGTCTTTAGGCTGTGCTGCGGAGAGGGAGTATGTGCGCCTGATGGCCACGCACCTGTCTGACGAAGAGCTACTCGAGTGGGTGCTGTGGGAGCAGCGCGAGCGCGAGGCGAACGACTTTGCTCCCGGGTGCGGGCGATAGGTCATCACCTCGCAGCTCTTGTATGTTGTGTATCTGTACTGATGTATGATGTATGTGTAGGGTGAATGGGTCAATGCATACGCACTTTTATTTTCTCGCTTCCCGTGTCCTATTATTATATTCTGTTTGATTAGGTAAGGCTCCGAGGAGCCGTAACTATATTTTTGTGAGAGGGGGGACCTCGCGCCGTCCCTCACTTTTTTAGGTAGGGCTCTGGGGAGCCCTAACTATATATTTTTGCAGGGGAGGCGGGCCTCGCTGATCCCTGTAATTTTTGGGTAGGGCTCGAGGAGCCCTAACTATATATTTTTGCAGGGGAGGCGGAGCCTCGCGCCATCCCCCATACTTTTTTAGGTAGGGCTCGGGAGCCCTATATATTTTTGTAGGGGGAGGCGGGCCTCGCGCCGTCCCAATAATACTTTTTAGGTAGGGCTCGGGAGCCCTAACTATATATTTTTACGAGGGGAGGCGAGCCTCGCACGTCCCGTGCTTTTTTTTAGGTAGGGCTCCGGGGAGCCCTAACTATATATTTTTTTTACGAGGGGGAGGCGGAGCCTCGCGCCGTCCCCCCTACTTTTTTAGGTAGGGCTCCGGGGAGCCCTAACTATATATTTTTGCAAGGGGGAGGCGGAGCCTCGCGCCGTCCCCCATACTTTTTTAGGTAGGGCTCCGGGGAGCCCTAACTATGTATTTTTGCAAGGGGAGGCGAGCCTCGGCCGCCCCCCTACTTTTTAGGTAGGGCTCAGGAGCCCTAACTATATATTTTGCAAGGGGGAGGCGAGCCTCGCACGCCCCCATACTTTTTAGGTAGGGCTCGGGAGCCCTAACTATGTATTTTTTATGGGGAGGCGAGCCTCGCCATCCCCCATACTTTTTAGGTAGGGCTCGGGAGCCCTAACTATATATTTTTGTAGGGGAGGCGAGCCTCGCCGCCCCCCATACTTTTTAGGTAGGGCTGCGGGAGCCCTAACTATGTATTTTTGCAAGGGGAGGCGAGCCTCGCGCTGCTCCCAATACTTTTTTAGGTAGGGCTCCGGGGAGCCCTAACTATATATTTTTTTTACGAGGGGGAGGCGGAGCCTTGCGCCGCCCCCCCTACTTTTTTAGGTAGGGCTCCGGGGAGCCCTAACTATATATTTTTGCAAGGGGGAGGCGGAGCCTCGAGCCGTCCCCCATACTTTTTTAGGTAGGGCTCAGGGGAGCCCTAACTATGTATTTTTGCAAGGGGGAGGCGGAGCCTCGCACAGTCCACAATACTTTTTTAGGTAGGTCGGAATATGGTTCGCGCGTTCTGCCTACTCGCGTAGTCCGCAGCGGGCACCGGGGCGCGAGGCCATGCGCGGTGGCTTCGTTTATACACTCGTGCCCGCGATGGGCATCGGTGTGCACCGGGGCGCGAGGCCATGCGCGGTGGCTTCGCTTATACACTGTGTTCGCTGATGGGCATCGGTGTGCACCGGGGCGCGAGGCCATGCGCGGTGGCTTCGCTTATACACTCGTGCCCGCGATGGGCATCGGTGTGCATCGGGGCGCGAGGCCATGCGCGGTGGCTTCGTTTATACACTCGTGCCCGCGATGGGCATCGGTGTGCACCGGGGTCCGAGGCCATGCGTGGTGGCTTCGTTTATACACTCGTGCCCGCGATGGGCATCGGTGTGCACCGGGGCGCGAGGCCATGCGCGGTGGCTTCGCTTATACACTCGTGCCCGCGATGGGCATCGGTGTGCACCGGGGCGCGAGGCTATGCGCGGTGGCTTCGTTTATACACTCGTGCGGACCGGGGGGGGACGAGGCATACAATTTTCATTATTTGGATAGATAGATCTCCGAGCGAAGCCGGTTTGCGGCAAAAGTTTACATGCCCCCAGCGTTGCGATCGCTGCGGGGCTATTCTTCGGGCGCAGCCGGTTTTTACATGCTTGCTAAGGGTAGAACTTTCGTAGGGACTTGATATTCCAGGTATGGCCCAACTGATCTCCGTCCAAGGTTGAGATGCGGAACGCGCCCGCCCTCGTCGAGCCTGTGACCACGTACGGCCCTTCCCACTTGGAGTCCAACTTGCCGAGCGCTGCTTGGTTGGTGGCGCGTTTCAGGACGAGGTCGCCCGGGGAAATGTGGCGGGCCTTGACCCTTTTGTCATATGTCCTGGCGACGCCCTCGCTATACCGCTGCATGGTTGAAACAGCCTGTACGCGTTGCTCTTCGAGAAGGTCGAGCGAGAGCTCCCGTTCTCCTGAGTTTGTCGGCGTTGTGGCTCGGTAGGAACCAGCCGCGAACTCCGCTGGCGTCATGGCCTCGTCGCCGAAGAGGAGCTTGAAAGGGAGAAGCTCGGGCTCGGTGGGCGATGTCGCGTGTCGACCTGAGGGCCTTCAAGCTCTTCGCCACAGATCCTTAGGAAGACCCACGAGCGCTTTTTCACCCGTCGAGGAGGTTGCCGCTGGCTCGCCGACGGCTCCGTTGGACTCTGGTGCCCCAGCGATCGCGAAGCATAATGTGATGCCTGTGTCGTTGCAAAACTTCCTAAGTGGTCGGTCGAATCGCTTCCATTATCAGCGATGATGTGCCTTGGTACACCGTAGCGACAAATGATGTTTTTCCACACGAATCGCTGGGCGGCTGCGGCGGTGATGGTGGCAACTAGCTCCGCTTCGACCCATCTTGAGAAGTACTCGATGACGACGAAGGCGAATCGGAGGCTACCCTTGGCTGCGGGTGCAGCCAATGATGTCCAAGCCCCACTGCACGAAGGGGCACACCGTGCACGACGGCCGCAAAGGTAGTCTTGGTGCCCTTGGGTTCTGGTGGCCCATCGCACCCCTGGCACCGCTGGACGAGGTCTTGTGCGTCTCGGAGCACCGTCGGCCAGTAGAAGCCTTGGCGGAACGTCTTCCCTACGAGGCCCCGAGGCGCCTGGTGTGCACCGCACAAGCCCTCGTGGACGTCCTTGAGGAGCGACCGGCCTTCCTCCCGTGACACACAGCGGAGGAAGGGGGCACAAACTCCCCCCTTGTACAGCTCGCCGGAGACCATATAGTAGTTTCTTGCTCGGCAATGGAGTCGCTTTGCTTCGGCCGGGTCTTGTGGTTCTTCCCCGGCAAGGTACTTGATAATCGCGATTCGCCAGTCGTCTGCCGGGGTTTGCTCCGCCGTTCCTGGGCGGACTACCAGGCTGCCTCTTGCTTCCTCTTCTTGTCTTGCGCTCCGGGGAGCAATTGTGGTTCTACTGAGTGCTTGTGTGTGCTTGGGGCGGAGCCCCTTGTGTCTGGGGCGGAGCGGAGGATTTTGTGAGGACTTCGTAGAAAACCTCCGGGGGGGGCCCTTCTCCCGCGCTAGCCATTTTTGCCAGCTTGTCGGTCGCCTCGTTGCTTCCTCTAGGAATGGCTTGGACTGTGATTCCGTAGAAGTGCTTCGCCGCTTCGCGCACCGCGGCTAAGTAACGACTCATCTCAGGACACCTTGCGACGAAGGTCTTGTCAAACCGTCCGCCACCAAAGTGGAGTCGCTGATGAGGATGCGCTTCGCCCCGAGGGATCTAGCTTTACGGAGGCCCAGCAGCAGCGCCTCGTACTCCGACGCGTTGTTCGTGGTCGGGAAGTCCAGGCGGGCGGCGTGTGATGCGGTTCGCCCGTCCGGGGAAACTATGATGGCCGCGGCTCCGGCACCGGCGGCGCACCACGACCCGTCCGTGTACATTACCCAGGGTGTTTCCACCACGGCGGGGCTGTTGTCCGCTTGCGGGGTCCACTCGGCGACGAAGTCTGCTAGCGACTGCGATTTGATGGCCGTTCTTGCTACGAAGGTGACGTCGAAGGGCGCCAGCTCCGCCGCCCATTTGCCTATCCGCCCGGAGGCATCTTTGTTTCGGAGCATTAGCGCCAGCGGGTAGGATGTGGGGACCTTGATGGGATGCGCTAGAAAATAATGCCGTAGCTTTCTCGATGCCATGAGCAAAGCGTACGCGAGCTTCTCGAGCTCCGTGTAGCGGATTTTGGCTCCTTGCAAGGCCTCCGACACATAGTACACCGATTCTTGGCGGTGTGCTCTGGATAAGGACATTGTTGTCGGCAGCGGGTTGGCGGCGATGTAGAGCAGCAGCTCGGCTCCTTGCTCCGGACTAGTGAGGCTTGGTAGCTGCGCGAGGTACAGCTTCAGGTCCTCGAAGGCCTTCTGGCATTCCTCTGTCCATTTGAATGGCTCCGCCCCTCGGAGCGTCTTGAAGAACGGTAGTGCTCTCTCGGCCGAGCGAGACAGGAAGCGGCTAAGGGCGGCGATGCGGCCCGTGAGTTTTTGCGCCATGCGGCGTTCATGGGGCTTCATCTCTGGATGGCCCCGATTTTCTCGGGTTGGCTTCAATCCTCTCTGAGACTAGAAAACCGAGGAGTTTCCTGCCTTCACACGAACGCACATTTCTCGGGGTTGAGTTTATGCCCTCGCTCGAAGGTTCGTGAAGGTTTCTTGGAGGTCTTGAGCGTGCGTCCCCGCCAGCTTGCTTTTGATGACTATGTCGTCGACGTACGCTTCCGCGTTGCGCCCGAGCTGGGTGGCTAGGACCTTCGTGATGAGTCGGGCGAACGTCGCCCCCGCGTTCTTGAGACCGAAGGGCATGCGCTTGTAACAGTATGTTCCCATCGGGGTAATGAAAGCAGTCTTCGGCTCGTCCGCCTCCGCCATGTGCACCTGGTGGTAGCCGGAGTAGGCGTCAAGGAAGCTCATGAGCTCGCACCCTGACGTGGCGTCCACCAACTGGTCGATGCGAGGCAAGGGGAAGTCATCTTTGGGGCAGGCCTTGTTGAGATCGGTGAAGTCGACACATCGCCCACTTGCCCATCTCCTTCTTGGCGAGGCCGGGTTCGCCACCACTCGGAATATTTGACCTCGCGGATGACTCGCCAAAGAACCGGATCTCCTTCTTGGCGGCTGAGTCGGCCGGCCGACATCTTGCCGCAGCCTTTCTTGGGTGCCGCGTCGGCTCGAAGGGATAGCCTGTGCTCTATCGTTGCCCTTGCCACTCCTGGGAGGTCTTCGGGCCCCCAGGCGAAGGCCTCAGCATTGTTGCGGAGCACCCCGAGGATCGCGTCGTGCGCCTCCGGGTGGAGGTCCGAACCGAGGGCCACCGTCTTCTCCGGTGAGCTGTCCCTTAACGCCACTCTCCGCAGGTGGCCTTGGGGCTTGTGTTTCGGGGCCCATCTCGCGGAGGACGGTGCCACCTCACCCCGGTTGGGTCCTACGGCGTGCACGTGGCGCGCCGGGGATAGTACTTCAAGTTCGATGTGCCGTGCGAGGTCTTGGTCTCCACGGACCGTCACGGTGCCCGCTGGTGCGGGGAGCTTCATGCACAAGTAGTTGTGGTGAGCTATTGCGCCGAAGGCGTTCAGCGTGGCCCGGCCAAGGATAGCGTTGTACTGGTAAGCCATTTGGACCACTTCAAATGTGACGACCTCGGTCCAGGACGCGAAGTCGTCGCTGAAGGTGAACGCGAGGCGGATCTGTCCCAATGCGGTAACAGGGGTTCCTCCGAACCCTAGCAGGGGGATGCCCGGAGGAGTCAGGCGATCGCGAGGGATCATCATCCTGTCGAACACGTTGACGAAGAGGAGGTCCGCCGAGCTCCCTCCGTCGACGAGGACGCGTCTTACTTCGAAATCTGCGATGTTGGCCGAGATGACGAGGGGGTCCTGGTGCGGGAAATACACCCCGCGGGCGTCTTCTGGTCCGAAAGATATGGGTATTTCGGAGTAGCGGGGTGGGCTCGAGGCAGGGTACGTAGCGAGGTGGTGGATTTGTCGGGCATACGCCCGCCTCTGCCTCTTCGAGGAAATGCCGAGCGAGGAGCCTCCGGTGATCATGTTGATGATCCGCCGGTGTGCGTCGGTCCGGCCACCTATGCGCGGGATTGGCGGTGCTGCAGGGAGTTGGTTGTCAGCTGCGGTCCTGCCTTCATGGTCCGCAGGTTGGTCGCGGCGCATGTAGTCCTGCATGGCGGCGATCGTGCGACACTCTTTGGTGGCGTGCGATCCCTCGCCGTGTAGGTCCTGTAAAGCGCGAGGTGCTCGTTCGATTGCCGGTGGCGTCTCGCGTTAATCCACGGCCCCGCCGCGGCCGAGTCGGCGGCCTCTGCGTCTTCCTCGCCGTTTAGCGGCTCGCCGTCCGTGGTAGACCCGGCCTTTTGCTGTAGTCCACCGTTCGTGGCTTGCGGATGCTCGGCTTGTGCCGCATTGACCGCTTCGCCGGCGTGGTCACGCCAGCGTTGAGTCGCCTTTGTTTCCCTCGAAGCGCCGTCTTCCTCCGCCGGGCGTATTCTCCATCTTGTCGAAGAGTTCGGTCATCGCGTAGCTGGCTTGCGCGCGAGCCTCTCCGAAAGCGGCCCGTTGCGGAGGCCACACGTTGCTGCATTGATGATAGTTGTCTCGTTGACGCCTTGTACCTGGCACTTGACCTCCGCGAACTTCCTAAAGAAGCTGCGGAGGGATTCACCGGCGCCGCTTATCATGCGAATAAGTGTCGAGCGTCCTTCGGCTCCGTGTAGTTACCCTGGAAGTTGTTGCGTAGGAGCTCCCGCAATTGCTCCCAGGCATATACGGAGCGAGGGGGGATCGTGAAGAACCACGTCAGCACTACGCCCTTGAGCGCAAGGGTGAGGCTTTTTGCCTTCGTGTTATCGTCTCCTCCTACGCCGATGGTATCCTCAGATACGGAGGAATTGTGAGGGTCCGTGGATCCTCGTGCTGCGCGACGTCGGGCATTTTGAATCCTCGAGGCCACCTGGTTGCCTCCAATCCGGAACTCAACGGTGAGTTTGGTCGCCTCGAGCACCGGGTGTTTGGCGGCGGGTGAAATTTGCAGATATGGCGGCGGTTGTTGGAGCGGGCGGGGGTGGTCTTGCGGTGGCGGGCTCCGTTCTGAAGAGCCGTCTCGGCGGTGCCGGAGGTCTGCCGGCTCCCCACGGAGGGTCGCCACCTCTGCGGAGGGCTTCATGATTCCTAGCTCGCCTCCCCGTCTTGCCGAGTTGTTCGCTTCTTCTTAAAGCTTGGGCGGTAGCGCTTGCAGCTTCTCCTCGGCTCCTTTGGCCCACGAGGGCGTAGTTGAGGTTGCTTTTGGCCGCCTTCTTTTTCGCCCTCGTTTGGGGGCCATCTCGATGTCTTGTGCTAGTGCTTGGGCTTACCGCCGTCCCCCACGGACGGCGCCAAGCCGCCATAGTTACAAGACTAGGCGAGAGAATAAAGGGACCTCAGTGAGCCAAGGGTCCTCAGCGAGAGGGGACCGGTTGCCAATGAGCGTAAATTGCCAAGTAACCTTTATCTGTAACTTGGAATCGAAAACTCCAAAAAAACACCTGCCTCCCAAGGGGGCAGGTGGCTACTTATAGCCCTCCCGGAGGCATCTGAGATTCTGAGTTTACCCTTACGGGCCCTATGTCGATAGGGGCTGCAGGACCTTTCACGCCCCTAGTGCTAGCTTCTAACACGTGGTGGGCAGCCCTAGACTTGGTCTATTCTCACATTGGCGCACGGTCCAGAGGTGCAAGAACCCTTCGGAGCTCCTGGTCTTGGCGCCCAGTAGCCCTTCGAGGCACTTCGCTGGGCCTTCCCGTCGCCGGTGGCTCAACGCTGAGCGGACCCCTCGGGTCCCTTCTGAGGGTTTTGATCCCTTCGGGGGGTCTCGGGACTCCTTCGGAGGGCCTCGGGGCGCCTTCGGAGGGCCTAGGGACCCCTTCGGAGGGTCTCGGGGCCCCTTCGGAGGGCCTCGGGACCCCTCGCACGCCTTCATGACCTGGTAGAAATATTCGCCGCGTTTGGCACCCCGGCGACTTGACCATCGGGACGTGCGCGCTTCTCTCTTCGCTAGGTCGTGGGGGCCGTTGTGCCGCCCCTATGACAGGTAAAATTACCAAAATACCCCTTCTCGATCTTTTTGCAAAGACCGAGTCCCAACTACGTGAAGCACCTCCCATGCTTCGCCACGTGTAGGTTGATCCAACGGCTCTCATCATGTCGGCAAGTCTCTCCTATCCGGCTCCCACTGAAACCACCATAGCACTTGCACCGACCCCCACGCCGCTTGATCGAACCCGTCGCATCGAACTGCCTGTTCGGTCACCTTTGTCGCTTTTGCGCCATGCTTGACTCCATTGACTTCACTCGACATCCCCGATCGTTCTGGACCTCAGCTCTCCAAGCTTAGTCCCAATCATCCTCGCCGTTGACCGTCATTGACCTCAAAGCAACCTACACAACAATAGACAAAGAAATCGAATCCGGGAATAAGTTTTTCACAACTTGACCCACGTTAGTCAAAACATGCATCATGCAACACATATGTCATGAAACCCATGAACTTGACCTAACCCAACACTCATCGCCACCGATTGACCGATGATCAGCAAGAGCATTCCAAACTTTGACAAAAACTCGTGATTCGATGAACCTTTAACGACATTGCCAATTGTAACATCATCCTAAGATCGTGCACATATCCCCATGATGTCCACAGCTCGTCCTTTTGATCTTGTTCGCTCCAACGTTTGGGGTCCAGCTCCATTCGCTTCGAAAGGGGTCATCAATACTATGTGATATTTAGTGATGATTATTCTCGTCATACTTGGATCTACTTCATTTCCTCTCGCAGTCAGGTTCTCTCTATATACCAGAGTTTTGCCACCATGGTTCGTACTCAGTTTGATTCGACCATTCATATTTTTCGTGCTGATTTTGTTGGCGAGTACCTATCTACTGCCCTTCACCACTCTCTCTATGGGCTCAAACAAGCCCTTCGTACTTGGTTTGACCGCTTCTCCTCTGTTGTCACTGCTGCCGGCTTCTCCTCCAATGATCACGGCTCTACCCTCTTCGTACACACCTCTCCTAGGGGTCAGACGCTCATCCTTCTATATGTGGATGATATGATCTTTACTAGAGATGACTCTCAGTGCATTGCGTTTATAAAGGAGCATCTTAGTAAGCAATTCTGGATGTCTGATTTGGGTTATCTTCGTTACTTCCTTAGGATTGAAATCACTTCTACGCCTAGGGGCTACTACCTCTCCTAGGAGAAGTAATTCAGGATATCCTTGCTCACGTTTGTCTCACTGATCAGCGCATGGTGAATACTCCTATAGAGCTTGCTGTTCACCTTCGCCCTACTGATGGTGAACCTCTTGAGGACCCCGCTCGCTATCGTCATCTTGTTGGGAGCCTTGTCTACCTTGGGATCACTCGACCTGACATTTCTCACCCAGTTCACATACTGAATCAGTTCGTCTCTGCTCTCACTCAGCTCCACTACAATTACCTTCTTCGTGTTCTACAATATCTCCGCGAGACCATCACTCATCATCTTTCTTTCCTCTCTCCAGTTATCTGCACCTTCAAGCGTACCCTGATGCGACCTGGGCTAGCAATCATTCTGATCACTGGTCTCTTTTTGCCTATTGTGTTTTCCTTGGTTCCTCTTTGATTGCTTGGAAGATCAAGAAGCACATTGTCATTTCCCATTCGAGTGTTGAGGTCGAGTTGCGAGCCATGATATCATTGACAGCTGATATCACTTGGCTTCGGTGGATACTCCGGGTTCAAGGGAAGAGCTCCTCTGGGTTCGCTGTCTCACCGTATCTCCAAGGGCAGAGCTCCTTCAGTTTGGCTGGCACCCCATACCTCCAATGGCAGAGCTCATCCACAAGAATCGAGTTGCGTGCATCGCCACAGGAGGAATTTTTCGAGCCCGTCGCTCATGATTTCTTCAGAGGTGTCCCCCAGGCCGGCATGTCTCATCACGATGACATGTACGTTTACCAGACTCTGCTGGGCCATACCGAGCCTACCGGTGCACTTCCGCCACCTCAACGGTCTCGATGCCCCCTCCGAACGGACACATGCTCACCCGACTGCTTCACGTAGTCCACGAGGCATGCCCGACGCAAGACATCCAGGCGCACGCGGAAGTTGCCACAACGAGCAGAGGATAGTGGGTCAGACTTAGACTAGTGAGCCATATTGTATCATGTGAACTCGGGCTTCTAATTTTTTTTTTTGTATAAAAAGGTCTTAAATTAGTTCATGTAATGATTGTAAATCCTAAGATGAGTGAGCCATATTATAATGCTTCAAACATTATGTACGGAAACATCTTCAAATTTTCAGAATGACAAGACAACACACTGCGATGCTAACTTTTTCAAACGGCAAGACCACACGATTCAGAGAGAAATGACAACTCTAACTCCCCAGCTTTTGAGGATGACGTGACCCAACGAGTCAGCTTCCCGCAGCGACATGACCCGACGAGTCAGCTTTGCACATCGACGTGACCCGATGAGTCTACTTTGCGCAACGACGTGACCCGACTAGTCTCCTCAAGGCGTGCCTGCATGGATCAATTTCCTTCAACCGATTACAATTTAGCCAAGATACACACGGTCTTGGCTCGGCATATAAGTACCACCCCTTCCACGCCAGGTTCTCCTGCATCCAGACTTCAACACAATCTCGCTCAGATGGATAAGCACTGGGAGGAGATCCGCGAAATACAAAGGGAGTATGTGGCCAAGGAGGAACAAAGGGAGCATGCCAGGAGGCCACCTCCCAGCAATGACGCCGCCCCCTGTAGCAGCAACCCCTACCACAACATCTCAACCGAGCTTTTGCTGCAACACCTGTCCGAGGGGGAGACGCCGTCCCTCTGTTGGTGCAAGGACAGATGCAAGTTTTTCAAGTCCAAGCATCGGCTAAGCCTGGGCATGCGTTACTGGGGTTGCGCGAACTACTACTGCAACTATCCCGACCGCCATTGGGACACGAGCCACTAACGACAGCCGGTAATGACATGTTACAGTATGTTCCCCTACCATTTCTCTTTCAAAGTACGCACTAACAACATCTCCCGTCTACCCGTAGTCTCCGGATCCGCTATGTGGCTACCACAAGTGGATCGACCAAGAGATCCACCCACACGACTAGTGGACTCTCAACTGCGAGGAATGCGATGCCAACAGGGACTGCGAGAGGAGGGAGGAGGTGCGCCGCACCGAAGAGCACAACGAGCATATCCGGCGGGAGATGCAGGCTCATCTCGAGGCGTGCAGGCGCAGGGAGCGCGAGAAAACGAGGGAAATGGCGGCCGAGGCCAAGGCGGCCGGCAAGGAGTACAACGCCGAGCTCGCAAGGAAGGGCAAATGACCCTGGTCCACACAATAGTCCGACCCTCTTTGTCCATATGTCTCATGTATTTCTAATTCCCTAAAGAGATGTGTGTACCGTCCTTGGTTTGTTAGCCTGCGTGCCATGTAACCCTCTTGTCGGATCAACTGTCGTGTTGTTATCGTTGCGTTATTTCTCCAAAATTGTCGTGTATATTACCATGTATGAATTCCCTGGCACATCGCAATATCACCTACCTTCGTACTTACGAATCATTGCTACCTCACAAAATTTTTCAGAAATTTAGCGCACCACAACAACATACAACGATCACAAAATGTTATTGTGAGTCTAACAGATAGTTTTCCAGAAGTATGGAAAAGTATAGCATATTTGGAATATCCCACAACCTCCTCTAGACCACTAATATACCTTGATGTCAAGACATGTATATCACCAAAATATAACCCAGGATGTTTACATACAAACAGACCTCCTTTGAAACATCAGCAAATATCGAATACAATCCAAGTAACATGAAACCCTAATTTATGTAACCTAAAATCCAAATTCCCGCGACCTAAATCCTAAATTTCCGAGATAATTCCGGAACACACATAAAATAGTCGAAACATTACACAATAAAAAAAATCATAATTTTTTGAGCTCATTTTCTACATTTACAAATCCATACAAACAGTACACTTATATGAAATTGCGAGAAAAATTTTGGACGAATAAAATTATAAAAAAATTACACATGCAAGTACACTGTGCCCGAGAGGCGCAAGTACACTGTGCTCGAGAGGCTCTATGTAAAAATTCATAATTTTTTGAAGTCGTTTGCTATATTTTAAAATTCAAACGAAATCGCCGAAAACCCAGGTTTTGATGCCCTGCATTATATGGTCATTCGGTCTTTCGACCGCCCCATTACTTTGAGGGTGGGCAATAGAAGCATAACACAATTTAGTACCTAACTCGTCGCAAAATTGCTGTAATTTTGCACTAAAAAATTGTTTACCATTATCTGTGATTATTCGATTTGGGACTCCAAAACGAGTAATCACACTTCCCATCATGAACCTTTTTGCTGCTTACGTTGTTATCCCAGTTACAAGTTCGGCTTCAATCCACTTTGTGAACATATCAATAGCCACGGAAAGGAATTCGAATCCGCCCGGAGCTTTTGGGAACG
This sequence comes from Phyllostachys edulis, assembly GCA_036346405.1. NCBI lineage: Eukaryota > Viridiplantae > Streptophyta > Magnoliopsida > Poales > Poaceae > Phyllostachys > Phyllostachys edulis. The sequence continues at coordinate 46,545,455 of CM070567.1, forward strand.
GTCCTAGAATATCGAAACCCCAGGTCGCAAAAGACCAAGATAGAGGGATTGTTTGTAATGCCTGAGCTGGTTGGTATATTTGCCTGCTATGAAACTGGCATTGTACACACTTCTTAACAAGCTTTTTGGCATCATAAAAAACTGTTGGCCAATATAAACCTTGTCGAAAGGCCTTTCCGACCAACGTTCTGTAGGAAGCATGAGTTCCACAGATGCCTCCGTGTATGTCGTGAAGAAGGTTTAATCCTTGTCTCTGCAATATGCATTGCATGAGTACCCCTTGAGTGCCTCGTTCATAGAGGACTCCTTCGACCAAAGTATACATTTTGGCCTTTCGGGATAAGCGATCTGTCTTGAGATCATCATCGGGTATTGTACCCATCAAGATACTCGTAGATGGGATTCATCTAGGTATTATCGTATTCTAGGGAGACTGTCTCAATAGGAGCTATCTTTGGTGTTTCGACCAGAGACGACTTCTGGAGCTACTCCAAGAATACTCCTTTTGGTACTTGTGATCGGAAAGAAGCCATACAAGCAAGTTGGTCTGCGAGGAAATTATCCTTTCAAGGGATAAATTGTATCTCAAAACTGAAAAAATGCTTTTCAAGCTTTCGAACTTCCAATAAATACCGAGACATGGTCGGGTTAGAGCACTGGTACTCTTTTCCAATCTGATTCATGACTAGTTGAGAGTCTCCTCTCCCGAGTAGTCGTCGAATCCCGAGTGCATTCGCAGCTCGTATGCTAGTCAACAAATCTTTGTATTCTGCCACGTTATTAGTGGCAGGAAAGTCGAATTGAATGGCATACTTTAAGGTCTATCTTGTAGGAGATTTCAGGACCACACCAGCCCCGAGCCACTTAACGTAAGTGACCAGTCAAAGTACATCGTCCACTGGTCATGGGTATCGTACAGGGGATCCTGAGCAGGTTTAGGATTTGTCCATTCAATAATAAAGTCTGCCAAGATCTAGGATTTATTGGCCGTTTAGGACACGAAATGGAGGTCGAACTCCCTAAGTTCTACTGACCATTTTGCCATGCGTCCTGCTGCTTCCCTGTTATGGAGAACCACTCCTAAGGGAAACTCAGACGACACAATTATCTTGTGCGCTTGAAAATGATGTCATAGTTTCCTCAAAGACATGAGGAGAGCATATAGAAGTTTTTGGACCTAAGAGTAGCTCTCCTTAGGCCCGTGTAAAACCTCACTTACGTAGTAAACTGGTTGTTGGACGTTTTCACATTCTACGACCAGTACTACGCTCACTGCCTGTCGCGTGGCAGCTAGATAAATTAAGAGTGTCTCTTCCGGTTTTGGAGAAACCAAAACATGAGCACTTGTAAGATACTTCTTGACATCCTCAAAGGCGGTGTTTGCCTCTTCTAACCACTCAAAACCTTCGTGCTTCCTTAGACTGCTTATATGGGCGGCTGGGCCGTCGACCGAGCCCGATCGAAATTCGCCCGACGAAGCGGCCGGCCCAAAATTCCGGTAAAAACAATTAAAAAATAAAAAAAATCTATTTATTTAATGCTGGAAATGAATTAAATATTAGTTTTTATTCCAAAAAATGATTAAAATAATACTTTTAAACTGAAAATTCGATTTTGGTTTGGGCGAACTGTGTTAAGACTCTTGATTTTTAATTTGGGCATTTCAAGCCCGACCTGGCCCGGCATTTGAACAGGTCTATGCTTCTTTAGAAGTCTGAAGAAAGGTAGTCATTTTTCTCCCAGTCGTGTGATAAAATGACTTAAAGCCGCCATGCACCTTATGAGTTTTCAGACTTCTTTCTTCGTGGTCGGAGGGTGCATTTGCATAATGACCTTTATCTTTTCGGGATTTGCATCTATTCCTCGTGTAGAGACAAGGAATCCAAGCAATTTTCTTGAAGAGACTCCTAACACACACTTCTCAAGATTGGGTTTCAAGCGGTGTTTTCTGAAGTTGTCGAATGTTTTTTGCAAGTTGGAAACATGATTAAGTTGCTTGATGTTTTTTTACGACTAGATCGTCAACATAGGCTTCCAAATTTGGGCCTAGTTGAGGTGAAAAAGTCGATTACATCAAGCGTTGAAAAGAAGCGCCATCATTTTTAGACCAAATGTCATTTTGACATAGCAAAATATTCCAAATAGAGTAATAAATGCAGTCTTTTCTTCATCTTCTAGACACATATTAATCTGATGGTAACCAGAATATGCATCTAAAAAACTTACTGTTTTACAACCAGCAGTAGAATCAATCAACTGATTAATACGAGGTAAAGGAAAATCATCTTTTGGACAAGCTTTATTGTGATTAGTGAAGTCTACACGCATACGCCACTTGCCATTAGACTTTCTAACCATTACAGGGTTGCCCAACTACTCTGGGTGGTCGACTTCTCTTATAAAGCCTGCTTTAAGTAGCTTGTCCAATTCTGATCTGATAGCATCTCGTCAATTAGGTGCAAATCTCCGTAATTTTTGTTTTACGGGTTTCTTGTCAGGCCGTAAAGCTAGCCTGTGCTCGATCACCACCCTTGGGACTTCAGGCATGTCAGATTCTTGCCACGCGAAGACATCTGCGTTAGCTCGGAGAAAAGTGACGAGGGCGTCTTCCTATTTGGGGTCGAAAGTATCCCCGATGCGAACAGTCTTCGAGGGCTCCTCTAGATCCAGAGGAACCTCTTTGACCTATTCGTTCGGCTTTGGTGCAGCTTTAGGTTTCGACTGCTTGGTCGAAGGCTGCTCCTTGTTTTCTTCTCTAGTTGGTATCTGGCCAACCATCTCGAGGGATCGACGGTCACACGTATGCGCCATCTTTTTATCACAGTGAATTGTGATGACTCCTTTGGGACCTAGCATCTTAAGACATTGATACCTATAATGAGCAGCCATTAAGAATTTTATCAAAGTTGGTTGTCCGAGTATGACGTTATATGTCGTATCGAAATCGACCACATTAAAGGAGATTTTCTCTGTCCTGAAATTGTTTGGAGAACCAAATATTAAAGGAAGAGAAACTTGGCCAATAGGTTTGGCTGAAGACCCCGATACAATCCCATAAAAAGAGTATCGTACCGGTCATATCTTGGTCATAGGTACTTGCATCTCGTCTAGGGCACTCGTAAACAAGATGTTTAACGAGCTTCCACCATCAACTAACACTTGATTTACTCAACAGTTATTGATGGTGGGCTTGACCACGATCGAAAACCGACCGTGTCCAGTAGAAGGGATCGGGCAGTTACCCTTCTTGAAAGAGATGGTGACTTCCGACCACTTCGGCAATTTATTGACAAGAGGAGGGTCAATGGAGTTTACCTCACATTCGACAGCCTTAAGCTGTCACTTTGACTCGTATGCCGATGATCCCCCGTAGATATGCTTGATGGTATGCTCTGGATCTTAGAACAGCATCTCCTCGTCGTCGTCTGATTGCTTTTGACCACTCACTCGGCCTATCTCCTCGAGAGTAGGGAGAGGCCCTTTGCCAGTATAATAGTCCTCGAGTTTTTGTTGGAAAATCCGACAATTGTGAAGGTTGTGTCCTTCCTTTTTATGGAAAGTAAACCACATAGGCTTGTCGTTTTTCCGCTCGGGGTGCTTACCTTTGGCTCGATTAGAGTATGGCTCGGAACTTTGTGGCTCCTTATCGCTTACAATCAAGACTTTCTTGGAATTGTTGGCTTGAGGTTTTTGACCCTTCGCCTTGTTCTTGGATTTCTTGGCCTTCTTATCCTTCTTTTTGTTACTTTTGTCTGCTTCCTGAGGATTTTTGTTATCCCAATCGATAGTTTTGTTCCACTCTACTGCTTCAGCGGCAGTCACATACCAATTGACCATCTCGAAGAGTTCAGCGACAGTAGCCGAAGGATTCAAAGCGACGTCTTCTGTAATCCTTCTACTGCAGACTCCCTGTTTAAAGGCTCTGATAACAGATGAGTCAGAAACCTTTGGAAATGAATTTCGAACCTGACTGAAACGCATGATGAATTGGCGTAAGGTCTCGTGGTCGTTTTTTCTTTTCCTGTGCAGGTCATCCTCCTTTCCAGGGCAATTGTAGGTGCCCTGGAAGTTGGCCAGCAAAAGGTCACAGAGGTGTTGCTACGAATAGATTGAATCGAGTGGTTGATTTAGCAACCACGATCGAGCGGACCCTTCGAGTACAGTCGGAAGGTAAGTCGCCATGATGCGCTCTCCTCCTACTGCTGCTTAGACAACGTCCGTATAGATTTGAAGGAATTCGATGGCATTCTGAGACCCATAGAACTTCTCCATATTCACTGGTCGAAACTGCAGTGGCCTGCGAACTTTTCAAGGATCAGGCGAGAATGCCCTACTTCTGGTAATCACATCGTAACACCTCCTTTACAGGAAAGAAGGGTTGATGTCGCCAGGTGATCGTACACGACGATACCCGGCCGTGGGTGAACCTAACTTATGATAAGTCTCGACCCTACGAGGGTAATACTACTCGTATTTCATCTGATGCTGCAGGTTTTTGGATCGGAGTGGTGAACGATCACCTCTCCTGGGAGCTTGTTGATCATCAGGCATTCGAAGAACTCTTGTCCAACTGGAGTTAAGGTTAGGGGAATGACGTAACATGTAGTCGCGTCGATCTCCATGTTGTGAGTTGTTTGAACAACTGGTAGCTGATGGAGTCGTACCGCTACGACTTCCAGAATGATGCCGGCGAGGGTGCTCGAGTTTGGCCATCGTGCTTCGAAGCCTTCGTACGATCTTTTCGGTGAGGAGGTCGTAGCCGAGCATTCTGGCGAGTTCTCGAGTTGGGTTCTCGATCAGATTATTGATGTGTTGGAGTTCTTGAGCTTTCTCTGACTGATACTAAATGCGCCCAGGCAGATTTCTCTAAGCCGCAATTCTTCTCCGTTGGGTTGTCTTAGGATCGTCCATATCCGATCTTTGAGTTTGCCTCAATGGAGTGCGATTATTTCGAGGATTTCTCCCACGCTCATTAGAGTGTTGACCCCGTTTATCACCGGAGGTGTCCTCGTCATTGCCACGAGGGGTCGTAGAGTGTGATCGGTGGAGAGCATCCTCGGTCCTGTCTCTAGGAGAGTGATCATTATCTGAGAGAAGGACAAAGACCTCCTGTTGATGATCTCCACACGCGCTTGATGTCTCCTCTCTTGAGGAGTAGTCGAAAGACACTGTCTGACGACTTGGAGCAAGACCCTCCAAATAGAGGAATTCTGGATTATAACCATCTCCGCCCGCAGGTAAGCCCTACGATGGGATGGTCGAACTCGCAGGAAAAGCATGCTCGACCCCATCCTCTGTTGGGATAACCAGAGAGAGATGACCACCAGCGGATGGAGCTCCGGAATGATGGCTTCCAAAACTTGCCTCGCCAGGTCGGACTGCCTCAGGTGGATTCGAACATTTGGAGGGAGAGCCCTTGTCATGTTGTGAGCCTGCCTTGGTACAGTCCTGATCGTGATCGGATAGACTATTGCCTTTTGAGGAAACTTGTCCCTCAGTTGGACGTACTATTGTAGGAGATAAGGATCCCTCCTCAACTCCATCGGTGGTATGGTCTCTTGGATCTGGTGAATGATCTCTGGAGGCGACATTACCATCGGATGATGTGATACTCGGCTCGTAGTCGAAGCCGACATCCATGTCAATATCTGCGTAATCGGCCAAGTTGAACTAGTTCTCCTCGTTCCACTCTCCTGCCATGGAAGCATTAGAGTTGAGAAAAATGAAGAAAACCTGTTGACGAGAAGATCCCCACGGTCGGCGCTAGCTGTCGGTGTTTTCGAACCGATCTTACATATGATTGTTTGATTCGGGGGGTCTTGAAGAGGGATCACACAGAGAGAATGACACAGAGTTTTTATATAGGTCCACGCCTTCTCCGGAGAGAATAACAACCCTACTCCTGTGTGGCTATATTGAGTATGTCGGTTACAGATCAAGAGAAAGACTAAAGTCTGGTGTCTTGTGCTCTTGATTGTGTCTCTTTTTTTCCGCCTCCCCTCCTGTCAACTGACTGTAGTCTTTATATAGTGTACGAAGAGGTTGCTGTTTTTTCAGGCTAAGAGGCGCCTCATTATTTCATATAATGAGCACGTTGATGGCAGTTACTGTTGGAGTAGTAACCCCCCACATCGCTTGGCAGTTATCGTCAAAGACAGAGGAGTATTGTGTGCAGTTATTCAAAGAATAACAATGTATACTAACTGCTTAGATTCCCTAATCAATTGGACCTACTTGTCTGCAAGCTCCATCAATTATAGGGTAGTCGTAGCCGACCTGGTCGTGGAAGGACTTACGACAACATGGTGGTCGTAGAAAAGCTTACGACCATGAGATAGTTGTAGAAGGACTTACAACTATGGGGGTGGTTATAGAAGAACTTACGACTCTAAGGTAGTCGTAGAAGGACTTACGACTATAGGGGTGGTCGTAGAAGAACTTACGACCATGAGGTAGTCGTAGAAGGACTTATGAATCCAGCTTCTCCATTATGAACATTAAGGGGTATACTCAAGAACCATATGATGGTATTATTATCCATAATAAGAATTATAGATAAATAATTAAATAAGGATTATTAGATCCTCGTCATGCTTCATACTAGACCGGGTGTTCTGGGCTTTCGCTCAGGCCATCAGGGGCTTCCAGTTCTGTCGTCCCGTGGTGACAATGAATGGCACTTTCCTTACGGGGAGGTACAAGCGTACGATCCTCAGCGCGGTGGCGGCCGACGCGAATGACCAGCTTCTCCCTATGACATTTGCCATTGTGGAGTGAAAAAACTCATCCAGTTGGCTGTGGTTCCTATCGAACGTGAAGACAGCGGTGGTGGGAGACCGGCCCAACGTATGCCTTATCATAGACCGCAATGCTGGGTTGTTGGCGGCCATCAACACCATGCAGCACGAGATGACCCCCCTTACCTGTGGAACGACATGCAATCTAGGTGGTGCATGAGGCATCTTGCATCTAACATGTTCAAGTGGTTCCGCAGTCAGGATGTCTTGAAGACGTTCAAGGCATTATGTCTGCAGAACCAGAGACAGAAGTTTGACTCCATCTGGGGCGACCTTGAACACCGGACTACGAGGCATACAAGGAAGTCTACTCTGGAGGTACTGGAGGGAGAGCAGCCCTATAGTGCCATAAGTTTCTCCAAGTGGATTAATGGCCACGCTCCTGAATAGGAGAAATGGTCCCTTCTGTATGACACAGACGATGCGCGGTACGGGATTATGACGAACAACATGGCCGAGGTGTACAATAGCGTCCTCAAAGGTGTGCGGTGCCTCCCTATCACCGCAATCGTTGAGGAGACATGGACTCGCAGTGTTGGTTATTTCGTCAATAGAGCCACCGTAGCCAAGTGACAGATAGAGAAAGGCAAGCAGTGGTCCAAGTACATTCAGAGGCACATGGACAAGAAGATGGAGAAGGCTCAGATGCACGACATCAGGGTGATCGATGGCCTCAAGAGGAAGTACGAGATCAGGTTTCGGCAGAAACACGTCAAACAGTCATGCTAGTGGGAAAAGGAAACAGACATGCACCTTGGATGATGCGGCGACATGCACCTGCAACAAGCCGAAGCTCCTACATAAGTCATGCTCACACGTGTACAAGGCGTGTGCGTAAATGAGGCAGATGTGTACACCGTACATCTTCGATTACTACGACATGCAACACCTTTTCGGTACATGGAGTGCGGAGTTTCACTCGGACGCCCTAAAAATGAAGTACAAGGATCTTTGGCCGGACATGGTGCAATGGGGCCCAAACAAGGACTTGAAGATAGCAGCGAAGGGGCGACGGCAAACGCGGTGCTTCCAGAATGACATGGATGCCAGCCAACGTACCAGTATTAGCCGCATAAGCAAGTGCAGGATATGCAACACCCCTGGACACTCAACGAAGGATTTCCCAATAGACCGAGCTCGTCTGGTCGTTATTCGGTGTCATAATGTAATGTTTTCTCTGCCTTGTTTTCTCATGTACAACAAAACTTGTATGAGTTATGCATAATTTGCATCCTTCCCACATTCTTCACCGTACAGTGCACTGACATCCTTGCTACGTTTTTGTTATGTCACAGGAAGACAACAAAGATGTTACTGGTTTGAAGAGACTGCAAACACCAATCAACTTATTTGAAGATGAATGTGCTTTCCGCCATTTATTTAGAATCAGTTAGGTATCAAATTATTTGCATCTATCAAGTTAGAGGTGATCTGTTGAAGTCTTCTTAGTTCTTACTGTTATGAACTTAGAGTCAAAAATCAATTATGCTTCAAAATTGCCTATTTCTCATCAGTACTGTAATGTTCTAACATGCCTATTTTTTATGCTATAGGATAATAGTCATGTTTTGTGCCCTGAACATGCATCGAAGGTGCTACTATGTGATGAGGTGAGCTCAGCAAGAAAAGAGATTGCCACGAAGACTAGTTGCACACACCTATTTTTTTATGTTATAGGACGCTCTTTGTTAATTTATCAATTTTTTGTGGATGATATTCTTTAATATTGTATTGTACCACAGGCTTGATAACATTGCGCATGAACCAACTGAGAAAAATGTGTGGCGTGCAGATCATATAACGATGTACCGTAGGCTTTGAAACGCATTAGTCGGAGCCTGGGTTACAGACATCGTTATATGATCTCAGACATCGTTATATTGTAATGACCCAAAATTTCAATTTCAGAGAAAATTTAAAACTATTTATTTTTGTGGAAATTCAAATTTTTTAAAACTTTTTCTTAATTAGTTAAGGCTAAAATAAATTTAACTACAAAATCTATTATCAAGTTTAAGTTGGAAATAATTTTATTAAGTATAAAATGTCTCTAATAATTTATGAGAATTTTTTAGAATTTTTTTAATTATTTTGCTATATTCTAAAAGCTGAATTGAATTAAAATGAATATTTAAAATGATAAATCAAAGAAAATCGCTCAAATAGTAATTGGGTAGAAACCTTGGCTCATTAAGCTTTTCTTCTTGTGCCATGCTCAAGTCGCCCACACCGCACCGCCTCTCATCCCGCTTACCCCATCTGCAACCGTCAGATGTGCATCGGACGGCCACGTATGTACCACGCCACAGAGCATCCTCCACCATCCGATGCAAATCCAAATACCACCCATTCTCTTCTCCCGTGCCTTCTTCTCCAAAGCGCCTCGAGCCGGTCGCCATGGCCGCCTCGTGAAAGCTTCGACAATCCCGCTTCTCTCCTTCCCTCGTAAATGCGCCAAGATTCAATTCCTTTAACCCCGCCTCCTCCTCTCCGTCTGTTACATTCTCTTCCACACCCACGATTGCCGGATTTCCCAATCGCCGCCGCATTCAATCCGACCACGATCTCCTCCCGCGTCCTCCTTGCCCTATAATGAGCGCCCGGCTCGCCTTCACTTGCCACCCCGAGCCTCGCTTGCCCTCCTCTCCTCCTCTATACATCGAATTTCGGTTTCTTCACGGCCACCGCATGCGCGAATTTCGTCAATTCGGCGAGGTCACGCCGCTCAGCGATTTTGACCGCGGCTCGGCATCGCAAAGATCACCGCCGTCGATGCAGCACGCCTCGCCCACCGGAGATCCACCGGAGTGTCGCTTCACCGGAGACCCGCATCGCCGCCGCTTTTTCCTCGTCGCCGGCAACCGGTGGAGCCTGTGCGCCGTGGTGAGCATCTTGATCACCATCGCTTCTCTCTCGATTGAAGCCTCCATTTCCCTCGCCGGAGCCCCTAGCGACGGCGAAGCTCACATCGAAGCGCCACCCTCGCCCGTGCTTCGTGGCTTGGCCACCTCGGCGCCAACAAGGTGCCACCAAGCACCGGTCCAACGTGGCGACCTGGTTGGCGCCACGCCACACGACACCTCCACACCTTGGGCCTAGGGCTCCATGGACTTGGTCCATGTGAGCCATGTCAATGACATGTAGGTCCCACTTGCCGAAAAAGTAATTCAAATTCATTTAAATCCTGAAAATCATCGCTGACGTCATCATGCAAGCAATAAATAGAATTTTCTTTAGAAAAATAATTCAAGAAATTGTTTAAATAATGATTTAGAATAAAATTGGAAAATTCATAACTTTTGCATTATAACTCCAAATTAGATGATTCAAGTTGCTAAAATTTTAGAAAATTATTGTCTAACTAAATAAAATATAATAACTCAAATTAGAGTTCATTTTAGTTCTGTTTTAGAATTTAGAATTCTTTTAAATATCAAATTTAGGTTAAAATTTGTAAAATTCATAATAATTGAATCCTAACTCCAAATTTAGTGAAACAAATTTCTAAAATTTTATAATTTGATTATCTAGTTCAATAAAATAAAATTATTATATTTAGACTTGGTTTATTTTGTATTTCTGAGTTTTATTTGAATTTTATTTGATTTGCCTTATTTTCACGTTTAGACTTTGACGATTCCGGGGAATTTGATACCTCTCAAGACTTAGATTTTCCAGACTGCAACGAAGGCAAGTTATACTTTGACCATTTTGCCCCTATTATTTTAAAGTTAATTAAATTCAGTTTTTAAATTATTAAATGCATGCATAATTTTATTCAAGTATTTCAAATTCCTGTTTAAATAATTAGTTATTCCTATTACCCTTGTATGCCAAATTTTGGATGTTGCCATGTCATTCCTTTGTCACTTTAGATAAATTATTATGTTTAATAATCAAATGCTTCGCAAATACTTAGACCATGATTTATGTTTTTGGGAGAATTTTAGCCAACTCAATAAAATTTGCTGAAAATTAAAACTATGGTATTGTTTTACCATAGAGAATTTGTAAAGATGGTTTTATAGAAATAAAATCAAAAGGGTTTGGACTTGGGCGAAAAGGATGAATGGTGGAGTGCAGGTTATGCACCAGCTTAGTGCTGTTAAGATTAAGACCTGTGGTTTAAATTGAATGACGCCCAAGTCAATTGAGGACCGGTCTTTGGCGCATTTTGTTATGCCTTATCGTACAACCACATGTCCTGTATGGGCGGTGACTCAGCTAAATAATTTGTAATACCTCTTAGTTATTTGTGCTATGTTGTATGTATGGGTGTCGGGTGAAACAGCTTTTCCCATCTGGCGCAAGAGGGTTTTTGGAGGACTGGTCGGTCAATGGAAGCGAAACCTTAGCGCACAAGTACTTTGAGGTAGAACATTATAACGGCCTTGTGATGTTTGCTCACACACGCCTTAGGAAGCGTGGATTGGCCGACACAAAGAGTATAATATCTCGTGTGGGTAAAGTTGTACAAACTCTGCAGAGTAGAAACTATTGAATAGCCGCGTCCACGGTCATGGACATGCTAGCAAAGCCACTCGAGTTAGTTTTGTTTTTGGTTTTAAAATGATTTCAACAGATAATTTCGGGATGGATAGTCCTGTGGGAAAATTAGGCGGGTAGCCATTGTGATTGGAGGATATCCATCATCTTTTATGGAGGTTATCCACAATAAACTATTGTTATTTAAAATGGTGATTTAGATTATTGTATAAAATGGCTTTGTAATCTAATATGATTATTTAAATTAAAAGCTAACGCTTTACATAAAATAACCTTGCCAAGATCCTTTGTCTACCTTATGCATGCATATCAATTCCATATTGGGTGTAACTTGCGAGCACGGTAGTAGTGCTCACTCTTCTTGAATAATCTTTATTCAGAGAAGATATCTACCAAGGCGGTGAGGATCTTGGCGCCTAGGTCATGCGCCCATTTATTACTGTGGCGAATCGTTGGGTCTACTACTATTATTCTGCTTCCGCTGTGTTTTACTTTATTTGGCCTCAGGCCCTTTGTAATAAACTCTGAATAAACATTAATAAATTGCGTGATATGTTTTGATTATCACTTTTGTTTGACTGTGTACATTAGCTATCCTGGACTAATGTATGAACACAGAGAATTCGGGATCCTTCGCTCCCGAGTTCGACAAAAAGTGGTATCGAGCCATATCGACTGTAGGTCGTGGCTTTAGAATTTTCTTAAGGATTTATTTTTCAAAAACTAAACATATTTTGAGTCTATTCAAGAGTCTTCTCAACACTTCTTTTTAAAATGGTTATCAACTCATCTTATTCTCTAAATTGTAGATGGCTGAACAACCAACCCGGATTTCCCATGGAATTTTCACGGGACCGGGTCAGCACTTCTATGGAAGATGATGCAACACTTAGGTTACAACCAGAGACCAACTTATCAAGGGTACATGTATAAAGTGGGGAACCAAGAGCGTTGGAGACTTGAAGTAATCCTCTACGCCAACCTTCAACCAAACACAAACCACCACATCTTCGACGCCCAAAGGACGGATAATTTCGTTGATGGACTTGAGGATGCAGCCAGAGAAGCAACACGTCGCCACGCCACATTTACAACAATTATTTTGAAGACTCAAGTTTCACTACCACCCCATGCACATTCCGACTAAATTTGGATAGCACCTTTCGTCTCGGCTGAGTATGAGGACTCTCTGAGCTTACTCACCAAGTGGACTGTCTAAGGCAATGGATTATGCCTACGAACACTCTGGATGAACCTAGTAATACTCGTAACGACCGCTAGATGCACGGAAAGGAAAGCAATGAAGAAGAGCTGGCTATATACAAGGCAGGAGAGGGTAGTACTTGCGAGCCAGATTATACCCCTCTTACACCTTAGCTTTATCTCATATGATCGTTAGATGCGAATTATGAGCTATCAATGTCTCTTGTGATAGCCATAATCAAACAATAAAATAAAATAATAAAAGGACTATTTTTGGCAAAATTTGGTTCTTTTGTCTTGTGCTTGTTAGTTCTTGGGCTGTTAAAAATATTATTCCCTTAGAACTTTATCTCTATACTCTATTCTGAGTCTTTAGAAGATTCCACAGATGGTTACCACACGCCACGCAAGTGGTAGCGCTCAAGGCCAAGGAAATCCAAATCTGATTACCGGAAAACCCCCGCCCAACCACCTCCTCCACGTGAAGGGCACGATTGGCGCCAGATGAAGGCCAATCGACACATCGATAGACACATTAGCTCACCCATTAACATCAACCAAGCAAAGACCACCAAGCACCACCACCACCTCCACCGCACAAAGATTGACCATGGCGAATTTATGCGTATCGCCCACCGACCTTCTCGGCCAAAGACAGAGCCAATGGATGCCGATGATCGGATCCGTGCTATCGGAAGAAGCCGGATATCACTCAATGTCTTGATCGTGAGAGAGTCTGTTTGCCTCTCATCACTCACCGGTCCCGCATCGTAATGGTGGGATAACTATAACATCTCCCATGCCGATCGCGCAGACTATCTCTTGGGAGGAGTTTGTGCGGGCTTTCCGCCATGCACATATTCCCGGGGATAATGACCCTAAAGAAGAAAGAGTTCCACGCTCAAACAAGGCAACCGCGGTGGGGAATACTGCACAAATTCAACCAAATTTGCTCGCTATGCCCCAAAGCAGATGTGGCTAGTGATGAAGAAAGGCAGAAAGGTTCATGGATGGTTTAAATGATGAGATCTCATCCACCGGTCTCCAATGACTACACCGACTTCCAAGTTAGTGAATAAAGCTTTTCGCCAGAGGCCAAACATCTGCGCAGATGGAGAACTGCAAGCGGAGGATGGCCGCTTCGAAGTACAATGTCGAGGACAACCCAAGCCTCGCGTTACCTGACCTCGGCCACCACAACAGGAGGATTTCATCTTCCACACTCGAGCTCGGTACCAACACGCCCCAATACTTCAAAGCTTAGTAGCAACTCAAGCTGGAGGTCGGTCTCGTGAAGAATCCGATTTCATCAAGAATCGGGTGACTTGTTTCCCTTTGAACGAGACGGGCATTATGCTAACAGATGCCCTAAGAAGTCGCAAGGTGCACCACCGCTAGGCCAAGACCAGAGTTCCAACCACGGTGGCAATCAAAAGCGGCGATCCAATATAATGAAGGGGCGTGTGAACCACGTTATCGCAGAGGAAGCTCAAGCAAAGACCGATGTCGCCCTGGTACGCGTTTCCAATCAATTCAAGACCGACATTAGTTCTATTTGATTCCGAGCATCACACTCTTTTGTTTCCAATAAATTTGTGGGAAAACATGGGTTACCTATCTCTCCTTTAGATAATCCTATGATAATTCACTCCCTGCTCGAAATGAGAACTAGTTATCTTTGCCCAAACCTTACCCTTGAAATATCCGGAGTAACCTTCCTAGCAGATTTGATAGTTTTGCATTCTCAAGGTTTGGATGTGATTCTTGGAATGGATTGGCTAGCCAAGAATCAAGGACAAATAAATTGTGCCAATAGGTCTATTGCTCTTACCAATAAGCAAGGAATCTCGGTTGGAATTCAAGCCCAAGAATAATCTGGAGGAAGATCGGTTCTAACCAAATTTTGAAAGAGTTAAAGCTTGAAGATATACCGATGGTACAAGAATTTCCTGATGTTTTTCCTAATGAACTACTCCTATGCCACCCGACAGGACGTAGTATTTATAATTGACTTAGTTCGTGGACGCCCCAATCTCAAAGCGACCCTCTGAGAATGCCGCCAATGAGTTGGCGAGATGAAGAAACAGATAATGGAACTAAAACAGAAGGTTATATACGGCCAAGCTCATCACCTTGGGGAGCGCCGGTATTATTTGTCAAGAAGAAAGACAATAGTATGAGAATGTGTGTGGATTCTGGATCACTTAATGAAGTGACAATCAAGAATAAGTACCGCTACCTAGGATCGATGATCTGTTTGATCAATTAAAGGAGCAAGTGTATTTTGAAGATTGACTTGAGATCCGCTATCACCAATCAAGATCGCACTGAAGATATCCCAAGACGCATTCACAACCAGATATGGGCAGATGAATTCTGATGATGTCGTTTGGTTTGACAAACGCCCCTGCTTACTTCATGAATATGATGAACAAAGTGTTCATGGAATTCCTGGATAAGTTTGTGGTTGTGTTCATCGATGATATTCTCATTTATTCAAAGAATGAAGAAGAACACGAGGATCATCTCAAGAATAATTTTGGGAAAACTTGGAGAGAATCACTTTATGCCAAATTTAGCAAGTGCGAATTTTGGCTAAGTCAAGTGGCATTCCTTGGACATATTGTGTCAGCAGGAGGAGTTCGAGAGATCGATCAAAGTTGAAGCCGTAATGGATTGGAAACAACCCAAGTCTGTCTCAGAGGTGAGAAGTTTCCTTGGATTAGCGGGGTATTACCGCAGATTTATTGAAGGGTTCTCCAAGATAGCAAGACCCATGACTCAACTTCTGAAAAAGGAGAAAAAG
Organism: Phyllostachys edulis; assembly: GCA_036346405.1. Classification (NCBI taxonomy): domain Eukaryota; kingdom Viridiplantae; phylum Streptophyta; class Magnoliopsida; order Poales; family Poaceae; genus Phyllostachys; species Phyllostachys edulis. The sequence continues at coordinate 46,560,767 of CM070567.1, forward strand.
TTTGAATGGACAGAGGCCTGTGAAAAGAGTTTCCAAGAACTGAAGAAGAGATTAGTGTCTGCACCAGTGTTAATACTGCCTGATATTCATAAGGACTTTGAAATCTTCTGTGATGCATCCCGTCAAGGACTTGGATGTGTACTTATGCAAGAAGGTAAAGTAGTGGCTTATGCATCTCGTCAGTTAAGACCACACGAAGGAAATTATCCGACTCATGATCTTGAGTTAGCAGCAATTGTGCATGCTCTGAAAATCTGGCGGCATTATCTCATTGGTAACATTGTGAGATTTTCACGGATCATAAGAGTCTGAAATACATTTTACTCACGTAACTCAACCTCGCACAACGAAGATGGCTAGAGCCGATAAAAGATTACGACCTTGGAATTCATTATCATCCGTAAAGCAAATGTAGTTGCAGATGCCACGAGTAGAAAGGCGTGTGCAATACCATCCCGGTTCGTAAGAATCGGCGAATGTATGAAGAATCAAGCATCTAAATCGGAGATTGTCAACCAAGGATGTGTCAATGCTTTGGAAGTTCAACCCACTCTTCGAGTCGATTAGAGAAAAACGGTTAGAAGACGAAGACATCAAAGAAATCAAAAGAATATGAGAAGAGGCAAAGCCCGAGATTCTCTCGAGGATGAGCAAGGAACAAGATGGTTTGGAAATCGCATCGTGTGCCTAATCGCCAGGAATTAAAACAGTCAATTCTAAAAGAAGCTCATGAATCACCCTACTCCATTCATCCCTAAGTACCAAAATGTACCAGATCTGAAGGAGAAGTATTGGTGGAGTCAAGATGAAGCGAGAAATCGCTGAGTTAAATGCAGACATTCGATATATGTCAACGAGTTAAGGCAGAGCACCAAAGACCCATTGGTTTGTTGCAACCACTACCGATTCTGAATGGAAGTGGGAAGAAATTGGTATGGATTTCATTCTCGACTTCCTAGGACCCAAACAGATGTGACTCCATTTGGGTGATAATTGACCGATTGACCAAAGTGGCCCATTTCATTCGATCAAGACCACCTATCGAGTAGCAAACTAGCGAATTATATGTGGCCAAGATTGTTTGTTTACATGGTGTACCCAAGAAGATTGTCTCGATAGAGGTTCCCGCCACATCCCGATTTTGGAAGAGCCTCCATGAAGCTTTAGGAACCAGGCTCAATTTCAAGATCTGACTTATCACCCTCGGACGGATGGTCGATGTAACGCGTCAACCAAGTTCTTGAGGACATGCTTGAGCCTCAGGCCTTAGATTATGGAAAAAGTTGGGACAAGAATCGCCCTTTGCGAATTCTCGTACAACAATAGCTATCAAGCTAGCTTACGATGTCTCCATTTGAAGCTTTATATGGCGTAAAATCACGTAACTCCGCTCCTTTGGGATGAAGTAGGAGAGCACCAATTCTTGGACGGAATTGATCAAAGACGCTGAAAGCAAGGTTAAAGCAATAAGAGAACGTCTGAAAGTAGCTCAAACCCGAGAAAAGTTATCTTGACAATCGAAGAAGAGAATTGACATTTGAAATAGGAGATTTTGTTTATCTCGAGTTACTCCACTTAGGGAGTAAGAAGGTTTCAACCAAAGGAAAACTCGCACCTGCATTTGTGGGTCCTTACAAAATTTTGGCAAAGAGAGGTGAAGTCGCTTATCGGTTGGGCCGCCAACCTCCTTGTCTGCGATTACACAACGTCTTTCATGTGTCACAACTAAAGAAGTGCCTTCGAGTGCGGAGGATCGAGACTCTTTTAGAGAGTATCGATCTACAAGAAGACCTCACTTATGTAGAACAACCAATCAAGATTTTAGGCGTCATGAGCGTGTTACTGTGAGCAAGATCATCCGATCATATAAAGTTCAATGGAGCCACCACCCGTAAAGTGAAGCCACAGGGAGCGAGAGGAAGATCTTAAAGGCGAGTATCCCCATCTTCTTCTTTGGCCAAATCAATCTCTGGTCGAGATTCCTTTAAGGGGAAGGTTTATAACACCCAAAATTTCAATTTAGGAGAAAATTTAAAACTATTTATTTTTGTGGAAATTCAAATTTTTTAAAACTTTTCTTAATTAGTTAAGGCTAAAATAAATTTAACTACAAAATCTATTATCAAGTTTAAGTTGGAAATAATTTTATTAAGTATAAAATGTCTCTAATAATTTATGAGAATTTTTTTAATTATTTTGCTATATTCTAAAACTAAATTGAATTAAAATGAATATTTAAAATGATAAATCAAAGAAAATCGCTCAAATAGTAATTGGTAGAAACCTTGGCTCATTAAGCTTTTCTTCTTGTGCCCAAGTCGGCCCACACCTTCCAACCTCTCATCCCGCCTACCCCATCTCTCGAACCGTCCGATGTGCATCGGACGGCCACAGGCTGACCACGTCGCGAGCATCCTCCGACCATCCGATGCAAATCCAAATACCTCGCCCATTCTCTTCTCCCGTGCCTTCTTCTCCAAAGCGCCCGAGCCGTCGCCATAACCGCCTCGTGAAAGCTTCTCGACAATCCCGTTCCTCTCCCCTTCCCGCGCGTAAATCGCGCATTCAATTCCTTTAACCCGCCTCCTCCTCTCGTCCGTTACTCCCTCTTCCACACCCACGATTGCGGATTTCCCAATCGCCGCGATTCAATCCGACCACGATCTCCTCCCGTCCTCCCTTGCCCTATAAATGGCGCCCGGCTCATTCACTTGCCGAGCCGAGCCCTCGCTTGCCCTCCTCTCCTCCTCTCTATACATCAATTTCGGTTTCTTCACGGCCACATGGCGAAATTCGTCAATCCCGGCGAGTCACGCCCGCTCGGCGACTTTGACCATGACTCGATCATCAAACATCACCGTCGTCCCAGCCGCGCCGCCTCTCATGGGAGATCCACCGGAGTGTCGCTTCACCGGAGACCCGTATCAGACCGCCGCTCTTTTCTCGTCGCGAACCACTGGAGCCCAAGTGCGCCGTGGTGAGCATCTTGATCACCATCGCTTCTCTCTCGATTGAAGCCTCCATTTCCCTCGCCGAGCCCCTAGCGACGGCGAGCTCACTCGGCGCCACCCCTCGCCCGTGCTTCGTGGCTTGGCCACCTCGGCGCCAACAAGGTGCCACCTCGGCACCGGTCCAGCGTGGCGGCCGGTTGGCGCCACACGACACCTCCACACGCCGGCCTGGGGCTCCATGGACTTGGTCCATGTGAGCCATGTCAATGACATGTAGGTCCCACTGTCGAAAAAAGTAATTCAAATTCATTTAAATCCGGAAAATCATCGCTGGCGTCATCTGCGCAATAAATAGAATTTTCTTTAGAAAAATAATTCAAGAAATTGTTTAAATAATGATTTAGGAATAAAATTGGAAAATTCATAACTTTTGCATTATAACTCCAAATTAGATGATTCAAGTTGCTAAAATTTTAGAAAATTATTGTCTAACTAAATAAAATATAATAACTCAAATTAGAGTTCATTTTAGTTCTGTTTTAGAATTTAGAATTCTTTTAAATATCAAATTTAGGTTAAAATTTGTAAAATTCATAATAATTGAATCCTAACTCCAAATTTAGTGAAACAAATTTCTAAAATTTTATAATTTGATTATCTAGTTCAATAAAATAAAATTATTATATTTAGACTTGGTTTATTTTGTATTTCTGAGTTTTATTTGAATTTTATTTGATTTGCCTTATTTTCACGTTTAGACTTTGGCGATTAGAATTTGATACCTCTCAAGACTTAGATTTTCGGATCTGCTTGAAGGCAAGTTATACTTTGACCATTTTGCCCTATTATTTTAAAGTTAATTAAATTCAGTTTTTAAATTATTAAATGCATGCATAATTTTATTCAAGTATTTCAAATTCCTGTTTAAATAATTAGTTATTCCTATTACCCTTGTATGCCAAATTTTGGATGTTGCCATGTCATTCCTTTGTCACTTTAGATAAATTATTATGTTTAATAATCAAATGCTTCGCAAATACTTAGACCATGATTTATGTTTTTGGGAGAATTTTAGCCAACTCAATAAAATCTGCTGAAAATTAAAACTATGGTATTGTTTTACCATAGAGAATTTGTAAAGATGGTTTTATAGAAATAAAATCAAAAGGGTTTGGACTTGGGCGAAAAGGATGAATGGTGGGTGCGAGTTTATGCACCTGCTTAGTCAGTTAAGATTAAGACCGAGGTTTAAATTGAATGGCGCTTGAAGTCAATTGAGGACCGGTCTTTGGCGCATTTTGTTATGCCTTATCGTACAACCACATGTCTGTATGGGCGGGACTCAGCTAAATAATTTGTAATACCTCTTAGTTATTTGTGCTATGTTGTATGTATGGGTGTCGGGTAAACAGTTTTCCCATCTGGCGCAAGAGGGTTTTAGGAGGACAGTCGGTCAATGGAAGCGAAACCTTAGCGGGCACAAGTACTTTGAGGTAGAACATTATAACGACCTTGTGATGTTTGCTCTGTCACGCCTTAGGAAGCGTGGATTGGCCGACACAAAGAGTATAATATCTCGTGTGGGTAAGTTGTACAAACTCTGCGAGTAGAAACTATTGAATAGCAGCGTCCACGGTCATGGACATGCTAGCAAAGCCACTCGAGAGTTAGTTTTGTTTTGGTTTTAAAATGATTTCAACAGATAATTTCGGGATGGATAGTCTGTGGGAAAATTAGGCGGGTAGCCATTGTGATTGGAGGATATCCATCATCTTTTATGGAGGTTATCCACAATAAACTATTGTTATTTAAAATGGTGATTTAGATTATTGTATAAAATGGCTTTGTAATTTAATATGATTATTTAAATTAAAAGCTGCGCTTCATAAAATAACCTTGCCGGTATCCTTTGTCTACCTTATGCATGCATATCAATTCCATATTGGGTGTAACTTGCGAGCACGGTAGTAGTGCTCACTCTTGCTGAATAATCTTTATTCAGGAGAAGATATCTACCAAGACGGTGAGGATCTTGACGCCTAGGCTGCGCCCCCAGACGATTGCCTGTGGCGAATCGTTGGGTCTACTACTATTATTCTGCTTCCGCTGTGTTTTACTTTATTTGGCCTCAGGCCCTTTGTAATGTTAGGGTCAATGGATGACTAAGTATTACAAGCTTAATTAACCGGGGTCCTCACAAAGTTGGTATCAGAGCCGTTCTGACCGTAGTAACCCAAGCTTGGTCGCCTTTAGGATATTTTGGAAAACTTATTTTCAAAGTATAAAAGAGTTTTGAAAGCTTAAGTAATTCTCAGATTTTACTCCTTACCTATCTTAGCTTTCTATCTCATCTTGCTCTAGTTTGAGTTTTAAAAGATGTTTTCCTCTTCTCCCCTCAAAATTAGTTGTTATCGATTAAATTGGATTTTGGGGAAACTTATGAGAGTTCTAAAATTGAAATCATGGCTGTCTTTTGGTGAAGAATGGAAGTATTTGGAGCTGGAAGTCAAATCTGGAAATGTAGGACAGCAAGCAAGCGTTTTGGGCAGCAAGCTCAAGCTAGTGATTAAGGTAGAAAATGAGAGGTTAATTCAACTAAAACTTGTGGGAATGAAAGGGTAAGATGTGATACTAGTTAGCTAAGTATCTAACACTTATTTCGCTGATTTAACCTTGCTCTTTAGCAGCATTAGCTCTCCCCTTACAATCTGATTTTTTTTATCTTCTCGATCAATTACTCATTCATTCAATACGGGTTAGTTGTGTTGAGAAGTTGAGCCTTGCTTTTGGTGATCTTTTGTTGTTTTTAGAGTCTTTTAGAAGCTTTTTAAAGTTTAATTACTCGCTATTGTTGGGCTTTCGGTTAGGGTGATATTCCATTCCCCTAGTCGTTAGCTTTTGCTTTCTTTAAGGCTTTGTTTTTCTAAGTTGCGTTGCTAACCCATCCCTTCACTTTGGAGGTGCCTAACGTCGGGTTGGGTAAACTTCTTGTAAACTCTTATCCTGCTCTTTGTTTTGTTTGATTCAGAGCATCTCATTCTTTGTATCTCGGTCTTTTCTTCTTTGCTAGTGACCTTCTTTTTGCTCCTCTGTTGGTCCGTTGCTCATTCGCTCTCCGGTTGAATTGAGAGTCGAGTTGGAGTCTTGAGGATGTTCCTATCGAGATTGAGGAGTAAGGTTTGTGGCGAACCTTATTCTCCTCAATGCAGCGAAGCTTAGATGTGATTCTTGGCATGGATTGGTTGTCGCAGCACAAGGGGCAAATCGATTGCGCCCGGAAGCTCATCGATCTTACAAGTCCATTCGGCGAACAGGTTCATTTTTGCGAAGTATCCAGTCCTCATCTCTTCAAGACTTGAAGCGAAGCCGACTCGGATATTCGTGAAGTCCCAACGGTATGCGACTTCATGGATGTCTTTCCCGAGGATCTTCCAGGGATGCCACCCGTTCGTGATCTCGAGTTCGTCATCGAGTTGGCTCCCGGTACCGCCCCTATCTCAAAGAGGCCCTATCGGATGCCACCGAACGAGTTGGTGGAGTTGAAGAAGCAGTTAAGTGAGCTGCAAGAGAAGGGTTTCATCCGCCCTAGCTCATCTCCTTGGGGTTGTCCAGCAATCTTTGTAAAGAAGAAGGACGGTACTTTACGCATGTGCGTTGATTACCGCCCACTTAATGAAGTGACGGTAAAGAACAAGTATCCGTTGCCCCACATCGTGAGTTTGCACGGTGTGCCGAAGACGATTGTGTCGGATCGTGGATCCCTTTTCACGTCTCGTTTTTGGCATAGCTTGCAAGAGGCTATGGGTACTCGTCTTGCTTTCAGCTCAGCATATCATCCCCAAACTGATGGTCAGACCGAGAGGGTCAACCAAGTCTTGGAAGACATGCTTCGTGCTTGTGTCCTTTCCTATGGGAAGCATTGGGAGAATGAGAGACCATGTGGAGGTCGTCCCGTGTGAGTGATGAGTAATTGACAAAGGTTTTAGGTCAGTCGAGTTTGGTTTGTGTGGTCGGACCTTGTCGTTGCGCGGTTCACGCGTTTTCGTGAAATCAATCGAGTTTGTCGGGATAATCGGAGCGACCGGCGTGTTATGGCGATGCGACCATGAGGCGGTTATACCGATTGGTAAATGGCGGTTGAAGAATTCGAGAAAGTTGTTTTTGAGTTACGGTCTTCATTGGAAATCGGACGACCGCGAGTATTGGAGCGATACGACCGGTCACGGTTGATCCGCCGGTATCATGGCGGTTGTCTGGATTGTATTGTGAGGTTCGGCCATTTTGGTGATTTGAGTTTTGGGATAGGTCATATCCGGTGTGTTCATGCATATGTGTTGCATATTGCATGTTTGAGCTAACGTTAGGTCAAGTTGTGAAGAACTTGTTCCGGTTTCGTGTTTCTTATGCGTGTGGGCTGCGGGGCGTCGGCGGAGTCGTGGCGAGACACGGTGGATGGACTAAGCGCAGTGGCGCCGAGGTCGAAGCAGTCGGGATGTGTCGAAGGCAGCGTGGACTCGAGGTGGTTGCGAGGCGTCTTGAGACAAGGGCGCTGAAGCTTCGGAAGGTCTGAAGAAGGCGAATCGGAAGTCGCAAAATTTGCACAAGCGGGCGGAGCTCTGTTGGACTTAAGCGGGCGTAGCAGGGAGGAGACCCGTTAGCCAAGGCTATATAAAGGATTGGAGGGGCTGCATGCCCTCTTGAGCACTTGGGTGGAATTAGGGTTTTAGAGTCAAAGAGGCTTTGTGAGGTTGTTTCTCTTTTGCTCTTTAGTTGTTGAGAGTGGAGGTGTAGGCGGTAGTGCTCCTGCTTGTCCCTTTGTTGCTTCCCTCCTCAAGAATGGATGAGTGTGTGTTCTTGAGGTTTGAGAGTGGGAGAGGATGAGATGAAAGCTTGTAATCATTCCTCTTGTATCAATCATGTATCTCTCTTCCTCTAGATCAATATGAGATGGTGTTTGTTTCATATTTGAGCTCTCTGTCATTTCTTTCTTCGATGACCTCTTTTTGAAGATTTCTTGATTCTTTGTTTCTCTGGTTGTTTCTTGCCCCAATCTACCTTGCTATGGCGTGTGGGAATACATCTAGGGTGATCTAGATCATCAATCATCCACGAGCAAGTGATTAGATCAAGTTTTGTTTTTGCGGTTTTGAACCCACCTTCGTTCAAATGCAAAGGATAGGAACCTTGGCATGGATCTCTGAAATAGTTGCTTGGAATAGGTTCCTAATATCTTCAGGAAGGTGTGGTTCAATTTTGGTCAAGTTTGGCGCGTAGATCAAAAGTTCGTTGATTTTCGTTTTGAAACCGGCGGATTTTGCTGTTCGGGACAATCGGATGAACAAGACTTAACAACTGCGGTTGTCTTGGACTGCGGTACAACCGCCGTTCTACTAGCGGTTATCTTAGGACTATGTACAACCGGCCGTATCTACTGGTTGTACCGATTGTCTGATTTGTTCGAACTTCTGTTTTTGTTTCTTTGAAATGGGGGTGAGAGTGGATTCAACATAAGACTTCCTCTGTGCAATCTTTGATCTTCATAGCTCTCATAGCTATTGGAGTGATTTACAAGTTGAATCCATTCTTTGCGAAAAAGATTAGGTGCTCTATTCACCCCTCTAGTCGCCTTTCCGGTCCTTCAATTGGTATCGAGCGGTTAGCTCTTTTCAATAGATCTTAACGGTCTCAAGAGCGTGGCGATGGACAAGTACTCGACCAAGCCGCTTTGTTTTCGATGGCATCGATTACCCTACGGAAGAGCGAATGGAGACATACATCGAGCCCGGGTATGCCATCTGGCGAAAGGTCAAGGTTCGATTATTTGTTCTGCCGATGAGAACATCAATCTGGGAACATGGTTGATGTTGAGGCGAATGCAAAACAAGAACATCATCATCGGGGTTTGAGTCGTAGTGAGTTTGACCGCATATCTCACATGTCGTCGCCTCGATATCTGGGTGACCCTCGGCGCATACCATGAGGCACCACCCAGATCAAGGCGGTTCGGCGAGGACCGGTTCAAGCGAGAATACAACAAATTTGAGATGCTTCTTTGGTGAGTCCCTAGATGAGTGCTTCAGACGCGTTTCACAAGATCTTGAGCAACCTCCGGCGGTCGGTCTCACATACCCGACTTCGGACAATGCTCGTCGGATGCTCACGGCACTTTCGTCTGCGTGTTTGGGAGATGAAAGTGACCACCATCAAAGACACGACAGACCTCTCGACCACGACTCTTGATCGCTGTACTCGCGCCTCAAGACTCACGAGATTAGCGTTGTCTCTCGTCGGTCGAAGTCCTGATCGATGGCCTTAGTCACCAATCCGTTTCTTCTTAGGGCTTTCTTGATTCTTCTTGCGGTTTCTCCTTGCGCTCTCTGTGACATAGCGATGATCGGTTAGAGCAACTTCGGATGAAGCGACTTGCCCTCCTTGCTCGAAGATTCTCCCACGCTTACAAAGGGAGGAGGGACGAAAAGAGAGGAGGACCCGTGATTTGCTTCGAGTGTGGTGGCCCCAACCACATCGAACAAAGCGCCCCAAGCCGAGAAGGGCAAAACGACTCTGGCGGTTCGGGCAAAACGACTACACCGACAAGAACGCAACAAAGCCTCCAGCTCGGGCGCCCGACAAGAAGAAGTTCATAACCGGCAAAGCCAAGCTCTTCCATCAGGTCCTCGCCTTGGCGACCTCGACCTCGGCGAGGTGGAGGGATGGAAGCGGCGATGACGGACGGGTGACCAAGAGCCCAAGGATGGCGGCGGCGACTTCTCGGCATGTGCTTCATGGCCCTCGAGGCGAACTTCGGCTGACAATGAAATGCATACTCCGACACGGACGAGGTAGATCCACCTCTGAACAGCTCAATCATGCTTTTCTTAAGCTAGGAGGTTTTCATGCTAAAGCTAAGGCTAGGTGTCTTTGAGTTAGAGAAGGAAATAGATAGTGTCACTAGAGATTATTGCTCTTACATCTGCTCCTTCTAGTGATGATTGTGATACATGCTCTGCTTTCTTTGGTTGATATGGAGAAGTTAAGGACCTCACATGATAGTGTGTCCTCCAAACTTGATAGTGTTAAGGTGGAGAATGTTAGTGCGCTTCTTTGAGTTAGAGTTGAGTAGGATGGTACATTACCCTACTTATTCTTGATGAGACTACTTCTCCCACCTCGTGTGAGGGTAAGGACATTCTTTGCTAGAGGATCTTATGCCATGCTTCTTGATCTGCTGAGTCTTGTGAAAATTGCAATAACTTGAAGATGAACTTAAAAGCAGGCGGATCATAAAATTCTTGAACTACAAGCTTCTTTACTTGAGCCGATTGTTTCATGCTTAAACTGTCCTAAGTTAAGCTACTTGAACTTGAGGTTTGTCTCCAAACAGTTTCAAGATATGATTGATCATGAAAGGAAGATGGCTCGGTTTGCTTCTAAGGACCTGTTAGCTCACCATGCATTAAGTGTAACAAACTAAAATCGACTTGATTGCTTTGGATGAGAAATGTGTGAAGCTAACTAAGGACCTTCTAGAGAAGTCACATTGTGCTTGCAATATGATTGTGGAGAAGGGGAGAAGCCCGGGGTAAGGATGAGGCGCTTAGCAGCGTGAACCAAGCGGCTAGCGATGGGATCTGTCCCTTGAGTCGGTGTGCGTGCACAAGCCATTCTTCCCTCTCTTCTTTGGTTCTTCTTTTGCTCCTTACCTTCTGTTGTCTCTTCTTCTCCCTGCTCTTCTTGCACCTCTCTCTTTCGGGAGTGTCAGTACCTTATGAACACTCTCGAGAGATTTGTAGGAGGCAAGAAGAAGCTCAATCTTATTCTAGACCAATCTAAGATTTGCAGATTTAATCAGGGTCTAGGATATGACTTCCTTGAGGACATGAGGAAGCATCCACCTGCCGTGCTCAGACCCATAGCACCAGGTGTGATCGAGACTGAGCCCAGGACCGAGAAAGTCCATTTCAAGTCAGCGGGCTATGTCCAGGATTTCGGCAAGAAGGTAATCTCACATGCTGCTTCTACCTCTCAGAAGGTGAAGTATCACCGCACCTTCATCGGAAGATGGACACCTGATCGTCGATGCTTGGTAGCGCCAAGATCGCGTAGAGACCATGTTGAGTCTCTTAGGCGCATTCGTGTCGGCCCCGGACCTTGAGTGCACCTAAGACCAACACGAGGTCTAGGCTTGTTTCTTCGATGGGTTTGTGCGACATCGAGGACTTGGTTTTCGAGTTTTACGGTTTTCGTCCTCATCTTGCTTTCGATCGTGACTTCCGCCGTCTGAGGGTAGATCTCGTTTTCCCCATCGAGATAGCTACATGGCGTGTTCGACATGTTGCGGTGCTCGACTCGCTCCTTCGTGCGATCGGACCCGAAGAACGACCTTCTGTCTACTCTTAGACTTTACGCTTTGAGTGACAGAGGCGTAGGGTAGATAGAGGTCGATCGGGCTTGACTACTTCATCGCTTTCGGCGTGTTATTCATATTGGGTGCCAAAATCATTGTTGATTTATCGATCTTGAGACTTTACTCTGTTTGACTCGGGTTAGCGGGTAGGGAAGGAGAAGGTTTGGCTTGTAGACTCGGTTGTTCTCGTCATATATGACCGGAGACTCCGTTGGTTCTCCTCCTAGCCCGCGCTCCGGTGATGAGGCGATCACCTTCGGAGCGCTTAAATGCGCGTCATCGCCAAAATCTTGTCGTATTAATGCTTCTTTTATTCTTAAGGATGTTGCCTTGGTTAGTAAGTCTGCGGTACAATTTGCTTTCCGTTTCTCGGCTTCTGATGGCGGTTTGAGGTGAGTTTCAAGAAAACGCTTGCAAAATTCTTGACTCTTGGGTAGTCCGGTTTGCGGGATTTCTCGTTATGGGAGGATCTTTCGTGCTGATTTTTCCGATTCTTCCGGTGATCCTCTCGGTGTTTGGTTGCTACGAGTCCCTCGATCTCTCTTTACGGCATAGGAGACTTGGTCATATTGGATTTGACCATTTGACCCGAGTTAGCGACCATGATCTCATTAAGTGGTGCGAAACTCAAGATGGTCAAAGATCTTGTTTGCACTCCATGCTTGCGCGGCAAGATGGTTGCCGCTTCTCATCCTCGGTCCACGATTACTATGACCGATGCAGAGACATTGCTCCACATGGACCGCAGTTGGACCGCTCGAGTCTTGATCGGCGGAGGAAGTGGTATGTTCTTGTTGTGGTCGATGACTTCTCGAGGTATTCTTGGGTGTTTTCTTAGCATCAAAGGATGAGACGTTTTCACTTTTCGAGGTCTTTTTAGTAGGTCATCTGTTGAGCTCCGGGTGCCTTCTGAGCGATCCGCAGTGACAATGTACGGAGTTCAAAATTCCTACTTTGAGAGTTTCTGCGGTGAGGCAGTGTAGAGCACCGATTCTCTTCTCCATCGTCCCTCGGCAAAATGGCGTTGTGGAAAGGAAGAACCGTACCTTAGTCGAGATGGCGGGCGATGCTTGATGAGTACTCTACAGGGAAGTTTTGGGTGAAGCCATTGCAGCTGCGTGCCATGTTTGAATCGAGTTTTTCTTGGGCACTTCTACACCACTTCTTATGAGTGAGATCTGAGCGAAAGCCAGCGTCTCTCATTTTCGTGTGTTTGGTTGCAAGTGCTTTATCTTGAAGTCCAGGAACCTAGACAAGTTGAGTCACGTTCTGTGGCGGTATCTTTCTAGGCTACTCGACTTCTTGGCGGGCTTATAAGTGCAGGCTGCGAGACTAGCAAAATGGTAGAGACTGCGAGGTGACCTTCGACGAGGCGGTCAGGAACTAGGCGGATATCTCGAGTTCTTTAGAGCGATCGAGACCATCTTTGTGGATGATGAGGGCGATGGAGATGTGGTTGTCTACGATCCCGTCCCTCATCCACTCCTTGAGGTGCCGTCTTCCACCGCACCTCGAGGTGATCGACCCTGCCTTCGCTTCCTCTGGAGCTAGTGGCTCTGTTCCTACCTCGTCGGCTCATGAGGTAGAGGCCACTTCTTCATCTCTCCCAGACCTCCTAGACACATCCGAAAGTTCATCCTTGAGGCGAGATCATTGGAGATCTTTTGGCGTGTTACCCGCTCAAAATCGCTTATCTCAATTCTGTCTCCATTCGCCTTCATTGCCTCTTTTGAGCCCAAAGATGTTTCTCATGCTTTATCGATGAGTCATGGGTCAATGCCATGCATGAGGAGTTGGAAAACTTTGAAAGAAACAAGGTTTGGTGGCTTGTTGAGCCCCACGAGGTCACAATATCATTGGAACCAAGTGGGTGTTCAAGAACAAGCAGTGAGGATGGGGTTGTCATCAAAACAAGGCTAGATTAGTAGCTCGGGGTTTTCGAGTTGAGGTCTAGACTTGAGGAGACCTTTGCCCTGTAGCTCGACTTGAAGCCATTAGAATCACCTTGCCTTTGCGGCTTCTAAGGGTTTCAAGCTTTACGAATGGACGTGAAGAGTGCCTTCCTCAATGGCCTTATTGGGGAGAAGTCTCGTCAAGCGACCTCGAGTTTGAGAACCCCAAATACCTAACCATGTCTTCAAGCTTTCCAAAAGCTGTATGGACTTAGCGAGGCTCCCGAGCTTGGTATGAGAGGCTTAAGTCCTACTTGATAAGTCATGGTTTTGAGATGGGTAAAGTTGACAAGACCTTGTTCATCCGCCGCAAGGCATGGCCTTCGACCTTCCGTCGTCGGATCTATGTCGATGACATTATCTTTGGCGGCTCTTCCCATACTCTGGTTTCCCGGTTCTCGGATGTCATGAGCACCGAGTTTGAGATGAGTATGATGGGTGAGTTGACCTTCTTCCTTGGCTTCCAAATCAAGCGGACTCGGGAGGTACATTTCTTCATCAAGGAAAGTACACTCGTGACCTCTGGCGCTTGACATGAGTGATGGGAAGCTGTGTAAACTCCATGGCTTCTCTGACCTATCTTGACCAGATGAGGATGGCGAGCGAGTTGATCAAAGGAGTTGAAGTATGATCGGCTCCTTCTTTACCTCATTGCCTCGAGACCGGACATACACTTCTCCGTGTGTGCATGTGCTCGATTCGAGCTTCTCCTCGCGTATCTCACCGCCAAAGGTGAAGCGCATCTTCCGTACCTTGAGCTACCATTGACTATGGTATCTGGTACTCTTCCTCATCTGTCTTTCCTTGAGAGCCTTTTCGGATCACGACTTATTTGGTCAGAGGATAGATAGGAAGAGCACTTCGCACTTTTGCCAATTTCTTGGCACTTCTCTTGTTTCTGGTCTTCAAGGAAGCGATGCAGTGTTACCTGATCCACCGCAGAGGCGAGTATGTTCTTTGCGACCGATTCTTTGTAGTCAAGTGCTCTGGATGGCCGACCTGCGGGACTTTGGGTTAGTTATCGGCGTTGTTCCACTTTTTGTGATAACACTTCGCGATTAACATTGCCAAAACCGGTCAAGACATTCGGACCAAGCACATCGATATTCGTTTCCACTTCCTTAGAGACCATGTAGAGAAGGGCGATATAGTGCTCCGGTTTGTGGAAGTGACCACCGGTTGGTGACATTTTCACCAAGCCATTGGATAGTTCGAGGTTTTCACTCTGCGGGAGAGCTTGGGGTGGTTTGTCCTTATGGATTTGTAGAGAGGGAGCTTTGGGTTTCTTGCTTTACTATATTATTTATGCTCTTGCTCCTTCTTTGTTGCATTGCATTTTGGGTGCATTTGGGATTAGTCCTCCTAGCATAGATTAGAGTGCTTCTTTTGTCTAGTTGTTTAGATTTACTCTCTTATCTTGTGATTCTAGGATCTTGCTTATTAGTCATTACTTATCTCACTAGGTTGAGCTCACTCACTTCTTGTAGGTTCTAGCGAGGTTGGGCCACCCTCGGGTGGCAGTGCGTGTTTGCTCCTAGGTGTGTTAAGTGGGCGGTTGATAGTCCTAGAGTCATATGGGGTAGATGAGAGTCGATCTGAGCCATAGTATTCTCTATATCTTATCTATGCTTTAAGGACTCCTTTGTTTTATGTTTTCTTTGCCGACTTCTCGATTTATTGTTTTGGTTCAAGGGAGTTCATTTGGGAGCTTACGGGCTTAATATTGAGTTAACTCAACTTGAACTAAAAGTTGCATCTAATGTTGAGGGGAGCTGGATCTTACGCATTCTAGCATTACGCATTGTAATATAACTACATTGAGCCTTGATTATTATCCTGCTATGACATGTTTACAATGCTTTACACCTTGCCATGACTTGTGCTTATTTGCTAGATTTATCATGACTTCATATGTGTAGCCTAGCTTTTGCCATGATAAGTTAATTAAAATTGCTCAACTTAAACTAAAACTTGTCATGTTAGCACTTTCGAGATTAGTCTTTCTTGAGATATCTTTTTATGATTCATGCCATGTCAAATAAATTTGGGTAGAGTGATGAATCTATATTGAGCCTTAGATTGAGTTGTTTTAGTCTCTTGATGATGCATGAGTTAGTACAACTTGTTAAAAGGCAAAAGATCTCTTTTGTCTTGAAAAAACCGATCTCACCAATTCTCTCCTATGAGGCGGCTTGCCATTGCACTTGGCATGAACTTAGGGGAGTTTTGGGTGACCTAGACTATCTTCTTAAGCTTCTCGCTTGGAGTAGTCGCATAAGGCTTGAGACCTAGCACATGATAAAACAAAAATCTGGTTGGAAACCACCATGAATTTCAAAAGAAAATATGTTTCATGTGTTCAATGTGCTTAAAGCCACAAAAGTATCATGTACTTTAACCAATGTTTCAATCTTGAGCATAGCACTCTATTTGGTCTCAATTTAAGCTTCTTAGTTCCGCTTAGCTTATTGACATGGCTGCATCATCCTTGGATATCTCTAGCGAGACTTTGCTCATTGATGACTTGACTTGCTCACATAATGTACCTCATTTTCAGATTGTCATCTATGTGTTCTAGCTAGCTTATACATATCTTGTCATGATCTAGATAGCCTTTTTATTAAGTTATGGCTTGGTGTATTACATGATGGTCATTATGGATAATTCTCATGGCTCAAAATGCTTAAATAAACAAACTTGACCATTTTCATCCATTAACATGTCATATTCTCTCTATTGCATCTTGATCGTTTATTGCCAAAAGGGGAGAATAGAGAAGAAAAGTCTGTTGGGAGCAGTTTAGAGCTTTGGAGATCAATTTGCTCTTTCAGTTGTTGCTCTAGTGTTCATACATCGACATGGTCATTAGTTTCACTCTTCTTCTTTGGACCATGTTGGATTCTTCAAACTCAAACTCAACTTTGATCTTTTTGAGTTTGTCAATATACTCATCAAGGGGAGATTGAGAGACCATGTGGAGGTCGTCCGTGTGAGTGATGAGTAATTGACAAAGGTTTTAGGTCGATCGAGTTTGGTTTGTGTGGTCGGACCTTGTCGTTCTGCGCTGTTCCGCGCGTTTTCGTGAAGTCAATCGAAATTTGTCGGGATAATCGGAGCGGCCGGCGTGTTATAGCGATGACGACGCCATGGCGGTTATACCGATTGGTAAATGGCGGTTGAAGAATTCGGAGAAGTTGTTTTTGAGTTCGGTCTTCATTGGAAATCGGACGACCGCGGTATTGGGCGATGCGACCGGAGTGCGGTTGATCCGCCGGTATCATAAGCGGTTGTACCGATTGTATTGTGAGTTCGGCCATTTTGGTGATTTGAGTTTTGGGATAGGTCATATCGGTGTGTTCATGCATATGTGTTGCATATTGCATGTTTGAGCTAACGTTAGGTCAAGTTGTGAAGAACTTGTTCCGGTTTCGTGTTCTTATGCGTGTGGTCTGCGGGGCGTCGGCGGAGTCGTGGCGAGACACGATGGATCGGACTAAGCGCAGTGGCGCCGAGGTCGAAACAGTCGGGAGATGTGTCGAAGGCAGCGTGGACTCGAGGTGGTTGCGGCGTCTTGAGACAAGGAGCCGGAAGCTTCCGGAAGGTGCGAAGGGGCGAATCGGAAGTCGCAAGGTTTGCACAAGCGAGGCGGGCTCCGTTGGACTTAAGCGGGCGTAGCGGGAGGAGACCCGTTAGCCAAGGCTATATAAAGGATTGGAGGGGCTGCATGCCCTCTTGAGCACTTGGGTGGAATTAGGGTTTTAGAGTCAAAAGAGGCTTTGTGAGGTTGTTTCTCTTTTGCTCTTTAGTTGTTGAGAGTGGAGGTGTAGGCAGAGTAGTGCTCCCTGCTTGTCCCCTTTGTTGCTTCCCTCCTCAAGAATGGATGAGTGTGTGTTCTTGAGGTTTGAGAGTGGGAGAGGATGAGATGAAAGCTTGTAATCATTCCTCTTGTATCAATCATGTATCTCTCTTCCTCTAGATCAATATGAGATGGTGTTTGTTTCATATTTGAGCTCTCTGTCATTTCTTTCTTCGATGACCTCTTTTTGAAGATTTCTTGATTCTTTGTTTCTCTGGTTGTTTCTTGCCCCAATCTACCTTGCTATGACGTGTGGGAATACATCTAGGGTGATCTAGATCATCAATCATCCACGAGCAAGTGATTAGATCAAGTTTTGTTTTTGCGGTTTTGAACCCACCTTCGTTCAAATGCAAAAGGATAGGAACCTTGGCATGGATCTCTGAAATAGTTGCTTGGAATAGGTTCCTAATATCTTCGGAAGGTGTGGTTCAATTTTGGTCAAGTTTGGCGCGTAGATCAAAAGTTACGTTGATTTTCGTTTTGAAACCCGCGGATTTTGCTGTTCGGGACAATCGGATGAACAAGGGCTTAACATCTGCGGTTGTCTGCCGACTCTGCGGTACAACCGCCGCTTACTCACGGTTGTCTGGGACTGCGGACCTGGCCGTAGATGCTCAAGGTTGTACCGATTGTCTGATTTGTTCGAACTTCTGTTTTTGTTTGTTTGTTTGGGGGGTGAGGTGGATTCAACATAAGACTTCCTCTCGTGCTTAATCTTTGATCTTCATAGCTCTCATAGCTATTGGAGTGATTTACAAGTTGAATCCATTCTTTGCGAAAAAGATTAGGTGCTCCTATTCACCCCCCCCTCTAGTCGCCTTTCCGGTCCTTCAGAGAAATGCTTGCCATTCGCCGAGTTTTCTTACAACAACAGCTTTCAGGCCAGTCTCGGCATGGCACCATTCGAGGCCTTGTACGGGAAAAAGTGTAGAACCCCGTTGAACTGGTCAGAGACCGGTGAGAGACCTCTCTTTGGCCGGACTCAATCAATGAGGCCGGCGCCAAGTCCGGCTTATTCGTGGCGTTTGCGCCTGGCTCAATCGAGCAAAAGAGCTATGCGGATCGCCGTCGGCGTGAGTTGCGTTTTGAGCCTAATGACTTTGTTTATCTCAAAGTCTCTCCTTTGAATGGCCATCAACGTTTTGGCGTCAAGGGCAAGTTAGCTCCTCGTCGTGGGTCCCTACCGCGTTATCGAGAAGAAAGGAGTCTGTTACTGCGAGTTGGAGTTACTGCTTTGCGCTTGAGGGTACATGATGTGTTCCATGTGTCCCGATTGAAGAAGTGCCTCCGTGTTCCAAGCGAGGAAGCTCCGTTGGAAACTCTCGATGTCAACCAGATTTGACCTATCGTGAGCACCTGTTCGCATACTCGAAGAGGCCGAGCGAAGAACTAGGAATCGTTCCATTAAGTTCCTTAAAGTTCGATTGGTCGAACCATTAGAGGATGAGGCTACTTGGGAAAGGGAAGATCGTTTGCGTGCGGACTACCCTTCCTTCTTTTCCGAGTGAGCCAAAATCTCGGGACGAGATTTCTGTAAGGGGGGGAGATTTTGTAACATCCCAAATGTATATCAGGGTTTGTTTCAAATGTAATTAAAATGTGTAGAAATTAAAACTTTTTCTCACATGTAATCATGGTCCAAGGATTGTGTAATCCAAAAACACAAAGTCCTTGTTGACCAAAAGTCAAGTTCATTTTCCAATTGTCACAACTCATGTGCCAAATTTTTGGAAATAATCTTCCTTAGTCCTAGAGTTCATGTGGGACCACTCTGAAAAATATCACAAGTTATAAAACTTGTGTGAGAAATTTTGGAGGTAAAACAATCCGTAGAACAACCTTAATGAATTTCCTGAGAAAAATGCATTGCATAAAAACCTCTGGAAAATTTATGTGAGGTTAATCTTACCTTCAGCAAGCTCCAGTTAAAATTTCATAAATTTTGGAACTCAATTGCTATTCCAAACAACCTGCAAAATCTCATTTGTTGAAATTGAATTTAAAAGCTTGATGCTTGTTCCTTGGGCTAGCCACTTTCCCAAAATTGGTCCAAATTAACCTTTTCTCCACGGATCGTCAGACCTCCTCTCCACCTTGATCAGTCGTGGCCGTTGGATTAACATCCAACCGCCACGACCTCCTCCTCAAACTTGCACCAAGTCCTCCCGCTCACATGAGGTCATCGCCCTTGGATCAGCGATCCATGGCCATGACCTCCCTCACGCTCAAACTACTCGAGACCTCCTTTTGCACTCACTTGAGGTCGTGGCCGTTGGATCAATCCAAAGGCCACGACCTCCTCTGCAAACTCATCATTGCGTGGATCTTCCACCTTGTTGAGGTCATCGCCCTTGGATAAAAATCCATGGCCATGACCTCCCCTCACTGTTAAACTAAGCAAACCTCCCACCTAACCGAGGTCGTAGCCGTTGGATCAGATCCAACAGCCCACGACCTCCCCCTCGAAATCTAGCGCACCAGACCTCCCCATCGTGTGTTGTAGCCGTTAGATTTAAAATCTCTGACCACGACCTCCCGGGGCCTTATCTTATCGGACCTCCCATCCTTGTGAGGTCATAGCCCTTCGATCTAAATCGAGGGCGGGACCTCCTTTAGCTTCTGCGCAAGGCTCGAGACCTCCCCTCTATTGATCGAGCCGTTGGATCAAAATCCAAGGTCTGACCTCCCTCGCGTTTTCGCATAGCGTCTAAGTCCTCCCCTCAGTGCAGAGCCCTTGGATGTAAATCCAAAGGCTAGGACCTCCCAACCCTTATCCTTTGCGCATCTGCGTTATGGAAATCGGAGGCCATGACCTCCCTTTCCAAATCGTGTGGTGGGATCTCCTCCCGATCACTTATAACATAACGGTTCAAACTTAAAATCCGAGGGCAGGACCTCCCCATCCACTCAATCCAGCGGTGGATGTGAGGTCTGTTCTTCTCCTACCTTGGCGCGCATGCACGCCATGGCGATGGGCAATGTCGAGCATGTCTTGTCCCAGCGGCTCGCCTGCAAGCATTAAATGCGTGTCGGCCCTTTCGCCCCTAGGCCACGCCTGTCTCAACCTACCTTGTCCTTTCCATCTTGTCAACTCCATGGACCTCCCCATGGGCTAAGCTCACCATGAGCTTAACCCATGGTCTTGCAGACCTCCGTGCCCTAGGTATTTAAGCCCCTCGAGCCCCCTTTGGCTTCTTTTACACACTTGGAGCTTGCCATGCGGTGCTTGGTGAGCTCCTAACTCACTAACCTCCTTTGGTGGCTGCCATTGTTGAAGTCCTTGGAGCTTCTCGGTGACACAAGGGTTCCAGTGGCTCCTTTTCAACCCTTGCTCACTTTGTGCTCCCCAAACCTCCCGAAGTTAACCCTAACTTGATTTGTTTGGGCATTTTTGAAGGTGGACAAAGTTGAGCTTGGAGCCGGTGCCTTGGGTCATGAAGCTTCATTGTCTTCCCCAACTCGGTCATCACTTCCACGACCTCCTCGGCTCCTCGGGACCTCCGGGTAACCTCTGATAGTCCCTAGAGCTTGGGCTGCAACAGAATGTCATTGCGGAGCTTTTCTTTTCAAATCGTCTTTTGGGCGTGCTTGTCGTCGTTGTCATCTCCGGCTCGCCGACGTTTAAAATGTCGCCGCCGCCGTCGAGTGGGTCCATGTGTGCGCACCACTATTGCGCACACAATGGTGCCGTGGTGGTCGCCGACGAAGTCCACGTCGCGGCTCTGTCACGATCTTTGCGATGAAGCTCTTGTCGGACGGGATGTCCAAAGCGTGCCGTTAAGACAAAGATTTGGGTAGTAAATGCTCCCAATGATGGAGCATTTATTTGCGATCTTAACGCTGGACCTCCTTATGCCTTGCGTGCGGACCTCCTTGTTGTCCGCGCGCATTAACTCCTGTCCGGCGGCGTCTTGCGCGCGCAGAAGGCGCTGTGCAGGGCGTCTCGGACCTCCTCCGAGAAATCTGGGCGTCCGGACCTCCCCTTAGCATCGTGACCGTCCAGACCTCCACGGAGGTGCAGGACGTTAAGACCTCGCTTGGACCTCCTCGTGGTCATCTCACCGTTGAGGACCTCCCTCGTTAGATCTGGTTAGTCCGGACCTCCTCCATCGTTGTGGCCGTTGGATGTGCCATCAACGGCCCGACCTCCCTCTGCTTTCGCTGCGTTGGACCTCCTAGCGGCGCGTGTCGTTGTTCTCTGGGAGGTGCGAGCCGTTAGATCTGAGATCTGTGGCTCACGTCCTCCCATGTCCTTGGTTTTAGAAATTCGGTGTAGCTGTTATTTTAAGAAGCGAAAAAGGGTAATAACTTCAAAATTTCATATCTAATTCGTTTTAAATCCAAATAAAGTGATTCAAATTCCTGCAGCTCTGTCTTGGACTGGACTTCAATCTAAAAATGATTGTAAGTTGAGTTCAGCTCAGAACATGGTTTTGCAAATAGAATTCAAACCTACCTTTAAATGCCTCTTTAAAAATTCAATTAACTTGTAAAATGCATAAGTAATGATCTGTAGATGAGTTTTGAGTGAATCCAACTTTGTTGGTTTCCTCTGTTAATGCTCTAAATGTTAGAATAGGATTTAGGCATGTCACTGTTTTCAGAAAACTTTTATGTGCATTATAATTTTGTTCAAGATCTTGTTTTTGGAAAATTGTAGAAAATGCAATATAGCTCCAAATGAGGTGAACTCAATTGTGTTATTCATCTCATGTGGTGCTGGTGTTACTATAAAATCTCAGTACCACCACCATTCTAGAAAATGTTGCCTCATAATTAAATTAGTGAATAGTGGCTGTTTGCATTTTTAGGGCTGAGCAGAATTGTTTTGCTCATAACTTTTGCATTAAGAATCCAAATCCATTGGTTCTTATTGCTGAATTCCTAAAATCATCCTTTAGCTGCTGTAGAAATTTCAGTGCTTTTGGAGTTTGTTTGCTGTGCTGTTCATGTGGTTTTAAATCGTTCTTATCGATTCTTTTCGCCTTTTCGATTAGGTGCCGGCAGTGGGTTGAAACCGTGAGTGATCCTCCATAATATATTGAGCAAGATCAGCAAGGCAAGCAGTTTGATCATATCCATTTATTGTCCTATTACTTTAAAGCTAATACTTTGTTTCACTTATATGTATGCATGCTACTTTGTGCTAAAATGTAAGCTAGTAATCCTATAGATGCATATTCTGTAGGTAAATGTTCATTCTCTACTACTAAGCCTAGGATTATCTTGCTGCAATTTAGAGTCCGATGGATGGACTCTTATAAGCTTAGTAATTCGTTGATAATGCTTAGCAATGCTTGAATAACGGTAGAAATGGGCGGTTGTATCGACATTATGTCGATGACTTTGATCACACTAAAATCTTATTTCCATTTTGTCCATCTTGTGCTTGTGCTTTGTTAATAAACAAAAATGAAAAACAAAACTATTGTTGACTTGGGCACAATGGATGTTGGTGTGATATTTTGGGTGTGAATGGAAAGGTGCCTAAGTCCCCAAGGACCGAGTTACTTGTGTCACTAAGCCAAGCGCTTTTGCGTGCTAACCACACGAGGGGGATATGTGACCTCTCTTGACTAAGTACTTTGGGAGGTGTTAATTATGAGCTGGTCGGTGGGTGTGTTAAAAATGTGTATGTGTGGTGTGGGAGGGGAACACTAGCAGACCGGTTAGGCTGTCTAATGTGTCCTTATCCCCGTGGGAGGCGGCTCTTAATTAGCATCATCCATTGGAAATGTCTCGTAGGACTTAGCCGTGCCGGCATACCAAAGGAAGTGTGCTAAATCTAGTGGCGAAAAGGCGGTCTGACGTGTGGGTACATTGGTACACCCCTGCAGGGTTAAAACTATTCGAATAGCCTCGTCCTAGGTTATGGACATGCTTGGTAAGGTCGTGCAAGAACTAGACTACAACATTTAAATTAAAACTTGATGGGTTGGTATGAATGGATGTTCATGCTATTGTGGTGGCTAATGGGTTAGCCACTTCGAGATGTTGTTATCTATCATTTTGTTACTTGTCTCGTTATTTCTTGCAAATGAAAAATGAATTGCAAAATTGCTTTGGAATCTATTTATATATTGCAAATGAAAACTTGCTTTATGCTAAAATAAGTCCAAAGCCTCATCCACTTAAATAAAGCTTGCATGTAGTTAAACTATAGTTACATTATATTACACGTCGGTCTTGCGAGTACATTTTGTACTCATTTGCTTTGCTTAATAACTTTGTTGCGAGAGGAGGTAAGGCCCAAAGGGCTTTACTTTTGTGAGATAATGCATGGGCTGGGAAGCGACTAGCTAGGCGTCGTGGTTGGTTGCCTTGTGGGCTAAAGGCAAACCTTGGCTCTCTTTTGTTTATCGCCATCTTATGGCATGTTAGCTTCATTGTGTTACCTTTATTGTTGTATTTGGCGGTCGGCCCTTTTGTAATAACTCTATATATTGTATGTCTTTTATTCTTGTCGTGCTTTGGTTCTATATCGTGTATGGAATTGATGCATGATTTTGTAAAGGGTGTGTATCTTGCGTTCAGGAAGTATACATATCTAGAGACACAGTTATTATGTTTGTAATGTTAGGGTCAATGGATGACTAAGTATTACAAGCTTAATAAACCGGGGTCCTCTCAAAGTTGGTATCAGAGCCGTTCTGACCGTAGTAACCCAAGCTTGGTCGCCTTTAGGATATTTTGGAAAACTTATTTTCAAAGTATAAAAGAGTTTTGAAAGCTTAAGTAATTCTCAGATTTTACTCCTTACCTATCTTAGCTTTCTATCTCATCTTGCTCTAGTTTGAGTTTTAAAGATGTTTTCCTCTTCTCCCCTCAAAATTAGTTGTTATCGATTAAATTGGATTTTGGGGAAACTTATGAGAGTTCTAAAATTGAAATCATGGCTGTCTTTTGGTGAAGAATGGAAGTATTTGGAGCTGGAAGTCAAATCTGGAAATGTAGGACAGCAAGCAAGCGTTTTGGGCAGCAAGCTCAAGCTAGTGATTAAGGTAGAAAATGAGAGGTTAATTCAACTAAAACTTGTGGGAATGAAAGGGTAAGATGTGATACTAGTTAGCTAAGTATCTAACACTTATTTCGCTGATTTAACCTTGCTCTTTAGCAGCATTAGCTCTCCCCTTACAATCTGATTTTTTTTATCTTCTCGATCAATTACTCATTCATTCAATACGGGTTAGTTGTGTTGAGAAGTTGAGCCTTGCTTTTGGTGATCTTTTGTTGTTTTTAGAGTCTTTTAGAAGCTTTTTAAAGTTTAATTACTCGCTATTGTTGGGCTTTCGGTTAGGGTGATATTCCATTCCCCTAGTCGTTAGCTTTTGCTTTCTTTAAGGCTTTGTTTTTCGGGTTGCGTTGCTAACCCATCCCTTCAGCTTTGGAGGTGCCTAACGTCGGGTTGGGTAAACTTCTTGTAAACTCTTATCCTGCTACTGTTTTGTTTGATTCAGGAGCATCTCATTCTTTTGTATCTCAGTCTTTTGCTGCTGCTAGTGACCTTCTTTTTGCTCCTCTGTTGGTCCCGTTGCTCATTCGCTCTCCCGGTTCGGAATTGAGAGCTGAGTTGGAGTGCAGGGATGTTCCTATCGAGATTGAGGGAGTAAGGTTTGTGGCGAACCTTATTCTCCTCAATGCAGCGAGCTTAGATGTGATTCTTGGCATGGATTGGTTGTCGGCACAGACAAGGCGTCGATTCGCCGGAAGCTCATCGATCTTACAAGTCCATTCGTGAACGAGTTCATTTTTCGAAGGTATCGAGTCCTCATCTCTTAGCACTTGAAGCGAAGCCAGACTCGGATATTCGTGAAGTCCCAGCGGTATGCGACTTCATGGATGTCTTTCGAGGATCTTCGGGGATGCCACCGTTCGTGATCTCGAGTTAAGTCATCGAGTTGGCTCCCTGTGCCGCCCCTATCTCAAAGAGGCCCTATC
This sequence comes from Phyllostachys edulis, assembly GCA_036346405.1. Classification (NCBI taxonomy): domain Eukaryota; kingdom Viridiplantae; phylum Streptophyta; class Magnoliopsida; order Poales; family Poaceae; genus Phyllostachys; species Phyllostachys edulis. The sequence continues at coordinate 46,585,874 of CM070567.1, forward strand.
GGATGCCACCGAGCGAGTTGGTGGAGTTGAAGAAGCGATTAAGTGAGCTGCAAGAGAAGGGTTTCATCCGCCTAGCTCATCTCCTTGGGGTTGTCCAAAGAATCTTTGTAAAGAAGAAGGGCGGTACTTTACGCGATGCGTTGATTACCGCCCACTTAATGAAGTGACGGTAAAGAACAAGTATCCGTTGCCCCACATCGTGAGTTTGCACGGTGTGCCGAAGACGATTGTGTCGGATCGTGGATCCCTTTTCACGTCTCGTTTTTGGCATAGCTTGCAAGAGGCTATGGGTACTCGTCTTGCTTTCAGCTCAGCATATCATCCCCAAACTGATGGTCAGACCGAGAGGGTCAACCAAGTCTTGGAAGACATGCTTCGTGCTTGTGTCCTTTCCTATGGGAAGCATTGGGAGAAATGCTTGCCATTCGCCGAGTTTTCTTACAACAACAGCTTTCAGGCCAGTCTCGGCATGGCACCATTCGAGGCCTTGTACGGGAAAAAGTGTAGAACCCGTTGAGCTGGTCGAGACCGGTGAGAGACCTCTCTTTGGCGGACTCAATCAATGAGGCCGGCGCCAAGTCGGCTTATTCGTGGCGTTTGCGCCTGGCTCAATCGAGCAAAAGAGCTATGCGGATCGCCGTCGGCGTGAGTTGCGTTTTGAGCCTAATGACTTTGTTTATCTCAAAGTCTCTCCTTTGAATGGCCATCAACGTTTTTGGCGTCAAGGGCAGTTAGCTCCTCGTCGTGGGTCCCTACGCGTTATCGAGAAGAAAGGAGCTGTTGTTCTGCAGTTGGAGTTACTGCTTTGCACTTGAGGGTACATGATGTGTTCCATGTGTCCCGCTTGAAGAAGTGCCTCCGTGTTCCAAGCGAGGAAGCTCCGTTGGAAACTCTCGATGTCCAACCAGATTTGACCTATCGTGAGCACCCTGTTCGCATACTCGAAGAGGCTGAACGAAGAACTAGGAATCGTTCCATTAAGTTCCTTAAAGTTCAGTGGTCGAACCATTCCGAGGATGAGGCTACTTGGGAAAGGGAAGATCGTTTGCGTGCGGACTACCCTTCCTTCTTTTCCGAGTGAGCCAAAATCTCGGGACGAGATTTCTGTAAGGGGGGGAGATTTTGTAACATCCCAAATGTATATCAGGGTTTGTTTCAAATGTAATTAAAATGTGTAGAAATTAAAACTTTTTCTCACATGTAATCATGGTCCAAGGATTGTGTAATCCAAAAACACAAAGTCCTTGTTGACCAAAAGTCAAGTTCATTTTCCAATTGTCACAACTCATGTGCCAAATTTTTGGAAATAATCTTCCTTAGTCCTAGAGTTCATGTGGGACCACTCTGAAAAATATCACAAGTTATAAAACTTGTGTGAGAAATTTGGAGGTAAAACAATCAAGTAGAACAACCTTAATGAATTTCCTGAGAAAAATGCGTTGCATAAAACCTCTGGAAAATTTATGTGAGGTTAATCTTACCTTCAGCAAGCTCGAGTTAAAATTTCATAAATTTTGGAACTCAATTGCTATTCCAAACAACCTGCAAAATCTCAATTTGTTGAAATTGAATTTAAAAGCTTGATCTTGTTCCTTGGGCTAGCCACTTTCCCAAAGTGGTCCATTTCAACCTTTTCTCCCTGGCTCGTCGACCTCCTCTCCACCTTGATCAGTCGTGGCCGTTGGATTAACATCCAACCGCCACGACCTCCTCCTCGACTTCTTGACCAAGTCCTCCCGCTCACATGAGGTCATCGCCCTTGGATCAGCGATCCATGGCCATGACCTCCCCTCGCCAAACTACTCGAGACCTCCTTTTTGCACTCACTTGAGGTCGTGGCCGTTGGATCAATCCAAAGGCCACGACCTCCTCTGCAAACTCATCATTGCGTGGATCTTCCACCTTGTTGAGGTCATCGCCCTTGGATAAAAAATCCATGGCCATGACCTCCCTCACTGTTAAACTAAGCAAACCTCCCACCTAACGAGGTCGTGGCCGTTGGATCGATCCAACGACCCACGACCTCCCCTCAAAATCTAGCGCACTGCACCTCCCCATCGTGTGTTGTAGCCGTTAGATTTAAAATCTCTGACCACGACCTCCCGGGGCCTTATAAAGCATCGGACCTCCCATCCTTGTGAGGTCATAGCCCTTCGATCTAAATCCGAGGGCCAGACCTCCTTTGCGCTGGCATGAGGCTCAGACCTCCCCTCTATTGATCGTAACCGTTGGATCAAAATCCAAAGGTCTGACCTCCCTCGCGTTTTCGCAAGCGTCTAAGTCCTCCCTCAGTGCAGCCCTTGGATGTAAATCCAAAGGCTAGGACCTCCCAACCTTTATCCTTTATGATCTGCGTTATGGAAATCGGAGGCCATGACCTCCCTTTCCAAATCGTGTGGTGGGATCTCCTCCCGATCACTTATAACATCTTGGTTCAAACTTAAAATCCGAGGGCCAGGACCTCCCCATCCCTCAATCCAGCGGTGGATGTGAGGTCTGTTCTTCTCTACCTTGGGCGCGCATGCACGCCATGGCGATGGGCAATGTCGAGCATGTCTTGTCCCAGCGGCTCGCCTGCAAGCATTAAATGCGTGTCGGCCCTTTCCGCCCCTAGGCCACGCCTGCCTCAACCTACCTTGTCCTTTCCATCTTGTCAACTCCATGGACCTCCCCATGGGCTAAGCTCACCATGAGCTTAACCCATGGTCTTGACCTCCGTGCCCTAGGTATTTAAGCCCCTCGAGCCCCCTTTGGCTTCTTTTACACACTTGGAGCTTGCCATGCCATGCTTGGTGAGCTCCTAACTCCTAACCTCCTCACCGGTGGCTGCCATTGTTGAAGTCCTTGGAGCTTCTCGGTGACACAAGGGTTCAGTGGCTCCTTTTCAACCCTTGCTCACTTTGTGCTCCCCAAACCTCCTGAAGTTAACCCTAACTTGATTTGTTTGGGCATTTTTGAAGGTGGACAAAGTTGAGCTTGGAGCCGGTGCCTTGGGTGTGAAGCTTCATTGTCTTCCCCAACTCCGGTCATCACTTCCACGACCTCCTCGGCTCCTCGGGACCTCCGGTAACCTCCTGATAGTCCCTAGAGCTTGGGCACACGCTTGAATGTCGCTGCGGAGCTTTTCTTTTCAAATACGTCTTTTGGGCCGTGCTTGTCGTCGTTGTCATCTCCGGCTCGCCGACGTTTAAAGCCGTCGCCGCCGTCGAGAGTGGGTCCACTGTGTGCGCACCACTATTGCGCACACAATGGTGCCCGTGGTGGTCGCCGACGAAGTCCACGTCGCCGGCTCTGTCACGATCTTTGCGAAAGAAGCTCTTGTCGGACGGGATGTCCAAAACGTGCCGTTAAGACAAAGATTTGGGTAGTAAATGCTCCCAATGATGGAGCATTTACTGCGGTCTTAACGCCTGGACCTCCTTATGCCTTGCGTGCGGACCTCCTTGTTGTCCCGCGCGCATTAACTCCTGTCCGTGGCGTCTTGCTGGCGCAAAAGCGCTGAGTGCAGGGCGTCTCGGACCTCCTCCGAGAAATCTGAACGTCCGGGACCTCCCTTGCGCAATCGTGACCGTCCTGACCTTCACGGAGGTGCTGTGGCGTTAAGACCTCCGCTTGGACCTCCTCGTGGTCATCTCACCGTTGAGGACCTCCCTCGTTAGATCTGGTTCGTCCCGGACCTCCCTCCATCGTTGTGGCCGTTGGATGTGCCATCAACGGCCCCGACCTCCCCTCTGCTCGCGCGTTGGACCTCCTAGCAGCGCGTGTGCGTTGTTCTCCTGGGAGGTCTGAGCCGTTAGATCTGAGATCTGTGGCTCACGTCCTCCCATGTCCTTGGTTTTTAGAAATTCCAGGTAGCTGTTATTTTAAGAACTGAAAAAGGGTAATAACTTCAAAATTTCATATCTAATTCGTTTTAAATCCAAATAAAGTGATTCAAATTCCTGCAGCTCTGTCTTGGACTGGACTTCAATCTAAAAATGATTGTAAGTTGAGTTCAGCTCCAGAACATGGTTTTGCAAATAGAATTCAAACCTACCTTTAAATGCCTCTTTAAAAATTCAATTAACTTGTAAAATGCATAAGTAATGATCTGTAGATGAGTTTTGAGTGAATCCAACTTTGTTGGTTTCCTCTGTTAATGCTCTAAATGTTAGAATAGGATTTAGGCATGTCACTGTTTTCAGAAAACTTTTATGTGCATTATAATTTTGTTCAAGATCTTGTTTTTGGAAAATTGTAGAAAATGCAATATAGCTCCAAATGAGGTGAACTCAATTGTGTTATTCATCTCATGTGGTGCTGGTGTTACTGTAAAAATCTCAGTACCACCACCATTCTAGAAAATGTTGCCTCATAATTAAATTAGTGAATAGTGGCTGTTTGCATTTTTAGGGCTGAGCAGAATTGTTTTGCTCATAACTTTTGCATTAAGAATCCAAATCCATTGGTTCTTATTGCTGAATTCCCTAAAAATCATCCTTTAGCTGCTGTAGAAATTTCAGTGCTTTTGGAGTTTGTTTGCTGTGCTGTTCATGTGGTTTTCGTCGTTCTTATCGATTCTTTTCGCCTTTTCGATTAGGTGCCGACGAGTGGGTTGAAACCGTGAGTGATCCTCCGCAATATATTGAGCAAGATCAGCAAGGCAAGCAGTTTGATCATATCCATTTATTGTCCTATTACTTTAAAGCTAATACTTTGTTTCACTTATATGTATGCATGCTACTTTGTGCTAAAATGTAAGCTAGTAATCCTATAGATGCATATTCTCAGTAGGTAAATGTTCATTCTCTACTACTAAGCCTAGGATTATCTTGCTGCGATTTAGAGTCCGATGGATGGACTCTTATAAGCTAGTAGTTCACGTTGATAATGCTTAGCAATGCTTAGATAACGGTAGAAATGGGCGGTTGTCGACATTATGTCGATGACTTTGATCACACTAAAATCTTATTTCCATTTTGTCCATCTTGTGCTTGTGCTTTGTTAATAAACAAAAATGAAAAACAAAACTATTGTTGACTTGGGCACAATGGATGTTGGTGTGATATTTTGGGTGTGAATGGAAAGGTGCCTAAGTCCCCAAGGACCGAGTTACTTGTGTCACTAAGCCAAGCGCTTTTGCGTGCTAACCACACGAGGGGGATATGTGACCTCTCTTGACTAAGTACTTTGGGAGGTGTTAATTATGAAATTTGGTCGGTGGGTGTGTTAAAAATGTGTATGTGTGGTGTGGGAGGGAACACTAGCGGGACCGGTTAGGTATCTAATGTGTCCTTATCCCGTGGGAGGCGGCTCTTAATTAGCATCATCCATTGGAAATGTCTCGTAGGACTTAGCAGTCTTGAAGCATACCAAAGGAAGTGTGCTAAATCTAGTGGCGAAAAGCGATGCGGCGTGTGGGTACATTGGTACACCCTGCGGGTTAAAACTATTGAATAGCCTCGTCCTAGGTTATGGACATGCTTGGTAAGGTCGTGCAAGAACTAGACTACAACATTTAAATTAAAACTTGATGGGTTGGTATGAATGGATGTTCATGCTATTGTGGTGGCTAATGGGTTAGCCACTTCCAGGATTGTTGTTATCTATCATTTTGTTACTTGTCTCGTTATTTCTTGCAAATGAAAAATGAATTGCAAAATTGCTTTGGAATCTATTTATATATTGCAAATGAAAACTTGCTTTATGCTAAAATAAGTCCAAAGCCTCATCCACTTAAATAAAGCTTGCATGTAGTTAAACTATAGTTACTGTTATATTACACGTCGGTCTTGCAGTACATTTTGTACTCATTTGCTTTGCTTAATAACTTTGTTGCAGAGGAGGTAAGGCCCAAAGGGCTTTACTTTTGTGAGATGTGCATGGTTTGGAAAGCGACTAGCTAGGCGTCGTGGTTGGTTGCCTTGTGGGCTAAAGGCAAACCTTGGCTCTCTTTTGTTTATCGCCATCTTATGGCATGTTAGCTTCTATTTGTGTTACCTTTATTGTTGTATTTGGCGGTCGGCCCTTTTGTAATAACTCTATATATTGTATGTCTTTTATTCTTGTCGTGCTTTGGTTCTATGTCGTGTATGGAATTGATGCATGATTTTGTAAAGGGGTGTGTATACTGCATTCTGGGAAGTATACATATCTCGAAGAGACGGATTATTATGTTTGTAATGCTAGGGTCAATGGATGACTAAGTATTACAAGCTTAATAAACCGGGGTCCTCACAGACGTCACCTCGCTCTGCAAACACTAATTCACGTGGACCTCATTCATACATTGCAGTCCTACCTGCCGTCAAAATCTCTATTGGCTATCTCATCGGGCAAAGATCATTTTCCAGAAGTAGGGAAAAGTATATCATATTTGGAATATCCCGCAACTTACTCTAGACCGCTAATAAGCCATGCTGTCAAGACATGTATATCACCAAAATGTAACCCAGGATGTTTATATAGAAGCACGTGTCCAGAAAGCAACATATTGTATATTGTTGTCTCCAACGGAGTTGCAATGCAGTTTTTTTTCCATTCAGTCCAAGTTACATGAAATCATGAAACCTTAATTTCCGAAACCTAAATTCCGAAACTTCGCGACATAAATCCTTCAGTTTTGAGACATATAAAATTGTCAAAACAGTACGCAATCAAGTCCACTGCGTTTACAAATTCATAATTTTTGGACCTCATTTCTACATTTATAAATTTGTGCAAACCGTACACTTATATGAAATTGGGAGAAAAATCTGAAAGAATAAAATTATAAAAAAATTACACAAGCAAGTACACTGTGCTCGAAGGCTCCACGTAAAATTTTATAGTTTTTTGAACTCAATTGCTATATTTAAAAAATTATACCACCATAGTTGAAACTAAAACCCTAATCACTGTTAGGAGCATTTACGTAAAATCAAAATTATGAAAAAATTACAAAATAAAGTACACTATCTTATGAGCATTCATGTAAAATTTCATACTTTTTTAAACTAATTTGCTATATTTTAAAAATGCTACGAAATCTGTAGAAACCCTAACCCTAATCGGAGAATTGGAGAGAGGCACGTGGTGGCGGCGGGAGCCATCGCCACAGCGGCTCTTGGCGGCAGAGGTTCTGAGGTAGAGCGCCTCTGCATGGCGGCCGTACGGACGGGATGCCATTTTGCCAAAAAAAATTCAAGCACCACCACTTCTATAAATATGATGTCAAAAAGTGTTAATACAGCAAAAAATTTTGCCACCATTCGATATTCAGAAGCATTTGCTGCACATCATATAAGTTCAAAGGATTAGTTCGTAAGGCAATCCAGGAGCTTCGGAGGGTGAATCTTGATGAGTTAACACCTCTACACACCTAAGAATTGTGCTCTGCAAAAGGAGCCTCCAAAAGGATGTACTTTTGACTGGTAGCAGTGCTTTGTGCCACACAAAAGCATATCACATTCAGCAGATCAACTAAAGAAAATCACCGTCTAATGCAAAAATAATAAAACCAACTCTGAAACAAAGAGCTCGATTTTAGATAAATTTAGGAACTTAAATGAGCCGAATCAGAGTTTGAATGAAGGAGAATGAGCTCTTGGAAGATTTAAATCTAAGAAAAAGAGAGAAAACACAACTTTGGATTTTTGGAATTTTTTTTCAAAAGGAAATCCCAGATTACTACGTCAGCGAGGAAATTGAGTTTCAGCCGAAATTAAATTTCTAAAGAAAAAGGAATTCAACTCGTTGACAGGTGGGCCCATGGTCTATAGACTAGGTCCATGGAAGAAGGGCTCATGCTGCACGGTGCACCGGGTCTAAGGAACAGTTCTGACAAGTAGTGTCCACATGTCGGTGACACGATCCACCGTGGACCAAGTCCACGCGACTGAGGCTCTGGGCTGGGCTCAGGTTTGACCACGTGGGCTGCCACACGATGCTGATTGCTGACGGGGCGACATGAAGGCGGTGAGGCTAAGGTGGAGTTGAGGTGGCAGGCCACAATAGCGATACCTCGGCGGCGGCGGCGGCGGCGCTTTGGGATCGAAGGTCACCGACGACGACGAGGCACGGCGGAGCTAAAGAAGGTGCGGAATGGAAAGAACAAGGTGTGGCAAAGACAATGACGCCGACGGTTTCCACCGGCGACGACCACAGCGAAGGCGGCGAGGTTTGAGGCAGCATAGTGGCATGGCTTGTAACGACGATGGTGAAGTGACGGTCTTCCGAGGACGGTGAGAGGAGCACGGGCTAGAACGCAAGAAGGCGAAGGTAGAGGGGTGGACGATGGCTGTCGGGACTCACCGACAGCGAGGCAATCGGGGGTTGAACAACGATGATAGAGGAATGGGAAAAGCTCGAGATCTCGGCAACAGCGACTCCTCACTTCAATTGTCTTCTCCCGAAACATGGCAACAATGAGATGGTGCTTTTAACACGAATGGAACCGTAGAAGAATCTCCACAATGGTGACACAACGAAATTGCTTCTCGGCTCCAATGGTGGCAATGGCTGAGGTGAAAAAGTTGATTGCATCAAGCGCTGAAAAGAAGCGCTGGCATTTTTAGACCAAATGGCATTTTGACATAACAAAATGTACCAAATGGAGTAATAAATGCGGTCTTTTCTTCATCTCCTAGACACATATTAATCTAATGGTAGCCCGAATATGCATCTAGAAAACTTAATGTTTCGCAACCAGCAGTAGATTCAACCAACTGATCGAAACGAGGTAAAGGGTAATCATCTTTTGGACAAGCTTTATTAAGATCAGTGAAGTCTACACACATTCGCCACTTGCCGTTAGGCTTCCTAACCATTACAGGGTTGGCCAACCACTCTGGGTGGTCGACTTCTCTTATAAAGCTTGCTTTAAGTAGCTTCTCCAATTCTGATCTTATTGCATCTCATTGATCAAAGGAGAGTCAATGGAGTTTACCTTGTGTTCGATTGCCTTAAGCTGTCGCTTTGACTCGTATGTCGATGATCCCCCAAAGATGTGCTCGATGGCGTGCTTGGGATCTTGAAACGACATCTCCTCGTTGTTGTCCGACTGTGTACGACTACTAGCTTGCCCTACCTCTTTGAGAGTAGGAAGTGGTCCTTTGCCGTTGTAATAGTCCTCGAGTTTTCGTTGGAAAACTCGGCATTTGCGAAGGTCATGTCCTTCCTTTTTACAGAAAGGGAACCACCTAGACTTGTCATTCTTCCGTTCAGGGCGCTTACTTTTGCCTCGACCGGAGTATTGCTTGAAACTTCGTGGTTCCTTATCGCTTATGGCCAGGATCTCCTTAGAACCATTGGCTTGAGGCTTTTGGCCCTTTGCCTTGTTCTTGGATTTCTTGGCATTTTTGTCCCTTTTCTTGCTACTTTCGCCGACCTCTTGAGGATGCTTGTCATCTCGATCGATGATTTTGGTCCATTCGACTGCTTCAGTAGCAGTCGTGTACCGATCAACCATCTCAAAGAGTTCAGCGACAGTAGCCAAAGGATTCAAAGCTATGTCCTCTGTGATTCTTCTGCTGCGGACTCCCTACTTGAAGGCTCTTGTAACAGATGAGTCAGAAACCTCAGGAATTGAATTGCGAACCTGACTGAAATGCCTGATGAATTGGTGTAATGTCTCGTGGTCATTTTTGTCTTATCCTGTGCAGGTCATCCTCCTTTCTGGGACGATGGTAGGTGCCCTAGAAATTGGCTAGTAGAAGGTCGCAGAGGTGTTGCCACGAGTAGATCGACTCGAGAGGTTGGTTTAACAACCACGATTGAGCGGACCCTTCAAGCACGGTCGGATGGTGATTCGTCATGACGTGCTCTCCTCCTCCTGCTACTCAGACAACGGTCGTGTAGATCTAAAGAAACTCGATGAGATTTTGAGATCCATCAAACTTCTCCATGTTCCCTAGTCGAAACCGCGGTGGCCAGTGAACTGCTCAAAGGTCAGGCGAGAATGTCCGACATCCGGTAATCACATCGTAACGCCTTCTTCGCAAGAAAGAATGGTCGTTGTCACCAGGCGATCGTTCACGACGATACTCGGTAATTACTGAATCTGACTTATGATAAGTCTCGATCCTACGAGGGTAATACTTCTCATATCTTGTCTGCTGTTGCAAACCTCTGGGTCAGAGTGGTGACTGATCACCTCTCCTGGGAGCCTTTTGATCATTAGGTGTTCATGGGACCCTTTTCCGGTTTGGGGAACGATGCATCTTGTGGCGATCTTCATGCGGTGAGTTATTCGAACGACTAGAAGTTGACGGAGTCGTACTGCTACGACTTCCAGAATGATGTCATTGAGGACGCTCGAGTTTGCTCATCGTACTTCGTAGCCTTCGTGCGATCTCTTCAGCGAAGAGGTCATAGCTAGGCACTCGGGTGAGTTCTCGAGATGGGTTCTCAAGCAGATCATTAATATGTTGGAATTCTTGAACTTCTTCCAACTGGTATTGAGCGCGCCCAGGCAAATTTCTCTGAGCTGCAATTCGTTTCCGTCGGGTTGTTTCAGGATCGTCCATACCTGATCCTTGAGCTTGCCTCAGTGAAGTGCGATGATCTCAAGGATTTCCCGCACGCTCATCAGAGTATTGACTCTGTTCAAAGATGGCGGTGTCCTTGCCATTGCCACGAGCGGTCGTAGGGTATGATCGTCGGGCAGCATCCTCAGTTCTATTTCTAGAAGAGTTATTGCTACGTGAGGGAAGGACGAAAACCTCCCGTTGATGACTTCCACTTGCGCTTGAGGCCTCCTCGCTTGAGGAGTAGTCGAATGACACCATCTGACGACTTGGAGTAAACCCCTCTAAGAAGGAGAATTCCGGGTTATAGTCGTCTCCATCCGTAGGTGAGCCCTGCGTTGGGATGGTCGAACTCGCAAGAGAAGCGTGTTTGATCACATCCTTGGCTGGGTTAACCGGAGAGAGAGGACTGCCAGATGCTGACAAAGGTCAGGCATTATGACTTCCAAGACTTGCTGTGCCAAGTCGGATTGCCTCAAATGGACTTGAACATTTGGAGGGAGAACCCTCGCCATGCTCTGAGCCTGCCTTAGGACAACCCTCGTTGTGGTCGGATGGACCTTTGCCCTCTGAGGAAGCTGGTTCCTCATCTGGACGTATCGTTGGGGGGGATAAGGATCCCTCCTCAACTCCATCGGTGGTATGGTCTCCTGGAGAATGATCTATGGGGGCGACGTCACCATCGGATGATGCAGTACTCGGCTCATAGTCGAAACCGGCATCCATGTCGATATTTGCGTAATCGGCCAACTCGAACCAGTTCTCTTCGTTGCACTCTCCTGCCATGAGAGCATTAGAGTTGGAAAAGAGCAAAGAAAGCTGGTGACTCGAAGATCCCCACGATCGGCACCAACTGTTGGTGTTTTCGAACCGAACTTATGTAAAGATTGTTTGATTCGGGGATTCCCCTAGGCTCAAATCACGCAGAGAGAGGCGACACGGGGATTTTTATACAGGTTCGGGCCTTCTCCTGAGAGAATAATAACCCTACTCCCGTGTGTTTGTATTGAGTATGTCGGATTACAATATCAAGAGTAAGACTAGAATGATGCGCTTTGTGCCCTTGATTTCCCCTCCCCTGATCCTTCTGATGATTCTGCCTTTTATAGTACTCGGAGTGTGCTACTGTTCTTCCAGTCAAAAGGGCGCCTTAATGTTCCAGATTATGGAGTCGTTACTAGAGATTATTGTGGGAGTAGTAATGTTCCCACGTTGCGAGGCAGTTATCACCATAATAGGGAGTTAAATCGTGCCATTATTTCAGAGAATAACAACGTAGTTTACTACCTATATCTTTAAATATGGTGCGAAAGATTCCCTGGTCGATTAGGCCTACATGTCTGTAAGCCACATCGACTAGAGATTGGTCGTTGAAGAGCTCATGACCAGGTGATGGTCGTAGAATAGCTTACGATCATAAACTGATCGTAGAAGAGCTTACGATCAAAACATAGTCGTAGAAAAGACTTATGACTATGGGGTAGTCGTAGAAGGACTTACGGCTATGGGGTGGTCGTAGAAGAACTTACGACCTCCAGTTCCTCCCTTATGAATATTAAGGGGTATACTCGATAACCATATGATGTCATTATTATCCATAATATGAATTACAGATAAATAATTAAATGAGGATTATTATATCCTCGCTAGGGCTGCATTTCTTTTCTTTCCGGGCTTTTCTCTTTCTCCTTCTCCTTTTCTTTCTTTTTTTTTACTGGCCCTTCCGATTTCCTCCGTTGGCCCATCTTCTTTGGCCCGCAACCATTTTCTTCGTGTGTATGCGCCAGTGCTAGCCTACCTCACCTTCCCTCCCTGCTAGTGGCCGCACCACATTGGTGTCGTCTTTAACCTAGAGAGCGCCTCCATGTTGTGTCCGAGTCAAGCACGCTGTCGCTGCCATGCTTCTCTCCAACTTTTCCTCTTCAGCGCCTATATAAGAGAGCCACACGCGCCCTTTTTCTTGCCCCAAGTTCCTCTCCCGAAGCCCCGAAGTGCCTTCATCGATTTCTTCTTCGTTTTGCCAGGGATTCATCGACAAGCTGCCGCCACTGAAGCTTCTTCCCCGCTGAAATTCATCACCATCAAAGCTCCTCCGCCCACATCGTCACCACCTATGTGTTCGCCTCGAGACATTCTACGTTGTGCTCCTGTCTTCGTCCCCCGAAGATCGTCGGAACATCGTCGACCGCGTCTCCCCAAAAACCGACCGCCGCCCACCATCTCCAATCTAGCCGCCGGTGAGTCCCTTCACCGTTCCGAGCGTGTCAAAGTGTGTTACGAGCCTGCCTCCTACGAACCCCTCCCACCTTGCCCTCTCTCCGTCACCATGGTGCCCCGCCGCCGGCATCATTCGTCTCCAACTCCGATCACCATTGTGTTTCCATCTCTGTTGCTCCCCAGACATCTCGAGCCTCCCAGTGTGATCCCCTCGCTGTTGCCAAGCTTGTGCTTACCTCGGTTTCCTCAGAGCGTCTTCGAGCCGCCTCGTCGCCGACCTTGTCGCGCCACTACCACCTAAAGAATCCTCGCGTCCTTGGGGTCCCCTTTTTGCCATCGTAGCCCGTCCTCTTACCACCGTCCATCACCACCGTTGAGCACAATTCATCGCCGCCACTTCCTCTGTTTTTCTTCCTGTCTCTTTGTTTCTCTCTCTCTCTATTGCATGTGGACCATCCCTGTCATTCTCTCTTCCTCTCTCTTACCCTTTGGTCCCACATGTCATTCTATGACTTCATCTTTCTCTCACTTGCTGGTGGACCCCACTTGTAAGTTCCAAATCCTTTTTATTTTTATTTTCAGTCGAAGTATTGTTCTATTGAATATTCTTTTCTCTTCTCTTCTTTTTCTTTCTGGGAAATCTTTCGAGAGTCCATTCTCCCCCGTCCGAACTCCGATTCAGTCCGTTTAAATTCCTATATTCATATAAAATTGAGCTCTTTATTTTTAGAGTTGGTTTTAATGTTTTTGGATTTTATTTGAATTTATTTATGCTCCGCCTGTTGTTTTCTCTCTCATTAGACGGTCTGTTTCACGAAGCAGGAGTAGAAGCTAAGGCAATTCGTAGTCCTTTGATCATATTGAATCTATGATTTTAAAAAGTATATTGTTTTATATCAATTGCATGTTATCTTTATATCAATTATTTTGGGATTTGTTATCACCTATTTGTCATTATGCCTCTATTGAATATTTAAATAACATGAATCATTTGTCATCATAGGATGGTTAATTTCAGTTGGACATATTTGCATCACCAACATGGGTATCATACAGATGCTTAGTCATACTTAGTTGCGATGAGCTCATGATCACATGCACAATAATGTTGAATTTGACTTAATGAGATATGGAATTGTGGCAGGTAGCCACTGTTGTTAAAATTTGTGTACCATGACAAGATATGTCATTGGTTTTAGTTGAACAAAAATGATTTCCGCTCGGGCGAGCGATCGTGAAGTGGGGGTGCGGTTAGCACATTGTGGATTTGTGATAGACTCGCCTAAGTAACTTGTCGAGGACTTAATCTTGTGCGCCATTAAACTGAGCCTTATCGTACAACCACATGTTTGGTATGAGACATGCCTAACTTAGTAAGTTGTAGAGTTTTGACGTTGACTACCATGGTTGTAGGTTTAGTGATGGGTGGAGGTGTGGGCTACTCTAAAAGTCACATCTATGGACGGTTCGCCGCTTCTAAGTTCAACGGTGTGCGTCGAACCAACGGTGAGGTTGGGGTCGACAATATGCACATCAAGAGAGTCAATTGTTGAGATGAAATTTCTGAAAGGTTTTGTTGTGATCATCTCCGTACAAGTTGATTATATCTTGTGGGTAAAGTGTACAACATCTACATAGTGTTAATTAATCTATTTGAATAGCTGTGTCCGCGATTATGGATATGCTCGGGGATTTCACACAAAAGGTAGAGTTTCTTTATAAAATGTATCGGAGTGTGAATGAGAATTTCACTTGATGAATATAATGTCCGTTGGTGAATGGGAATTCACTTGGTGGTTTGTGTCGGTTGGTGAATGGAGAATTCACTCATTGGTTTGGTTAGGAAGTGAATGGGAAGTTCACTGGTTGATTTCAAAAAAATTGTTTACTTTATTTATTTATTGTCTTCTAAATTATACATTTCAATCTATTTATTGTATTTATCATCAATACTGCTTCCCATAAAAGAATCATACAACTAATCCTTTGTTCAAGCCTGACATGAATATTAATTGCATATTGTTTTCCTGTGATTTGTTGAGTACTTTATATGCTCACGACTAAAAATTTGCTGCTCAGTTGAAGAATATCAAGCTGCTTAAAAATTCTTTGAGAATGAGTACTATGAAGACTTTGCAGATTAGGATGCGATCTCCACTCGATTGCCTGTGGGCATGTTGATTGGTCTTTCTAAGTTTTTTCTGTTCCGCTGAAAGAGTTTATTTGTTTATTTAGCCCTGCGTGGTAAGTTAAGTAAACATTGACCATAAGGTCCAATTATTATTACTATTTATTATTTTGAGATCTTTTTAGTTAAATAGATAAATGGATGGTATTTCATCGATGTTTCCTGTGTGAACTAGCTACTAATCTGGGACTAGTTCAGAATACATAGAGGGTTTTGAATGTGTAAATCCGGGTCCCGACAACACGGCTACTCGAGGGCGGCGACAGCGGTGCGGAAGGTAGGAGAAGGGAGTGGGAGTGACGGGGACGACATGGGAGAAGATGGGAAGGAGGCGAGGAAGATCGGCGGGCAGAGTGGAGCGGCGCTGGCTGTAGTGTGGGGGAGTGGGAGAGGAGAGAGCTGGGGCGACGGAGGTGGCAAGGGCGATGAGGTAAAAGGGGAAGAGGTGGGTGGCGCGGGCGAGGCGGAAGCGAGGTGGTGAGGCGGTGACCTCTGCGAGGGGGATGAGAGGGGCTAGGGTATGGGGTATGCGATGCGTAGGCTGACGGCCGGATCAACACCCTACGCAAGATCAGACGGCCGCAAGTGTGCAAGATTTTAGCACAAATTCGCAAAAACAATGAGGGGTTTTATGTAAAATAGGTGAATGCAAAAACTAAAGGCCATTGGTTCGTTGGAACCCTCGTCGGAATTTCAAAAAACATGATGTCTTTTTTTTTTCTTAAAAGCGACGACATGGTGGCTCCCAGGGCTCACAGAATCCTTCCGCTCTAGAGGAAGAATATTCCATGGTTACGCATGTTGCCCAGCGACTAGGGCCGTCCGAATCGACCATGCATGCATAGGATCGAGTCGTTCGTTCACACTCCATCTCTAGGGACGGAGACAGGGGACAGTGGGAGCTCTAGTTCCTCTATGGTTGATAAAGTTCTCTATATAACTCTTAGTTTTCTCATGTAGAATAGCAAAATATTTATATTTGGCACCCATCGATATTTAGTTATTATCGTATGGGCCTCTCGACAATATATAATTTTTCTCCGTCCCTGTCCATCTCGTATATATTCAAAGACGCTTGAGTTGCCGTAAAAATTTTCATACGTATATTAATTGTCCCATCATTTGCTCCGTCCCTGTCCATCTCGTGTATATTCAAAGACGCTCGAGTTGCCGTAAAATTTTTCATACGTATACTAATTGTCCCATCAAATCTTGCAAGGCTGTGCGACAAGGATTCAGATTATCTAAGATTCTTCCGAGCGAAGTGACGTCCCCGACGGGCCGGCACGGAAGCTAGGCAACAGCTTCACGTAATCGTTCCATCCACGAGCCAGTGGACTGGACTGGTTGCATATCGCAACAACTTGCAAGGGCAGCTACGTAGGCCTTCCGCCGTATATCGGTGGAATCGAATATCAGGGCAAACCTGTTACACCTGACATGAACAGCACTGGAATTGGTAACTTGGATACACTAGATTTGGATTTGGGGAAGAATTAGAGGGGAATTCGGGAGGCATCAGAAAGAGGAGGGGAGACAAGGAGAGGAACAGGCAGGAGATATGAGGAAAAGCCTTTCGGTTCAGGTTCGATGCTTTCATCTGAACTTGCTTCTCATTTTTTTTATTGTCTCATCTGTTGCCATCATGTGCCATAAGCCCATAAGGCAGCCTAATGTCCACCGCGGCCCACGTCGGAGTTCAGCCCAATACCACACAAGGCCATTTTTCACCGCACGTGCATGAAAAGATCACTCGTATGGGTAGGTTTTCTAAGGAGGATTTTATAATTTGCCACTGTATATATAGATGACATCTGAGTCCCAGAGCCACATACCATCCGCATATAAGTGATAAATTGTAAATTGTATGTACTAGTGTGGTGGGATAATTCATATGTGGACACTTCCCTAAGCGTCTAACAATACCAACAATACAAAACCGATGTGTCGTTTTTTTTACACTTTACCCCAAAATTTTCTAGGCCAGTGCAGCTCTGACCATTATATTTAGTCTATTGATCACATACGATCATCGGCTTAAAATATGTACAATAGTGTGATGTCAGCAGTATATAAGTCTTGTCACGTAGTACACAATATGATGTGGATGGTAGAAGAGGAGTATAAAGAATTAGGTCGTCTCTCAGATAAGAATGACCAGTCATACTGTAAGAAGCAAAGACACATTGTACATGGAGAAATTGTCTATAGAGGCATATACAAAAAAAATAATCTATTATATGAATTATCTTTAGCACTGACTATATATAATATGGAGGGGTAATATAGACAGAAGTTATCTATACAATTGTGCATTTTTTTATCAGAAGATAGACCCAATAAAACACAACACGTTTTGATCACGTCAAAGTATTTAGATTGACAGGAAAAATTTATACCAGCACAATAGTAATAGATTTGTAATCAAAAGTACAAACATCCGTAACACGGTAACATTTATATATATTTTTTAAAAATTACAAACGAGTTGCTACAAAAATCAAAAGTAGTAAACAATGTGCATCGAAGACCGAGGTACTGTCCAGAAAGCATTTATTTAGTACTATATTCCAACAAATTAATAAGCTACCTGTGGTACATTGTAAGAAATTATCTATTTAGTATACTCCAACAAATTATCTACATCGTAAGAAATGCACACTGTCGCACCTAGGATACGAAAAATTTGCACGAGTTTCTAACGAGCATCGTCGAACTTTTGTAATCGATCTAGATAAATTTTCACGCAGTGATCGAGTGGTAGGACGGATGGGGATCCTCTGTTCTCCCGCATAGCTGCTCTTAATGCAAAGGTGCTACGGTACATAGGGATCAGGAGTAATCGAATAGGCCGAACGAAAAGGGAAGAAGATCATCTGATACAATGTTCTTTACTACCTTATTACGGCACAGCACGGTTCACATAATGAGAAACACTGTTCACACGGCGTAAATACAAGGATCCGGATCTGTGGTAAGACTGCTTCGATTTTCTAATGCTTGTGCACAGCCTCCTTTTTCTACCAAGACAAAATGTATGCGCACTGTTCACCCATATATATGCAAATAAATTAAAAACGATGTGCCCCGCCGATGGCTCTCGTACAAAATGTTGCACACAAATTATTCTTTTTTTTACCAAGACAAAGCTCAACCAAATCCACACAATATATCGGTGGGGCCGTTGTCAGCGACGGAAGGAAACACGTACGTAGGTAGACAGGGGCAGGTAGATAGAGGCGGATCCAAATAAAGCTGAGTAAGATATTAAGCCCTACTTAAATTTTAGTTTTTAGCAGGGCAGTTCTACAACCCTCTAAATTCTGGCATCGTTAAACTCTTTATACCCTCCTAGGATATATAGTTGCGAAGTAAGCAGCGTCGCAAACAAGCTTCCGAATACAACAAAAACTAGACTTTATTATACAAGGATAAGGCTTACCAGCCAGTTTTAACACTGACATATGCATCCAAGCCCAAAGTTAATATAATACAAGACAAAAGAACTTCAAACCACAGGCACGCTTGAGCGCGATCGAGACCTAATAAAAGTAGTCGTTGCCATCCGTGGGTCCACCAAAATCCTGCTCAACAAGATCATCTGTATTTTTCCAGGTTTCTTCTGTAGATTGTTTACAAATTTCGCAAGAATAAGCACTACTACAGTACTCAACAAGCCACATGAAAAAGCTAAATAATTATATGCAAGGAGTTCAATGGATGGTTAGGGTTTACCATGTCTGGCATATGTGGGCGCATTTTGTATTTAAAGCAGTTTATCTTTAAAAATATATAATAATAATAAATAATAACATCAGGGGAGGGTAGGTATTTATTTGGAGCTTCATTTGGCTGAACGGAGTCGAGAAATGAATTCACGGGCTCAAAACGGTCGAAAATGACATAAAATGTAAAATTAAGGTTTCGGGCGAAAGAGTGTCGGATAGTGAATAGTACTAATTTTACTATTCACCTTCAAATATTGGATTTGAACAGTAACTAGATTTATTGTTTTGGGTTGATGAATAGTAAGTAGGGTTTACTGTTTTTGACGAACGAATAATGTTTGCCTATTTTCGGGTGATGAACAGTAAAAGCTTAATTGGATGAATAGTAATGGGTGACCCATTTCTTGTCTGACCCATAGCCCGATCAGGCAGCCCATAATGGCCCGACTCTGGCTGACTTGAGCAGCATGCTGCAAAGGCCAGCCTTCGCCCCGGCGGAGGTGGAGGCCGGCAGCTCAGCCGCTCCAGTGGTCACCAGCGGGACCGGGTGGTGCGGGAGGCACCAGGGAGGCGAGGGGATCCTAGGGGTGGTGTTGGTCGGGCTTGGGGAGGCATGTGGTGGCTTGGCGGTAGTGGCCGAAGGAGTGCAGCGGGGAGGAGCGGCGCTGGCGAGCTCCGGTGGGTTTGTGGAGTGGGAGAGGTGGGGAATGGAAGCGGGGTGGTGGGGCGGTGCTTACCGCAGGATCAAATCAGTGGTGGGCGGACGGAGGCGGTGATTGGGCGTCGAGATCGTCAGAGAAGAAGAATGGGGGCATCGGCGATTCTTCAAATTCAGTCGGCCTTGGAGGGGGAGGAGTGAAGGGGGGTGGTAGAGGGGAAGGTGAGGAAGAGAGTGAGTCGGGGGTGGGTTTTTATAGGCCGAAAATAGGCGGTGGGGCGGTAGCAGTCTTGTGATGGCGGCGTGGGCCAGCTGCGCCAGTTGGTAGGCGAGAGAGGTGGCAGGGTAAGGTGGCGGTGGCGAAGGCGGTAGAAGCCGATACGTGGCGTGGCTGACGGCAGCGAAGGAGGCGGCGATGGTGTAGCAATGATGACGCTGCGGCGGTGACGCAGGAGGAAGAAGGGGGAGGCATCACCGAGAGGAGAAAGCGGAACGGCCGAAAGAGGAAAGCGGCGGCGAGGAGGGGGATTTGCCAAATTGGGAAGGTTTTCGAAATTCGACGAAAAATACTCAAATTTTGAAATCCTGGAATTTTTGGGCTATTTCAAGTTCAACGTCTGACTATTTGTATCTGTACTCAGCTCAGAATAAGTGTATCTCTACTCAGCTCAGAAGTAGTGCGCCGATGATAGAATTAATTGGGGGCGGACGTACGTAGCTAACACCGCTCCTAAAGAAACAGTAGAATTAATCAGCATGCCATGCATGAGAATTTTTTGCGTATACGGCCTGTTTTCAAACTGTATTTACAAATTTGGCCACGCCGAAGGTGTATTTGCAAAAATAGCGTATTTGGCGCCGATCATAGTGTGCCCGTAGCAACACCTACGCCACATCACCGCCGACAGGCGTAGCGTGCGCCAGAAGAACTAGCACATGGTGGCCGTCGCTAGCCCTCCGTATACAGTTTGCCCGTGTGCCGGCAGTCGGGAGGCGGTCGGGTAATTAGGGTTAGGGTTAGGGTAGTTAGGTTTAGGCTGAAATTTGGAGGAATTTAAAAATATAGCAAATGAGTCCAAAAAATTATGAATTTTTTTGTGGAGCCTCTCAACACTATGTAGTTGCTTGTGTAATTTTTTTCATAATTTTATTCGTTCAGAATTGTTATCGCTAATTCGTATAAGTGTCATGTTCGTATGAATCAATAAACGTGATTTAGATCACGAAAATTTTGATTTGAGGGTTTCATGATTTCATGTGACTTGGAATTCACAACACCCTTCCGACTTGTGCCCCCTCTGGTCCTCTCTCCCGCCTACCACACCTGCCACGTATCCGAACTGTTCTACGGAGAATTAAAAAACCTCGTGATGGTCATTAACGCTCGGGTTAGGGTTTCGTTCGGGTTAGCGCTTTTGCGAATACGAAATTTTTTCAGCCATTTCAATTAGGGTTTCAACGGGCACTGATATTTGTAAAAAAACATTCATTAAGAAATATGGGCACCGAGGTTTGTAAATTAGGGTTTCCTTTTCTCCGAAATTAGGGTTTAAATCGCGGTTTATTAGCTATTTATAGTAATTTCAAAATATAGCAAATGAGTTTAGAAAATTACGAAACTTTTTGTGGAGCCCCTCGTCACAGTGTTGTTGCTTCTGTAATTTTCCTATTATTTTATTCGTTTAGAGAAAGGATGACTAATAAGCATATCAGACGAGGTATAACCTTGAGGATATTGTCCAAGCAAACTTTGTGTGCTGAAACACTTGTTGTCTTTTAGAAGTGGGATAAAAAGGCACCAGTACTATTGGAGTCTCCCCCCGATGAAGTCGTCTGAACGTACACATATATAGCTAGGCAGTCGATGAAGTACTTTATGAAGCTTATACAGAATATGATTGAAGGGGCTGAGAACGCTCGTTGTAATGATGAAGATGCCTCAAAACATGGAGTCTCTCCTCGATGATGTCGTCTGAACGTATATACGTATATAAATGACGATCGATGAAGTACTTTATGAAGCTTATCTGAGAATATGATTGAAGAAATTTGAAACGCTCGTTGTGATTATGAAGATGCCCTAAAACATGGAGGATTCGATGTCAGTGCGAATGATTCTTTATGGGATTCCACTAGAAGAGGCATATTTGTAATATAGGCTTGCTTTGATGGCTTAGCTGCTCCGTGTGGTCTTGTCACTGCGCAAAGTTGTCTCCTTTGGTCTTATCACTGCGCAAAGCTACCCCATTTGGTCTTGTCACTACGTAAAGCTGCCCCGTGTGGTCTTGTCATTTGCATAAAGTTGCCTCATCTAGTCAGTCCTTGCTTAAGACTATCTCCTTTGGTCTTGTCCTTTGCATAAAATTTGCCCGTTTGGTCTTGTCTCTCGCCAGCGGCCCCGGCCGTCTGGTCTTGTCATCTGCAAGCTAATACATTACCGCTTTGTTAGCCTCCCCATGGGCTATAAAATGCTGCATGCACGCTCGAAGTAGGACCACTCGACCCTTGAAACCGTAGGAAGAAGAACCTTCTCCGTCTTCTGATGGCTATCGATGGAAAGCTCGGGGACGATCAGCAAAAGGTCGCGAAGCAAGACATTCCCACGAAAGAGGAGGACTTGACCCTAATTACGGTTGATGCGAACAGCGTGCTCAGCCGGTATGGCGAAATCTTGGACACGGGGAGGATCTTTGTCGTGCGGGTCTTGGGCGACCTTTTTGATGGCGGACGATATTTTTTTCGATGCCCACACTCTGGGGTAAATAGTTTAGTTCATGTTACTGCTCATACATCCTCCATACTAACCGTCCCTTGCAGCAGATGGTGAAATACAACTTTATCCGCTGGATCGATCCTCCCCATGAACGACATGTTGTGATGTACGTGAATAGATTGTGGAACCGAATCTTTGAGTTGGAGGCGCGGATTGACTATCTCAACGAGGAAAATGATGACCTCCGGCAACAGATGCAGCGCGAGAGGGGCAACGAGGAGGTCGTGAACATAGGAAGTTCCTATGATCCCACATCTTTCTTCTTGTGAAGCCTAAATTGCATATGTGCGTCTTCTACTACAACGACGCCACCACGTCTGGAGGCGCCAGTAAAACACTCTATGTGGGTAGCAAGAGGCACCTTCTACCATTAGGCACGGGCGGAGAAGCTTTTACCTCGGTAGTCTCCCATTCTGTACGCACTTATGTTCAATCTCCTAAACATGTAACTAAATGGTGGACGTGTCATTGCGGTTGCCTTTTATCGAGTTGACATGTTGCATCAATGTGTCGCGTGCTTTAAGTTATAGGCGTCGATATGCATTGAACAAACTCATTCATGGGTAGATAATGTTACTGGATATCGAGTTGGCACAGAACCAGAACTACATTAGAGTCCGAAGACAGAAGCACTTTACATGTGGTCACATGTCGTACAATACAGATCATGCACGACAAACTGATAATTTGACAAAGAGTGTCCTATTTAACGATATGTGCTACTAGTTTTCGCGGTGCCATAGCGAGTGCCCCTTGTCTTGGGGCTGCCCACGGTGGCCGTGAGTGTGGAAGTTGTCCATGTCTTGTGATTTCATAATGTAAGTGGATCGTACAGTAAGAAATGTAACAACGATGCAAATTGTATATAACTCACATCTTCGATCTGGTCTGACGGTCGACTGATCGCTTTGACGCGTCGGCGGTCTTAGTCGAAGGAGCCTTCCCCTTCCCCTTGTCGCCAGACTCTCCACGTCGCGCGTGTGTGTCGAAGTCGTCCATGTCCTGCGATTCCATGATGTAAGTGCACCGTATAGTAAAAATCGTAAGAAGGATGTAAATTCTTCATAACTCACGTCGTCGATATGGATTACGCCTGAGCAATTGAATACGCTGTGACGGTCGGGCTCAACCGTATGAGCCTTTCCCTTGCCCTTGTTGCGGGACTGTCCACGTTGGGCTGGTATGTCGAAGTCGTCCATGTCCTGCGATTCTATGATGTAAGTACACTGTAAAGTGAAAAATGTAATAAGGATGTAAATTCTTCATAACTCACGTCGTCGATATGGATTACGTCTGGGCGAGTACTGGGCTCCTTCGGTGCCTCCTCAATAGGGTTCGATACGTAAGGTTTCCACCGCACGAAGTTCTCGGCCCGCACCGAGTAGTTTAGCATGTACTTCTGCTGGATGAATGCCTTGTCGTACATCTCATTTGTCGATCCTTTGGAAGAAGTGGCGGCACATCTCGGGCTGCCATTACGTGGGGATGAAGTTAAAAATTTAAGGAATTCAACGTGGGAGAGAGAAAATCGTCTTGTGAAAAGCGCTTACAAGGTGGTGCCTTGCGTGTAGTACGCCCAGGCGGCGGTGTCTGGGTGTGTGGATTGAATGATCTCTGCTGGTTCGCCACACACACACAGCGGGATTGAAAAACGTGGTGGTACTTGAGCATCTTTCATTAAAAAATCTGGGTATTGTAGATGTTTCCTCTTCTGTGCAAGCCACTTGCGCTTCTACAACATTCTCGCGTAGAAGTTTGCCGAAGAGTCCATAGCTGGGTATCGTAGAATTTTGCGCTGTACATAACAAACAAGGCGGAAAAATATTACATTACGACACTGAATGACGACCGAACGAGCTAGGTCTGTTGGGACAATCCTTCATTGAGTGCCCAGGGGTCTTGCATATCCCGCACTTGATTGTATGGCTAATGCTGGTACGTTGACGAGCATCCATGTCATTCCGGAGCGCGTCTCATTGTCGCCCTTCCTATTCTCTTCAAGTCCTGTTTGGACCCCATTGCACCATGTCGACCAAAGATCCTTGTAGTTCATCTCCAAGCCGTGCGAGTGAAACTCTCCACTCCATGTACCGAATAGGTGCCGCATGTCGTAGTACTCGGAGATGTACGGCATAGACATCTGCCTCATTTGCACACACGCCTTGTACACATGCGAGCATGGCTTGTAGAGGAGATTCGGCTTGTTGCAGGTGCATGTCGCCACATCATCCAGGGTGCATGCTATTTCCTTTCCCCCCTGGTATGACTGTTGACGTATTTCTGTCAAAGCCTGATCTCGTACTTCCGTCTGAGGCCGTCGATCACCCAGATGTCGTGCATTCGGGCCTTCTCCATCTTCCGGTCCATGTGCCTCTGCATGTTCTCGGACCACCGCTTGCCTTCGTTCATCTGTCACTTGGTTGAGGTGACTCTATTGACGAAATAACCAACATTAAGAGTCCATGTCTCCTGAACGATCGCGGTGATAGGGAGGCACCGCACACCTTTGAGGACGCTGTTGTAGACCTTAGACATGTTGGTCGTCATAATCCCGTACCTCGCACCATCTTTGTCATAGAGGAGGGACAATTTCTCTAATTCAGGAGTATGGCCATTAATCCAGTCGGAGAAGCTTATCGCACTACTGGGTTGCTCCCCCTCCGGAGTAGACTCCCTTGTATGCCTCGTAGTCCGGTGTTCGAGGTTTCTCCAAATAGACTCAAACTTTCGTCTCTGGTTCTGCAGACACAATGCCTTGAACATCTTCATGAGTTCCTGACTGCGGAACCGCGTGAACAAATTAGATGCAAGATGCCTCATGCACCACCTAGATTGCACGTCGTTTCACTGGTGAGATCGATCCGTCCCATGCTTCATGGTGTTGATTGCCGCCAACAACCTAGCATTGAGGTCTGTGATTAGGCAGACGTTGGGCCGGTCTCCCACCGCCGCCCTCTTCAAGTTCTCCAAGAACCACAGCCAGCTGGATGTGTTCTCGCTCTACACAATGGCAAATGCCACCGAAAAGCCGGTCATTCACATCGGTATACACCGCGCGAGGATGGTGCCCTTGTACCTCCCGTGAGAAAGTGCCATCCATCGTTAGCACGGACGGCGAGAACTTGAAGCCCGATGGCTCGAGCGAAAGCCAGAACACCCGCCCGTATGAAGCGGTTGGGCCCTTTTCCAGCATCTTCACGGTCAAGCTTGTTTATGTATGTACCGGGGTTTGATTCGGCAATCTGGTGAAGCAATCTAGGCACAAGGTTGTACGTCTCTTCGTGTATCCCGTACATAGTCTCGATGACCTTCTGCTTCGCTCGTCGGACCTTGCTGTAGTTAACTGGATAGCCAACCTGATTGGCAACTTCCGACATCATCAGCTTGGGGGAGATAGACACGTCCGCCTCAACTAGGTGTCTGATGCGGTTTGCAACATATGTGGAAGTCACGTTCCGATGCTGCCGCAGGGGCTCGCTGAGCTCGCAAGAGTGGTCGATCAGCTCCTTGACCGTGAAGACCGAGCCGAAGATCTTTGCTCGGAGAGCGTTGACCTTGCCAGGGCAGCCTTCTACTACACACTTCACTGTGTACTTTCCTGGGTTGGATCGGTGCACTCGGTACACACGGCTGATAGACAAGGCGTACCATGCTATAGCTTGTTGCACGGCTACCTTGTTCGGGAAGCGTTGCCCAACTAAGAGGGTGTCGGCTTCAAACCCCCACTGGGAGCCTCCTTCTTGCGGCAGTATGAGCGAACGCACCGCGATATCATCAAGTCTCGATGCCACGTAAGGACCACCGGCTTCGTGTGCGTCCTCATCGGTACCATCCGAGCTTGGGCCGGTGTCCTCGTCGGACTCCAACCCGAGAGGCTCGTCCGGTAGATACTCATGGCAGTCGATGCAGGCCGACCACCATGTTTCTGCCCTCTCGTTTGGTACAAAATTGGACACGAGACTTCCCTCCGATGCAGCACATTCCGTGCTGCCATCTTCAGGCTCGGGCTGCGCTTGCCCGCTTGTAGAGGCCTTGGCATCATCAGGGTTTCTCGACGCCCTATGTACGAATTTCACGTACACCATAGGCTTCCCGTGAATGGCTGCCTCGGGCTGTGAGACAATCTCCATGTACTGCCTCCATGCTATGCTTCCATTCACCTTTACAAGCTCCCACACATAATTCGTGCAGGTGATCGCCTCGATCATAACTTTCTTCGTCGTTGGCTCGTGATTTAACTCCCTCTGATGCACTTTCATGACTCATGAATATTCATCGCGTGGAGCCCCTTCGCCCGGACCACCTTGTACTGGCATCTCGACAGGTCCAACCCATCATGTCCGGCCCGTACGAGACCATTGCTGTAAAACACAAACAAGTCTTGCATGTAGGAAAATACCTAAAGCGGGCAAACTAATTCATTACCACTTATTCAATATGCTGTAATAATGACTACTAAACTAATTACAACTAATTAATTACCACTAAACTAATTAATTACTAGTGAACTAACTAATTACGACTAATTAATTACCTCTAAACAAACTAATTACGATTGATTAATTACCACTTATTCAATATGCCGTACTTATTATGATTGATTAATTACCACTACACAAAATTACTAGTACTTCATTTCCACTTACTTAATATGTTGTAATGACGACTACTAAACTAATTACGACTAATTAATTACGACTAAACTAATTCATTACCAGTCAACTAACTAATTATGATTAATTAATTACCTCTAAACTAACTAATCACGATTGATTAATTACCACTAAAAAATTATCGGTACTTCATTTTCATTTACTTAATATACTGTAATGATGACTACTAAACTAATTATGACTAATTAATTACCACTAAATTAATTCACTACTAGTTAACTAACTAATTACGACTAATTAATTACCCCTAAACTATGTAATTACGACTGACTGACTAAAAATGACTAATTACGACTACAGTAATAACGGCAAAAGAAAATTACCTGCCCTACGGAGGAAGTAATCAATCGACCGAGAAGTAATCAATCGACCATTCGTAAGTAATCAATCGACCATTCGAGTAAGTAATCAAGGCGGCGGCGAGGATGATAAGCAAGAAAACAGTTAACCTCCTAATAAAATTAATTATGTTACGTTCTCTGAGTTCTCAGCAACGAGCGCAAGAACGAGAATCGAAACGCAATTGAGATGACCGAAGAGCGAGTGCCAGAGTTCGGTATTTATAGCTGGGTGGAGAAGGAGTCGCGGCGTTAGCGCCGGGAATTCCGTAAGCATTGGCGCCGGAATTTCTGGACGAGACGACAGATGTGCGAAGGAGGGACAGTGGGAAAGATGGCCACCGCGAGGTTTTTTAATTCTCCGTAGAACAGTTTGGGTGCGTGGCGGAAGAAGGACGGCTAAAAGGAGGGCCAGAGGAGGGGCGCGAGTTGGGAGATGTTTTCGCTAACCTAACATAAGTAACTAATTAACCCCACTGTTTTGGCTGGCGCATGGTGGCTATGCGCCAGCGGACACTAAACTAAATAAACAAACAGTATACGTTTTGATCGAGTATATTTGTATTCATATTTTGTTTTGCTATATTCTTAATGAATAAAATTATGAAAAATTTACACAAGCAACTACACAGTGTTGAGAGGCTCCACAAAAAAATTCATAATTTTTTGGACTCATTTGCTATATTTTTAAATTCCTCCAAATTTCAATCTAAACCTAACTACCCTAACCCTAACCCTAATTACCTCTAACCATTGGGCGCTGGCAACAGAAAATTGAGGGATCAAGACGGCCACCATGCTTGACCCTCCCAATATGCCATTTTGCAAATATACCTCCCCAGTAGCCAATATGACTATTTTTGCAAATACACCTCCTGCGTGGTTAAATTTGTAAATACGGTTTGAAAACAGGCGTATACACAAAAAAAAATTCCATGCATGGTGCTCCAGCCAATCAAGCGACTTCTTGCAAGGTAAATAATTTTTTGCGACGACGCACGCATCTTCTTTACTGCTGATCGTAATTTTTTTTAGTTTTTACCAAGGCGTAGTCCTTATTTCGATCGTCGACGTCTGTGGCGATGTCGTGCATCTTGTACCGCTCATTCGATCGATCGCGTCGCCCGACCAATGATCTCGTCGCGAGGCAGTGCTCGAGCATTTACGTGTCTTGGTGAAACACGGCGAGAGATCCATCGATCGAGTTCACAGTCATTTTTTTTGGCCAGGTACAAGGGCGACCAGGGCAGCAGGGGCCGGCGCCCCATACCGATGGACTTATGGTGTATCTTTAGCATCTTCGGTCCAGCCGTATTTAGACATATTATCGTTGATCGGCCACTCGGTATTTAGCAAGTTATAAACAGACAAGCTAGTCCTATTAGAACTTCCAAATTTTAGTCGTGAATCCGCCATTGCTACCTCATGTACCGGGAATAGGGATGGGACGCTCCAACCATCAATCGGTTAGTGTCAATTTATATCTTTTTACATCTTACTTTTTCCCGAGGAATAATACGTCTTTTTACGGTTCAGTACAACTAGCAACGATCAAGCATAACTCAAGTGAATTGGTTATCTTTGTAACAAACTAGCTGAACAGTTTGGGGTGAGCTGATGAACTCTTTAACACCCGGAGCTGAAGATGGAGAGGTACATACGCGTGTCCGACCACATGGTGCCCTCTGTAGAAGATCCGGATCGGGGCCGGTCGGACGTGATAAGGTTCACGAGTCAGAAGCTCAACCAAGGTGTGTGTTGATTGGCTCGTGCAGCTGAGTCATCGGTCGTCACTGGCTCGCTGCTGCGATGGACTTGGTGACCTTAATTCTCTTTGACCGCCTACACAACAGGGCTCGGGCTCGGGCTCAGCTGCCCGCCGAGTAGCAAAATCAAACCACGAATTACTAATACATTTCCTCTGAAAGTATGTACGTACACAACAAACTAACTGGGGTACAATACGTTACACAAAAGAAACTAGTGTGAAGGGATAAGACTTATTTTGTCACACAGTATATTTAAGAAGAAAGAATTCAAACTTAGATTAACTATCCCACCATCCACAATGCTAACCAGCTGACCCCGGAAAACTGACCGGGAAGACTCCTCCGTACTTTGTTCGCCAACGTCCCTGTACAACTCATTCGTTCTTCATGTCACCGTGGTTATTAAGCGTGATTGATTGCAGCTTTGTGTGATGATCATCAACCCAAAACAAGCTAGACTGGATCGGTTAGTTGTTGCCTTAAAGATTCAATCAACTAGTTAATTACTCAAGAATACTGCCATGTCCAATGCGCTGCCGGCAAATACACATGCAGCCATGCAGGGGACCTGATTTTCTTCTTCTTTTCTCGACAAATGCAGGGGATCTGATTGATTTTACAGCTGTGCATAAACGCTGGGTCATAAACCTTTTCCAAGTCAGGCGTATGGGGATTTTGATGATATACACCATCTATAAATTACTTTTGTAGAAGATTAAATCCTAGAATTTAATTAGACAACACGGCACCAAATTAATGGTATATGCTGGTAGCATACGCCTGTCCAGGCATGCATACATCCTGGCTAGATCCGGATCCTACGTATTACCACAGAGAAACACTGTAGCCATTGATTTCAACATTTGATTTTTTGATCGGACAGTGAAAACACCTTCTAGTACTATATACTATAGATTTTAATGCAGAGAATCTTAATCCATCGGTCTGCCAGAAATGATCAATCCAACATGGATGGATGGAATGTGGCTGGAA
Source organism: Phyllostachys edulis (assembly GCA_036346405.1). Classification (NCBI taxonomy): domain Eukaryota; kingdom Viridiplantae; phylum Streptophyta; class Magnoliopsida; order Poales; family Poaceae; genus Phyllostachys; species Phyllostachys edulis. The sequence continues at coordinate 46,615,695 of CM070567.1, forward strand.
TGGATAATCACCTTTCTCTTTGTTTACTGCTCTAATCTCCATTTTATTCTGATCATGGCAAGACACCAAAGTTGACACTGCGTGAAACTGCGAGTTTTTCTATTTGGACCCAATATGGAATGCAGGGTTCCTTTTGCTATTCTTTAATGCAAAGGGGTGTGGGGCCAGCCTAGAGTTGACTGGCAGGAGACCCTTTTCCACCCATTTGGCTCTTGTTTATTTGCCTCGTGGGATCATTTTTAACATATACATATATATGGGAACGATCGCGTCCATACGTTTGAACCGAACCAGAGTATCGGACGGTCCACTCCTATATGGTCCCATAACACACTCGGGTACTATCTGGTCTCTCTATCATTCAATGCATTCCCACTGTTTACTCAGAAACAAGTCAAACGACCTACGGGTGCATCAGCCGATGCCACCACCAATCAACCCATTACTAAACACTAGTTTTCTTCCTCATTTCTTTCTTCTCTCTCTCTTCTCTTCTTCCTCAAGAAGCTCTCTTCCTTCCAATCTCCTCTGCTCTCCCTTCTCCCCTCTGGCAGAGCCAACCTCTGCCGGCTGCGCCTGACGTCGTGCAAGCCACCGCGCCAGGCTGCCTTGGCCACGTGCTGGGCTGTCGCGTCGTCTGGAGGCGCCAGCGTGCCTCTGCACTGACGCCAAGCTCCACCGCCGGCCACCCAGTCTGGGGTTGCCCCCTCTCACGCTCGGGGATGGCCATCTACAGCAGCTGAAGCACGAAGTTCCGAGGAGTCCCACTTCTTTGATAGTTTGTAAGTCTTTTTTGTTACGACCGTTGAAAAAATATTGCAACCATTGAAGAAAAAATATTGCGACCGATGAAAATAAAGGTTGCACACTTTTTGTTCGCAATAGGTGTTTTCAGATGCTCCACCTCTTTTTTTTTATAGTTAGTTTTTTTTGTTGCGACGTTGAAAAAAATGTTACGACTGTTGAAAAAAAATGTTGGAAAACCAACCCCTTTTACTGTTAAAAGCGTTCTTCTGCATCTGAGATTTTTTGAGATGTAATGTTCTTTGAAATGTTGCATCTGGTTTCTTTGATATGTTGTATCATCCCCATCACCTTTTCTCTGATGAACAAGTCTTTTTTTGTTGCGAGCATTAAAAAAAATGTTGCACACGATAAAAAAAGTTACACCGAAGCGTAGCACGTAGCATATATATATATATATATATATATATATATATATATATATATATATATATATATTCCATACCTTTTCATATTCTGCCATGTTATGTACAGGTAAAAGACATTCTGTGTGACTAATTTTATATCATCGCTGACTCACTTATACTCACAGCGCACAAACAATCAGATATTCCTGGCGTAGATAAATTTGATGCCAAGGTGACTATTTTTGCAATAAGGCGGTAGCACCGGTCCAAATAAAAAAAGTCAGTTTGTATAGAGTACAGGTGGAAGAGAGAGAAAGCTAAAGAAAGAGAGGAAAGGGGTTGGTTGGTGGTGCTGTTGGGATGAGCTGTCAGCAGCATTAGATGCCCCCCCTCTCTGACACCCCCCACCTGCAGTGTCTCCCGTGGCTCCCCTCCCCCTTATTGCACACCAGAAAACACACCGCTCAATCATGCAAAAGTTACATACAGCGAGGTGGCACTAATTGGTTCATACTTTCAACTCTAAACTTTACACGATTCAATTATACTAGTATAAAGCAAACGACTAATACTGTATCCTATTTTAATTTTAACAAGTTTTTGTACGAATTAAAACACTATTTTTATTTCAACGCTCTGTTTTTCAGTGAGAGGAAAACACCACTGGTTTAGTCTTGCTGTGAGTGATACCATGATTATAAAGGAGGTAGCACAAAATAGTTAATCGAGGAAAGCTATCTACGCGTCAACGATAAGCTATAAGTCCCATGTAAAAAACATGCTACATAATTAACGTTGGTTTGACGATAAAACATGCTACATAATTGACGCTCTACTTTTCAACGCGAGAAAAGAAGCTAGAAGTTCATTATGAAAAACACGTGAACTGGTTTAGTTCTACAATGGTATAGTAGCTATAAATGTAGCAAAAAAAAACTTAATCACTAACCACCGCAAAGGTTTCCTTAGGCCAGACGGAATTGGTCCTAGGATGCAAAGGTAGAAGGAAGCTTGACTGCAATACTCACCCGAGCTAGCGTTCTTCCCGAAATGCGTTGAGGTGCAGCACTTACCAGTTGACCCGGCGTCTAGAGGTAAAGCACTATTTCGGTGTGGGCTACACGAGCGATACCAAATCAAAGCAAACTCGGTAGAAAAAAAAGCTAAATTGCTTACCACTCAAGTGTCAGTGAGAAGCCAGAACTCCCATGTGAAAAACATGGTACATAATTAACGTGAGTATGAAAGTAACACGATGGCTATAGCTCATATTCCACCAAACTTTCCCATCTTTACACTTTCAAATTATGTGATTAGCACTAGGAGGCAACTCAAATGACCGCTCATTGCTTTCTCCTATTGCAGATAAAAAAAACTGCGGATAGATAGCTGTTCATTTTTGTGTTAAGATTTCAGAATTTGGGTGGTGTGTGGGGGCGTTTCAGAGGCTTTTAGCTGCGTTTTGGCGCAAAGGGAAAGGCAGCGAGGCCGCTTGATGCATATGATCTCTCTTTCACAACTCTTTGAGAGGGTCTACGAGTGGAAACGCATCCCCTGACTTTGTGTGGTAATGTCATGGTGCTACAATATCATGACGTTACGTAGTAATCATCAGATCGGAAAGAAAGAGATCGGGTTCTGCAGTTAACATTGACACAATTCATGACACTGTAGCATCAATGTAGCGGTTGATGTGAGCCGTTATTTCCAGATCAGACGGCTCAGATATATCGAATGTCATGATACTGTGCTCCTCTGCCATTCCTGAAGGATGCCAATCCCCCGTAAGTAGCCTACCACGCCCTCTCTCCTCCAAATAATTAAAAAGGACCCAGACAAGCAAAACAAAAGAGCAACAATGGGAGACCAGATCTCATATATCTAAGATGGTTTTTCAAATTACTAAGATGGATCATAATGTTTACGACTCTTATAAGTTGATCGTTGTTTTTAATCTAGAGTTAGGCGTCTAAAACATTTTTTTACTATTGTATTACATTACTTGTTTTCCAATTTTACCCCCTTTAACTATTTATCAGGGAATTGCTCTTGGCTGTCATCTGTTATCACAAATCTATTTCAAAATAAATGAGAGCTAAAATTTGGGGTAACTTTTTTTAACAAAAACATGTAAAATTGTAGAGCTTATTTGATCACGAGAAACTCTGATTTAATATATGAGTTGTTGCCGTATTGACCGTTTGTAATTATGATATTCTCATTACTCGAAGAATGATATGTTTCGCTTCACTAACCAGTGGAACAAATAGCAAATCTAGGAAGAAGTTATTTACCCACGTTCGATGCGCCCGCGCTAATATATCGTCATCTGCATTTGCGGTTGGGCACGTATGACGCTTGAACTGCCACTATAAACGGCGCATCACCAGTAAATTCACCAAACTTCAAACTCTACTGATTCTGGAAACAAGACTAGAGCTCTCTACCAACCAATAAAAAACTCGAATTCTCAGGGAACAAGAGTGGAGAGATTCAGAGGAGGAAAAAGGAAAGAAAATTAAAGAAAACATTAGTGCCCAATATCTTCTCTAGGGTTTATAGAATCGTAGAAAAAGGCCATAAATAAATAACCAAGGGAAACTCCACCCCTCCCTGTCTGTCTCTCTCCAGTCTCCAGTCTCCAGTCTCCACCCTTCTCTCCCCTCCCCCGCTCGCTCGCTCTCCTGCGCTGCGCTCCCTCCCCCCTCCTCCCAACCCCACCCGGCCACCACCCCACCCCACCCCGCCTTCCCCCACCGTGCGTGCCCGGCACGTGCTCGCTCCTCCCTTTCCTCCACCCTAACTCCGACGACCACCAAACCGCGTGACGCGGGACGCGCAGACCAATCGGCGAGCGAAAGGAGCCGCCTTTCCATTGGTTGGTTCTTGGGAGGGAAGTTTTTTTTTTTTGAAGTGTTCGACGCGGGGCCGGAGCATGGACCACGGCGGCGGCGGGGGTGGTGGCGCGCCATCGAGCAGCAACAGCGGCGGGGGGAGCGCCGGGGGGACGAGTGGGAGTCGTGGCGCGGGTGGTGGTGACCACCACCCGCACCACCCTTTCTACTATACTGGCCCGGCGGCGCCCAACGCCGTGCAGCAGCAGCAGCCGCAGCCGTTCATGGGCGCGCTCGCCATAACCCCCGTCGCCGACCAGGCCCAGGCGTCGTCGGCTGCGGCGGCGGCGGGTGATAAGAAGGCGGTCGCGCCGGCGACTCCGTCGGCGGTGGTGCCGGCGAAGCGGCCGTCGAAGGACCGGCACACGAAGGTGGACGGCCGGGGGAGGAGGATACGGATGCCGGCGCTGTGCGCGGCGCGGGTGTTCCAGCTCACGCGGGAGCTCGGGCACAAGTCCGACGGCGAGACCATCGAGTGGCTGCTGCAGCAGGCGGAGCCGGCCATCCTCGCGGCCACGGGCACCGGCACCATCCCGGCCAACTTCTCCTCCCTCAACATCGCCATCCGCTCCGGCGCCGCCTCCTCCGCCTCCAACCCCACACGTGCCGCTCCCTTCCCCGCCCTCGCGCTCCACCCCCACCACCACCAGCCGCCGCCCACACAGCACGACGTGTCCGCCATGCTTGGCTACCACCACCACCTCCTCCCTCCGCCGCAGGACCCGTCCCAGGACCCTAACGCCGGCGCTTTCATGAGGAAGCGGTACAGGGAGGACCTGTTCAAGGACGACGACGAGCGCCAAGATCCTAACGCGCCCAAGGCGCGCGAGCAGCAGCCGACGACGCCGCAGCCCCAGGCTGCTGCTGCGGCGGCGGCCGCAATGTGGGCCGTGGCGCCGAACAGCGCGGCGCCCGGTGGCGCGTTCTGGATGCTGCCCGTGTCCGCGAGCTCAGCCTCGGCGGCGCGGCCGACCGAGCAGCACATGTGGTCCTTCAGCGGCGGCGGGGGAAGCAGCACCGTGCAGGCACCGCTGCAGTTCATGTCGAGGGTCAACTATCCCAGCGGCGCCGGCGGCATGTCCGACACCAACCTCGGCATGCTCGCCGCGCTCAATGCTTACAGCCGCGGCAGCGGCGGCGGCACTGGAGACGAGCAGCAGCAGCCGGAGATGGACCAGCAGCGCGGCGGCGGCAACGACGACGACGAAGACGGCGACGACAGCGGCGAGGAAGACCATGGCAACAACAGCTCACAGTAAGCAGCTCGCAAGAACCACCTCATCAACGACTCGGAATTCGCCGTGATCATTTCGTAATTGTGCTAGTTGTCACTGGTTAGTAGCATCCGGTAGGGTTTATAATTTTGCTGTCTTTTCTTGGGGTTGCCTGAGGCGGCCATCATTGGATTGGGTTAGGAGGGTTGGAGGAATGAAATGGAATGGAAGAAGAAGCAAGAAGCAACTGAAGCAAGCTAAAGCCAATGCAAGAACAACACTTCTTGCTAGTTCATTAGCCTTGTTATTTTTTGGGGGTATTGTCTTTTTTTTTTGGATTGATCTATGATGAATGATTTGTCTTGCTGAGATGGGTGTGATGATGATTAGTAGCGGGCCCAAATTAGGAGGGCCGAGAAAAGGAGTTTAAGAGAGAGAAGAGAGAGATTTGTACAGTTGATCATCTTGATTTATGCTGCAATGTTAATCCTAGTTCTTTTCATTCGTTCGTTCTGTCCATGTGTAGTTTTTATTCTGGTATTTTTTCCCTGAACTCGTGTCTTGTGCTGTTCCATGAGAGGCAACATGCTAAATTGATACGTTTTTTATTTGTAATAGCAAAAATAGCTTCCGCTTCTACGAAGTTATAAAAATAGCATTCACGGTAATCATCTATCATGTTCCCAATCTGACAGTCCGCTAAAGCCACTTGCTGCGCTCTCAGTCCACGACGAACGTGCCTGCCTACCGCAGACAGGGAACGATGCAGGTGGCCGGTCGCAGTCTAGAAGCGTGGTAGATGATACGTATCACTAGCCTAACTTAATATGGTGTTACTTGTTATTTCGATCGTGAATGACTATATTTGCTATTTTATTTTTAAAAAAATACGTTAAATGATCATGTGGTTATACCTTGGGATCTAGTCATGCTCTCAGCCACTACGACCTGTTGTGTGAAATCACTGTACAGTACTATTTGTAGTAGCAAACAGCGGCGTCATTTTTTCCTTCATTTGGAGCAGTAGATGTAACAGCATTTGGAGCGATCTGCTGGTCTATTTCTAAATCAAAATCCACTCGCTCAATTCTCAAGCCCCGGAAACATGTTTTTCTGCCGCGAAAATATTTCTCAAAGGGGGATTCTAGTGATGCATAAATCGATATTAACAGCAGACTACTCATTGCACTTTTAAATATACACAATAGATGTTGCAGTGCAGCGGGCGGTCGCGCAGATGCGCTGCCCAGAAACCTTATTGCCGCCTCGTGCAGATGAACTCCGCGACAATGATTCGGATATACCGCTCACCCTCCTTCTCGGTGCACGCCGAGGAGAAGAAACAACTTGGTTTAAAAAGCACAATCTTCCAACACAAGAGAACAGAGAGGAAGAATTTGGAACAATGGAAGTGAATTTATCAAATCCCATGTCTGGACGTCTCCGGATCATTTTAAGGGTCGAGTCAATTACTCTCTAGTAACTGCTCAATAAAGCACTCATTAGAACACTGGTAACTGCTAATTCAAAATCAATTAATGGTAATTAAGCAGCATTTATCATATCATGATTACACGTTGGTTTACAGCTTTGACCACGTTATTTGGACTACTTTGGTTTGATCACTTTATTTTGACCACAGTGTTCCGACCACACTCTCTTGGAGTGATCCAAAGAAATCTCCAAGGAAGATCCAAGAGGATATCCTGAAGAGGTCCAAGAGAAATCTCCAAAGGAGGTCCAAGAGAATCTCCCGAATAGGTCCAATGGGACCACAGTGTTCCGACCACACTGGTCTGTAGCTTTGAGATCTTGGAGTGATCCGAAGAACTCTCCAAGAGAGGTCTAAGAGGATCTCCCGAAGGCCACACTCTCTTGGAGTGATCCGAAGCAATCTCCAAGGGAGGTCCAAGAGGATCTCCACATTCTCTTGGAGTGATCCGAAGCAATCTCCAATGGAGATCCAAAAGGATCTCCCTAAAAAGTTCAAGGGTGGTCTAAGAAATAACTCTCACTGATTATATGGCATCATACTGGTCTATGCCTTCGACCAGTGAATTGCGATCAGAGAGCGAAATGTACGGTCAGCAAAAAGAAAGGTGGACTTGGTTCACGGTCATGCGTCGCAAGTCACAAGTCACGCGATTGCCATGCGAATAAACACGTGTGCGTGCATACGTGCGTGTGTGTGACTTTAGCTATAATCCTCCTCATGTCACCCCATGATATGTATCACATGTATCAAGAGGTAGCAAGGACTTCACCTTATAAATTGCTCTCCCACTATTTGGCTAGACAGTATGGGACTAAACCATGCATACTTTGAAATTTCAGGAATGAATGAGCCTTTACAAATAAGGGTCCAATTATAACAAAACCTAGTTTGGAAAGCAATAATTTTGTAGGATTTACACCGGGAAGTATATTAGCTCTTGCCAAATTCATATAAATTTCATGCGTTCAAAAGTGCCCTCAAATTTCGAAAGATAGTGTCCTCCTCGTCCAAACAAGTCCATATGGAGATTTAGGACGAACCCTCGAGAATCTATCCTTTTTTTTGTTCCGCATTGACAAAAATGCTCGGGACTATTGTAGGGCTTTATGTGTTGGGCACATAGATGGATTTCATTAGGGCATTGCTCCACCGTACAATTTAAAATGAACAGTCTAAATCGAACGATACAGTACCAAATGGGAATAGCAAAATCGTTACAACAAACACGCGCTATTTTTACAGTATCTGCTACAGTACTACTCCCAGGTATTGCTCACGCAGACTCAGATCTCTACAGTAACAGCGACAATCCGGATCCCTCTCACAACTCACAAGTCGACACAAGTTTTTTTAGGCTAGGCCATTTCTGCTGGAAAGGAAACACGCGCACACACGAGGCCAAAAAGAAGTGAAAACAGCAGCCTGTGTGATGACCGAGGAGCTCAGGCGCTCAGCATATCAGTAAGGATAATTCGGTGCTGATCCATGGACACAGAAAAAAAAAACATTCAGAGAAATAATGGGGAAAAAAACCCAGGCATTCGAGAGAGCGTCTTCGCTGGTGATGGGATTAATTAACAAACGAAGCCGTCGTTATCTTGAATGGGTGGTAACACAAGTTGGATTATCCCTTTAATTATTGCATGTCGCGCCAGCTTTCAGTTCCTGCTGCCGCGTGGATCTGGAGGTGTATCCAATGGCGCGGCCGGTATGTTGGCCCAGATATTTGTTTGGCTCCCGGCTCCACGTCACTGCGCAAGCTCCGTTGTTAGCTCATGCTCCTTTGCGTCCGCGCTGTCGACAACGACCAGCTGCTTATCGCAGCAGGAGTGAAAGCGTTTCATTCATTGTACTCGGTGGGTACTTATAGAACAAGATACAGGAGATAAGATCGTACAACAAAGAATCTATCTCTAAGCTGAATTTTAACTGAAGTATAACATAGTTAGATATGTGTGGGACCGGAACAACGACCAGAGGGATGAGAAATATGAGCACCACTTTTTTCGACCTTCGCGATATTTAATTTCTTCCTCACTCTAGTAGCTATAGAAGCTATAAAGTTTGAAGATACGAGCACAAAAGAAGTTTTGCGTTGAACCTGACATAAACCCTGAGGCACGAAGACCGAAATCACCAAAATCACAAGGTGATGGCACAGGCCGGTCTGATTGTTGGAGTTGGGTGGTCTGACCGAATGCTGGCCGATTTGACCTCTCGTCGAGCGGTCTAACCTCTCATTGGACGGTCTGACATCTCCACTTGGCGGTTTGACCTCCCGATAGGCAATTTGACCCCTCCCTCAGGATGAATAGTAAAATCAATCCGATTTTAAAATCACAATTTGATGTAACTTTTGATTCACAACTCCAAACTTTATAAAGCTTGAAACATATCTTCTCTAGTATGTTAGGAACCTATTCCAATAAAACATTTTAAAGATAATTGCCAAAGTTTCGACCTTTTTCCGTTTGAGTGAAAGTTGTTACAAAACCAGGACAAATACAAAAACGGTTATTGAGAGGTTCTCGTGGGAGGAATCAATCCAAGATGGTTGAAGATGGTTTCCTACATGTCCTAGCACCCTCAATGATAGGAAGAATCAATCCAAAAGCCTTCAAGAGCAAAACCTCCAAAATCACTATTTCTTTCACAAAACCGAGCAAACTCATGAACTTACAATAGAAAGTATCTAGATGGATAAGATCTAGTCTCAAAGAGAAATATCCATCACTTGCACGTCCTAGATACAAAGCAAGATCAAGAGGGGAGAAAGGAACACAAAAAACCAAGCCAAATCAAGAAATCAATACTTGAACATATGAGAGGAAGACTTGGACGAACTTGAAGATATGTGTTGGACCAGAACAACGACTAGAGGGATGAGAAATAGGAGCACGCTTTTTTCGACCCTGGCGATATTTAATTTCTTCCTCACTCTAATAGCTATAGAAGCTATGAAGTTTGGAGATACAAGCACAATAGAAGTTTTGCATTGAACCTGACATAAACCCTGAGGCATGAAGACCGAAATCACCAAAATCACAAGGTGATGGCACACGGTCGATCTGACCGTTGGAGTTGGGTGGTCTGACCGAATGCTGGCCGATTTGACCTCTCGTCGGGCAGTCTGACCTCTCACTGGGTGGTCTGACATCTCCACTTGGCGGTTTGACCTCCTGATGGGCGGTTCGACCTCTCCCTTAGGATGAATAGTAAAATCAATCCGATTTCAAAATCACAATTTGATGTAACTTTTGATCCATGACTCCAAACTTCATGAAACTTGAAACATATCTTCTCTAGTATGTTAGGAACCTATTCCAAGAAAACATTTTAAAGATAATTGCCAAAGTTCTGATCTTTTTTTCGTTTGAGTAAAAGCTGCTACAAAACCAGGACAAATACAAAAACGGTGATTGAGAGGTTCTTGTGGGAGGAATCAATCCAAGATGGTTAAAGATGGTTTTCCACATGTCCTAACACCCTCAATGACAGGAAGAATCAATCCAAAAGCCCTCAAGAGCAAAACCTCCAAAATCACCATTTCTTTCACCAAACCGGGCAAACTCAAGAACTTACAATAGAAAGTATCTAGATGGATGAGATCTAGTCTCAAAGAGATATATCCATCACTTGCATGTCCTAGATACAAAGCAAGATCTAGAGGGGAGAAAGGAACACAAAAAACAAGCCAAATCAAGAAATCAATACTTGAGCATATGAGAGGAAGACTTGGACGAACTTGGAGATTCGATTTCTTCTTGGAGATGAATGTTTACAGCCACTCCTTTAGGAGGACAAAGCCACTAGGGCAGCACATACACAAGTGCTCTCATCTCTCTCAATACATCTCCCACAAACCCTAGCCTCCTCTGCTTTCCTCTCCTAGCTCTAAATTACAAATTAAGGTTTTCTAGGCTCAAGGCTTGGGAGGTGCACAACTAGCACCCTCCTCTTTTATAGTAGAGGCTAGCTCTAGAGAGACATCTCAAACAGGCACCCGTTAAGCCCCACACACAAACATGTTTCACTCATGCACACTTCTCAAAGCGTCATTTTCATCTTCTCTTGACCTAAATCATCTCTTCTTGCGCTGTCTTGCACCACGGTTTCTCCAAGGCAAGGAAGGTGGCTTTTCACACCAACACTTACCACTTTTTCGGTATAGGGAAATTTCTCAAAATGCCCATCTACCGACCTTTGGTGATTCCTTCGTCTCGAAGCATCTCTCATGCTCCGTCATCATTCATGTGACCCCAATAACTTCCTGCCAAAGCCTCTCACGCGTCCGAATCACACCGAATTGTCATTGCTTGCAACTAGGACCAAGTCACTTGGCGCACCACATGTCTCACCATGATTGCACCCGGCTTCCTTGACCGTTCAGGACTGCAGCACCTCCCTAAGCCTAATCACGGTCCACCTTACTGCTGCCTGTCATGTTCATCACCGATAGCTTCTGCTCCGGTTCCTTGTCTTCTCGGCTTGTAATCACCCCGCTAGCCTTAGTCATCTTTTCGCACCACCTCGATCGTTCTAGACCTTGGTTCATCTAACCTAGTCTCGATCTAGTTCGCCTCACCATGATCTAGCTCCGGTGTCCTACAACCATCACAAAATAGCAACCCGTTATGTAGCACCGCACAATACACAAAATCATCAATTGACATAATTAATAAGGCATGAGCACATACCTTCACAAAGGCCTTTGCTCAAACTTCATCTTCTATGGTTCTTGTCCATCTTGCGCCTTGCTTGAGTCCAACCATCTCACCTAGCATCTACGACCATTCTGGACCTTGGTTCTCCTAATCAAGTCCCGGTCTTCCTCGCTGTTGACCATAGTTGACTCCAAGACACATGCACAATAATAGACCAAGCGACCATTTTTGTGCACAACTTCTTCACAGCCTCATCCATGTTAGCCAAAACATGCATCATGCAACATCTATACAATGAAACCCATAACTTTGACTTAACCCTTAAAGTTCACCACCTTCCTAGCGCATGAACCCTCTCTAGCCTGTCAGATCACATTTTCCTCGGCCTCGATCGCCACTAGTCGGTCGGATCCGTCATGGTCCGATCACAAACAAATGGCCAGTCAGACCGCCCCAACACTTAGCCAAATTTCCAGCCCTAGAAATCTGCACCCTCTTTGGAATTTTCAAACTCTATCTAGTTTCGGCTTGAAACTCTAATTCCAATGAGACCAAGTACAAACACATCTTCAAACAACCATTCACACGTGATTTTTGGCCGATTGCCAAAATTCACATTATCATCTTTGGCGGTCGGACACAGATGTGGCTTGGCCCGACCGCTAAGCCTCGACCGATCCCGACACCACCCACTACGGGTCGGACCGCTACTAAGACAGGTCAAACCACCTATGCCTGACAAGCAGCAAGACTTTGTCGAAAACGAGGGTGAAACAAACAAAAAATTCCAGGTTTTGAAATTTTTTGAAGTTTTTCGGTTTCAATTTGAATCTTACCCAATTTAGCAAATTTCCTCCGAAATCCGCTTTCCTTTTTGGGAAAATCCGCCTTTCCTCTCTCGGTGGCGCCTTTCCCTCCCGTCGCCTTCGCCCATCGTGCTCCTTGCAACGTCACCGCCTCTCTCACTCCTGCCAGCTCGCCGCGCCACCTCTTCGTCGCCATCAATGCGTCCCGCGCCCCCACCGCCACTGCGACACCACCCTCGCCCGCCCATGCCGCCACCTATCTCCGCCGGCACCGCCCAGGTGCTCCCCACCGCACACGTCATTTCTTGCCTTCAATGCGGCGCACGACCCTGGTGCCACCTCGCCCCGCCCATGCCGCCACTCGCTTCGCTCGCCGCGATCGCTCATGCCGCCCGCCCGAGCCGCACCCGCCACCTCCATCAAGCCACCGCCTCCGCCCACCTATAAAAGCCGCTCCCGCTCGCTCTTCCTCCCTCACACCATTCCCCACCCTCCTTCGTCCCCAAATCCAGCCAAGTGTGCCGCCGCCGCCTCGGTTCTTTGCCCAAGCCGTAAGCCAACCTCACCCTCCCCATCCCTTTCTCTCCCACCCAAAACCCCCCAAACCCACACAAAAATCCAAGGGGAAGAAGGCACCTACCTCATCGGAGCCTCCCCACGCCGCTGCCCTTCGCCGCCACCACCGTCGCGGGAGCACCGCCTCCTTTCGCCTCCTCTGCCCGAGGCGAGCGCACGGGCCAAATGGCCGTGCGGCTCAAGCCGCCAGGGCACGAGGGTCGTTTAGACCCGGCCGTTGGGCCGTTCGGCAGTGGGCCAAATAGTAAATGGCCCATTCACTGTTCATCCAAAACCGCCTATTCAATGTTCATTACACAGTAAAATTCTTTACTGTTCCAGATCCGAAAAAAAACACTGTTCTTTGCACAGTAATTTTGATTACTATTCATAATGATTACTATTCATTTTCAGCTAAAAATAGTAAGCCCAATCACTGGTCACCAACATGTTTACATTCATGAATAATAAAATAGCACTGTTCATAGACCGACACTTTTTACTCCGAAACCCTAATTTGACATTATATGTCAAATTTGACCGTCTCGGTCCCAGAAAACACATTCTTGACTCCAATCAGCTATACCAAGCACCCAATAAATCTTTTCACCTTTCTATAGTTTTTTATTATCTCTTTTCTATATTTTTGTTGTAGTTGGATTCATTTTCCAGGCTCATTCCTTGTCGAGCCAGATTTTACTTGGTTTATTTTATTGTATTGCTTCTCGTTAGGTCACGATTTTGACGACCAGACTCCAGAAGACACCAGATAAGACCAGTATCTACAGGACTTTGTGCAAGAAGGCAAGTCGCATTCCTTGATCATTTTGAACTCATATTTCATATATTTATTATTACTTTCATTATTGTATTTGTGCCAAGTACTTTAAATATTCAAATAATACTTTTGAATGCCATGATAATTAGATAAATCCTATTACCCCACATACAAACCCACCTAGCACTTGTAGGCCATATTCACCTTGACAAATATCCAGCACTTGTAGGCCATATTCACCTTGACAAGTTCACATAAAATATTAGCTATATAAGTAGCTTTGTCACACAAATATGTTTATTAATCAAAAGAGAGTATTGGCGGTTCGCCAATGGTTTTGGTGGAGAGTTGAGGGTTGTGTCCAAGAAATTGGACAACCCAATAGACTTGTGAAAAAGTGGGTCAAGGGTGAGGCCTGCAGGATGGACAACCACGTGGTGTTGTGGTCCATCGCCTCACTGTGAGACAAGTAAGGACGAGAACCTTATGCCAAGTGATAGGCACAGAAAACCGCTCAACCACATGTGTGGTCATTACTTCCAGGCTTAGTACATTGCTCTTCCAATTGAATATCTACAGTATCGAGAATGGGACAGGAGTGGGCCGGTAAGGGACACCCGCTGGTCTACACAACGATAGGTGCCGTCAGCATAGGGGGTGCAAGATCTACTAGGGCCGGTGGAGTCTCCCTAGGGCTGAATGGTCCATAGACCTACTGGGTAGAGGCTAGAAAGGTTGAGCAGTGAAAAATTCTTTGTTATCTCAGTTTAGTCGTACGCTAACGTGTTGCGTGTATATTATATGACAGTATGAGTTTGAGATATCTTGTGGGTAAAGTTGGGCAACTCTACAGAGTGTATAAAAAGGTATTCGAATACGCCGTGCTTCCGGTTAATGAAGCTGTGTTAATGGGTGATTCCAGTACATGAGGCATAAGTAGAGTTTTTGAGATGGTAAGTTGGTAATTGTGATTTGTTGAGAAACCCCTGATGATATTTGTCGGTGTTTTAGAACCGAACTTACGTAAAGATTGTTTGATTCGGGGGGTCTCCTAGAATGAAATCACGCAGAGAGATTGACACAGGGATTTTTATACAGGTTCAGGCCTTCTCCGGGGAGAATAATAACCATACTCCTGTGTGTGTATGGTATTGAGTGTATTCTGAACAACCAGGGGAAAAACTAAGACTATTACAGATGATAGTGCTTGTCTTCCTGATGGCCTGATTCGATCGCCCCCTTCCTTCTCTGATTGTCGCCTTTATATAGTCCGTGAAGGAGTGGCCGTTTCTCCGGTGAAGTGGCGCCATCACATCCTCAGAACGGCGCATGTTGGCAGAATCACCGTGTATTAACTCCTCCACGCCGCTTTGATGACTATATATCGAGATAATGGAGCATTACGTGCTATTACTTGCAGAATAACAACATGATGATGTTTGAATTCCTTAATCAATTGGACCCACTCGCCTCAGAGGTTTAATTGACTATAAGGTGGTCGTGGCTGACCCGGTCGTAGAAGAACTTACGACCATAAGGTAGTCGTAGCAAGACTTACGACTATGTGGTAGTCGAGCATGAATTACGACTATGGGGGTGGTCGAGAATAACTTACGACCACCTAGTAGGCTCCTCCCTTATAAAATTAAGGGTATACTCAGGGACCATATGACGCCATATTTACTTATAATAAGAATTATAGATAAAAGATAAAATGAGGATTATTAGATCCTCATCATCTAGCCCCCACTTCAAGTGAAAGCAACTTACTTGGTAAGGGAGTTATAGATGGTCTTATGGCCACGAGAGGGTCGAGAAAGATAGTCGAAGGAAAAACTCTTCGACATTTGTGTACTACTTTAACCGTAAATATGCTTGGTCAAGAAGATCGCTATTTACTATCAAATAGTCGAGAACACTCCTACGATCACGAGGTGATCGTAGTATGGTAATCGGAAGAAAAAACCTTTCCGATTAACATTTCCTTTGGTCAAAAAGATCTAATCAAGGAAGTAATTTCGCTTGAGGTGTAAAATAAACCTGATTTTCTTGAACGGACAAGTTAGGGAATTTCAAACGACTCCCGTTAGTCTGTCCGTTGGAGCGGTTCCTGAGGCGGTGGCAACCTTTGGAATGCCACGCCTCCGGCCCAAGGTATGCGGTTATAAATACTTACCGGGGGTAAGACTTAGATTTATACTTTTCCCCAAATCGTTCCACTATTCGTCGAGTTCTTGTCTTCTCATACACCAACTCAAACAAAAATCTCCCTTTTAGAGAGAAATGGTGGGAGAGTCTCCGAGTGGGCCGAGTCGAGATGGATGCGTGAAGATTCAAGCCCGTTGACGCCGGAAGATTCGAGAGAAGATCCTCGTGAAGTGGTTCGCGGCGATAAGCAAGATTGGCCGTCGGGGAGGATGAGCAAATCCCGCCTTCCAAAGCGACAGAGTGTGGCCTTCGATTGCTGCTCACCCTTTCTCACACTTATACTCGAGCACTTTGGGGTGGAATTAGTGAATCTTGGTCCCAATTCCATCACAATGCTAAGTGTATTCAGATATTTGTGTGAGGCATACCAGAATTCCAATGACCTTGAGCTCTTTCAATACTTCTATGGAATGGCTCGACAAACCGGGATTGCCGGAAGTTGTGGTCTCAAGCTCCATGATGGGAAGTCAAAGGAATATATTCAGATGTTTACTCGGTCTTCGTGGCGGGATGGAGAAAGAGGTGGTTTTACCGAAAGGCACATCGAAGACAAACCTTACTTTCGAGGAAGCTCATTAAAAGAAGCCTTCATGGGATTCGACTCCCGTGATATCACCAATTGCCACATACATTCAAGCCATCAAGGATTTGAAAGAGGGGGGTTTAACTGGATGGCATGTGGTGAAGGATTTCATCACACGTCGAATTAGCCCTTTGAAGAAACGAGTACCTCCTATGTGGAGGTACACGGGCCAAGGGACCCACCAGGACTATGAGGAGGGTAAGTAGTTTTACTACTTAACTCTCGCTTTGGTCTTCTTAAAAATTGTCTAATGAATATCTTTATTTGTTTACCTAGATATTTTGCAGCAGAGATTGACGCTCGAGTCAAACTCATTTGTGAGAGGTCTCGCCACTTGGAGTTATGGTTCCTCAAATTCTTGCGGTTTTATCCGCAGAGGAAAAGATGAAGCGTCTAAAGGTAATCGAAAGTTGATTTTTCCTTAGACTTCATAGTCGTAGACAAAACTTACGACTAGGTAGAGATCATAGAAAATCTTACAATCAAGGAGATGTCGTAGAAAAGCTTACGATCGATATTGGTCGTGAAAATCTTACGATCGTCGGTGATTCTTCTTCTTCATTTTTTCTTCTGTAGGTAGGTATGGAAAACCGTCGGACGACGAAGAGGTCAAACCGATAACCATCGGCCGAGGATGGCAAAGGACAAGGGCTCATCTCCTCCGATTAAAAAGCGTCGACTTACAAAAGTTGCCGACAAGGAGGACCAAGCTCAAGTTCCTTCATTTCAACCAGTCCTCTGCGAAGTCTGCGACACGCACGCACGTTTGCGCAGGCCGAGGTTGAAATAATCAAGCCGAGGAGGACGAAGAACCTCTTAGGCGCAAGGCCCGCAAGGTCAAGGACACGGCTACAATGCAGGCCGAGGCCGAGCATTGCAATGAGGAGGCTAAGGAGGTCGAAGACCCTCTTAGGCGTAAAGCGCACAAGGCCAAGGTACCTTTTTATTATGACAAGACAACTTTCACAATTTCTGCCACTCCCAGTTTTGTCAAGCAACTAGAAAAGGAGAACTGGAAGGAGTTTATGTCTTTGTGAAGGACAACGCCGATCCAAATGAGCCTCTTGTTGAGGGTAGCGCCGCTCTTGGAGTGGTCGAGATCGATCTCGCCCTCCGGAAACCAGAGACCAGAGAGATGGTCCTGTTCAAGATCCACGACCGGACATGGTCGTGGCCGAGCCTGTTCTCCATCTCTGAGCTACGACCGGGGCGTGGTCGAGAAAAGAAGTCGAAGAAATCTTCCGTCGGAAGATAGCTCCTAAATTTCGATCAAGTCCAGATGCGAGGTATGTGAAAGGAGCTAAAGTGTAAGAACAACATTTACCTTTTGCTTTTCACAATTTAACTTGCTTTCCTTTTGTTGGTTTTAGCCCGACTCCTTCAGCCCCCGAGGAGGCTTCTATCGAGAAGCCCATTGCCGCCTCTCCAGCAATTGGAGAGGTGTCGTGAAAATGGTCGAAGGATCGCCCACGGCCGGGTTGTGGAAGAAGTCGAGCTCTGAAGTGGTTACCTGGCTAGCCGAGGTCGTAGCTACGACCATCGAGGTAGCGGCTACAACCATCGAGGTAGCAACCACTACCATCGAGGTTACTGACTCGACTCTTCAAGTGGTCGTGGAACCAGCAGAGCGCAACTGAAGCCTCTACCCAAGGTGGCGATGTGCACGACCACCGTAAGGGAAAGGAAATCGTTGCAAATCTCCTTCCGGTATCCAAAGAGAAATCGCAATTTGAGAATCGGAGGATGAGGAATACTTCAACTTCGCTCGATTTCTTTGGCCCTCGCTTCCATAGTGGGGTCTTCGCTTAGATCTCGCCATCGAGTCCCTCATCCCAAAGACATTCCTAATAGAGGGGACACTTTTGATAACGAGCGTCTTGAGAAGGTTTGGTGGGATCAGATCGAGAGAGTGGACAAGCTGAAGAATCCAGAGCTGGTTTACTCGATATTTGCTCGATCAACCATGAGTGTAAGTATTTAATGATACTTATACATGTGGTCTTCCCTTATTTCTTACTGTCTTTCCTTTTGCAGAAAGCTCTAGAACAGATTGCCGTTGTTGGTGAATATCACCGACAACTTTTAGAGCTACGACAGGAAAAAGAGGAACTCTGCAAACAGGCAGAGAGGTGGTAAGTCACTATTTTTCGTAGTCGTTTTCGACTTGACTACTTATATAGTGATTATGGGGTTTGTCGTGGAAAAACTCACGATTAGGCTCAAGTCATAAAAGGCTTACGACCAGATGCTTTGTCGTAGGAGAACTTACGACTAGATCCGTGGTCGTAGAAGAACTTACGACTGGATCAATGGTTGTAGAAGAACTTACGACCAATTTGATAATGTTCATGTCCACTTTTAACCTTTACAGGTTAAATAGTGACGAAAAGACTTTGGTCGACTCGCTCGATTATGAGAAAGAGGAGTCGAGAAAGCTATGTGAACAAGTAGAATTCCTCTTGAGGAAGGTTAAAGAAGCTAACTCTGCAACTGAAGAAATGCAGGAAAAGATAAACAGTAAGTGCTGGACTTAGAACTGCTTATATTGTTGATTTTTACCTGATTGTTGCTTCTTTTCAGAAAAAGAAGATGATACGAGACAGCTTCACGATGAAGTTAAGGAAAAAACTGTGGTTATTCGCGAGCTTTTTCGTATATCCAAAGAGAAGGATAAAGAAATTGAGAGGCTGAGATCTCGCCGATCAGGTAAGCATTTATTTTCCTGCAGTCCATTACGAGTTCCCTTCCTTTTCTAATTCTCGTTTCTTTTTTAGAAATGGATCTTGAACTGGGAAGACTCAAAATGAACTTAGGGATAAGACTATGATTTATAACGAGATCGTCGCATTGCTAAAAGCAAACGCAGAGGAAGTCAAGTTATGGAAGGCGACATCTTTGAGACCGCTGCTTCTCATAATGCGTAAATCGAGAAGTTAGACTCTTGTCTAGCGGTAAGAAATTCTTTTACTCGTGACTATTTTATTCTCTCCTCTAGAAGTTTATTTACTCGACTACCTTATTCTTCTCGTAACAAGTGGTGAAAACAAACAACTCATGAGGCTTCGACTCGCACTCCAACAGTCATGGAGGCGATGAAGATTAATCTTCAAGACAATATCACGCCTCTGAACAATGTACTTGGTGAGCTACGATTGAGGAAAAGCTCCTTAAGATGATACGATAGTCGCTCACGTAAGTACTATTGGGGAACAAGTCGACTTTGCAGAATTGGTGATCACTCAAGGCCAATCAAACCGAGTCCATCAAGGAGGCGGTCGAAAGTGCTATAAGTTATGCATTAGCAAAACTTAAAGCTCATGACTCCAGCCTTAATGTGCAACCAATCGAAGTCGACTTCGACTGCTCCGAAGCAGAAGCAAGTCGTCTTATTGAAGAAATGCAACCACTCGGTAAAAAAGTTTCGGAGGAAATGCGACTAGGCTCTCCTTCTTCAGAGTGATTTGTAAAAAAACCTGTGAAAAACAAGCTTTTGTTGATGTATTATATAATGCATCTTTTTTTCCTGCAAATCATCTTGTCGAGTAGTTAGTAACTCAAAAGATAATTAACGAATGAAAGACCAATGAAAGACTAAGAATTGAAGTCAAATTAATAACTTTATCCTAGCCCCCGACTATTTGCTTAGTTTGTTTAAACAAACTAAGTAAATAGTATTAAAAAGGGTTTATGAAAACAGAGAGGTTTGGTTAACTTGTAGTTTCTGGTTACGATCGCATGCAATCGGGTCGAAAAAGTGGGAACGAATCGACACTAGGAAGTTCCTTCTAGTGGGCGGGGACCACGCAGATAGAAAAGTCTTCGACTAGGTGATGTTACCATCTCCAACTAGATTAATTAATCGAGAACAAGAATTTGAGTTAAACAAACATCCAGAGGACTTCCAAAAATTCGTTCGCCTTTCTTTGGAGGACTCGATAAGTCTGTCATGGTAGCAAGAGTAGGAAATCGAACAATGCTAGGAAGTTCCTTCTAGTGGGCGTGACCACGTGCAGAGAGGAAAGACTTCGACTAGATGGGTCTCTTCCTCCCACCAGCCTGCATTTAATCAATACCCCAAAAGCGCTTGAATAAATCTAAGAAAGTGCACTCGACTTAGAATATTTTTCAAAAGAACTGAAGAAATAAACTAAGGTGAAAAGAGGAGGCTTTAAAAATATTTCGACTAAATAGAACCCGAGCTCTTTGTGTTGGCAGCAAAAGTGAGTAACGAGTCGACACTAGGAAGCTCCTTCTAGTGGGCAGGACCACATGCAGAAAGGAGAGGCTTCGACTAGGTGATGTTACCTGCCTTTCGACCGGTAAAAGATAACTGGGTGTTTCGAAATATAGTCGAAAGATTATGAAAGCACTAACCTGAGTCTTTATTGTCTGAACGGTTAGTTACATATAAAACTTGTGTAACTGGTCGATGTTCCAAGAATTCGAGAGAACCTGGCCATCTTCCATTGCCAATCGTCATCGAATTCTCGACGAAGTTACTTCAACCACTGTAAGGACCTTCCCACTTGGGAGAAAGTTTGTTCCGATTAGACTTGGTTTGGCGAGTCTCAATACTAAGTCACCTCTGAAGAAGGTGCGAGGTTGGATCTTACGATCGTAGTATCTGCATAGGGCTGGTTGGTAGACTGCTGAATGGATTAAAGCCTGATTTCTCCTTTCTTCGAGTAAGTTAATATCATCCGCTCGAAGTTGTTCCTAGTTTGAGTCTTTGAAAGTTTCGACTCGTGTTGATCTTATCTTTAGTTCCGGGGGAAGCATGGCTTCATCTCCGAAGACTAGAAAAAATGGTGTTTCTCCTGTAGCTCGATCGGTTGTCGCATTTAATCGCCCATAATACGAGGGTAACTCTGCACCCAAGCCCCGGCGCTTGATGAGCTGGTCAAAGACTGGGTCTTAATTCCTCTCATTCTTTGGCCATTTGCACGCTCGACAACCCCATTACTTTGGGGATGGGCCACGAAGCATAACACAACTTGGTGTTTAATTAAATGCAAAATTTCTGAAATTTTGCGCCGAAAATTGCTTACCATTCTCTGTAATTATTCGACTCGGTACTCCAAATCGAGTAATTACGCATCTCATCATAAACCGCTTTTTACGCTTCGTTGTTATCCCAATCATGTGTTCGCTTCAATCCATTTTGTGAACGATCAATAGCCACAAAAGGAACTCAAGCCTCCCGAGCTTTGGGGAACAAATCCTAGGATATCAAGACCCAAAGTTGCAAAAGGCCAAGATAGAGGTATCGCTTGTAACGCCTCGAAATGGTTGGTGTATTTGCTCGCTATGAAATTGGCATTGAGCACATTTTTAACCAACTCTTTAGCATCGTAAAGGGTCATTGGCGATAAGAAACCTTGTCGAAAAGCCTTACCGACCAAATGCTCAGAGAAGCATGATTTCCATAGATGCCATCATGTATGTCGTGAAGGAGTGTTAATCCTTCGCTCTGCAGAATGCATCGCATGAGCACCCCTTGAGTACCTCGCTTATAGAGGACTCCTTTAACCAAAGTATACATTTTGGCTTTTCGGATAAACGACCGCCTCGAGATCGCCTTGGTCGCATCGAACCCTTCAAGATATTCATAGATAGGCGCCATCCATGTATCCTTGTATACTAGAGAGGCCGCCTCATCGACCGATGGCGGCTCGGAGTTGTTCTAAGAAGACTCCTTTTGGTACTACAGATCGAAGAAGCTATTCGAGCAAGTCGGTCTCATGAGGAAATTATCCTTCCGAGGGATGAATTGTGCCTCGAAACCTAAAAAATGCTTTTCTAACTTACGCACTTCCGATAAGTACCGAGACATTGTCGGGTTAGAGCACTGATACTCTTTTCCGATTTGATTCACGACTAGTTGAGAGTCTCCTCTCACGAGTAGTCGACGAATTGAGAGCGCCACGTCAGATACCACCTAGCAAGCCTTCAGATTCGCCACGCTGTTAGTGGCCCGAAAGTTTAATTGTATGGCATACTTTAAGGTCTCTCCTAGAGGAGATACCAGACCACCCCCACCCGAGCCACTTAAAGTAAGCGACCGTCAAAGTACATCGATCCAATCGGTCGTGGGAATCAGATCGGGGATCTGAATGTGTTCAGATTTGTCCATTCGCGACAAAGTCTCGCCAAGATCTGGGATTTAAATGCCGTTCAGACATGAAATGGATGTCAAACTCCCCAAGTTCGACCGACCATTTTGCCATCGTCCCATTGCTTCCCTATTCGGAGGATCGCTCCCAAGGAAACTCGAGGCAAGACAACTATTTTGTGCGCTGAAAATAATGCCGCAGTTTCCTCGAAGACATGAGGAGGGCATATAGAAGCTTTTGGACCTGAGGGTAAACCTTAGGCCCGTGTAAAACTTCACTTACGTAGTAAACCGGTCGTTGTATATTTTCACGTTCTACGACTAGTACTGCGCTTACTGCCTGTGGCGTGGCAGCTAGGTAAATTAAGAGTGTTTCTTCTGGTCTCGGAGAGACCAGACTAGGAGCACTCGTAAGGTACCTCTTGACATCCTCAAAGGCAGCGTTTGCCTCTTTCGACCACTCAAAACCTTCGTGTTTCCTAAGAAGTTTAAAGAAAGACAGTCCCTTTTCTCCTAGTCGTGCGATGAAACGACTTAAAGCCGCCATGCACCCCGTGAGTTTCTGAACTTCTTTCCTTGTGGTCGGAGGGCGCATTTGGAGAATGGCCTTTATCTTTTTTCGATTTGCTTCGATTCCTCGTATAGATACTAAGAATCCAAGCAATTTTCTCAAGAGATTCCAACACACACTTCTCGTGATTGAGTTTTAAGCGATTTTTCCGAGGTTGTCGAATGTTTCTTGTAGGTCGGTAATATGATTAAGTCCTTCATGCTTTTAACGACTAGATCATCAACATAGGCCTCCAGATTTCGCCTAGTTGAGATGAAAAGTCAATTGCATCAAGCGTTGAAAAGAAGCACCGCATTTTTAGACCAAATGGCATTTTGACATAGCAAAATATACCAAATGGTGTAATAAATGCGCTTTTCTTCATCGCTCTAGACACATATTGATCCGGTGATATCCGAATATGCATATAGAAAACTTAACATTTCACAACCTGCAGTAGAATCAACCAACTGATCGATGCGAGGTAAAGGAAAATCGTCTTTTGGACAAGCTTTATTAAGATCAGTAAAGTCTACGCACATAGGCCATTTGCCGTTTGACTTTCTAACCATTACAGGATTAGCCAACCATTCTGGATGATTGACCTCTCTTATAAAGTCTGCTTTAAGTAGCTTATCCAATTCTGATTTGATAGCATCTCGTCGATCAGGGGCAAATCTCCGTAATTTTTGTTTTACGGGTACTTTGTCAGGCCGTAAAGCTAGCCTGTGCTCGATCACCTCCCTGGGGACTCCGGGCATGTCGGATGCTTGCCACGTGAAGACATCTGCGTTAGCTCGGAGGAAGGCGATGAGAGCGTCTTCCTATTTGGGGTCGGAAGTTTCCCCAATGCGAGCGATCTTCGAGGGCTCCCTGCCCGTGAGGAACCTCTTTGACCTTGTCGTTCGGCCGGTGCGAGTTTTTAGGCTTCACTTGCTAGTCGAAGGTCGACTTTCTTCTCGAAATGGTATTTGTCCAACCATCTCGAGGGATCGACGGTCGCAGGTATGCGCCATCTTCTTGTCACAATGAATTGTGATTACTCCTTTGGGACCTGGCATCTTAATACATTGATATCCATAATGAGTAGCCATTAAGAATTTTGCCAAAGTTAGTCGTCCGAGTATGGCGTTATATGCCGTATCGAAATCGACCACATCAAAGGAGATTTTCTATGTCCTGAAATTACTTGGTGAACCAAATATTAAAGGAAGAGAAACTTGACCAATCGGTTTGGCCCAAGATCCCGGTACGATTCCATGGAAAGAGTATCGTACCGGTCTTACCTTAGTCCTGGGTACTTGCATTTCGTCCAGGGCACTCGTAAATAAAATATTTAACGAGTCGCCACCATCAACCAAAACTCGATTGACCCGACAATTGTTGATGGTGGGTTCGACCACGATCGAATCTGACCGACTGTTGAGTCGAAATCGACGACCACCCTTCTCAAAGGAGATGGTAACTTCTGACCACTTTGGTAATTTATTGACAAGAGGAGAATCTATGGAGTTTACCTCACGTTCAGCAGCTTTAAGCTGTCGCTTTGATTCGTATGCCGATGATCCTCCATAGATGTGCTCGACGGTGTGTTGCGGATCCTGGAACAAAGATCTCCTCCTCGTCATCCAAGTCTTATGACCACTCGCTTGTCCTACCCGCCGAGAGTAGGAAGGGTCCTTCTTTGTTGTAGTAGTCTTCAAGCTTTCGCTGAAAGACCTAGCGATTCTTGAAGGTCATGTCCTCCTTTTTATGGAAAGGACACCACCTAGGTTTATCATTTTTCCGATCGGGCACTTACCTTTGCCTCGGTCGGATTGTGGCTTGAGGTGCGTGGCTCTTTATCATTCACAAATAAGACCTCCTTGAACTGGCTGGCTTAGAGTTTTTGACCCTTCGCCTTTGTTCTTGGACTTTTTGCTTTCTTATCTTTCTTCTTACCAATATCGCCTTGGCTCTCGAGAGGTATTATTTTCTCGATCGTTGTGTTGTTCCACTCGATCGCCTCGAGGCGATCGATATCGATCACCATCTCAAAGAGTTCAATGGATGTGGTAGGCGGATTTAAAGCAATATCTTCGTTATTCTTCATCATGGACTCCTTGCTTGAAAGCCCTGATGACAGATGAATCAGAAACTTCCGGAATTGAATTACGAACCTGACTAAAGCGCTTGATGAATTGGCGCAAGGTCTCGTTGTCATTCTGTCTCATCCGGTGCAAGTCGTCCTCCTTCCTAGGGCGATTGTAAGTGCCCTGAAAGTTTGCCAGTAGAAGATCGCAGAGGTGTTGCCAAGAATGAATCGACTCGAGTGGTTGGTTCAATAACCACGATCGAGCAGACCCTTCGAGCACAGTTGGAAGGTAATTTGCCATCACATGTTCTCCTCCTCCTACCGCTCGGACAGCTGTTGTGTAGATTTGAAGAAATTCGATAGGATTTTGGGATCCATCAAATTTCTCCATGTTCACCGGTCAAAAGCGAGGTGGCCAGCGAACAGCTCGAAGATCAGGCGAGAATGCCCGACATCCAGTAATAACTTCTTGACGCCTCCTTTGTAGAAAAGAAGGGTTGATATCATCAGGTGGTCGTACTCGACGATACCCAGTAATAGGTTGACCTGACCTGTAATAGGTCTCGGCCCTACGAGGGGAATACTCCTCGTAGTTCATCCGTTGCTGCAGATTACCATGTCGGTATGGTGAGCGATCACCTCTCCGAGGGGTTTGTTGATTATCAGTTGTTCGAAAGACATTTCTTTGAGTAGGAGATCGATGCGACTTCATCGTTGCGTCGATTCCTTTGTGGTGATATGATCGATCGATCGGTAGTCAAGAAGTCGTATTGCTACGATTTCCTGAATGATGCCGGCGAGGTGCTTCCAGCTTTTCCATCGTAGACCGAAGCCTTTGTGCGATCTCCTCAACAAAGAGGTCGTACCCCGGCGCTCGGACGAGCTCTCGAGTTGGATTCTCGAGCAAATCACTGATGTGCTGGAGTTCTTGAGCTTCCTCTAATCGATATTGAATGCGCCCAGGTAAACTCTTCTGGGCCGCAATCTTCCTTCGTCGAGTAGCTTCAAGATCTTCCCTGTCAGACTCTTGAGACTGCCTCAATGAAGTGCGAGTATGTCGAGGATTTTCTTCACGTTCATGAAGGTGTTGGTCGTGTCCGCCATCGGTGGTGTTCTTGCCACTGCCATGAGGGAGCGTAGTGCATGATCTTCGGGGAGCGTCTCCATCTCGGTTTCTAGGACAGTGACCTTGATCTGAGGGAAGGACGAAGACCTTCCGTTGATGATTCTCACTTGCGCTCGAGGCCTCCCCGCTTGAGGAGTAGTCGAAAGACACCATCTGGCGACTTGGAGTAATCCCCTCCAGGTAGGGGAACTCCGGGTTATAACCGCTCCGTCGGCCGAGTGGGATATCGGAGAGATGGTCGAATTTGCGGTGAAAAGCATGCTTGATCCCGCTCTCTCTGGCGCCATCCGGAGAGAGAGAATCATCGAGATCTTTGGTGAAGTCCTCGAATTGTGGCTTCGAACTTGCCTCACCAAGTCGGACCGCCTTAGAGGGACTCGGACACTTCGAGTAAAACTCTCGTCGTGTTGTGAGTCCACTGGTGTAGTCTGGTCGATTGACCCTTGTCCTTTGAGAGGGTAGATTCTCTCTTGGGCGTCTTGTTGTGGGGATATGGATCCTCCTCAACTCCATCACGACATTGTCTCCTCGGATCTGCGGGAAGATCACCGGAGGCGGCAGCACCATTGATGAGTTATCACTTTCGGCTCGTAATCGAAAACCCATCCATGTCGACGTCGTGTAATCTCGCCAAGTCGAACCGCTTCTCCTCGTTCCATTCTCCTGCCATGAGTGCATGAGATTTGGAAAACAGAGAGTATGTTGACAAGAGATTACCGGAAGATCCCCACGGTCGGCGCCAACTGTCGGTGTTTTAGAACCGAACTTACGTAAAGATTGTTTGATTCGGGGGGTCTCCTAGAATGAAATCACGCAGAGAGATTGACACAGGGATTTTTATACAGGTTCAGGCCTTCTTCGGGGAGAATAATAACCCTACTCCTGTGTGTGTATGGTATTGAGTGTATTCTGAACAACCAGGGAAAAAACTAAGACTATTACAGATGATAGTGCTTGTCTTCCTGATGGCCTGATTCGATCGCCCCCTTCCTTCTCTGATTGTCGCATTTATATAGTCCGTGAAGGAGTGGCCGTTTCTCCGGGTGAAGTGGCGCCTCATCACATCCTGTAACGGGCGCATGTTGGCAGTAATCACCAGCGTATTAACTCCTCCACGCCGCCTGACAGCTATATATCAGAGATAATGGAGCATTACGTGCTATTACTTCGCAGAATAACAGCGTATGATGACTGTTTGAATTCCTTAATCAATTGGACCCACTCGTCTGTAGGTTTAATTGACTATAAGGTGGTCGTGGCTGACCTGGTCGTAGAAGAACTTACGACCATAAGGTAGTCGTAGCAAGACTTACGACTATGTGGTAGTCGTAGCATGAATTACGACTATAGGGGTGGTCGTAGAATAACTTACGACCACCTAGTAGGCTCCTCCCTTATAAAATTAAGGGGTATACTCAGGGACCATACGACGTCATATTTACTTATAATAAGAATTATAGATAAAAGATAAAATGAGGATTATTAGATCCTCGTCAATATTATTTATTATTGTTTACTGTTTTAAATATAAACTGCTTTAACTGTAAATTGCATCCACATATGCATGTTAAGGTAAACCCTAACCATCCATTGAACTCCTATGTAATTATTTTGCTTTTCCATGTGGCTTGTTGAGTACGGAAGTTGTACTCATTCTTGCATAATCTGCAAACAAACTACAGAAGAAACCAGGAAAAATGCAGAGGATCTTGATGAACAGGATTTTGGTGGACCTACGGATGGCAGCAACTACTGCTATTAGGTCTCAACCGCGCTCAAGCGTGCCTATGGTTTGAAGTTCTTTTGTCTTGTATTATATTAACTTTGGGCTTGGATGCCCGTGTCAGTATCAAAACTGGCTATTAAGCCTTATCCTTGTGTAATAAAATGTTGACTTTTGCTGTAATCGAAAGCTTGCTTGAGACACTGCTTACTTCGCAACTGTACATCCTAGACGGTTGTGAAGAGTTTAATGTTCCCAAAATTTGGAAGCGTTACAGAAGATTTCTCCAAATATCTTCACGCTATTGCCCATAATTCAATACACTAAGTTTAGGATCAGTAGCCCAAGAATTATCGAGGGGAGGCGGCTAGTTTAGAGAAGGGGCATGTTACGTGCTTTGTAGGATAATCATTGTTGAGTGTGTTGCGAAGGGCTAATAAGTTGAGCGAAAATATGAAAGGGCCACTTATCATCCACTCAGGAGAGTTCCGTACATGATTTCTGCCGTGTTTCTCAGCATTTTAATTTACCAGGTTTGAGAAACCCAGTCTACCGGAAAAAGGTAAAAAATATATGCGAAGTGCCTCAGTTCTATGGCCTGTATAAATTGTGCCTCTGTGGATGCAGCCGTTCTATCATTGAACAGTGAGTGATTTCGATCCTGGGAGACCCACAGAAGGTGGATTTCATGCGTGGCCCATTGGCGCCAATGCCACCAGTTCTTCAATTCCGTTCCATGGGAACCAAACAACTGACATCCATACCAACGCGCTAAAGGTTTCTTTCTGATAACAAGATTCCTCACTGAGTCACTGTTCGAGTAACCGACGGGCGTGAATAGGCAAAATAGGGTACTTGACGCTACAATTTCGTTGCGTTAGCTGTGTACATTTAAATTTTATGTTTTTACCAAAAGATACTATAAAAATGTGTTTTTTTTTGCTGTTGGATATTGAGGCTAATGTAATATCATTTCTGAACGGAAGAGGAGAGAGAAGCCTAGTGAAAAGTCCAATTTGCCCTTTTGGTCTCATTCTTCCTTTTTTCCCCTATTCTTTCTCCTCCCTTCCTCCTTTGCGCTTGGCAGCGCATGGCGGCGGTAGCACCGATGATGTTAGACGAGGGTAGCGACAGCACCGGAGGTGAGGACGCGGGACACCATGGCGGCGATGGTTGGCGAGTCGTCGTCATGTTGTCCACCCACCAGATGCGGCACCAGCACGAGGCCACTGGCCACCAACGTCGTCGCCACCACTGGCCATCTACAAGCGTCCACCGCCTTCCCTATTTTCGCCAGCGCTGCTCCTCATCCTCGCCATCACCGTTACCTCCTCACCATCCTTGTCGTCGACACAGCCTCCTATCCTCGCCAGTGCCGCCTCTCTCCATCCTTGCCATTCCCGCCCATCGTCGCCGCCTCCTAGCCACCCTCGCTATCATCGCCACCTCCCATCTTCGTCAGCGTCGCCTCCCCCATCCTCGCCATTAGCGCCACCTCCTACCCATCCTTGTCTTCACCGTCAAGACCCACCGGAGAGCCGTTGACGTTGAGCCGCACTGCCGCCTTGGTCTCTGCCTCCGACAACCCGCTGCGTTTGTGGTCTCCCCGCCAATCCGTCCACATCACGAGGTGCGCCTCATCACACTAATGCTTTTCCCCACCTCCTTCAACTGTCCTCTCCCCCGTAGGCCGCCACCACCGAGCACCACCGCCTCGCCATTATTTAAATAAATGGGGCTGTGTGCATCTTGGATGCAGAGGCCGGGAGAGAGTATTCTCTTCCATTATCTAAAAAAATGGCTGTCGCCGACACCGTCTTTCCCAGCGCCTCCCTAGCCAACATAGATCACCAAAATGGAACCCCCAAATCCAGGAACGCGCCATGCGCACATGACTTCCACCGATTTCCGCCGAATTTCGCCGCCGACCATGAGGGGATCACTGGAGAAGGAACATGTAGGAAGAAGAAGAGGATAAGGGCATAAATGTCATTTTGAACTATTTCTCTCTCCAAAACAATAAATAATATTATTATAATGGTCCCAATGTCCTATAGCAAAGAATCATATTTTAGTAGTGTGTTTTGGCAAAGACATAAAATTTAGGTGTCATATAGCCAATGACACCATATTGTGATATTCTGTAGCCATTTTTGCCGCATGAATATGTAGGCAGCATGTGCAAGTCTCGTCGGTGCTTGCTGGCTTGGTATTCAAGCTTCAACTCTTTTGGATTACAACGAAGTTGTCCGCGTACACATACCACCACATATGTGCGCACACACGATTGCATCTCTTAGCACATGTCTGTCTGATAGAGGTTGGGGCTAAATCCGCGACTTCATAAAGTTTCTATTGAAGCGTACTCGTGTACCGATTTATTCCCAAAGCTGAAATATTACCCGTGCCGGACATGAAAAATGAATATATACATTTGTCCTAGCCCAGTCTAGGCCCGTCTGGACCCTGGCCCAATCCACCCTAAGCCCAATTCATGCC
This sequence comes from Phyllostachys edulis, assembly GCA_036346405.1. Classification (NCBI taxonomy): domain Eukaryota; kingdom Viridiplantae; phylum Streptophyta; class Magnoliopsida; order Poales; family Poaceae; genus Phyllostachys; species Phyllostachys edulis. The sequence continues at coordinate 46,646,127 of CM070567.1, forward strand.
AACCCAAGTCTACCAGGCTCGGCTTGGGCCCGGGCCTGACCCAAGCACCCAGTTCAGGAAACATGCTCAACGGTCGGATGAGTATCGCGTGCTCAATCAAACGACTGTCTGGATCGATAAGCCAAATGTAGAAAGTATATTGGCAAGCATCACATGTAGTTCAATTCATACCAAGTAATTTCGCACAGTAAGAGTTAACTCGTTTTCAATGCTGTGTTTAGGCTGTCTTGTACTGGGGATAAGCCAATCGTGCAAATTATTTTGCCAGTGCGGTAAAGATTGTGTTGCTATTAAGTAGTACACTAGTTAACAGATAGGCACACTGAAAATTAGTATGTTGGAGCGAATATGCTTTGAACGCCTCACGTTGCCAAATACTAGCATATCAACGTCTATTTTGGTAGTAGTTAAGCTCCCTACCATAACAGGGGGCGTTTGCAACAGGAGGAGTGCCTCCCTTTTTCTGTGAATTTCTTATGCTCTGAACATGCCAAAGATTTTCTACTGTAAATTCCGGCAAAATTCTATTTCGGATGCAGGAATTTAACAGGGAACAGTTCAACTCCCGTAAAACATTCCTAATAAGAAAATTTAAGTCATAAAAGAAATATTTTCGTAGTGAAAGCATCGAAGAATTTAAACCGGAGTAGGACAAAACAGGGCCACTTTTGTCTGGTTTTCCGCTGCATGTCGTCCGCGAGGAGGAAAAGGATCCCACCTCGCCTCATCCATGTTAGCCAGTACAGAAAGTACAAAGGCACGGTGAATAAGCTAGTAAACAAAGGTTTTTACCGCACGTTAGTGTTACAGCTCACGTGGTAACTAACTAAACTACTCCCTTGTAGTATTTTTTTTTTCTAGATCCCGTGGACTACGCTCTAACCGTTACACGACAATATAGCTGTGTGGGGATGTAGAGTACACCTAAGGATCCCATTAGCTACAGTAATTCATCGCATGTGGTACAAGTGAAACGTCCTATAGGATTTTGTTGAGAATTCACCTACTTGAGCAAGATTGCGGAAAGGAAGGTTGGGTATACCATCGTAAGTGCTCATGAGTTTGGATACAGAGACATGACCGTAGCGTCCCACCCCGAGAGGTGCGGTACAACTGCCTTGTATAAAATGCAGCTTGAGTGAAAGCTCTCACACCAAAGCACTGAATCAAGATGCAGTTCTCTTTTGACTTTGTAGAGTCATAGCTCCTGCGGCTAGGAAATGTGTTCAAACCCGCAAAGTACCCATACCAAATAGTCCTATATCAAATAGAGCGTCATATTGGTTGTTGGAATATTGAGGCAAATTGGTGGGGATTGTTGTATGCTTGAGGGCATAAAATAACCCCCCTCCCCCTCAATACTCTGATGGAATACTAAAATTGAAAAAGGCAAAAAGAAAGGATAAGACCTAGGCCCACTTGTCAATGTAATGGAGAGGAAGAGATTGGTTGCTTCGTTGCAACTGAATGAGAGCAGGGGTGGCCCCAGTAATAGGGCAAGGCTGGGCGGCCGCCCGAGGTAGCCACCGGTGGTGTCAAGTGCCGACGTGCCGTGGTGGACTGGTGGCGTCAGGCTGTCGCCCGTCGGCAAGCCGCAAGCACAAGCGATGGCGACCACGGGTAGGGAGCTAGTGGTGGATGGTGGCGTGGTAGGATCGCCGAGAATTCGAGATCGGGCACATTGGATAGGTGAGTGGCTCCAACCCCCAAGTAACTAAGTAAGTAGTAACAAATGCTATAGAGTGCAGACTGAGACCGGAAATATGGATTCTGGAATGCTCTCTTTAGACTTTAAGGACTTAGGCACTTAGTGGTTCAGCCTGGTTACAAGAGAACAAAATCCATTTTGTGTTTGCTTGGGATAGCATCCAACCTTAATACCTTATAATTGGTCGCCATGTGGAAAAGTCCTATGAGGTTCGCTAGACTTCAAAAATCGCCTTTGAAATGGAATGAAGTACTCCTGGAATTCTGGATTCTGAGTGGCTCCTGAAAGGCTGAAAATTGGGATGGCTACTAAAAATGTTAAGCCCAAGTCCAAAGGTAAGAGTAAGAATTGGTTGATTTGGTTCCAGTGATTTATCATTTATCATTTATATTACGCTATTATTTAGGAATTCCATTGGATTGTGACTGGTTGATTACTTGATTTGCTAGATTTGAAGAGCTATTTTACCATTGCGTCGAGTGGCTCCTCCCCAAGTACCGGTGCAAGCATAATATGATCTTGGAAAATGAAATTGTCTCAGCCTCCTAGACGTAATTAGTACTTTAGACGTATGTCTTTCTATGTCATGATTTATGATTTATTTTTATGATTTATAATGAATTAATCTGAATATTCACTATCCATCTACTATTGACAGGTTGTTACTAGTATATTCAATAATTTGGTATTTTGGTAGCAAATTGTTACGTAAACTTCATTAATGAGGTACATTTTCTACATTTTACCTCTCTTTGTATGTTCACATAATGCGGATTGTAGTTTTGAGTTTCATTTAGTGTCATATGCTTTATTTATAGCGATGGCAACGTGTATTACGTATGTCTTGGTTTGTTATCAGATAATACTAGTGAATCATTTCGCCCAACCTAATTTTTGATCCTGGGTCCGCCAATGAATGAGAGGAGATGGGATCGATCCTCATTTTCCTTGGCTCGTTTTGACCGAGCTTGGTAGCTCTTTTGTGTCGTCCTCGACCACGATCTATCTACAAGGAACTAAAATCTCGGTCCATCTACGAGGATGAACCAAAAATTTAAGTTTCCTAAACAAGGTCTAAGAGTGCTAAATTCTGTTCCTACAAAAAACATAGAATTTGGCGTGTTCAAAAAACATAAAATCCTCTTCTTAATCTTCCCTCTCCTCTCTCCCGTATTCAGAATTTGGCACCGCAGAACTCTGACTTATTTCGGCAGTTCGATTGGAGGCGGTATGCGCAGCAACAATGTGTGCAACAATGATGCAGGGCCTATGACCTCTAGACGTGACTTCGGTGACATCTTGTTGGTAATTGCCTTCGATGTGGTCCAAATCGTCGACGTGAGAGACTCAGTTGTGCGTGCATTGCGCTTGTGTGGTGATGCACACACTTGATTGGTTGATTCGACTTCCGATTGCTTGATCTGTACACTCGGCCAGCGTGCAGAGGTGCCAGTTGTTCCGTGCAACGAACTCCCGCTTCTCGATTCCACGACTCGGTGTGCCCTGGCTCATGGAGAGGCATTGTATCTCCAGCACCTCACTAGTGAAAGCAAGGCATAGCGGTGGTGTATAGGTTTTTTGGGACAGCGTTAAATATGATCTGCCTTGCCGTTTCGACCCGGTAGCTTCGAGTGCTATCAACGTACGCGAGTTTTTCATTGTCCTCAGTTTCTTTCTTGCTTGACTCTATATGCACTTGTTTCTGCTATGTTGTATCATTTACTAGTGTTAATTGGAAGCAAGATAACCTGCTCAAAAGAAATTGGAGGGGAAGCAAAAAATGTTGTTTCTGTGTTTCAGATGAAACAATCCAGCATCTTTTTATTAACTGTCCTTTTGTACGTCTTGTTTGGTGGATTGTTCAATGTGCGTTTAATCTATCTCCTCCGGTGAATATAACCAACTTGTTTGGGAATTGGTTAAATGGTATTCCAAATATGTTAAAAACACAAATCCTAGTTGGAGCCAGTGCCTTATGTTGGTCTATTTGTCTATGTCGGAATGATGCAGCTTTTGATAAAAAGGCTATCAATAATCCCTTGCAGGTTATCTTATTGAGTGGACACTGGATGAGGGCATGGACAACTATGCAGAAACCAACCCAAAAGGAGTTGATGTTGAGTGGCAGTGCAAGGTTCGAATGTGTGGCAAAGCAAATCTTTAGCAATCATGGGTGGCGGCGTAGCCACAGAATTAGAAATGATTGAATTTAAAGTTCGGTCATCTTTTGGTTGTAATGCTTCAAGTCACTTTAATTTGTTGGATAATTTGGATTGTTATTTTTTGTAATAAATTAGGCTGTGTGTATCTTTGATGCAGAGGCCAGAAGAGATTTTGACTCTTCCATTATCTAAAAATTGGAAGCAAGATATATCTGTTTAGTACTACTCATGTGATCATCTTGGCTTAATTGCTTGTGGTAGCACTACTGGACAACAAAGTTGAACTTGATTCTGAAATTCATTAGCTTCTGCGTTTGGAGCTAGATAGGTTCAGATAACAGTTGATTTTTTTTTCTGAACAGAGCACTGAATTATTTTAGTTTGTTGTGAGACTTGAGTAGTACAACATCTTAAAATAGTACTCAAGTTAGTGCATAGCTAGTACTTTGTTACTTCGTCTCGTGGAATCTTTATTTATTTAGAGTCGTACTCAAAGATGGCAGTTAGCATGACCTGGTTAAATCATGTGATTCATGTCCCGTGCTTTATGTTAAATATTCAAGGTTCTTATGAACATATTATTTATTTATTTATGCTAGCATACATGCTGGTTATATACTCTTGTTTTTCTGAACACATCAGCAACGACCGTACCGACCGATCGAGCTAGTAGTACTGGCTTGTCTCTCGTGGTGACTGACGCATCCTTGTCACACATGTAAATTGCAAAAGCTCAACCTGGGGAAAACTTGCATAATATTCGTTCTCTTTTCGGCAGATTTTTACTAGAAGCATTTCATCATTTTGCGGCAGGCCTACTGTTTATATAATAATAATAATACTACTACTACTACTAATAATAATAATATCGGTGGCTTATCCGATCGAGAGTGTACATATACAATTCGAGGACACACTTGACACTTGTCCACATCGAACCAACGTCCAACGTCCGTCCAAACCTGCGGTACCAAATCGAAGTCGCACAAACTCCAGATGGTTCCAGCTTCAATCTGCTTGATATTTTTGAGGCACCAGCTAACTAATAAAGAAAACCAGCAGCAATATCTACGGATCTGAATCCTCTGTATTACTGTAGAGGTTCAATGTGTAAGTAGTGCTCTGCAATGGTAAAATACTCCAGCTTCTAATCTCAACCTTTGATTTTTTATTGAACGATAAAGATGCTTCGTAATGTCATGTACAGTGGTTTCTCTACATCGAATCCTTCGATGCAGAGGATCTTCCCAGCACATGATTAGGGTTCGAAAGCAACCAGCCAATTAACGCAACAATACATTCTACGGTACTACCTCACCTCCTTGAAAGAGAGATGTTTTGGACCACTAGACGATAGGGGCATCGCTTCACTACTACTGTATCATATATAGTATCACAACGGATAAGACCTGCAACGTGTGTCTCCGACGTGGACATCGACACGTGTGTCTCCGATATTGATGTGGACAACAACCGGAGTATATATATCCACGTACGCATGCGTGAGTGGTCCCTCCGAACGCATTGCGAGTTTGTGGCTAGTTTTTGACTTAAATGATATTGTTTCGCGACGAAATAGCAAAAATAGTTCTTTGCGAATGAATTGACAAAAATAGCACTGCGGACGCGTCAACAAGCGACACGTGGGCACGACCGGGCTGACCGAGCAGCAGGCAACAATGGTGGTGGCAGGAAAAAGGGGCGGCTAGGGCATGTAACACCCCTACCCTATCCTTTATACCCGCGCACGGCGACCAGGCCAACCTGACCAAAATTCCTTTTTTTAAGACGGGGCATTACATTCTAACCCTTAACAAAATTCAATTCCGAATTCTATACTCATCATTCCACATGGAAAACGAAACAAAACTGAATAATAAACAACCTTAACACGTACTCATTGAGGGAAAAAGAGTACAATCCACCCAATTTCATTTAATCTCCAGGATTTACTCTTTGGGTACTCGATCTTCGTGATCAAGTTTCAATAATAAGTTCGTGAAGATTCTCCCGCTGAATTATGCACTTCTCTAAGTCTCATCATTCCAATTCTACGTATGCATCTTTCAAAGCTATACGCTGGAAGTGACTTAGTGAATAAATCTGCAAGATTTTCACATGACTTAGTATGCAGTACTTTAATTTTGTTCATCTTTTGCAATTCATAAGCATAGAAGAACTTGGGGTTGATATACTTTGTGAGATGACTCTTCACGTAACCCATCTGCACTTGTGCAACATAAGCTGCATTATCTTCATAGATAATAGTGGGGGTTTGCCTAGTATTCAATCCACACAACTGCTAGATGTGGTGAATCATCCGTCGAAGCCAAGCACATTCTCGTAAGGCCTCGTACAGTGCTATTATTTTTGAGTGATTCGTCGAAGTTGATACAAGACTGCTTAGACGATTTCCATGAAATTGCAGTTCCACCACATAGGGTTCATAGCATGTTTGCGATTTGGCTGTATACGGGTCCGATAGGTACCCGGCATTTGCATAGCCATTTATAGTTAGATCTTGGTTCTTTCTGTAGAACAGACCAAGTTCTTTGTTTCCTTGGAGGTATCGAAAAATGTCCTTCATTCCCTACCAATGCCTTTGGTAGGTTGTGCACTATACTTTACTAATAGATTCACGGCAAATACAATGTCCGATCTAGTACAGTTTGCTAAATACATGAGTGCTCCTATTGCACTTAAGTATGAGAATTCCGGTCCCATGACTTCCTCCACATCTTCTCTAGGTCTGTACGGATCCTTATCTTACTGTAAAGATATCCCGACCATTGGCACTTTCAAAATGTATGCCTTTTCAAAGCCGAACCTTTCTAGCACCTTCTGAGTGTAGGTTGACCGATGCACTAAAATCCCTTCAGGGGCATGCTCAAGCTGCAAGCCTAGGCAATATTTGGTTTTATCCAAATCTTTCATTTCGAACTCTGACTCCAGGTAAGAGTTTGCTTTCTTAATACCTTCCACAATTCCAATGATATTCAGATCATGTACATACACTGAGCTTATACAAAATCCATTATGAGATCATTGTATAAATACACAGGGATAATTATCATTGTTCGTGTAGCCCTTCTTGCATAGAAAGTCGCTTCAAGCGATTATACCACATCCTGCCTGATTGCTTAAGTCCGTACAGTGACTTTCTGAGTTTCCCACTGTACAGATTTTCATTTGCTCTGTCTTGGTTTCGGACAGGGATACATTCAAGTACCTTCACATAAATGTCCGAATCCAAATTTCCATAAAGGTATGCAGTTACCACATCCATCAAATTTATTTCTAAATTCAAGTTTACTGTCATTGAGATTGAATATCTAAAGGGTAATTCCGCCCATGACCGGAGAATATGTTCCTTCATAATTAACTCCTGGACGTTGAGTGAAACCTTGTGCAACGAGCATTGCTTATTTTTATTTCTTTTTCGAACAAATACTCATTTATGCCTTACGGGATACACATAGGGAGGCGTGCGGTTAACAGGCCCAAACAACTCCCTTTTATTCAAAGATAATAATTCTATTTCTATTGCCTTCTTCCAATCTCCCCAATCTAATCTTTTCTTATTTTCAGCGAGCAATGTAGGCTCTGGATCAAGATCGATGATTGTAGCAATTTTATTTGTAAAATAAATGTCGACATTAGCTGTTGTTCTATTAATAGATTCTCCCGTGGTCACATAATTTATAGCTATTTCTTTAGAGGACAATTCTTCTAATGCTTCTACTTGCTCACCGTTGCTCCTAATTGCTGGGGCAAGTCCCTTTAGTTTTTCAGCTCCGATGTGTGCGCACTCATCCATACTGATGTCTCCCTTCATAGGGATGTTCAAATCTGGTATGTCTTTTCTAAAGGCTCCATACTAGTATCAGGTCTCAACTGGCTCCCCTTCTGGTTTTGGGGAACTTTGGTGATCGGCTGTGTCAAGTCCTTCTTATCATTTTTCACCATGTGTCCCCGGTTACTTCGGATTTGAGGGGCCGGAGTTCTCGTCCTTTCTGAGGCCTTAGGATGGGATTAGCGATACTTTCATCGGTATTTCAATCCTCTCCAGTGCATTGCGTGTAGGCATATGCAACTCGGTCACGCTCTTCAAATCACTAAAGTGGTCAGGCAGTTGATTCGCTAATGCTTGCAAATCAATTATCTTTTGGACTGCAATTGTCTTCTAGACTTCAATTATCTTCTGGACTTCTCTATTTGCTTCACTGGTGCACGGGTCATGTGAATGCATTTCAATTATCTTAAGGACTTCAATTATCTTCTGAACTTCTGTATTTCCCGATATTTTTCATCAAGGGGTTGATTTCCTCCCCATAATGACGAGAAATAATCCTCATAAAATATGTTATCCGCGAAGCGGGCTGCATTCAAATCTCTAGTCATGGGGTCCAAATACTTGATTATAGATGCTGTCTCATAACCAACGTATATCCAGACTTTTGGAGAGGGCCTATTGCAGTTTGCTGTGGTGGTGGTATAGGTACATAATCTTGCAACCAAATCTTCAAAGATGAGAAATTTTCGGTGCTAACCCTTCCACTAGTTGCATAGGTAAATGGATGTTTGTTGGACCGAAAAGGCGACTAGAGGGGGGGAGGGGTTGAATAGGAGCACGATCTCTTTTTTACCTTGATTAGATTCAATAAGATTTTCACTCCAATAGCTATAAAAGCTATGAAGATTAATATACAAGTATAGCGGAAGACTCGTATTGAATCCAATCAACACCCCGAAGAGAAAACACCAAAATCACCAAAAACTAGAAACCAATATAGTTGGACAGTCAGACCTCTCAAATTGGCACGTCGACTTTTTGGCCTAGCGGTCAGACCTCTCAAATGGGTGATCTGACATCTAGCATAATGAATAGTAAAATTAGCTCGAACTCAAAATCACAAATTGGTATAACTTTTGATTCACAACTCCAACTTCATGAAACTTGGAACATACCTTCTTTAGGATGTCAGGAACCTATTCCAATCAACGATTGTGAAGATCATTGCCAAAGTTCTGACCTTTTTCCGTTTGAGTGAAGGTTGCTTCAAAACCGAGCAAAATACGAAAATGGTGATTGAGAGGATTTCACGGGAGGAATCAATCCAAGATGGCTAAGGATGGTTTCCCATACGGCCTAGCATCCTCAATCACAGAAAGAATCAAGCCAAAAGCCCTCAAGAGCAAAACCCCTAAAATCACCATTTCTTTCACCAAAAACCGGGGCAAAAACAAATTTATATCCAAAAGCTTGCTCGTGGGTGGATGATGATCAAGATGAACTTAGATCATACCCCACACATCCCAGCAAGCAAGATCACAGTAAGATCCCAAATAAAAACCTAACAAACACTAAAAATCCCAAAGGCATTAAAGAGAGAGCAAGAATAAGATAGAACTCAACTTGGGGCAAATGTTGCATGGATTGATTAGATAGATTGTATGCTTACATCCACTCCACCTTGGAGGACAAAAGCTCAACACTTGAGCACTCAATCAATCCATCTCTCATGAACCCTAGCCTCTCCACTTTCCTCTCCTAGCCCTAAATCCCAAATTAGGGTTTCTAGAATCAAAGGGTTGAGGGTTACAACTAGCACCCTCCTTTTTTATAGTGGAGACTAGCCCTAGAGAGATATCCCAAACTGACACCCGTTAAGCCCACACACAAACGGGTTTGACTCACGCACGCTTCTCAAAGCGTCGTCTTCATCTTCTCTTGACCTAGATCGCCTCTCCTTGCGCCGTCTTGCGCCGCGGTTTCTCGAAAGCCAAGAAGGTGGTTTCGCACACCACCACTTACCACTTTTTCGGTATAGGGCAATTTCCCAAAATGCCCCTCTACCGACCTTTGGCGATTTCTTCGCCTCAAAGCATCTCACACGCTCTGTCATCATCCATGTGGCCCTAATGACTTCCCGCCAAGCCTTTCATGCGTCTGGATCCGATCGAACCATCCTCGCTTGTAACTAGGACCAAGTCACTTGGCGCACTATATGTCTCACCATAACTGCACCCGGCTTCCTTGACCGTTCAGGATCTCAGCTCCTCCCTGAGCCTAGTCCGGACCTCAGCTCCTCCCCGAGACTAGTCCCGGTCAACATTGCCGCTGCCCGTCATGTTCATCACCGGTAGCTTCCGCTTCGGTTCCTTGTCTTCTCGGCTTGTAAGCACTCCGCTAGTCTCAGTCATCTTCCAGCACCACCTCGATCGTTTTGGACCTCGGTTCTCCTAACATAGTCCCGATCTAGTCCGCCTCACCATGACCTAGCTCCGGTGTCCTACAACCATCACAAACAAGCAAACCGTTACGTAGCACCGCACGATACGCACAATCATCAATTCACATAATTGATGAGGCATGAGCACATACCTTCACAAAAGCCTTTGCTCAAACTTTGCCTTCTATGGTTCTAGTCCATCTTGCGCCTTGTTTGAGTCCAACCATCTCACCCGACATCCACGACCGTTCTGAACCTCGGTTCTCCTAACCTAGTCCCGGTCCTCCTCGTCATTAACCATAGTTGACTCCAAGTCATGCACAACAATAGACTAAGCAACCATTTCTGGGCACAAGTTCTTCACAACTTGACCCATGTTAGCCAAAACATGCATCATGCAACATCTATGCAATGAAACCCATAAACTTGACCTAACCAACAAACATCGCCATCAAGTTGGCCGACGAACAAGTCAAAACCGGCCAGACCGCCACCCATAGCTTGTCCTCGACCGCCTCTAGCTTGGCCTGATCGCCACTGCCACCACCGACCGCCTCAAGGGACTTAGCCAAATTTCCACCCTGAAAATCCGAAACTCTCTGGACATTTCAAACGAATAGATCTTTTGACTAGAAGCTCCAAAAATTATGAGACTAAGTGTAGAAGAATCTCCTCTCTTGCCTACACCCTCTATTTTTGGCCCAGCTTCAAACTCAAAATTCATTTATGGCCGGTCAGACAGCCAGCCTCTTGGCCAAAGCTAGGGCCGGTCTGGCCGCCAGAGGTGGTCGGTCAGACCGTCACACAGGCTGGTCTGACCGCCGCCTCTTGGCCGGTCTGACCACCTATAGCCTGGCAGCAGCAGGACTTTACCGAAAACGAGGGTTCCTCCAAACACCTCGACGCTATTGCCAGTTGTTCAACACACTATGATTAGGATCATATCCACATAATCTCCACAATCTCCCCCTTGATGAACATGTTGGCAATCTCTCAAAAATGCAAATTGCAGGTTGTTTTGAAAAACTACAACTCCTTTTCGCGCAAAGGCACATCTTGGCCGACAAGCAAGAAAAATCTATAAAAATGACTAAGATGGCTTCAGATTATCATAGGCAAGTGAGATCGAGTAAAAGAAAGCAAGAAAGCTTTAATTTCCAAAGAAGAGTCAAAATTCTCAGTTAAGGTCCATATGAAGGAATAATTGTTCAATTTGACCTTTGATCATTGTGATGTTCCAAGAATTGCAATTCAAGTTCAGAAATGGCAATAAGATCATAAGAATGCAAATTAAATGCTCCCCCTCACTATGATCATCATTTTTCAAAAAAAAAAAATTTTCTCCCTTTTTCTCCACATAGCTCCCGTTTTTAACATTTTTGTTACATCTTCTCCCCCTTTGACAATGGAGTCATCAAGGAATCACGCCTCCCTCTCATCCAGAGATGACAAATACATAAATGAGGAAAAAGCATAAGAAAGTGCATGCATGAAATGCAATGGAGTGGCTTCATTTTTTAATTTTTAGTACAAGAAGCTTCGGAGATTACCCAAAAGAACAAGCTAGCATTTCTACTATTACACAATACATATCAAGCCTGAAAGCGCTAGCAAGATCATATTAAGACATATATATCAAAGCTAAGCTAGAAGGCTCAATATAAAGCGACAAATTTTTAACAATTTAAGCAAAGCTTCAAATTTAGCAAGTTCATCAACAGAGATCCTAAAGTGATAATGGCCATGTCAAAATGTCAATGTGAGATAAAAAAGCTAACAACGACCATTCTAGAGACAAAAAGTCCTAAATCGAATCATTTTGCTCAAAGAACCTGAATCACCCATTTTTTACAACAATTTTTCATTTGCAATGAATATTGAAGTTGATTAAAAGTCTATCTTAGTGAAGAAGATCCTGGACTAGGAGCCATCTGCAAACTCTTCCTAAGCTTCAACAAGAGCGACAAATCTTGAGGTTCATGTTAATTTTGACAAGCAGTCCCCATAAGATTGTCTAGATCATCAAACTATCTCCAAGTTCATGTCTTTGACATGCAGTCTCATGAGAGTAGTTTGGCACAATTTAACCACGTGAGAATCTTGAAATTTGATTTTTCATTTTGCACAAGAGCGGTTTTAGATTTACAAAGGAACAAGAAGCTCAAGAAATGTTCAATCCTAGATTCAAGAGCTAACAAAGCAATTTTGACAGGGCCAGTGTCACAAAAGGGTCACTAGTTGTGCAACTAGCTAAGAGATCCACAAATTACAATTTTTAGTTCAAGTTGTCTTAAAGTTCTAGCTCATTTAGCAAAGACTTAGCTACACATATGAAAGCATGATAATTCTAGCAAGTCAAAGAACTAGACATGACATTGAGCAAAAATTGAAATACTAAAGCTCAAGAGGGTAATAAGCAAAGCTTCATCAATTAAAAGACAAGCAGTAAAGCTTATATTACAATGCATCTTTTGTGATTTTTCATATGAATGCAATATAATACAATGAGATGCAAGAAAAAGCATCGAAAATCAAAGAAGACACTTGTTGATACCACTAAGTGAAAGTTGGAGAATCCACTTGAAGAAAAGATCAACAGGAGTCAAAAAGATCAAGAAGAAAATACCACTTGAAGAAGGTATCACAAAAGATCTACTCCCCTTCAAACCAACCCTCAAGGTGGTAAACCTAGTTGGGTCTAAAGGTTTGGTGAGGACGTCTGCCAATTGTGCCTTGGACTCCACACACTATAGCACAAAGTCCATAATCTCTTGGGAAAAAGACTCGACTAGCTAGGGAACGAAACACCAACACTAAAAAGCTTACAAGCTGCTCAAAACCTGCTAAGGACTAATGACTGGGAGAGAAGCTCGACCTAGGCTGTGAGAAGAGTGCATCCTAGCAAACCATGGGATAAGAAGAGTGTCTAGAAAAGACACGTGCTAGAACAGAATCTTCTATCTACCCTGAACTCAACAAGCCTAACCCCTGACAAGAACCAGATGCTATGCAAAGTAGAATAGGGGTACAATACACAAATATAAGGTATAGGGGCTCGAACCTGAGTCGCGCCGCTTGGCAGTGATATGTAGTCGAATAAGTAGAAACTGGACCATACTGCGTCTCCAAGAAGTGATAGCCAGCATCGAATGCGCATATGAGAAAGGAGAACCAACAGCTGGAGTCATGAGCCACATGTTCTCCTTCTCATCTAAAAAGACTAGACCAAAGAGATAGAAGAAGTCCATGCCTTGGTACTGGGTTAGTGAGACATTTTCTAGGGAAACAGTACTGAGACACACGACTAGCAAGAATAGTCATATAAGCAACAATTCAGGGCATGAGCATGAAGATAGATATATCAATCGCAACACATGCTATCCAAGATATGATAAAGCTCAAGATATCCTTAATCCATAATAAGGCATAGGAGCAAGCAAGCACATAACATATCACACAATATACATCTAGTCAAAGGTAAAGCATGCTAGTGAAGCTATGACAAAGCTCATGTATCCAAGATTAACAATAAGACATAATAACATGTAAGCATAAAATATGTTATAGAACAAGTCATGGATAATGTATGCTAACATGGATTTTAAGTAAGCATGTGGATACATAAAGCAAAAATCAACAAGAGCAAGATAATAAATGTACCAAAACAGTACAAACTCTTAATGACAAAACCACGCTCATACAACCATGGAAATAATGAACAACAATCTAATACATGAATACATAAGCAAGGTACTAGCAAAGGCATAACGAAAGATATCATAAGAGTAACACATGCCGATATGATACAAGTGAGTACAAAGACAAGCACAACATGCCAAGATTGAATAATCACGAAGGTAAAGGCATGAAGGTGTAAGATAGCTCAGAAAATAGGTGAAGACGTCAATCATGAAAGCACATGCCTCTTGGAGGCCATCAAATGGAATGGAAAACCGTCTAGTGTTTCGATCACATGATGAGGTAGAAATCCAGAACCCTTCAAGTCCATATTCTCCATCCCGCGTCCCTGGTACCTACACATGAGAAAAGCAAGATGTCCAAGTCTTGGATCCCGAAGGATTAGAGAGCAAATACTTAGGAACCCAAACCTTGGACACACAGCCACTAGAAGCAATTGAACCATTATGTGAGTTAGCATGATGCAAATGATAGTCCATGCAAGAAGATCTAATACCATCCTTGGAGGCACGTTGTGAGTGGACAACTTGATGAGAAAAACGAGTTCCATCTCTAGAAAAGCGGCACTGCTCTTGCTTGAAAGCACCATGATGAAAACCAACAAAAGCACCAAAGGAACTCACACATCTTCGTCGTGGGTGTGTACCTCGATGAGTAAAATGAGGTCCACCTTTTGGGAAACGGCGGAAACCCTGCCTCAGGGCAGCTCGTAGACCAAAACCAAAACCACGAAAACCGAGTCCACGATGCTGTCCAACACCACTAGAAAGGTGTCAAAGAAGTCATCAACAGAGCGAGTCCTCGTGCTAGGCTCTTTAGTGTGCATGTCATGAGAAAGACTATGCCCACTAGGAGACTTAGAAGCATGAGCACGACGCATGTGTTTTGCACGTCGAAAACAGAAATCTACAAGATGTCCATCTTTCTCACAAAATGAGCAATGGTGTAAAGGTCTACTAGGAGACGAAATACCATTGTCGCTTAAAGAAGTTCTTTGGGACAAGCTGGAAGAACTAACATCATAACTCGCCCTCGTGTCGGCACTAGGTTCAAAGATGCCATGAGATGAGAAATGTGTCCTTAAAAGCTCGACGACACATTTGACGCCGATGTTTGACACGTCGGAAGCAAAACTCAACAATGTGTCCATCTTTCTTACAAAAGGTGCAATGATACTTCTCTTTTGAAGATGTATTACCATTTGAGGAAGAAGCACCCCTGTCTTTAGAAATCCCTTGGACAATACAAGAAGAGTCACAAAGAGTCGCACTTACCAAGGAAGAGCTACTCAAAGCAATGGCACAAATGCCAATATCAAATGATTCATATTTAGCACGTGAAGTCTCCAACTCCGAGTGCAAAGAAGTAAGAGAAATCTTGAAAACATCAATCTCGGAGTGGAGGCAAATACAAGAGTCACATGACTTAGCGCTCATATCATCGCGCAATTTCTTCAAATACTCAACCTCGCTTTTCAAGGCAATACAAGATGTGCAAGAAATTAATGATGCTTTTGTATTAAGCATGCAATTCAAAGCATCAATTTTATTTTCTAAGCTAGCACAATTCTTGCAAGAGACTAAACCATCCTTAAGCAATTTTTCATACTCTAAGCATATGCTAGAAGGGTTAGCTTCAATTTCAATAATTTCAGCCCTAGCATTCTCTAATTGCTTAAGGTGAATGGAATTAGTCAATTTTAACTCCTCAAATTCAACAAGTATGCCTACACAAGAATCACAATCATTTCTAGCTATGGATCTAAATTGCCTATTTCTAACTTAGCATTATCAAGCTCATGATGTAAGGCAACACAAGAATCACATGGCATAGAAGCATTTGATTTTAATAATTCATTTTCAGATTTTAGGCAAGCAAGAGAATTATTCAAGTTATCCATGTCTACAAGCAAGGATTCAAAAGCATACATGGATGTTTTCAATTTGGCGAGCTCATGAGATAAATCACTATTTTCTCTTTCTAAGAGCATGCAATTTAAGATCATATGACAACAAGCCATTAATGAGTTTTTCTTTGCTCACCTTGCTTAGCTTGAGTAGGGGATCGTTCTCGGATGACTCATCATGATCATTCTCGATCGCCACTCCACACATGCCAATGGGCTCCTTCACCTCCTTGAGCTCCAAGCGTGTCTCATCCCTGAAACCAGGACAATCAAAACAAAAGAGATCACCACAAATAACGTAGGAGAATTTCTTCTCAACCGACAACATAAACATCGTACATTCAAGCCTTTTGTCTTGATAGACATCATCGGCAAAAGAACCACGATAAGATGCAAAGAAGCGCTCACAAGTCCACATACTAGTAGCCATGCTCAAAGATCGGTAAAGATCACAAAAGAGCAAACCTCGCTCTGATACCACTTGTTGGACCAAAAAGACGACTAGAGGGGGGGGGGTGGGCGGGGTGAATAGGAACACGATATCTTTTTCACCTTGATCAGATTCAATAAGATTTTCACTCCAATAGCTATGAAAGCTATGAAGATCAATATACAATTATAGCGGAAGACTTGTATTGAATCCAATCAACACCCCGAAGATAAAAAGGCCAAAATCACTAAAAACTAGAAACCAATATAGTTGGGAGGTCAGATCTCTCAAATTGGCGGGTCGACTTTTTGGCCTAGCGGTCTGACCTCTAGCACAATGAATAGTGAAATCAGCCCGAACTTAAAATCACAAATTAGTCTAACTTTTTATTCACAACTCCAAGCTTGATGAAACTTGGAACATACCTTCTTTCGGATGTCAGGAACCTATTCCAATCAACGATCGTGAAAATCATTGCCAAAGTTCTGACCTTTTTCCGTTTGAGTGAAGGTTGCTTCAAAACCGAGCAAAATACGAAAACGATGATTGAGATGATTTCGTAGGAGGAATCAATCCAAGATGGCTAAGGATGGTTTCCCATACGTCCTAGCACCCTCAATCACAGAAAGAATCAAGCAAAAAGCCCTCAAGAAAACCCCTACAATCACCCTTTCTTTCACCAAAACCGAGGCAAAAACAAATTTAGATCCAAAAGCTTGCTCGTGGGTGGATGATGATCAAGATGATTTTAAATCATACCGAACACATCCCAGCAAGCAAGATCATAGTAAGATCCCAAATAAAAACCCTAAGAAACACCAAAAATCCAAAAGGCATTAGAGAGAGAGAGCAAGAATAAGATAGAACTCAACTTTGGGCAAATCTTGCATGGATTGATTAGATAGATTGTATATTTACAGCCACTCCATCATGGAGGACAAAAGCTCAACACTTGAGCACTCAATCAATCCATCTCTCATGAACCCTAGCCTCTCCACTTTCCTCTCCTAGCCCTAAATCCCAAATTAGGGTTTCTAGAATCAAAGGGTTGAGGGTTACAACCAGCACCCTCCTCTTTTATAGTGGAGGCTAGCCCTAGAGAGACATTCCAAATGGGCACCCGTTAAGCCCACATACAAACGGGTTTCACTCATGCACGCTTCTCAAAGCGTCGTCTTCATCTTCTCTTGACCTAGATCGACTCTCCTTGCGCCGTCTTGCGCTGAGGTTTCTCCAAGGCCAAGAACGTGGTTTCGCACACCACGACTTACCACTTTTTCGGTATAGGGCGATTTCCCAAAATGCCCCTCTACCGACCTTTGGCGATTCCTTTGCCTCGAAGCATCTCTCATGCTTTGTCATCATCCATGTGACCCTAATGACTTCTTGCAAAGCCTTTCATGCGTCCGAATCCCATCGAACCGTCCTCGCTTGCAACTGGGACTAAGTCACTTGGTGCACTATATATCTCACCATAACTGCACCCAGCTTCCTTGACCATTCAGGACCTCAGCTCCTCCCTGAGCCTAGTCTGGACCTCAGCTCCTCCTTCAGTCTAGTCCTGGGCAACCTTGCCGTTGCCCGTCATGTTCATCACTGGTAGCTTCCGCTCCGGTTCCCTATCTTCTCGGCTTGTAAGCACTCCGCTAGTCTCAATCATCTTCCAGCACCACCTTGATCATTTTGGACCTCAGTTCTCCTAACCTAGTCCCGATCTAGTCCGCCTCACCATGACCTAGCTCCGGTGTCCTACAACCATCACAAACAAGTAAACCGTTACGTAGCACCGCACGATACACACAATCATCAATTCACATAATTGATGAGGCATGAGCACATACCTTCACAAAAGCCTTTGCTCAAACTTCGCCTTCTGTGGTTCTAGTCCATCTTGTGCCTTTCTTGAATCCAACCATCTCACCCGATATCCACGACCATTTTGTACCTCGGTTCTCCTAACCTAGTCCCGGTCCTCCTTGTCGTTAACCATAGTTAACTCCAAGTCACCTGCACAACAATAGACCAAGCAACCATTTTCGTGCACAAGTTCTTCACAACTTGACCCATGTTAGCCAAAACATGCATCATGCAACATCTATACAATGAAACCCATGAACTTGACCTAACTAACAAACATTGCCATCAAGCTGGCTGATGAACAAGTCAAAACCAGTTAGACCGCCACCCATGGTCGGTCTGACCGCCCCCCTGGTCGGTCTGACCACGACCTAGCCGCCGGTCTGACCGCCCTCAAGGGACTTAGCCAAATTTCCACCCTGGAAATCCGAAACTCTCTAGAAATTTCAAACGAATAGATCTTTTGACTCGAAGCTCAAAAAAATTATGAGACCAAGTGTAGAAGAATCCCCTCTCTTGCTTACATCCTCTATTTTTGGCCTAGCTCCAAACTCAAAAGTCATTTATGGCTGGTCAGACCACCAGCCTCTTGGCCAAAGCCAGGGTCGGTCTGACCTCCAGAGGTGGCCGGTCAGACCGCCACACAGGCCGGTCTGACCGTCGCCTCTTGGCCGGTCTGACCACCGATAGCCTGGTAGCAGCAGGACTTTACCAAAAACGAGGGTTTCTCTAAACACCTCGACGTTATTGCCAGTTGTTCAACACACTAAGATTAGAATCATATCCACATGATCTCCACAATGTTATATGTCGGTGGTCTAAAATTAATAAGGGTTGTTGTGTGTCCCCAACATGCAGTTGGTAAATTACAATTCTTGAAAGTGGTCAGGCAAAAATTTAATCCTTTTAATTAATACCTCTGTTAGTCCATTCTAGGTGTGGACATACGGTACAGAATGGTCAACTTTAATTCCCATTTTCATGCAATAATCATCAAATGCCTTTGAAATAAACTCTCTGGTGTTGTCCATTCTAATGGACTTCACATGATGATCAGGAAAATTATTCTTAATTTTAATTATCTGCGAGATTAGCTTTGCAAAATCGTGGTTTCTCGTAGACAATTAATATACATGCGACCATTTCGAGGAAGCATCGATTAGCACCATAAAATACCTAAATGGCCCTGATAGGGGCTATATAGGACCACAAATATCTCCCTGGATACGGTCCAGGAATGCATGGACTTCATCATTCGCTTTCAGAGCAGAAGGTCTAGTAATTAATTTCCTAGTGGCATATGCGGGGCACACAAAATCTTCCTGATTCAGAAAATTCTTTACGTTGACATTATGTCCTTATGAATTATTAATTATATTTCTCATCATCCTAAGACCTGGGTGGCATAATCTATCATGTCAGAGATAGAAAAGTTCAGAGCTTCTAAATACGGTTTTTAGGGCAGTATAGGCTGCATGTGCCTTAATATTAGTGTAGTATTGCCCAGTTTCAAATGAAGGAAGTCATTCTAATACCATTTTTCTACTCTTTTCAAGCTTCGTAATGAGTGGGTATTCCTTACCATACTCTTATTTAGTCTCTACGTGGAAACCGTTAGCGCGAATATCCTCGAGAGTTCTAGTCGATTCTGGGTACAACAAGACTTCTTTAATGACCAAAGTTGTGCCCATTGTTAGTATAATTGTGGCCCTGCCTAAGCCTATTATACAAGTAACGCTGCCTGCGATCGTGGTAAGACTACCAGCATTCTTGCTGATCGACTAAAAGAATATCATCTCTCTCAAGATGGTACTCATTGTGTCACTACCTGCTAAGCACACTTCCTCCATAGGGCACCACACGCATTCTAATATAATGTACTTTATTGTTATGCACCAGGAAGCAAGCAACACATAAATAAATACTTCAGATATCTGAACATAACTTGCTATTATAAATACGGGAAAATTAAGCCTTACAAGACTCATTAAAAGAATTTAATGCTTTGCTCTCCTAGATCTTACAACCATTATTCAAAGTTCTATCACAATCACAAACTACAAGTGACTGTAAAAAGATCTAAGTGCAATGCGTGCACCAGATCGACTCGGCGAAGTATGTAGAAACTTCTGCCTAAATTTGCTCCATAGCGATCTTCTCCTCTTAGGCAACTATGGTTGCGGCCGCTGCGATGTCCAAAGGAGGGGTGATGGGGGCTGCTACAGGGCTGTCCACATCCATGAGTGCAACTAATGGCTGTGGATCCTCCCTGCCTGGAATGGTGAGGTGTGCCACATGTTGTCATTTGCCCTTCTTCTTAGACTGGAAAGCATCAATAACGTGCGACCCACGACCTTACCCTTCTTGCCCCTCTCCTTTATGAGAGGCTTCTTCACCTTGTAGCTGCTAGCATTGGCTTCATGACCAACATTGCTTCTAGGCGGTTGTGAAATGTAGTTCTTCCTTAGAACATCATCTTGAGTTTCTGCAACTTGCAAAATGTCAATCAATTCGGCATACTCCTTGTAGCCATCTTGACGATAGTTGCGTGCAGATTGCACCGCATTCAAGTGAAAGGTAGAGAGGGTTTTCTCAACCTTCTCCCCATCCGTGATTGCCTTACCACAGAGCTGAAGACTGGTGCAAATTTTATGCAAAGTAGAGTTGTACTTCCCCATGGTCTTGTAGTCAGCAAAACGTAGTTGGTTCCATTCCTGCTCTACACGAGAAAGAATGGTGTACTTCAGCTTCTCGAACCGCTTCTTCAGTGCGGTTCATAAAGCTAGTGCGTTCTTCTCCGCCATATACTCATTCTTGAGCGTTAGACAGAGATGGTGTCTGAAGAAATAAAGTGCCTGATTATTTTCCTCAGTAGTTGGAGTGGCATCCTTCAAGGTGCCAAGTCTGATAGCAGCACAGAGCTTCTTGGCTCTGAGTACGATCTCAACATCTGATGCCCAAGTCAAATAATTCTAGCCATGCTGGGCCAACTCTTCGAACTCCTGGTTCGTAATGCCAGTCATCTTTATATTCATGCAAAAAGTTCATAAGATTACTGCTGGTAGTTTGCATAAAATGGTTGTAAAATTCTCATAATACTCTTCGAATTCCCGGTTCGTGATCCCGTATTTTTCTATGCATTTCTCATGATTTACTGCTATTTTCAGTGATTAAAAGCAATATAAACGATCACAGATAATCAAAAACAGTAAATACAATACATAAATTGCATAGAAATAATAATAACAAAGTTAAATACGCTTCAAACGCACAACCGATTCAAAATTTGAATTTTCAAGGCCCTTTTTTTTTTGCAGACATATGAATTTTTGGTGAATTCTGCAATTTCCAAGGGCTAAACCGCTAAATTTCAATTCTGAGAAATTTTTCACGTATTTTTAGAGTCCGAGGGCCTTCTTGCAAAATTCCTTATTCGCGTAAGGATCCACAAAATTTTCAGAATCTCGAAGGACCTTTTTGCAAAACCTCTTTTTTCGGTTTTCTCCTTTTTTTTTCTTTTCGAAAACGTTCGGACCAGCCGAATTCTTTCTGAAAACATTCGGGCCGACTGAAAATTTTCTTGGGCCGGCCTTTCCCTTTGGCCCATTGGAGCCCAGCCGATGGCCTTTTTCTTTTGGCCCACTCGGCCCAAAAGTCGGCTGCTCCATACACGGGCGACGGCCGAAGAATCTAGACCTGCCATTATGAGTTAATGGAGTATTTTGGTTATTAATGATAAATCTAATTGTGAGACTAATATGTTTATTGATACCTATTACTTAGTCTAAATTGGATATAAAGGTGAAAATCAAAGAGGTATGCATTCTACATTATACTCCTATACTTGTTGCATTCCTCGGATCCAAAATATAGGTTGAACTCCACCAAAAATCTAACTTGAATATGTGCATATGTTCTTTCTACACATTTGTGCATGCACACATTTAGGGGGAGTTCACTCTATGTTTTGTGGTTTCATTAGTATTGGTCCATATTCCATTTCCACATACATTAAGGATCTTTACGATGAAACAAATCCTTTGAGTATATAAAACTTGTGTAGTTTACATATGTACTCTTGAAACATATCATATGAGTATATAAGACTTGTGTAGTTCATATATACTCATATGACTTAAATATTCAATTATTCGCTTTTGTGATGATTGCCATCAATTACCAAAGAGGGAAAGATTGTGGTATCTTGTCCCACCATTATGAGTTAATGGTATGTTGTGGTAATTAATGACAATCACATTGTGGAACTAACATTTTCCATGAGTTGGATGAATAGGTTGAGTTCCATAGTTGGAGACTTTAGAAGATCATCATGTGTTGATGATATTGAAGTCAAGAGTTTGGAGTAAAGGATGCATCATGTGTTGATGCGTATTAAGATCTCTAAGAAGAGATGATCATGAGTACTTCATCAAGTCAAAATAAGACCCATCATATGTTGATGGAAGTCAAGTGAAGGATGCATCATGAGTTGATGCATATCAAGTCAATGACCCGGACTTGAAGCGAAGATGTGCGTCATCAAGCTTCAAGTGGTTGCTCAAGGCAAAGGTATGACTAGCTAGGGCTAAGGATGTGTTTCTAGTCTTTTACTGGTCTTGGTGTTTGGTTGGAAGACCAGATTGCTAGTATAGGTTGCCGTACTATTAAGAGGGGTCTATGACTAGTAGCTTGAGTTAAGTCATATGTTGATAGCTCATTGTGTTTGCTCTAGCTCTCGTTAGCATGTTGCTATTATTTGCGAATGTGTTTTGCAAATAGTTGAAGCTCATGCATAATCCTTGTAGCATGTGACTTTAGTTTATGAATGTGTTTTGTAAATGGTTTAAGTCCATGTACTTTATTCCTTGTGGTATTGATTCTAAAAGTTGGCAAATGTGTTTTGCAACTTGGTCAGAATCTTGCCTTTGAACCCGTGTTTGAATCACTTTGTCAATTGTCAAATGTGTTTTGCAATTGAATTTGTTTTCGATGCAATCTACTGATTTATCAGGAAAATCGGTTGTACCGGCGTGTTGTCTGCGGTACAATACGACCGGATCTTGGTACGGTATGACCGCACATCGGTTGTTCCGATTTCCAATTGGTGGTTCGGTTAAAACAGTACCGGTGTTTTTGGGACGGTGCCTCCCCTTGACAATCGGTAGTACCGCGCTCCTTGAGTGGTACGACTGGCCTTAGCGGTTGTACCGCATGTTGGTTGGCGGTCGTACCGCGCCGATGTCCAACGGCTAGTTTTATAGCCATCGGAGAAGGTGCGGTAGTACCACTCGGTACTTGGCGGTACGACTGCACGTGCTAATTTTTCAGTAGACCTTTGTCCAACGGCTAGCTTTTATGTGTGGGCTATAAATACCCACCTTGGCCGTGTGTGGGCAAGTTGCTGGTGCCATATTCATCTCCATTGAGCTAAGAGCAAGCCCTCTACTATCTCTTGTGCATGTGTTGCACTTAGTGAGCTTTGAGAGGCAAACCCTAATTGCATTAGGTAGTGGATTGAGTATCCACTGGAGCTTAGACACTTGATTGGTTGAAGTGAGCGTCTTCGACTTGTTACACTTGGTGTTTGCCGATACCTAAACGGCGTGGAGACATCGTGGTTCGGTGATCTTCTCAAAGAAGGTTGTGAGAAGACCCGGACGTTTGTGAGTGGCTTGGTGCTCACCATCTCCGGAGCGGAGGAAGTGCAACCTTAGTGGATCGAGGTGTTGGTTCAGTTTGGAACCGGTTCAAGTGGTTGGACTTACCTCGGAGGTGTTGGTTCAAGTTGTGGAGCCGGTCCAACGTGGTTGGGCTTACCTCAACGTGGATTAGGGGAGACCGGCAAGTCTCCGATCACCACGGTAAAACATCATCGTGTCAATCATGGTTTGCATTCTTGTGCTTTACATTGTGCAATTTATATTACTTGCATTTCATTGCTTACTTATATGTGTTTGTTTGCTTTCATTCTATAGTCTCATATTGTTGGCTCACTTAGTAAAGACTAGTTGATTTAGGCTTTAATTGTGCAAAATCGATTTGTTTATATTTCCGCATTAGAAATCGGTTTTAGCCAAAGAAGTTTTTAAAACCGCCTATTTACCCCCCTCCAGTCGACCTTCTCGATCTTACGGCGTTGCGGCTTTCGTCTTGCGGTGACACCGTCTTGAGGCAGAGGCTGCACAAACTGCAGTGCAAAGTGAGTGGCATAGCCATGAGGGAGCGGCTTGGCGAGGCCGTCTGGCGGCGCTGCGAGCTAGCGGCGCCGCCTTGTGGAGGAAGCGTGAGGTGGTGGGCGCGGCGAAGCTCGTGCGCTCGTGCCGGGTTGTGGCGTATGTAGTTGGCCGGACTTGCGGCGGAAGGCTCGTCGGAGGCGGCGGCGGCACGCTGCTGCACGGCGCAACGGCTTCCGTGGCGTGGCTACGAGCCAACGCGGCACGTTTGGTGGCTGCTGCAGGGCGTGCGGCGGTGCGGCGGCGCTGGTGGCTACGTGAGGACGGTCGGTGAGTGCACGCGGCACGGAGCCTATGCGGGCGGCAGCTTCAAGCGTGGACGGTCAGCTTCATGGCGCGGACAACCGACTTCATGTTGTATAGAGCGCTTCTGCGGTGTGGTAGGCGGCTGGCTGCCGGCGGCACTTCTTCGGGCGCCATGGCTTCTAGCCGGAGTGGCTTCAGGCCGATGCGGAGCGGAGGTCGGCGGCGACGTGGCCGTACAGGGCCGTTGGCCGTCCCCCTTTTTCGTTTTGTTTACTGTTCATTGCGATACTATTCATGCAATTCACTGATCGGCTTGGTCGACGACTTCAAGTCAGTTTGTGTTAGGTTAGAACGGATTTACAGTCCAGTGTGCAATCATCATCTACTCTTTCATGCAATCTATTGATTCATGTTGTATTGGGGTCTTGAATTGGGATTGGTGGTTGGTCATTGCTGATATTATTCAGGTGGTGCTGTCATCATCCTTTTTCTGGGTGCACTTGGTTGATGTGTCATCTGCATTGCTTTTCTTTTTCTCATTTCTTGTAATTCTTCTTCTGATATAAGCAGTTTATTTACCAAATGTGACATGTCCTTGAAATCCAGGGCTGAAATGTGGAATTTCAACGACTTTTGTAATCCTTCAGAAAATTTTTCCATCTTGTTTTCTTCGGTATCAACATCATTTGGGGCATATCATGCCAGATAGTTGAATTGATGTAGGTACTCTATCACAGTAAGTCCTCTTTGCCGGAGAGCAAGAAACTCTCGGCGTTTGGAGGCAAGCACGCCAGTGGGGACGTGTGCCTTATGAAATGTATCCTTGAATTCGTGCCATGGTATATCTTTTCCGGGGTGGAGTGTTTGGTGATTCATCCACCATGCTGCGGCTTGTCCTTGGAGTTGATGGGAGGCAAAAAGAGTCTTCTCTTGATCAGTGCATTGGATAGTATCTAGCTTTCTTTCCATGTCTCTTATCCAATCATCTACTGCTAGTGGTTCTGGTGCGATTGTAAAAGTTGGTGGTCTTGTTTTCTGAAAGTCTGCCCATCTTGATCCTATAGTGATTCCTCCATGTGTTATTCCCGGATAGTGCCCTGATGGTACTGATGATCTGGTTGCTATCTGCTCCAGGAGTCTGGTGTGTTGCTCCGTCATTCTGGTTTGATTCTGTTTAGCTTGATACCTGTTCCTTTCCATCATGGCCATTACTTCTGCCATACTTGGTTGATGTTTTGCTGAATCAGCCTCATGGTTGGTGTTGTTTCCGGACATCCTGGGAATGTAATTCTGCAGCGGTTTTGACCAAATATAGAGAGGTAAGTAAGATCCGGATTTAAGTAAAGTGGAGAAATATTAACGTAAGGTTCAAGACGAAAGAAGGAATTGAATTTTAACAAGGATGATATACAGGTACTGATAGAAAAACAAAATATCAATAGATAACATAGATCAATTATTTATACGAGTTGTATACATGCTGCTTAGAGCACATAATACAACTTGCGTTACAACCAAAAGTTCGTCTAGTTAGGGTTTACTCTATTTAACATTACTCTAGGACACTCTAAACACTACTGCAACTTCTGACGAAAAAGTTGAAATTAGGTGAGAATAAGATAAATCTTTTATAAAATCAAATCAAGATTTTACAAATCTAAGTTTAGATGAGATAGCAATAGAAGGGAAAAGACAACAATAATACTTATATTTTTATTTTCAGAAATTCTTTTATAATTTTTCAAACTAGGATTTTTGAAGGTCTTCATTTCCTAATTCCTAAGGCCAACTTAAGGTCTCATGCTACGGTCAAGCTATGCTCTGATACCACTTTGCAACGCCCCCAAATTCTGGGACTGTTAAACTCTTCACAACCGCCCGGGATGTGTAGTTGCGAAGTAAGCAGTGTCTCAAGAAAGTTTCGATTACAAGAAAAGTCAACATTTTATTACACAAGGATAAGACTTAACAGCCAATTTTTAACACTGACACGGGCATCCAAGCCCAAATTTAATATAATACAAGAAAAAAGAACTTCAAACCACAGGCACGCTTGAGTGCGGTCGAGACCTAATAACAGTAGTCGCGGCCATCCGTGGGTCCACCAAAATCCTGTTCATCAAGATCCTCTGCATTTTCCCTGATTTCTTCTGTAGATTGTTTGCAGATTATGCAAGAATGAGTACAACTTCCGTACTCAACAAGCCACATGAAAAAGCTAAATAATTAGATGCAAGGAGTTCAATGGATGGTTAGGGTTTACCTTAACAGGCATCTGTGGATGCATTTTGCAGTTAAAGCAGTTTATATTTAAAACAGTAAAACAATAATAAATAGTAACATCAGGGGTTTCTCAACAAACTCAATTACCAACTTACCATCTCAAAAACTCTACTTATGCCTCATGTATTGGAATCACCCATTAACATAGCTTCATTAACCGGAAGCACGGCGTATTTGAATACCTTTTATACACTCTGCAAAGTTGCCCAACTTTACCCACAAGATAACTCAAACTCATACTGTCAGATCATAGACACGCAACCCGTTAGCGTGTGACTATGTTTGGGATAACAAAGTCTCTTCACTGCTCAACCTTTCTAGTCTCTAACCAGTAGGTCTATGGACCATACAACCCTAGGGAGATCCCATCAGCCCCAGTGGATCTTGCACCCCTATGCTGACGGCACCTACCGTTGTGTAGACCAGCGAGTGTCCCTTACTGGCCCACTCCTGTCCCATTCTCGATATTGTAGATCTTCAATCGGCTGAACAGTGTACTAAACCAGGGAGTAATGACCACACCTGTGGTTGAGCGGTTTTCTATGTCTGTTACTGTGGCACAAGGTTCGCGTCCTTACTTGTCTCACAGTGAGGCGATGGACCAACACTACCACGTGGCTGTCCATCCTGCAGGCCTCACCCTTGACCCACTTTTCCACAAGTTTATTGGGTTGTCTAACTTTCTGGACACAATCCTCAACTCTCCACCAAAACCATTAGTGAACCGCCAATACTCTCTTTTGATTGATAAACATATTTGTGTGACAAAGCTACTTATATAGCTAATATTTTATGTGGACTTGTCAAGGTGAATATGGCCTACAAGTGTTGGGTGGGTTTGTATGTGGGGTAATAAAATTTATCTAATTATCATAGCATTCAAAAGTATTATTTGAAGAATAAAGTAATTGGCACAAATACAATAATGAAAGTAATAATAAATATATGAAATGTGGGTTCAAAATGATCAAAGAATGCAACTTGCCTTTGTGCATAAAGTCCTGTTGATACTGGTCTTGTTCGACGTCTTCTGGAGTCTGGTCGCCAAAATCGTGACCTAACGAGAAGCAATACAATAAAATAAACCAAGTAAAATTCGGCTCGACAAGGAATGAGCTGGGAACAACATGCAAGTAAATAAATCCAAAAAAGAAACATAAAAGAAGGTGGTGTGGAGGATAGGTATTTATTTGGTGTTTGATTGGATTGAACGAAGTTGAGATTTGGATCCAAATACAACAAAAATATAGCAAAGAGATAAAGAATCCTATAGAAAGGTGAAAAAAGATTTATTGGGAGCTGGGTATAGTTGATCGGAGTCAAGAATGTGTTTTATAGGATCGAGATGGTCGAAAAGGGTATATATTGTCAAATTTAGGGTTTCGGCGAAAACAGGGTCGGATAATGAATAGTGCTAAATCACTATTCATTTACAAATACTAGATTTGAATAGTAATCAGAACTATTTTTGGTTAATGAACAGTAAACATGTTACTGGGCATTCTCTGGATTTTGGAACAGTGTTTCTAGTTTTCGGAATGAACAACAAAAGAAATATTGTGCAATGAATTGTGCCGGGCCGATTTTTGTTTGAACTATAATGGCTGAACTCATTACTGTGCGGGCCACGGCCCGTGAGGCCAGTCCTTTAAGGCCTTGAGGCGCTCGGCCGAAAGGCCAGAGCGCCCTATCGGCTCTCTCGCACGAAGGGTGTAACGCCCAGACCTGGGGCCACCCGAGAGGTCCTCCAGAATCTCCCGGAAAGTCCATCAGGACCTCCTAGGAGGTCCGGTAGGACCGCTCGAGGGGATCTCTAGGTCTACCTAGGAGGTCCGGTAGGACCGCCTGGAGGTCTGGGATCAGACCCGAAGAGGTCATGGAGCCAGGGAGGACCCCGAAGGCCCCTCACAGCCAGACCAGGGGAGGTCGTGGAGGACTGGGATCACTTTAAGGTCCCCTGTGCAACCGAGCTAGTCCCAAGGATCATCAGGTAGCTCACACAGTAACAAAAGTGGTAACAATTCTTCAACACAAGCTTTATTAATAATCAACAAAGTTGTTTACAAGGGAGGCTTACAAGCCGATAAGCAAGACACAGCGGAAGATACACATATAGGCCACCCGATACACCACAGGCAATCGGCTGGAGGGTGCATCCTAGTCGACCAGGACCTTTGGGTCCACTGCGCAGCTCACCTCAAGCTTTCTTTCCTTGCTCAAAAGCATAATCAAGTAAGAGTGAGCACAACAACCGTGCTCGCAAGTTACACCCGTCAAATAATAGAATGACATGCATAAATGGATATATCAAAGAAAGGCTTAATATGGTTGATTTGCATAAAGCCAAGTTTATTTCAAATACAAGTACTAAGTTCCAAGGCAGTTAGACAATAACTAAAATTCATTTTTCTCAAATCAGTTTTACACTTTGGATAACATTCATCACAAGTGGTGAAGGATACCCTCCTGTCACAAGGCTCCTCGCCCAAAACCCATTTGGATAGAGATCCAAAACAGTTTAATAAAACCTTTTGAAAACAAAACAAACATCTAACTAGGAGCAGCTTTGCCAGCTTGTCCTTGACCACGGACTCTGCAGAGGTATACAGCTTTACCCACATGAGATAATCAACTTATACTATTCGCCCACACAGTTCCAAAGGTGTGCGACTAAGAGATTATCACAAGGCCTTTACAATGCATCATTCCACCGCAGTCCCCCTCGATATGGTTTCGCTTCCATTGGATACAAACCCGCTGGAAAAACCCCCTCTTGCGCCAGGTGGGAATGCATAAAAGTAGGTCATGAGAGACACCCACACATCAACAAGGACAACCGCGATGGAACTTTGCAAATTAGTCGGCCAGGTCCCACCCATTCAGGACGTGTGGTTGCACAGTGAGGCATGACAAAATACACTCGAAAACCGGTCCTTAACTGACCTGGGCGACTACCACAAAACCTTGGGCATCGATCATGAAAATGTCACGATCCCGTGCATACACATGCACCAACTAGGCAACCATTTCGCCCAAGTCCAAACCATTTTCCATATTTTCCTTTGCTTTTCAAAAACATTTGTAAATTACCATGACAACCCAATGTCATGGATTAAAACCTTTTAGACAACATTGGTCAGTTGGCAGTAAAACTCCCAAAACAAGATTTTGGTATAAGCATGACTAAGCATACATTTTTCAAGAGATCCTGGTTCACACTATTGCATCAACCAGATTTTAACTAGGGTGACAACAGAGTGGAATCAATATCAATAATGGCCATACAAGGATTCGACATAGCTATGAATTTAAAACAGGTATTGAAATACTTAGCATAAATAAGCATGCAATAATCTTTGAAACAGAACTTAAATAATTTGAGATACTGGGTGCAATATGATCAAGAGTGTAACTTGCCTTTCTCGAAAGCTTAAGGATCTATTCCTTCATAGAGCTTGGGCTCCCTGGAGACGACGCAATCTACACGAGAACGAAGCAAAGTAGAATCAAATAACAACCAAATAAGATCCAAATAAACTCCAATCAAACCGAATAGCAAAGAACAAAACAAGAAGAATTAGAAAAGGGCTCTCCAGAGGAGGTTCGACGGGAGGGTGGTCTTTGCAAGAAAGGCCGAAATGGGTGGTCTTTGCAAAAGACCAGCTAAGGCCAAGAGGGTGGTCTTTGCAAAAAGGACCGAGGAGGTGGTCCATGTAGAAGCAAGGTAGTTAGGATCGCGATCCAAGTCTTAAAGTCTTACGACTCTACGAACCCACGACAGCCTGTCGATCCAAGTCTTACTGCCGATCCGATCCTACTCAAGGTAGGTAGGATCGCGATCCTACTCTTAGAGTCTTACGGTTCTACGAACCCACGACAGCCTGTCGATCCAAATCTCACTTGTCGATCCTACTCGTAGAGACTTAGGGCAATTTTTTTAGAGGCCGGGCTTTGCGATATTTTATTTTAGAGCAAAATTTGTTGATATTAATTTCGAGAATGAAACTATAAATAAACAAGGAGCATGCAAAATATTGTATCGATGTGGTAATGCTAGTACAAATATCTATATTATGGCATGAGCAATCTTGAGCTTGATAATGATAAGCTATTTTTATTCTTGGAGTATGTCTAGCTACTTTTAAGGAACATGCAAGTGGTAAACCATATAACAATCATACAAACTTATAGTATAGATGTTAAATATGTGTATTTTTACAAATCCGTAGAATCGCCGATTCTACGATTCGATACTACGATTCGATCCTACCGGAGGCAAATCGATCCGACTCGGGATCTCGACTCTGACTACCTTGTGTAGAAGACCGGGAGGGTGGTCTTTGCAAAAGACCAAGGAGGTGATCTATGCAAAAGACCAGGGAGGTGGTCTTTGCGCACAGACCGAGAGGGTGATCTTTGCGAAGAGACCACACGATGGTTTTGAGGAGGATACGACTACACAGTGTAGTCGTAGAAATAAAAGAAAGAACAAGGTACGAAGGAATTTACCAAGGCTGAGAATGAGTTTGAAGACAAGATGAAGGAGCTGGTCCAATAGCTAGACGGTAATCCAGCTGGCGGTGGCGGCGAGGACGTCGCAGAAGCTTCGGTGGAATCGCCGACGGCAAGGAGGCGGCGAAGGAGGTTCTGTCGGAGTCCTTGGCGACAAAGCTTCAGCGCAGAGCAACTGAGCAGGAGCAAAAAGAGATAAGTGTGGAAATACGGTGATGAGAGGGGCTGCTCAAGCTGTTTATAAAGAGAGTCACTGAAAACCTTAGAGACGAATGAGTCAAAGGTAGGTAGGAGTCAGGGCAGGTGTCACAACCGATCTGGTAAAGGACAACAGACCAAGACATGCTAAGAAAGAAGGGAACAAGGAGAGAGAACAAGGTTCCACGCAAGTGACCACGTAAGTGACCGCATTTAATGTGACACAACCAGCCTTAAATGCACAAGGGGCTTATGTGGCGGAGAAAACAAAGATGAGCAGGACTGGCATGTGGAGCCAGTCAAGCTGGGGAAACAGTCTGGTCAAAGAGGAGTGGTCACGGCCCAAGGAGAGGTCGTGACCCACAGGGGTGGTCTTTACAAAAAGACCACAAGGGGTGGTCTTCGCACAGAGACCACAGAGGGTGGTCTTTGCAAAAACCATAGAGGAGGTCCGCTGGACAGGGAGGTCCTATGAGATCAAGGGAGGTCTTTGAGGAGGTCTGAAAGGCTAAGAGGTCCAAGGGACAAGGAGGTCTAAAGGATAAAGAGGTCCTGCAGACAGGGAGGTCTTGACCCCACAAGGGTGGTTTTGTGAAAAGACCAAGGGGTGGTTTTGTGAAAAAGACCAGAGGTCGGGAGGACAAAGAGGTCCTGAGGAAATCCCGCAAAGGTGGTCTTTACAAGTAGATCACGAGGTCCAGAAGGGAAGGAGGTCGAAAGGGCAAAGGGAAAGGCGCAGTGAAATAGAGCCATCTGATTCAGATCAAGTGGCTCAAAAAGGATGGGACGTTTGGACTAGCTGAATGTGCCACAAGATCAGGCCGTCCAATGCAAATTGGGCGGTTCCAAATGAAGGTGCGGAGCTGAGCCGCGCGGGGAGGTCTTAGACTAGAAGGAGGTCTAAGCCGTGGGGAGGTCTGGGCCCTCAGATCCAAACGAAGGGAGGTTTGGACCATCAGATCCAAACGAAGGGAGGTCTGGACCATCAGATCCAAACGAAGGGAGGTCCAGGCGGAGGGGTTCCAAAGGGAGAGGGCTCCAACGGAGGAGATCCACAGAATGTGGTCCAAAGGAGGTCTTGACGGCCAGGATGAACTCAAAGGAGATCCCGACGGCCAAGAGGAGATCGAGGAGGTCTCAACGGTCAAGATGAACTCAAAAGAGATCTTGATGGTTAAGAGGGGCTCAAGGAGGTATTGGCGGTCAGGATGATCCTGAGGGAGGTCCTGGTGGTCAAAATGGAACTAAAGGACATCTCAACGGTCAAGATGGAGCCAAAGGGCGATCTCGATGGTCAAGACCAACACGGGGGAGGTCTGAACGGTGAAGATGAAAGCAAAGGGAGATCTCGACGGTCAAGACCAACACGGGGGAGGTCTCAACAGTCAAGATGAAAGCAAAGGGAGATCTTCGACGGTCAAGACCAACACGGGGAGGTCTCAACGGTCCATATGGAGCCAAAGGAGGGCTTGGCGGTCAAGACGAACCTGAGGAGATCCTGATGGCCAAGATGAAGGGCCAAGGAGGTCCTAATGGACCTGGGGAGGTCCAAAAGGACACATGGAGGTCCAAATGAATACAAGGAGGTTCAAGTGAAGAAGGAGGTTTGGACCAAAAGGAGGTATAAACCACAGAGGGATCCAAACAAACAAAAAGGAGGTTTGAACCACAAAGAGATTCAAACTAACAAAGAGGAGGTCTGAACCACAAAGATTCAAACCAACAAAAAGGTCTAGACTGAAGGAAATCCAAACAAAAGACACGAGGGGAGGTCTTAGACAAGGAGGGAGGTCTGAATCATAAAGAGGTTCAAACCAACAAAGAGGAGGTCTCAAAACAAGGGTAGTCTAGACACAAAAGAGGTCTAGACTCACACGAGAGCTCCTAACACAAGAAGGGCTAAACACAAAGGAAATCTAGACCTAGGGAGTGCCCAAACAAAAAGGAAGGGTTAAAACCACAAGGATTATCTCGTCCTCAGAGGAGGTCTAGCTATAAGGAAAGTCTAAACCTTAGGGGAGGTCTAAACTACAAAAGAGAGATTAAGGGAGGTCCTTGTCGACGATCGAATCGTCGATCTTTTGAAAATGAAAGAGAAAAATAACGCGATAATTCCTGGGAGAAAATGGGGGCCGCTTTTTATTGATATGAACTAGATTTACAAGACCTGACTAGGGACTACCCCTAAATACACTGAATGTGAGGAATGTTAAACTAAGTAATCAGGCTTAGAATCTGAGTCTAAGATTGAATGTCTTGCTTCTAATTCCACTGCTTAGGCTTTTGTGTTTGTCATCTCGTGTTCTGTTGTTGTTGTTCCCCCGTTCCTTTGTCTTCTGCACTCCACCCTTAAATAACTTCCGAAGGGGTGGCAGTTACTCCTGGAGAAGACGTCCCTGGTGAAACGTTACGACGGGTCGGAACGGTAAGACAGTTAATAATGTGCCAACTACCTTGCGGTTGTCTATGAGATGCTTAACTGTAGGGCAGTTAAT
Organism: Phyllostachys edulis; assembly: GCA_036346405.1. Lineage (NCBI taxonomy): Eukaryota > Viridiplantae > Streptophyta > Magnoliopsida > Poales > Poaceae > Phyllostachys > Phyllostachys edulis. Next base: position 46,680,089 of record CM070567.1, read on the forward strand.
TGTCAGTGTTTTAGGATTATATCATCGTACGGTTTGAAACATATAACATGTGTTCCATTCATCATACGGTAAGAAATGTCAGTTCATAACTTTTTCGAGTAGCTATCTGGTCGGAGCCTAGGCACAAAGCCTTGTCCGACGAGGGTACCCATCGTGTAACCTCTGGAATCCTCACGACCAGTGAGGTCGTTAGCCTTAGGGGTTATGACTATGAAGACGTATGGTCTTCTATGTATTAAATTAATACATAGAGGTTTTAATACTCGCTAGCTAGCCCCCGAACTTTAAATGAACAAGTCGTGCGTATACCTTCTTCCGATGAAGTCGTATTGGGCAGACCCCCATTTAATGTCGTGATATACGAGGTGGTCTGTGTTCACTTTAAAGTTGAGAACTTGCCTTGGGAACCGTAGAGTTTTTCTGTCCGTTGAACAAAAAAGAAGCTTTTTCCTGTTGGACTTTTGTGGGAAACTTTCGATCGTAATTTAAAGATCTGAAGCTATAAAATCCCCATCGCCAGGCTTTTAGAATTTTTATGCTTCCAAATCCCCTTTTGATCCCTTTCAGGTTCTTGCCAAGAAAAAAATCCTTTAGACCTCTTTCTTGTTCTTCCGACCAGAAAGCCTCCTACAACCACTACTCATCCTTGAGGATTTTCATCATGTCGGAGCAAATCACGAAGTGGTTGCCTTCGGAATTGAGCAAGAAAAAGCTTGAGGCATTGGACAAAATCAGGATACTCCCAGACAAGAATCTGATCAAATGGAGATCGGCGATCGGAGAGCACTTTCCGAGCCGCGAAGATGGGGAAATCCCCGTTTTCCTCGCCTACATCGAATGTGGGCTCAGGTTGCCGATACACAAATTCCTCCTCCGTGTTCTTGAGTATTACGGGGTGGAACTGGTAAATTTGGCTCCGAATTCCATCACCAATATCAGTATTTTCACTTATTTGTGTGAGGCATACCTGGGAGTGCCACCGAATTGGAGGCTCTTCAGGTATTTCTACCGAATGGTGATGGGGAGATCCACAGCGACTCCCGGAGAATGTACATTGTGTCTTTAAGATGGGAAGGCCGACGAGTACATCCACATGTACTCGAAATCCTCGTGGTCGTCATGGAAGAAGAAATGGTTCTACATGACGATTACGAGAGACGATGGCCTCTACTTCGTCGAAATTAGAGCAAATGAAAATCCCAAGTGGAGGAAGACCGTGGAGAAGGCAGGGGTGGTCGGAAGATGTGTGGATGCCATCTACGACATGCGAGTCAAGGGCTTGACTTCCTGGCATGTGGTGAGGGATTTCACCAAGCGTCAGATTAGCCCTCTGAAGCTCTAGACTCATTCCCTGCTTTGGTCCATTAGTCACGATGAAGCTATCTCAGGAGGTGGTAAGTCTTTGAGAAAAGCTCCGACAAGTATATTTTATTTGATTATCGTAATGCCTTAAAATCCGCCATTATTTCCTTTTCTTGTAAAGTCCTTTCTCCTAAGGAAGTTAGAGAGCGGATCAGGCTGATCTGCGCCAGGGAGCCTGGTGAAAAGGTTACATTCTTCGAGATCTTGGCAGTAGTTTCTGCCGAAGAAAAATTGGCAAGGCTTAAAGTAGACAATCAAAATTTCTTTTATCATGTATACATATTCTCCGATCAGATTTTTGTTCATGCTCTATTTTTGTAGTCGGTCGGATTGCGAATCACACAAACTGGTGAGGATAAACATCCCACCGTGGTTCCGATCGACTCGTGCCCGGATGCACTGGAAGAAGATGAATCTCCTGAGGTAATAGAGCGTTTTTATATGTACTTTGGATAAAAGATTTCATCACCCAATCAAATTCGTTTTTTGATTTAGGTGGAGAAGGCTGAAGGCTCGCAGAGCGTAACTGCGGAGACCGTAGAATCCAGGCTGGTCGTTCATGACCTTACAGCTGTTACTGAAACAACTGATCTGGAGGTTGATGAAACTACTCCCTCCGACCCGATGGCCAAGAATGCAATCCTTGATGAACTGATCGAGGACATTGCTTCCGACATCTTGTTGGAGGATGTGAGTGGTTTAATCAACTCTGTCGGTTCGGAACTGTCGAATTTGGTTGAGAAGAAAAGGAAAGCTGGTGGTACAGAATTTACACTACCGCGTTTCAAAGTCAAATCCAGGAAATTAACTAGGTATGTACAAATGAAAGAGGTCGTATGTGTGCATACCTTTAATAGTTTCTTGATGATTTGGTGTTTTGAACACCCCTTCTTTGTTTTGTATAGGTCTCTTGGTGTTCCGGTTGCTTCCGACTGGATCCTTCCTGAGGACCAGGCACACGTGAAGGTCCCTGACCAGAACACTTCCCAGGACAGAGTTCCTGAGGATAAAGTGGTCGAAGAAGCCCCCGAGCAAGTGTCAAAGCCAATGGTCGAGTTGGATCCATTGGTGGTTCTAACTCCTTTTACGGAGGTAGATGCCCCTAAAGGCCCTCAACAGGTTCCGACCAATGTTGGTAATCCTTCTCAACTTGACAAGTTCCCTTTTCACCCCCGATTTATCGAGGATAAGAAGCTTGACGAGGCATGGGGAAAAATATCGGATCATCAAATCAAAATGCATCCTGATTCAATATTTGGTGGTTATAATGATTTGGCAATCCGGGTAAGTATCTACGACCAGTTTCATAGTCTCTCTTAAAAGTTTTACAGGGAACTTAAAGAGGAAATGTTATTTGTGCAGCATCTGGTCGAGAACTTTGCTGTGGTCGGAGGACTAACACAGCGGATTAAAAATTTGGAGCAAAAACACTGTGAATTGGAAAGTAAGAACTTTCCACTTAACCTTTTTCTTTCTTCAATACTTTCTCCTTCTCTAATTATTCTTCCTCATTGTATTTGATAGATTTGGAGAAAATAAAAGAAGAAATCGTGGTTGTTAAAGCCAAAATAACTCTGCTTGAAGAAGAGAATCAAGCTAGGGACCGGTCGATTCACTACTACCAAACAGGCTATAGTAGACGCCCCATCACAGACGGTTCCCTTGGAACCGTCTGTGTTGGGTCTGTCCGGACCTGCGGCTGGCGCTGCCAGCCTATCGCAGACGGTTCTTATTTAGAACCGCTCAGTGATAATCATTATCACTGAGCGGTTCATTAATAGAACCGCTCGCAATTATCACTGACGGTTCTATTCACAAATCGCTGCAGCGATAATCCAACCAATCACGCGGTTCTCAATAAGAACCGCTGCAGCGATATCTACGACAGTTCTAATTAAGAACCGCTTGTGATATCTCGCTATCCTCTCGCCAAGACTGCCGCCGCCTCTGCCAAGACTACCGCTCTGGAGGCCTCAGGTCATAGACGGTTCTTTAATAGAACTGTTTGTGAATGATCACTGACGGTTCTATGAAAAACCGTCAGGATAGGTGCTATCACGACGGTTCTTAACAAGAACCGCTCGATTGTTGGGCGGAAACGAAAATTTGAACATAATAGGCGAGCAAAAACTCGCTTTATATAATCTCCATCTCCTCCTCTGCGGTCTTTCCTCCTCACACTCATACCTCCATCTCCTCCTCTGCCGTTTCTCCTCCTCACACCTTGCGCCGGCGGCCTCACGCCGAGCTTGTCGCCGGCGGCCTCCTCCAACTCATCCCTACCTCATCGTCCACCGGCCTCATCCGAACCATCACCCCGGCCTCCTCCACCTCGCCCGACCCCGTGTCACTTCGGCCTCCCACGACCTCGTCGGCCCGGCCTCCTCTTGCCGTCCCCGGCCTCCCACGACCTCACTCTCTACTCCCCTTTGCTTTGTGATGTGGATTACTAAGTTGATGCTCTTGTGATGTGGGTGATGCTACTGTGATGTGTGTAGTTCATGTTGAGTTATTTGGTTTGGGCAAAAATATAGATGGTAGATCGCGCACCGTTCGGTAAAATCATCATAACTTTTGCATACGAACTCCGATTGCGACGTTCTTTGGCTCGTTGGAAAGCTAACGAAAAAGTGAAAACCCCAAAAAAGATCATTTAGGGCCTCTAAACGGCCTCCAAAGTTTTAGTAGCCGCTTTCGGTTTTTTTTGCCACAGAAAAAGCTATCACGATGGTTCTAAACAAGAACCGCTCAGGAATTCATCACGCAGCGGTTACAACAAGAACCGCTCAGGAAAATGTCATCACCAGAGCGGTTTGTAAATTAAACCGTCGGTGATATTCTCGATCACGCAGCGGTTTTTGATGAAAACCGCTCAGGATAATAGCTTCACTGAGCGGTTTCAACAAAAACCGTCAGGATAGTGCGTATCACGACGGTTTTGAACCGTCAGGATAACCGCCTGTTATCACGCATCAACAAATATAGACGGTTGGAAAAATGCGTGATGACGATTACAACCGCTGCGTGATGAGGCTTCTGTAGTAGTGATTGCAGAGGCATCGACTAGGAATGAGACACTGAACAAGAGAATTGAAGGTAATAGGTCGTAAACTTGACTTATTATCTCCCTCTGATCATGTTGTACTTTACTACTTGTTTTACTCATGTAGAGCAAACGCAAGCGCTGAATAGAACCGAAAAGGCTTTGGAATTTGAGTAGGGAAAGGAGGCAGCTCTTGTGAAGAATCTTGATGAAAAGATTCATGCTTTGAACAAGATGATCTTTGATATGGGGTCAGAATCAAGCATGCCTAATTTAAGATATCCAATAGAGAAAATGAACTATATGGGCCAACTTCTAGGAGATCTCAGTAGTCTGCTCAAAACTACTCAAGAGAATTATGCCCAGACTATGAAAGAAGGCGTTGCTACTGGAGTTAGTTTTGCGCTAGTAAAACTAAAGGCTTCCGACCCCTATATTAATCTCCAAGCCGTTGAGGATGATTTCAACTGCCTGCCTGATGAGGCGACCAAGTTTATGGAAGAACTTAGGCCACTTGGAGACAAAATTGTAGAGGAGATGGAGGTTGGATCTCCATGAAGTAGAAATTAGTCTGGAGATATTCAAGAGTAGGACATTGTAATATAAGAATTGTAAATAAAACTTACCTTTTTGTCATCAACAATCATCTTTTTTATCCCGTTGACTTTTTTTGAAATTCTCGTATACTCCCTAGCCCCCGACTGCTTTGTAGTAGAAGAGCTTTACTAAACAAGCAGTTAGCCAAGAAAGAGAAATAAAAAGTCGAAACCATTGTTTTGAGGGTTTATACTGATCACAAGACAAAACTGATCGTAACAATACTAGTAAATCATTTTGGTCGGAACCAGTGTATGATTTCGACTAGTTATAGATCTTTTGTTTGTCATAATCGAAATACCAAACAAAATTGTTTATGGTCGGAAAAAAGATTTGTTGTATTGACAAAAGTAGAAATGCAAGAATGCATGCAAAAACGATAAGTGATCGTATTTATATATACGACCCAAAACTGGTCGAAAAATACTGCTAAGAATAGAAGATATAGAAAAACATTTCGCAAAACGTGCTCAGGCTCAAGTCCGACTGGCAGCGAGGATCGTAAGAAAAGAACCGTCGCTAGGAAGCTCCTTCCAGTGGGCAGGACCACGTGCGAAAAAGGAGAGACTTCGACTAGGAGGTTTTCCGTGTCCCGACCAGTAGCCAAACGAGAGTAGAACAGATTTTTGAAATGAAGAAATATAGTCTTCATAATCTTAATAGTATAAAGCACTACATGAAGTTTTTTGTATTATGCTCTGTTTACTCGTATGGTCGCGCGTGGAATCATTCATGGAATGATCACGACTAGGACCTATACAGCGTATGGCACAGATGTTGTTGCCAAAGAGTAACAGAGATCTTGGTAAAGGATATCGGAGTGAAAAAATTGTCTTCTCCGACCATCTTAAACAACAATAATAGGTGACCAGAATATAGGTATAGATATATAAACCATATCACTCGTCGAAAATAAATGAATGAATGTACTAATGAAATGAAAAGAATTGAAATAATGTAAAAAAGAATTAGACATAGAACTTACGCAATTGAGCAATGTTCCAAGAATTTGACAAAACTTGCCCGTCCGACATGGCTAGTCGTACAGAACCTGGTTGGGTAACTTCGACCACAGTGTAAGGACTTTCCCACCTGGGAGAAAGTTTGTTGCGATTTGCCTGATTCTGAATTTTTCTAAGAACCAGATCACCTACATCAAGGCTGCGAGGTTGCACCTTACGACTATGGTACCTTCGCATGGTTTGTTGATATACTGATGATCGTACCAGGGCTTGGTTTCGTCGTTCTTCAAGGAGATTGATATCGTCGAGTCATCGTTCATTCTGATCGCTTTCGTTGAAACAATCAGTTTGAGCAGAGCCAAATTTTAGTTCTCGAGGAAGCATGGCTTCAGCACCATAAACCAAGAAAAATGGCGTTTCACCGATCGCACGACTAGTCGTGGTTCGAACGGCCCATAATACAAACGGAAGTTCTTGGACCCAAGCTCCTAACCGTTTGATTAACTAGTCGAATACTCGGCGTTTGATCCCCTGCATGATGATACCATTGGCTCGCTCAACTGCTCCATTGCTCTGTAGATGAGCAACCGAAGCAAAATGAACCTTGATACCAAGTTCGTCGCATAATTCTTGGAACTGACCGCTTGAGAACTAGGCACCATTGTCTGTGATTATACGACTGGGTACACCAAATCGTGTGATCACATTTTTTGTCAGAAATCTCTTAGCGGCCTCAGTTGTAGTTTTAACAACAGGCTCGGCTTTAATCCATTTTGTAAATGTGTCAATCATGACGAAAAGGAATTCGAAGCCCCCGGGTGCTCTTGAGAAAGGTCCCAGAATGTCCAGTCCCCAGGTTGCAAAAGGCCAAGAAAGATGAATTGTTTGTTAAGCTTGCGCCGGCTGATGTACTTGTCGGCTATGAAACTGACATTGTACGCACTTTGTCACGAGCTCTTTTGCATCATGAAGGGCAGTTGGCCAGTAGTATCCTTGTTTGAAGGCTTTATCGACCAGTGTTCTGTAGGAATGATGTGCTCCACAGACTCCTTCATAGATTTCGGTTAGCAACTTAATGCCATTCGGTTGAGATATGCATCTCATCAACACTCCGTGAGATCCTCGTTTATACAAGGATACTTCACGTCATTTTCCTCTTTTATTTCGTAAGATTGACGACCTGTGGAGCATCCATGTTCTCACAATCGGTATGTACGACCTGTAAGGAATTATGCATGATCTCGGAAGGCTCGACCACCGAGGGCGAATCGAGTTGCTCGAGAAAAACTCCAGGCGGGACGGTTGTCCTTGTGGAGGCCATCCGTGCTAACCGGTGCGCTAGAAAGTTTTCCTTTGTAGGAATATCTTTGGATCTGGCGAAGAAGTGCTTTTGAGTTTCCGTACTTCCGCCAGATAAGATGACATCTTGGTACTCGAGCATTGATACTCTTTCCCTACTTGATTCGCTACTAGTTGAGAATTGTCTTTCACTAGTAATCTGTGAATCCCGAGCGAACGGGTTGCTCGGAGTCCTGCCAGTAAACCTTCATATTGTGACATGTTTTTTGTGGCAGGAAAATTTAACTGGATGGCGTACTTGATGTGTTCGCCAGTAGGGGATATCAAGACAACTCCAGCCCTCGAGCCTTTTAGCATCAAGGAGCTGTCAAAGTACATTGTCCACTCATCGTGGTGTTCGTACTCGGGCCCTTGGGTGGGTTCAGGGTTTGTCCATTCGGCAATGAATTTTACTGTTGCCTGGGACTTGATTGCTGTTCGTGAGATGAAATGGAGGTCGAACGCCCCTAGCTCAATTGCCCATTTTGCTATTCGTCCTGATGATTCCCTGTTTCTAAGGACTTGACCAAGGGGATACCCGGTTGGTACGACCACTTTGTGGGCCTGAAAGTAGTGCCTTAGCTTCCTTGAAGACATAAGGAGACCATAGAGCAACTTTTGCACCTATGGGTATCTTTCCTTTGGTCCATACAAGACTTCACTTACGTAATAAACAGGTCGTTGGATGTTATTCCTTTCTCGACCAAGACACTCGCTAATCTATGCGTGGTGTTGCTTTGCACGTAAATTAGCAATGTTTCCCCCGATCTCGGAGAGACTAAAACCGGGGTTTTCGTAAGGTACTTTTTAAGTTCTTCAAAAGCATCGTTTGCCTCTTTAGTCCACTCGAAACATCCATGTTTCCGAAGAAACTTAAAGAAAGGTAATCCTTTTTGCCCTAACCTTGCTATGAAATGACTTAGCGCTGCCATACAGCCGGTTAGTTTTTGGACCTCCTTCTTCGTGGTCGGGGGCGCATCTGGTCGATGGCCATTATTTTTACTAGATTTGCTTCAATACCTCTAGCCGAGACTAGGAAACCGAGCAGTTTTCCAGTAGAAACTCTGAACACACATTTTTCCGGATTCAACTTGAGGTTATGCCTTCTCAAGTTGTTGAAAGTTTCTTGTAAGTCAGGAACGTGATCGCTAGCTTAGGTGCTCTTTACGACCAGATCATCAACGTAGGCTTCTAGATTCCGACCTATTTGTAGACTAAATGTTTTTTGCATCAACCTTTGAAAAGTTGCACCAGCGTTTTTGAGACCAAATGACATCTTAACATAGCAGTAAGTGCCATATGGGGTGATGAAGGAAGTTTTCTCTTCATCTTATTTACACATATTAATACGAGGGTACCCTGAATACGCATCTAAAAAACTTAGTAACTGTGGATATCATGGGGATATGCCCATGATCTTAGGATGATGAAACAATTAGCAATGTTGCTTTTGGTTTGAAGTTTCACGTATTTTCGGCAAAGTTAAAAGACTGATCTTTAGCCATTTTGGGAATTTGGCTTTGGGATAGATTGAGTTCATAGACTATAATGCATATATGTTGCATGTTGCATGTTTTGAGCTAACGTGGGTCAAGTTGTGAAGAACTTATTCCCGGATTCGTGTTTTCTTGTCTATTGCTGTGCAGGTGGCTTGCAGGTTAATGACGGTCAACGGCGAGGAGGATTGGGACTAAGCTTGGAGAGCTGAGGTCCATAACGATCATGGATGCCGGGTGAGGTCAAGTGACTCAAGCGTGGCGCAGAATGGACAAGGAAGACCGAACGGGCAGTTCGGTGCGACTGGTTGATCAAGCGGTGCGGGGTGGTGCAAGTGCCAAGGTGGTCGGTGGGAACCGGATGGGAGACACTTGCCGACCGATGAGAGCATTGGATCAACCTACGTGGCGCAAGACGGTGCGTCGGCCGTGAAGTGGATTAAATCAAGATATTTGGAGACGGCGCTTTAAATTGCGTGCGTATGTGTTACTGTAATTGTTGGGCCTTAAGAGAGCCCATTAGGTTTGGTAGCTGCCCAAAAAAGCAGAAGATGGACATTAGGGTTAGCTGCTGAAAAAGAAATAGGGAACACTTGTGGCGGCGATGGGTGCTCGAAAAATCGTCTCTATGTGGCGGCGCCGTGCGCCTAAAAATTGAGCGAGTGGCGGCCGCCCAAAAATCAAGCGCTGAAGAAAAGTGAGAGCTCTAGGCGGCGGCCTTTGTCCCTAAGAATCAGGCGCTTGGATGAATTAGAAGCTTTGTGTGACGGCTTGATCCTTGGCGCCGAGAGGAGTTGTTGGTTGCACCAAAACGAGTTATATCGATGTATGATTTGTTGATATGATGAAATTTTGTTTTTCTTATTGCTATCAAGTTCTTTGTTTGGAGTTATTCTGATCTGGTCGCTCAATGATGTGACGGTAGTGTGTTTTGATTTCCTGCCGTGTGCTTTGTAGATCTTTCTTTGCCTTGTCCCTGTTCGGCGACGGTTGAATCAAGTTGTTGTTCTTTGAGTCGTTCTGTTCTTGTGTTTTTGCTGTCTTAAGATCTTTATTTTTCTGCTGTCTTTTTGATGCGGGCCGATCTGGGCAGCGGCCGGTCTCAAGCTGTGATTCGGATGACAGAGAACCGAAGCTGGTAGCAGCGGCTTGTTCAGCTAAAAAAAAAATTGAAGCCGGCGGCGGCCTGCCCTGCTGTAGAATCTCAACCCGTGGCGGCTGCTTTGAAAATTTGGTAGCGGGTAGCGGCGCCCTGTTCAGTCTCTGCTCGCACAAACCGGAGTTTTTGGTGGCACCCTCTCTGCTCGGAAACTGGAGCCGTGCGGCAGCCTGTACAGCTCCTAAATACCGGATTAGTTTATCACTTCTGTCATCTCGTTGTGATTAAAGATCTGCGGCGGCTGGTTAATCTGGTGATGAATGGTACCAAAGAAATGGACGCCCTGTGCTGGGGAGAGAAAAAGAAACACTCGGCGGTGGCCTGTTGCTGCCCGCAAAACTCGGCAGGAAATCCAGTTTCTAGCAGTTTTGTTGTTGAGGTTTTGTTTATCTTGACAACGATTCAATGATGTGATTAGGTTTTTTATTTTAAATAGTTGTCGGTTAGGTGCTGCAATTGTTTATTGCTTGATGCTTTCTTTGTTCCGTCAGAATCTGAGGCTGTAGTTTTTCTTGTGTTTGTCCCTGGAAGCGGCTCGGTGTAGTGGTAGCAGTTTTGCTTTGTACTTGTTTTTTGTTTATGGCTGCCATCTGGTGCGGGTCTTTCATTGATGCGTGGCCCATCCAGTTCCATCGGTTTGTGAGATACACAGTTTTTTATTTGATATTGTCTTTTTACTGCTCCTAGTTGGTAGACACAATTTCAGTCGGTGACTGCTTGAGTTGTTTCATCTGGTCGATTTGTTGCTGTTTCCCTGCGGGTGTGTCGCTCGTTTTTGTGTGTGCGGCGACTGTGCTGCTTCTGTAAAATCCGAAGGTTGTGGAGGCAGTCTGTCCTGCCAGGCAATTCACCGAAGTCTCTGGTGGCCTCTGTTGTTGATTGCAGTTCTTAACTTGTTTATCCTGGCTGCCACTTCAGTCTTAATTGATGCGACACGTTGTTGTGTGTGTGCATGCTGTGACCGAGTTTGTTTTCCCGTTGCGTCTGTTGTTTATCTGAGCTCTTGTGTGTGAGTTGTTGATACATTCTGTGAGCCGTGCGCCTAGAGGAAAAATCTCAGAGCCCTGTAAGAAATTGCTAATTGATCGGCAGTAAGCTTTTTGGCTTGTCCATCATGTCTTGTGTCGATCGAGGTGAAAAATAGCGAAAAGCGTCTATTCACCCCCCCTCTAGTCGCCTTTCCGGTCCTACAGTTGGTATCAGAGCCCGGTTAGCTCTTCTCATAGATCTTAACCGGTCTTTGAAGCCTTGGCGACTGACAAGTATTCACTCAAACCTCATATTTTCGATGGAGTTGATTTTGCTTACTAGAAGGCTCGCATGCAAGCCTACATCGAGGCTCAAGGGCACGCTATTTGGCTTAAGGTCAAAAATCCATATGTCGTGCCGGCCGATGACGATGTGATCACTCCAGACATTGAGGCTAACAGCAAAGCTCGCAATTTCTTGATCCAAGGTCTTAGTCGATCTGAGTTTGAGCGCGTGGCTCATTTGAGGTCTGCTCACAAGATCTGGAGGACCCTTTGTGACTACCACGAGGGTTCGACTGCGATCAAGGAAGTGAGACAGAACTAGCTCAAGAAAGAATATTCAAAGATCGAGCAAAGACCTGGTGAGTCTTTAGATGAGCTATGGGGGAGATTTTTCAAGATTCTTCATGATCTTCGTGCTGTTGATCTTGTTTTCACTGAGTCTGAGAATGCACACCAGCTTTTGGGTGCGCTTGATGTGAAGGTCTGGGGGATGAAGGTCACATCCATCAATGACAACACTGTCATGAGTGAGCTTACCATGGATAAGCTTTACTCGAGGTTGAAGACGCATGAGATTGACTTTATCTCGCGTCTCTCCAAGACAGAGTCGATGGCTCTTGTGGTTGACCCATCTAAGGGTAGCTCTTTTGATTCTTGTGATTTTGGCTCATCTGGTTTATCTTTGTCTGCCTTGCATTCTTTGACTGATGAGCAGCTAGAGAGGTTACCTGAGGATGATCTAGCCCTCCTATCCACAAAATTCTCGAGAGTGTACAACAAGGTGAGGAACAGGAGGAGAGGTGCCCCTATTACGTGCTTTGAGTGTGGTGAGCCAAACCACATTTGTTCCAGATGCCCCAAGCTGAAGGGCAAGGATGTGAAGGACACTCGGAGGTGTCCTCAAGCTAAGGATGCGAAACCCAAGAAGACCAACTATCGCAAGTTAAATCGGTAGGGTCCTTGCCGCTCTAGAGGCTGATGACATGAGCGATGTGGACTCGGAGGCGGAGGGCGGCGAGGATGACACCCATGGCAAGAAGAAGGCCGAGACTTCACCGGCATGTGCTTCATGGCTAGCGGCACCATGGCGTCGACTCCTCCAACGACGACGACCCTTTCAGTGATCCAGATGAGGTATGTCCCTCACTTGCTGACATGAAACGTGCATTGGTCATTTCTGAACAAAAACTGAAAAAGCAAGCTAAAATGATTAAGAGACAGGACACCATGATTGATAATCTGAATTTAGAGGTTGTTAGGCTTAAATCTGTTGATGTGTGCGATTCTTGCTCTAGCTTGCAAAATGAATTGATCAATCTAAAATCTGCTCATTCCTCTGTTGTGAATCAATTGAAAGATGCTCTTGATGAACTAGAAACTCTCAAGTCTAGTCCTGCTTGTATGAATGCCATTGCTTTAGATGTGACTACTGTTGATGCTATTCCATTATCTTGCTCAAACTGTGCTTTGCTTGAATCAAAATTGGATAGTGCTACAAAAGAATTGATGAAATTTGATGCTAGTCACACATGCTCTCATTGTGAGAAAAATAAGATTAAAATGAAGGAGATGTCGAAATGATTCTTTACTCTAAAAGCGCTTCATGTGAAAACGTGTTAAACTCACTCTTGAGAATGATGCTTTAAACAAGACACTAGAAGAAAAGGCTAAAATTGAACAATCCATGTCCATGAATGCTTCCAAGAAAGTTATTGACTCTAATTCTTGTGATCTTTGCATTGAGATTGGGCATAATGTAGATAAGATACAAGAAGCATTTAGAGTTAAGTTCAAAGAGCGGTTGGATAGGATTAGAGATAATTATTGTGTGTCTTGTGAGGCTTTGAAAGCCGAGGTAGCTCATTATAAGGAAAAATGTGATAGGGCTAGCATGTCAAATAAGTGTGCTTCTTGTTATGAACTAGCCAAACAAAATGACTACTTTAAAGAGACTCTTGAGAGATTTATTGGTGGGAAGAAGAACCTCAACATGATTCTTGACAAGTCTAAGGTGAGTGTGAATAATAGAGGCCTAGGATTTGATTCTCTAGAGCATACCAAGAACCATCCACCTAAGGTTGTTAGAGTCATGTTGAGAGTGGTCTGCTTGAGGTAGAACCCCTAAGCCATCCAAGATAGTCTTCAAATCACCGGTTTTGCCCAAACCACTTCTAGCAAGATAGGTGCTTCTACTTCATCAAGTCGACCCTTCAAAAGGTCAAGTACCATTGCACCTTCTCGCAAGAAGAATGGCCACATTGTTGAGTTACGCTTGATGAGAGCCAAGATTGAGAGGAAGGAGAGGATGAGTAACTTGAGAACCATTAGAGGAGTCCTTCACTGCTGTAGTCTCTAGAGCCAGGCGACTGTTTTTCTGCTAGACATAGGCCTAGGTTAAGAGAGGACTTCTTTGACTCCTTTGGTGGTTCTAGGCGGCGCTTTGGGTTAGGACATCGTGAGGAGAGACCACGGGTAGCATCTAGGCAGGGGAGTACCGACCTTTTGGTAGGTCGATTCGGAGAGGTCTAGGTGGTTCTCGTGTGCATTCTTATGATTTTGCTCCTAACCATTTTATCTTGCTTTCTCTTGTTTTGCCCAAGTATCGTGTGACTCAAGATCTTGGATTCCAAAGTCTCTTATCACTAACCCCAGTACCGAGGCACAGATGTTTCCTGTTCGTGCTTTGTAGGTCCATCGTGCGAGGAAGGAGGACATATGACTTGATTGACTCTGGGTGTTCTCGACACATGACTAGAGGTTCTAGATGGTTCTCCTCTCTCACACGTGCATTCGGCGACGAGTGGATCATATTTGGAGATGTTTTTACTAGGATCATGACAACCAAGGGCGCTGTGAGCTTTCTTACACCTTCATGCCTTTATCTTCACGATTATTCAGTCCTGGCGTGTTGTGCTTTTCATTGTGCTCATTTGTATCTTATCGGCATGTGTTCTCTTATGATATTCTTCATCATGCCGTTGCGTGTAATCTGTTTATATATCCTTGTATTATATTGTTATTCACTAGTTTCATGGATGTATAAGCTTGATTTAGTCTTCATGAGCTTGTGCTGTCTTGTATATTCTGTGTTTTGCTCTTGTTGATCTTTGCCCTGTGTATTCACATGCTTACTTGATTTCCATGATTTGTTCCTTATCATATCTTTTGCTCTCATGGTATTGTGGATACATGGGTCTTGCCATAGCTATCACTAGCATGCTTTACCTTTGACAGTAATATATGGTGTGTGTTATGCTATGTGCGTGTTTGCTTGCTCTTATGCCTTCTTGTGGTCTAAGGATAGGTTGAGCTTTGTCATATCTTGGATAGCATGTATTGAAATTGAGTTGTCTTCCTTCATGCTCTTGTCTAAAATTGTTGATTATATACTTTCATGAGCTTTGGATCATTTGCTGCTATTCTTGCTAGTCATGTGTCTTGGTACTGTTTCTCTAGATTTTGTCTCACTAACCCAGTACCAAGACATAGACTTTTCTGTCTCTTTGGTGTAGTCTTTTCAGTTGAGAAGAAGAACATGTGATTCATGATTTCAAAATGTTGGTTCTTCTTCATATGTGCATTCAATGATGGCTATCACTTCTTGGAGACAAAGAATTTTGAGATGAGAATGATGGGTGAGCGCAACTATTGGAATGGATCTTCATCCATCATGACTACATCTCACTGCCAAGCAGTGGGACTCAGGTTCGAGCTTTTATACCCTACATTTGTGTATGGTATCCCTAGTCTACCTTGCATAGCATCTGTTTTGTGTCAGGTGTTGGGCTTGTTGTGTTCAGGGTAGATAGGAGGCTCTGTTCTAGCACGTGTCTTTTCTAGGCACTCTTCTTATCCCTTGGTTTTCTAGGATGCACTCTTCTCACAAACTAGGTTGAGCTTGTCTCCCACCACTAGTCCTTAGCGAGGTTTTTGTGTTGCCTGTAGGTCTTTTTAGTGATGGTGTTTCGCTCCTTAGCTTTTCGAGTTGCTTTCCTAGATATCTTGTGATGTTTGAAGTCTTTGTGCTAGTTTTGTGGAGTCCCAGGCTCATTTGGCAGATATCCCATCAAAGCTTTTTAGACCCAACAAGGTTTGCCACCTTGAGAAGTGAGTTAGGGATAATTTATTCCTATGGGTTGGTTTGAGGGGGAGTTTGCTCTTTTTGCATTCATTTGTATCATAATGCATTTTAAAATTCAACAACTTGCATTGTAATATAACCTTGTGGAGCTTTGATTATTATCCTTGTATGACATGATTTCATACTTTATACCCTGCCATGTCTTGTGCTAGTTTGCTAGACTTCTGTTGTGGTTTTTTATGTATAGCTTAGCTTTTGCCATGCTAGCTTTATTATCTGTGAGCAAACTGAATTATAATATGACTTGTTGGATCTTGTGACTAGTTTTGCTTTAGTGATCCTCTCATGATTCATGCCATGTCATATAGGCTTAATTGAGTCTTGAACTTATTTTGAGTTTTAAATTGAGCTATGATAATTCTTAAGTCAAGCAAATGAAAAATGAGCTTTTTCTGTGCGAAAAAACTGATCTCACCAATTCTTTCTCATGGGACGGCTTGCCATTGCACTAGACATGAACTCAGGGGGAGTTTTGGATGACCCAGACTATTCTCTTAAGCTTTTGTTGCTTGGGATGGTCGTAGTGAGGCTTGAGATCTAGCACATTGCTTAGAAAACAAATTGGCAATTGGTTGAAGCTTAGAAGGTAGTTGTGGATGGCTCCTAGTCCAGGACTTGCTTTACTAAGATAAAACCAATCTTTTTCAGCAAAGTGCTCAATGTGCTAAATTCTAAATGCTTGATCAAATTGTTTCAAATCTGAATGCTCAAACTTGACTCTTTTTCTAGGTTCTGGCTCAATCTCGCTTATAGACATGACCTGACTTATTTTTGGATACCTTTAGTTAAACTGTGATCTTGAGCATCTTGTCATATTGTTGATTCGTTTAATCTCAGATTATTGCTATTTTGGCCTTAGCTTTAATGTACATATTTTGCCATGATTGAATATAGCTTCTTTACATAATATGGCTTGGTGTAATACTTGTACAGTCTTCATGGATAATCTTCATGGCTCCTTTTGCTCAAGTTAAAAACAAAACAAAAATTAAAAAAATTAAAAATTAAAAATTGTAGCCATTTCATTTCATTCTTGCTCCATCTTCTTCCATGCACCTTGATGAATCCATTGTCAAAGGGGGAGAAAGATTGCTCAAAAATGTTGGTCAAATAGAACAATTGTTCTTTCATATGGACCTTAAGTGAGATTTTGTCGGTTTTTTGGAAATTAAAGCTTTTGTGCTTTCTTTTGCCTTATCTCACTTGCTTATGCTATTCTGAAGCCAGCTTGGTCATTTCCTTTGCTTTTTCTTGCATTTGGACCAAATTGTGCCTTTGCGCGAAAACTTCAAGTATTTTACTTTTCAAACCATAAAACTACATTTTTTGAGAGATTGCCAATGTGTTCATCAAGGGGGAGATTGTGGATATCATGGGGATATGCCCATGATCTTAGGATGATGAAACAATTGGCAATGTTGCTTTTGGTTTGAAGTTTCACGTATTTTCGGCAAAGTTAAAAGACTGATCTTTAGCCATTTTGGGAATTTGGCTTTGGGATAGATTGAGTTCATAGACTATAATGCATATATGTTGCATGTTGCATGTTTTGAGCTAACGTGGGTCAAGTTGTGAAGAACTTGTTCCCGGATTCGTGTTTTCTTGTCTATTGTTGTGCAGGTGGCTTGCAGGTCAATGACAGTCAACGGCGAGGAGGATCGGGACTAAGCTTGGAGAGCTGAGGTCCGAAACGATCATGGATGCGGTGAGGTCAAGTGACTCAAGCGTGGCGCGAATGGACAAGGAAAACCGAACGAGGCGATTCGGTCTGTTGGTTGATCAAGCGGTGCGGGGTCGGTGCAAGTGCCAAGGTGGTCCGGTGGGAACCGGATGGGAGAAACTTGCCGACACGATGAGAGCCGCTGGATCAACCTACACGTGGCGCAAGACGGTGCGTCAGGAAGTGGATTAAATCAAGATATTTGGAGACGACGCTTTAAATTGCGTGCGTATGTGTTACAGAATTGTTGGGCCTTAAGAGAGCCCATTAGGTTTGGTAGCTGCCCAAAAAGAAACAGAAGATGGACATTAGGGTTAGCTGCTGAAAAAGAAATAGGGGAACACTGTGGCGGCAGTGGGTGCTCCAGAAAAAATCGTCTCCTGTAGCGGCGCCCGGTCGTGCGCCTAAAAATTGAGCGAGTGGCGGCCGCCCAAAAATCCAAGCGCCTGTAAGAAAAGTGAGAGCTCTAGGCGGCGGCCTTTGTCCCCTAAGAATCTGTGCGCCGGTATGAATTAGAAGCCTGTGTGACGGCTTGATCCTTGGCGCTGAGAGGAGTTGTTGGTTGCAGCCAAAACCAGAGTTATATACGATGTATGATTTGTTGATATGACAGAAATTTTGTTTTTCTTATTGCTATCAAGTTGCTGTTTGGAGTTATTTACAGTCTGGCTGCTCAATGATGTGACGGTAGTGTGTTTTGATTTCCTGCCGTGTGCTTTGTAGATCTTTCTTTGCCTTGTCCTGTTCGCCGGCGGTTGAATCAAGTTGTTGTTCTTTGAGTCGTTCTGTTCTTGTGTTTTTTTTGTCTTAAGATCTTTATTTTTCTGCTTTGTTTTTGATGCGGGCGATCTGGCAGCGGCCGGTCTCAAGTTGTGATTCGGATGACAGAGAACCGGTTGTAGCAATGACTTGTTCACTAAAAAAATTAGGCCGGCGGCGCCTGCCTCTTGTAGAATCTCAACCCGTGGCGGTGCTTTGAAAATTTGGTAGCGGGTAGCGGCGCCTGTTCGATCTCTGCTTTCGCAAACCGGAGTTTTGGTGGCACCCTCTCGCTTTCGGAAGCGGAGCCGTCGGCGGCTGTACATGACTCCTAAATACGGATTAGTTTATCACTTCATCATCTCGTTGTGATTAAAGATCTGCGGCGGTTGGTTAATCTGGTGATGAATGGTACCAAAGAAATGGGCGCCTGTCTTTGGGAGAGAAAAAAACACTTTCGGCGGTGGCTGTTGTCGCCCGCAAACTTCGGCGAAATCCGGTTTCTAGCGCTTTGTTGTTGAGGTTTTGTTTATCTTGACAACGATTCAATGATGTGATTAGGTTTTTATTTTAAATAGTTGTCGGTTAGGTCTTTGCAATTGTTTATTGCTTGATGCTTTCTTTGTTCCGTCGAATCTGAGGTCGTAGTTTTTCTTGTGTTTGTCCTCGAAGCGGCTCGGTGTAGTGGTAGCAGTTTTGCTTTGTACTTGTTTTTGTTTATGGCGCCATCCGTGCGGGTCTTTCATTGATCGTGGCCCATCCAGTTCCATCGGTTTGTGAGATACACGCTTTTTATTTGATATTGTCTTTTCTTGCTCCTAGTTGGTAGACACAATTTGATCGGTGGATCGCTTGAGTTGTTTCATCTGGTCGATTTGTTGCTGTTTCCCTGCGGGTGTGTCGCTCGTTTTTGTGTGTGTGTGTTGTCTTTATACTTCAGAAATCCGAAGGTTGTGGAAGCGATCATCTGCCGAGCAATTCACCGAAGTCTCTGGTGGCCTCTGTTGTTGATTGCAGTTCTTAACTTGTTTATCCTGGCTGCCACTTCAGTCTTAATTGATGCGACACGTTGTTGTGTGTGTGCATGCTGTGACCGAGTTTGTTTTCCCGTTGCGTCTGTTGTTTATCTGAGCTCTTGTGTGTGAGTTGTTGATACATTCTGTGAGCCGTGCGCCTAGAGGAAAAATCTCAGAGCCCTGTAAGAAATTGCTAATTGATCGGCAGTAAGCTTTTTGGCTTGTCCATCATGTCTTGTGTCGATCGAGGTGAAAAATAGCGAAAAGCGTCTATTCACCCCCCCCTCTAGTCGCCTTTCCGGTCCTACAGTAACTCACACCCAGAAGTGGAATCTACAAGTTGGTCAACGCGTGGAAGGTGAAAACCATCCTTCGGACATGCTTTATTAAGATTTGTAAAGTCGATACACATCCGCCATTTCCCATTATTCTTTCTAACCATCACAGGATTGACAAGCCATTGAGGGTGGTCGACTTCACGAATAAACCCAGCCTCGAGGAGTTTGTCATTCTCCGACTGGATTGCTTCCTTCCGATCAGGTGCAAAATGCCGCAGCTTCTGCTTGATCGGTTTTTTGTCAGGCTGGAGAGCTAGCCTGTGCTCGATCACCTCCCGGGGGACTCCAGGCATATCGGACGCTTGCCAGGCGAACGCACCCTGATTTGCTCGGCGAAGGAGACGGCGACTCTTCCTATTTGGGGTCGAGTCTTGCCCGACCGAAATCTTGCGTAGATGAGTCGGTGTTTCACGATCCGGTGGCAACTTGGCACTTTGTCGAGAAGCGCCTTTGTCGAGTGGTACTACCTTTGTGCGGTCGGAAGGCTTGGGTGTCATCTTGACCTCGAGTGCTTGACCCGCATGGTAGATGGATTAGCCTCTCTGGTCGAAGTTCATCGACCGGTTCAAAGGATTTCGATCACACACATAAGCCATTTTTGATCTCCTCGGTGTGATGACTCCTTTGGTCTCGGCATTTTCAAACTTTGATAACCGTAATGCGTGGCTATCAAGAACTTTGCTAATGCCGGTCGACCAAGGATTCCGTTGTATGCGGATTCAAGTTTACCACATTGAACAGAATCTTTTCCGTTCGGAAGTTATCGAGCTTTCAAACGCGTGGCGGTAGGGAAACTTGTCCTATCGGTTTAGCGGTGGAGCTGGAACTATGCCATGGAAGGCATATTTCACTGGTTTCACCTTCGACTTGGGAACCTGCATTTCTTCTAAAGCCCCCGCAAATAATATATTCAAAGAGCTACCTCCATCTATCAAGACTCAATTAACCCTACAATTATTAACAGTTGGTTCAACAACAATAGAGAACCTACCTGGTCGAGTCGAAGGGATGGGGCAGTTTTTTTTGCTGAAGGAGATTGCCGTGTCC
Organism: Phyllostachys edulis; assembly: GCA_036346405.1. Classification (NCBI taxonomy): domain Eukaryota; kingdom Viridiplantae; phylum Streptophyta; class Magnoliopsida; order Poales; family Poaceae; genus Phyllostachys; species Phyllostachys edulis. The sequence continues at coordinate 46,700,320 of CM070567.1, forward strand.
GACCACTTTGATGGTTTGATGATGGTCGGGGATTCGACGAGGTTGACCTTCCGCTCTATGGCCTTCAGATGACGTTTTGATTCGTAGGAAGAAGACCCGCCAAAGATCATGTTGACCGTGTGTTGAGGATCCTGGTACTCCATCTCTTCATCGCCATCCTTGTCCTTTTTGGAACTCGTTTCTCCGGGTTCCTGTATTGCGGGAAATGGTCCTTTACCTGCATAATAATCCTCCAGTTTCTTTTGCCAAACTCGACAGGTGCGTAGATCATGCCCTGCGTGCTGGTGAAGTGGACACAACTTCTTGTTTTTCTGGAATACTTCGGTCGGAGCTTTTGCTTTGCTTCGACCAGTATAGTCCTTTTTACCCTTTGTGAACTTTTCAGGAATCGCTAGGACTTCCTTATCGTCGGGTCTACGGTTCTTTTTATTCTTGAGAGACTTCTTTTTTTTTTTCTCTGGTTTGTCCAGGCCGGGCTGGGGAATCTTGTCTTACCGATCAATGGCTTCACACCACTCGATTGCTTCGCTAGCGGTGGCATACTTGTCGGCCATGTTAAAAAGCTCAACGGTTGTTCTTGGAGGGTTCATTGCTATGTCCTCCGTAAACCGCCGATTCCTCAAACCTGTTTTAAAAGCCTGAATAACAGATGACTCTACGACCTTGGGTATAGAATTGCGAACCTGGCTGAACCTCTTGATGTATTGACGTAAAGTCTCATCAGAGCCCTACCGGATTCGGTGGAGATCATCCTCCTTTCCAGGGCGATCGTACGTACCTTGGAAGTTTGCAATTAAAATATCACAGAGTTGCTCTCAAGGATAGATTGATCCGACCGGTAGGTTTAATAACCAAGACCGGGCAGACCCTTCAAGCACGGTGGGCAGATAGTTGGCCATCACATTCTCATCGCCACCAGCAGCTCTGATGGCGGTGGTATATATTTGGAGAAATTCCAAGGGGTTTTGAGTCCCGTTGAACTTGTCCAAGTTGGCCGGTCAGAACCGATTAGGCTAACACACAGCTTGGATCCCTACAGAGAAGGCTCGATAACCCATGATCGATTCATGGCGCCTTCTCTGGGAAGGTGCCGGATTGTAATCGGTCGGAGACCGGTTCCTAAGATTGGAACGCTGGAACTCCGGTGTGCTGATCCGGTCGTGGACATTGATATGATGCCTTCGACCGCCTACTTGATTCAGACGATGTCGGAGATCGTTAGGTCCAAGCGGTGGTTCTTCTCGACGTGATGAGGGAGTGGCTACCTGGAATAGCCTTCGTCCCTCGTGATTCCTTGGTCGGAATCGTCGAAGAGGTCTTGGTATCGATTGTTCCCTAGCATGACCATGTTGCCCCCTACTGAGGGAGGAACGTTGGGACGAAGTCATAGTTTGACTCCCTGAGACCCTTTGTTCCTGGTACGCTTCCGTGCGTTGCATGGTTTGTTGGAGAATTTCTGATACTTGGCCTACTAACTGTACAAAGCCTGGAGTTTCTGCTAAAGCAGGGCTAGAATTATTCGACATATCTTGAACACGTCGCAAGTTTTGTACAGTTACCGAAGGTCTCAGGGGGTTCGTACTGGTCGTAGGTGTATACAGATATGAACCTTCCCCCGACCTTCGGATTTGTTCTGTCCTATCAGTTACTCTTGGTGGGGCAATGTCAGGCGAGTTAACTGATTGGCGTCGATCAGCTCCGTTGTGTCCGGAAGTTGGTGCCTGATGGCCCGGATCATCTCTAACAACACATGATGGCGTGGTAGAGAGTGTAGGACCGTGCAGGGCATCTTGATTTGCATCTCCGATCGCATTGACCTCGTGCCTCCAGCATTGATCTTCCAATGAGCTTCCATCGTAACTAATGGAGAGCTTTTCAAGACTTCTGCTAGAAGTTTCCACGACGGAGAGTGGTCAGTGATGAGCACTTCCTGAGGTCTTCTCAACCTGATCCGACGAACAGCCGATCGTATGCTGAGTCGTATCATCCATACTTGGCCTACGACCAGTGGAGGTTTCATTGACACCGTCACCAGGTGTTGGTTCGCTCCTGGAATTGCCAGAAGATGTTGGTGAGTATCTTTCAACCATAATCTCATCGAGAGTATAGAGATTCTCGGATTGTGGTGCTGAAATTTCGTCACCTGTTTCACCGGTCGGAAAGACCAGGCTTGAGGAGGTCCCTTGACATTTCAAGCTGATCAGAATGGCTGGTTCCTCTGGCTGCGCCACTGGTTGTGGTGGCGCATCCTCGTCCATCCAGTCGACCTCGCTAACATTGGCGACGTGCGAGCCGGCGGAGGAGGAAGATGAGGATGACATGCCATTTTCTTCGATGGCACGGATGCATCCTTCCAAGTCGAGGTCGGCGTAGTCTGCCAAGTCGAACAAATTCTCCTCATTCCAAACCCCGGGCATAGTCGCATTAGCGATTACGGGGAATGAGTGAGGATTTGATGAGCGGAGAGTTTCTTTAGGAAACTTGCGTCTTTTTCCCCACGGACGGCGCCAGCTGTCGACGATCGAATCGCCGATCTTATGAAAATGAAAGAGAAAAATGACGCGATAATTCCTGGGAGAAAATGGGGGCCGCTTTTTATTGATGTGAACTGGATTTACAAGACCTGACTAGGGACTACCCCTAAATACTTGAATGTGAGGAATGTTAAACTAAGTAATCGGGCTTAGAATCGAGTCTAAGGCCAATGCCTTCTTCTAATTCCTTTGCTTAGGCTTCGTGTTTGTCGTCTCGTTTTTACATTGTTGTTGTTCCCCGTTCCTTTGTCTTACATGCTCCACCCTTAAATAACTTCGAAGAGGTGTGATTACTCCTAGAAAGGCGTCCACTGGTGAAAGCGTTACGACGGGTTGAAGCGGTAAGGCGATTAACAATGTGCCAACTACCTTGCGGTTGTCGTGAGATGCTTAACCGTAGGGCAGTTAATTGTCAGTGTCTTAGCATTATATCATCGCATGGTTTGAAACATATAACACATGTTCCATTCATCATACGGTAAGAAATGTCAGTTCATAACTTTTTCGAGCAGCTATCTGGTTGGAGCCTAGGCACAAAGCCTTGTCCGACCAGGGTACCCACCGTGTAACCTCTGGAATCCTCACGACCAGTGAGGTCGTTAGCCTTAGGGGTTACGACCATGAAGATGTATGGTCTTCTATGTATTAAATTAATACATAGAGGCTTTAATCCTCGTCAGTCCTGTCCCAAAGGACAGGCTGGATCAGGAGGGTGATCTTTACAAAAGACCACAAAGTTGACTAACAAGGTGATCTGAACAAAAGGGAGGTCCGAACAGACAAGGTCGAGCATACCAGAGACCAAGCAAACACCAAAGGGAACCAATTTTGGATTAGTTGAAGTTTAGTTCAGTCATTTTAAACACTTCAATTTCTGAAAATCTCAGGTTAAGGTTTGGGATTCCAACAAAACCAAACGGTTCTTTTTATTTTGAAAATTTTCAAAAAGGCTCTGAAAACCAAGGTGTTACAAAGGGGGAAGGGGCGAAGGAATCGGTGGTGTCTCCGCGGCTGTGGCGATCGGCGACGAAGGGGAGCGGCGCGGGGATTTCACTGAGGTAAGTCTTCTTACCTCTAGGGTTTTTGCGGGCTGGGGTTTCGGGCGATGGGTTGTGGCGACGGCGGTGGAGGAAAAGGCGGAGCCGGTGATGCTCCGGGGGAGTGGAGGCCGTAGGTGGTGGGGGAAAGGGTCGGGGAGGGGAGGAGGTGCGGGTGATGAGGGAAGGGGAAGGGGCGGCTTTTATAGCCGGGGTGAAGGTGGTGGGAGCAGTGCGGCGGTATGGCAGCGGTGGCGACGTTGTTGGGTGGGCGGGGTTGGGTAGTGCTGGTCGGGGAGAGGTGGCGGCATGGGCACACGGCATATTGAAGGCGGAGGGGGAGAGGTGGCGCGGGAGGTGGCGGTGCTCTCACTGGAACGGGGCGGGAGGTGGCACGGCGGGCGATGGGACGCGAGCGGCACGGTGCTGGCAGCTTGGGGGTGCGCGACGCATTGAAAGCAACGAGGGAGGTGGCGCGACGAGCTGGCAGGTGACGACAGCGCTTGAGAGAGGTGATGGCATCGGGCGGTGACGACGGGGTGACGGGGGAAGAAGAAGATGAAGGCGCCTTGGGAGAAATGTGCCAACAGGTGGAGAAGGCAGAAAGGTTGGAAGAGGAAAGTGGGAAGGTGAGGAAATAAGCCAAATTGGGAAAGAAAACGAAATTCAACAAAAAGTTTCACATTTTTTGAAATTTCTGAATTTTCGGTTTGTTTCACAAGCTTTCCTCGATTCTAGGACGGGCGAAAGTGATGAACAGGTCCTTACTGTCCCGCCGATGATGGCGCTCCATGCTATACATGCTATAGAGAAAAGAGAACGAGGAGGAATAGGGTGAAAGAAACAAGAAGCAAACCCTAAGCTTTTTTTTTCGGCGGCGATGGAGGTGGACCTAGTCACCTGGAAGCGAAGCATGGTATGGACGGCCATTCAACGGAGGGGAGAGTAGCTAACGACAGCGGCGGCGATGCCAAGAGGCCGCGCGAGGAAGTCCGCGGCGGCCGCTCCATGGAGATGTGGGACGACGAGGAGGAGGATGACGGGGCCCGCCACCCAATCCCCTCGACTCCTACCGCCGGAGCTGGATCGATTTGTATGGCGCGAACCTTTCGAGGACGAGAGTACGTGCTTCTGGACCCTCTTCCCTCGCTAATGCAGCATCTCCCCCTTTCCCCTTTCTTTCTTTCTTTCTTTCTTTCTTTCTTTCTTGGTGTGTATATGTATATGTGATGTATACAATGCATGAGTTGGTTTAATCAATCAATCAATCTTGTAATTATCTCCCTTCCCGTCGATACATGACGCCATAAATGAATTAATCAACCTTGCAGCGGAGCTCCCTCCCATGCGCAACACCGACGGCCGACGGGCCGGTGCTGCCCATCTCTGCTCAACCCATGGACACCATGCAATTCTTCTCCGCGAAGGTGACCCAGATCAGCCGCCGGACGTCTACGGCGTCGTCGCCGTGCGCGACTCACTGGACCACGAGCGCAGCATCCTCTTCCGCTGCGGCAGGGACGAATGCCAGACTCTCACCTCGCTGCAGGCACGCTCACAAGCTATCCATGCATACCTGATTTGATTCCATTTCATCCATATAACATGCTCGTGTTGTTTTTGCTCGTCTTCCCTATGAGCTACATTGTATTGTTTAATCTTAGTGCAATTATAAGCCCATCATCTGCGCTAATAATAATAGTATATGTAACCTCTTTGATTACTTTGGTACGGTTTACTTCAAAATCTGAATCACAGCAACTGAAAATAAATCTTTGTACATGTGTGCTGGTGGTGGCTGGGGTAAAAATCTTCCCCATTAGAGAATGACTCATAAAAGTGTAGAGGGGCTGGAGCGATCACAGTGCAACCCCCATCCCTGTTATGCATTAAAAAATAGATCTGCATATTTGTTCATAGGTTTTTAAATTAATGCTAGGAAAGAATGCATTAAGTGCTTCATGGCATTTTTCAGAACAAAGCGTCTGAATTCATTCATTACTCTCTTAACTATATTGTTCTCACATTTGCGCTGTGCCCTGCTCTTTTCTGTTGCTGTAATGTACATCAAATCCATTGCAATAGAATTCATACATTTTCTGCTGCCCACTTGCTGACATTGCGTTTTACTAATCGTACTATCTCATATGTACTACATGCATGTGAATTGAAGAGCTGCCCTCACGTGTATGTGTCCCTGCATACAGGATTCACTCTTGGAACTTGAGGTCCTAGCCGCGCAGTTCTGCTGATGGATCATCCTGTTTTTGAAATTGACCTCAAAGTGAAGGGCAAAGGATCACCATCTGAACTTCTGAAGACAAGGGTTTAAGCTACTATTCCTTTTACAACAACATTGCTCACCGGGATAAGGCCAGGTATGCCACAACAAAGGTGGTGTCAAGCGAGCACAACACGACGGGTGTCAAGTTCGCGCATCTCGCATACGCAGTGGAAGCTGTGGTGCTCTGTGTTATTAAGATGCATACGCAGTGGAAGCTGTGGTGCTCTGTGTTATTACCCGGAGGGTAATCACATATAGGTAAACGGATTACTATTCGTCTGTCTGGTAGAATACCGCTTCAACGGATAGTAAGTCTTACCAGAATTGACGCAACAGAATAATAAGGTAGAAACTGTTCTTTATTACAACAGTTAGCCACGCAAGGTTAATGTCTTACATTACAAGTAGTAATTTACAACTGCGAAATGGGACTAAGCCCCTCGCTTGCCTGCCATGCTCACTTGGTCTCCTATTCGTCCCATGCGTTGAATAGAGCATCCACCCCGCTCTGCTCCTCATAGTAAGGGTCATCATTTCCTGCGGCCTCATCTGCAACTGCACGTCCCTTGCCCCACCCGGGGTAATTCCCGGCCGGACTAAGATCTAACAAAGGAGAATACTAGCAAGGTTGAGTACACATGTACTCAGCAAGCATTAATAGCAAAAGATGCACTGTATGACTTATCTCTGTTCGTTATCACATTTTCTATATCATCTCTTTTATGAAAATAACAACTCGTTAAAACATTAAGTGTCATATTTTAATACTAAAAAGTCTACTTGTTACTCGGAGAGAAGATAGACCTCCAGTGGTTCCCGTAGACTCCAATCCAGGAGACTGGCATGAATTCATGATTTTGTTTAGCACTGCGCAGGCTTTGTACCACTTTACCCATAGCTACTCTGAACTCTCTGTGAACTGGGTTCCCTGCATTTCCTTTGATGTGGGTTCGAGATCAGAATACAGAACGTTTTCCAAGTTACGTGATTAATTTATCCACCCATTACTTTCCGTCGGTGCTGACATCATCACTTACAGAGTTCTGGTAATGTTGATTGAGGCGGCTTCTATCCCACACCCAACACTCCACCTTAGCGCTATAGCGCCTTGGATCCTCCACTTTCGGACTTCTCCTACCAGTCCTGGATTCCTCCATCACACTCACACATATTACTTACACGATGTGGAGAGCATAATTACGAAATAAGGTAGCATTTTTTGCCCGCCGAAACGGGAAAATTGTTGGCACTTAAATACGGTCTCTGACTGAGTAAGAGTTTTATTGGTCCTAATATACATATGTAAATGGTCCCACCTCTTTCCTCATCTCTTTCCTACCACGGGCCCCCTTTACCAGTCATATAATTCTCTTTTTCGCATATCTTTCCTCTTTCTTATCTCTTTCACCTCTATCTCATTTATTCAATTTGATTTTTAGAAATAGTTTTTCATGCAATACATATGTGATACAACAATATATAGTTTACATTTAATATAATTATATTTATATTCAAGAGAATAGTCTGCCTTCGTAATTGGAGAAAAGATTGGCATTGAAGAATTCCTGTCACACCCCGAGTAAGCAACCCCTAGGACCCACTGTGCAAACTGGACTAGTCCTACGACCAGTCGCTAGTCTGCACAGTTCAACAACGATGTGATCACAACCATACAACAAACTATAGAAGAAGTAGACAAATTAACAATAATAACAGTACAAGACCTTATGGTCAAGTTTTTTACAGAGGTCTGCCGCACAGAGCTACAACAAAAGAGCTCATAGTGGAAACAAAAGAACACGTGGAGGCCATTCGATATGCCCACAGGCAATCGAGTGGAGGACGTCCTAGCACGCAAGGTCTTCGAAGACCTCCTCTTCAAAGAGGTCGGAGCACCCTGGGACGTCTTCTTCAGCTGCTGATCAACTAGAGGGCACAAGACGTGAGTACTTTGAATGTACTCAGCAAGCCGTAGGGAATGTATGCAATTAGTATTCATGCAAGGCTTGACAAGGAGGTCTTTATGGTTACTTTGCAGAAAGTAATATTGAATGAAAATACAGTAAGTAGATTGCAAAGCACAAGTTGAAAGATTAATACATAAGGTCGCTACCTAGACCACTCGGAACCAATCAAGACCAACAAGTTTTGAGAAAGTCTACCCTTTGCGTGAAATCACCAGACATGTCCATAACCGGGGACACGGCTATTCGAATAGATTTACACTCTGCAGAGGTTGTACAGCTTTACTCACAAGACACAATATCTCTAGTTTGTTTGGCACCCGTCGATGCCCCTGCTCACTACCTTGGGTAAGCAGGCTAGAGCACGTGACAAGGCCTTTACGAGGTTCTGCTTTGACTCGGTTCTGCTCGCTAAGGTTTCGCCTTCCTGGCCCCCTCTTGCGCCAAGTGTGCGTGTCCATCCCATGTCTTACACACTTCCACCACAATGGAACCAAATCAAATAATTGCCAATTAGTTGACCAGATCCACCCCATAATGGACTTGTGGTTGCACGGTATGGCCCGGATCAATGGCTTACAAGGTTAAGTCCTTAGTGGTTACTTAGGCGAGACCTCCTCATCCTAGTGTGCTTTCTACACCCCCTTTACTGCACGATCACTCGCTCGAGCGAAAATATTTTGGGGTCAACCCGGCCAATGACCACCCTAGTCATGGCACAACAAATTTTATTAGTGGCCACACAGGCCAGGGCAACGCATGCCAAGACAACACATGCCACAATTCCATAATCTCTTAGTCAAATTATCATTATGAAACAGGTGATCGAGAGACATCGCATAACTACAGCAGGTCTAAGCAATATACGCACCCATGTTGGTATCACAATAAAGAGGTTCAACCTATGGTGGTCCAAAGGTACATGTCAACATGTCTATCACAAGTATTCAAGGAGTCATACTGTCGTGTAGGTGTTTAGCTATTTCCCAAACCAGTTTTATACAAATAGCCATGCATGTTGATATAAAATAATATACTGTTTGCAAACTAGGTTCAACATGATCAAAGGTCTACGACTTGCCTTCGATGTAGAGCTGAGATTCTTCGGTAGAGGTCGTTGGGTCCAAGAACTAAAACCAAAAGAAATGCACAGAAATAGAAACGGGATCTCGGGAGGAGGTCCAAAGGAGGAGGTCCTGAGGAAGAGGTCCAAAGGAGGAGGTCCCAAATGATATGACTATGCTACGCGGTTGTAAGAGAGATACAACTACACAACGTGGTCGTGAGAGCAAAAGGAGAACAGGGCACGAAGAAACTCACTCGGGCAGAGAGAGAGAGGGGGGGGGAGGGAGAGGGAAAGACAAGAGGAGGATAGAGAACAGCGCGGGCGATCCGGTGAACTCTTCAGCGGCGAGGAGGTCGAAGGCGGCGTAGCTCTAGCAGATTCCCTGGGCGACGAGGAGGCGACGGCGCAGCTCCAGTGGACTCTAGCAGAACTCCAAGCACGGAGACACAGGGTGAGAGCAAGAGAGCAGGAGAGCTAGGTGAGGAAAAGGGTGATGAAAGAGGGCTGCTCAGGCTTTTATAGCCTGGAGGAAATGAGGAGATCCACTGAGAGACTCAGAAACACACGTGTTCAAGGGTAGGTGAAGGAGGAGATGGGGGCAGTTCGGGGAGGAGACAAGAGAGGGAATAGGCACTGCAAAGAAGACAACATTTAATGCGACACAACAACATTTAAATGCTCAAGGACCTTTGCGTCAGCAGTGACACAACGAGAGGAAGGAGAAGGTGAGCAGGGCTAACAGATGGGGCTGGTCAAAACTTGGGAAAAGTGGTCCAACCAAGGGGGGGGGGTCGTGACCCAAGGGGTGGTCGTTAGGACCAACCGGAGGTCTTGACTGGGGGGGGGAGGTCCAAACGAGATGGAGGTCTAGACTGAGAGGGAGGTCCAAACAAGAGGGAGGTCTGGACTGAGAGGGAGGTCCAAATGAGAGGGAGGTAGGAGCGAATAGAGAAAAGGGATTGCAACACCAAAAAACTCTAGCAACTCCAGAGAAATCGAACTTTGGATTAGTTAATGTTGGATTAGTTCATATTAAATCGCTGCAAATTTCCAAAATCTCCAAGTTAAGCTTGAGTAATTCAACAAAACCAAATGGTTATTATTATTTTTGTCAAAAACTAGAAACTCAGAAAAATTGGGACATTACAATTCCTGATCAGCTACTCCAGTCAACGCTGGTTCATCCTCTGTAATTATGTGGTAGCACGAATAATACATAAATAAATACTTAGTTAATTTTTGGTGATACTTCAGTTAGTGCATCTTATTTTGTTAGCATATTTTAATTTAATAATATTTTTCAGATCCCCGCTAAGTTAGCACTCGCCAAGTGTGGTCGTTCTACGGTCTATTCACCCTAGGGTCGAAGATGTTGAACCGACGTTATATCGCACGACATGAACTACTACCCACGCTTGCAAGCAATTACGCTTATTTGGTTTTATTCGGGTGTGTATGCCTACCATTACTTCTCTAATTAAACTCGGGGTTGCGTTAATTCAATTAATTTAACACAATTAACATATTTCAACCCGCCCGACTATTTGTCAACGATTTACAGGTTTGTTACGCATGTATACTCACTTTTTATTAACAAATTTTATGATATTTTATCTTATTTTAATTTATTACGCAATAGACTGATTTTATGACTGCTTAACCCTATGTGACCTCATTAAATTTGTTGGTCACATAAATACATAGTGCTAACACTTGTTGATTTTACCGCTAACCTCTATTGTTACATATATAACACTTATTAAAATTTACCAGAATTACACATTTTTCCTAATTCTTTCCTAAATCTTAACCTCCTAACCCTAACCCTAATCCTACTCATCTAATCCCTAATCCCACCTAACTTCCTCTCTCTTCCTCTATCCTTCGAGCTGGCCAAACGGGCCGTGCCTGATGGGCCGGCAAGAAGCACGACAACATGTACGACGACAGTAAGCCGCAAGACGATAACTGATAGTTCTGGTCAGGCTCGGTAGACACCGACGACGATGGGCGGACCGACGAAGATTTAAGATTTAATAGTCTTGGCCCCGACCAAGACTACGACCACTCAAGATTTAAGACGCAGACTTACCCCGTTAGGCCGCGACTTTTTTTAATATACATATATAATTTTATTTTTATTTATTAATATTTATATGATTTTCTTTCCATTTTTAAGACTTGTATGGTTTTATTTTGTAGTTTTTAAATTTTATATAGTTCATTTTATAAATATATATATATATTTATTTATTTTGGTATATATATATATATATATATATTCTAGGATTGTTTTTTAATTTTTCATGTCTTATGAGCTAAATGACAAATGTTTTAACGAGCTAGCTATTTGAACATTAATAAAATTCTATTACATTTTCAATATGGTTGTCTCATTTTTTCCAATTTTCATGTCAACTTCTGAATTCTACACATTTATCTATGTTTTTTGGATTTTTTTTTGAATTTTTTCATTCTGTCGGGCCAAATGTGGCTTGTTTAATGTGGCCTAAACAGGCCACATTTGGCCTGATGGGCTAAATGGGCGTCTTGGTCGGCCTGACAAAGACGAAGGACGATGGGCGTGCTGGCAATCCTGCATGACTGTGGGCCAGCCCGGCATGGCACGAATAGTAGCCATTTGGAATGGGTTAAATTTGAAATGGTGAAACCGTCTTGCCCGTCTTGCGTCTTGGCCAGCCGCCCATTTGGCCAGCTCTCTCGGCCACAAAACCCAGTCCCAATCCCTCCCCTTCTTCCCCCATTTTGATCTCTTCTCTCCCCTTCTCATGGAGCTCCTCTCCTATGGCGCCACTCCTCCTCCGGTTCCTATGCCACATCCGCCGCCGGCTGTCCCCGCCGCCTCCTGCTCCCTTGCGCTGCCTCGACTTGTCGGCCCGCGCCTCTGGTGTCCATGGCGCTCCTCCTCTGGCTCCCATGGCACCCATAGAGCGTGGTCGCTCGGCTCCAGCGCTACTCAACTCTGGCCTGGGCCTAGCTCGGCCTCCCTACGCGCGCTGCGCCTCCCGCCCGGTCTTGGCTCGACCGTCTGAGCCCTTGCTCACCTCTGCCTCTCCCCCAGCGTCCTCTGGCCTATGCGCCTATGCCTTGGGTCGCCGCTACTCAACCTCACTGCTAGTCACAGCCCCCCTTCCCCTTACCATTTCTTTGGTTTGCTCCACTTCAGTTTTAATTGTTAGTCTTTGGTTTGTGTACTAATGTGGTTTGCTACTTATGCATGTATGCACAAGGTGATGGGGTGTGGCTTCTACTGGGGTTGCCAAGGTACCTCTCCTCCCTTCTCCCTACTCTCCCTACCCACTGCTCTATGATGACACTGATGGATGCTGAGAGCTTGTGGTCATTTGGGTTAACTTAAATGGGTATTTTGGATGTGCAAGGAAATGACTGTGATAAAAGAAAATATGAGGATGCATGAATGTATTTGGTTGGCTCAAAATGATGTGTTCTTGATTGAGCACAACAACGGTGGGGGAAAAAGGGTGGGCTACCTTAATCGTTCTTGATTGGCTTCAAGAAATGGCCGAGATGCTGTTGATGCAATGGTGTGAGGGTCCCTTGTGCTCCTAGTCTTCATTGTCTTTGTTGTCGCTGCACTGTCCTTGGTGGCCTGTGGTGGTTCGAAGCCGTCCCTGGCTCGCCGGTCTTCCCCTTCACCTTGTCCTCTTCTCCTCCTCCTTTGTGGCTGTGGGTGTGGACTGGAGGTAGGGTTTTGCTTGGCCTTGGCTTTGTGAGAGGGGAGGCTTGTGTGTGGCAGTGTGGAGGATGAAGCCTTATGCAGGGGGGATGGTTCGGCTGCGATGCTTGTGAGTGTGGTAGTGAGAGGAATGCAGCCTTTAAGCAAGGGGGAATGGCTTTGGGCTGTGCTCCCCTATGTAGCCAGGCTCAGCCTTATCATCTACCTGTGCTCCCTTGTGCACAGTGAGGGGTGGATTTGGATATTTGCAGGATTGTGATGACTGAGAAGCAAATGAACTAGTGTTGTGGGTTTTTGAGATACACTGCGATGTTCTGACTAAGGGTGGGGTTTAAGGGAAGGTGCGCTATGGGATTTTATTACGGTTGAGGCAATTGTAAAAAGTGGGTGTTGGATTTCTAAGCTGTCGGGTGATGAAACCTACGGAAGCGAAAGGTGCCGATTGACTTCAGCTAGTCTGGGTATCTTGATGATCAAGGTGTCAGCTAGCTTAAGTTGATATAGGAATCCTACCGAGCTTCGGGGAAATCTGACGGCCACTTCCTATATTCTAATACTCACATATATATACTGCTTTCTGTTGCACTAATCGTTTTCTGTGCTTTTGGCTGTCTATAGAGGTGTGGATCAGGAAGGGTGGAAGATAACTGGATGAAATGGCAAGGAGGGCTTAAGTGAGATGAATGCAAGAATATTGAATTGTAATTTAATTAACTCTTGTAATTACCTTGTGATTGGTTGTAAACAATTTTTGTAATAGAAGTCGAGTTTGTAATATATTACTGTTGCGTGGCAAATGGATTGTTGTAACCCTATCAAGTTTGTAATATTCGTACTATCCTTGATGTATTGACTTATGTAATTAATCCGGAGTTTGAGTTAATATTCTATTTCAGCTTGTAATGGATTTCTTTTTGTGTAAGAATCTCAAATGATAATGTTGTTGGAATGTTGTTACACTGTTCATATTGTTAATTGTGTGGATTAAGTGTTTGATGTCTAATTTGAGTTTACACTTTATACCAGATTAAAGAATTTCAATTACCATTAATTACTGATTATTGTTATTTAACTTAGTCTAATTATCCAGATTCTCACAGAGACGACCATCGCCGTCCGTGTCGTCGGCGGATCGAGTGACTTCAGGGCGTGTTTCACAGCTCGCACGGCAAGCATCGACGAGGACGTTGTGCTTTTGGACTCCCAAGGCGGGAAGGTGGCCGTTGCCGACGATGGACTCGTCATGTTGCGGCGCCATGTCGTCGTCGTGGAGGAGAAAGGTGAGCTGATTCTTGGTGTCGAGGCTACACAGGGCGATACTGCTGAGAACAACACTACTGACGATTCAGCAGCAGCCTAGGACAGCATTGAGAAGTGAAGGTTTTTTTGATCTTGGGTTCTGCAGGCTTCATGTTATGATCGCCTGGTCAATGCTTCCATAGCTCGTGTGTTCCAAGCTGCCAATTGATGGTTTGTTTTATGGTATTAGTAAGTTATACTTCCTCCGTTCTTTTTTACTTGACTTTTTAGAATTCGTGTGGTCAAACGTTCTAAAGTTTGGCTACCAATAGATTTAAAACTATCTAGATTGACTAGTAATAGCCAGTATTGTGACCTGATAACCTAGTGGTGCTTCCTTGTGATGGAGCTAGTATATGTACTAAGTGGAAAGTATTTTCAACTGGAGGGTTAATTGATCTTGTGTGACCTGGTGGCATATACTGTGTTTTACTTTTATGTAATGTACTGCCTGTGGAGCTAGTATTTTGAACTAGGGCCTATTATCTTTCAGGGGAAGAAAACTGAAGATCTGCACGTCCTGTTTCTTTCTGTTCCTTTTATCTTCACGGCCTGTTTCGATTCAGGGCAGGGGATGAACGGAATGGTGCATTTCATCTTACTGACAAGGAAACAAATAACGTGCAGGAGCCTTCATGTCATATACTTGCACAATAAGATTGGATAGACGAAGAATTGTTCTCAAAGGAGAATGGTTAGATACATGAGCACATGGCCCATTGGGCCCTTTGCAGGGAGGGAGGCAGTTGGGGCGCGGCAGAGGGGTGGCTACGGTTAGGGCTGCCACGCCCCTCTGGCCCCTTTGTAACCCACCTTGGGTCCAGATGCTGTGGGTCAAAAGCCTATGACGACTATTACACTGGTAAAGACAATAGTTGGCTCTATAAATCATTAAGAGTAAATTGTATTATATTTCTTTACACGTAACACCATGGCACCTATGGGTGGGCCTGTCAGTAATGTGGGCCAGATCCAGTTGGAGGCGAGACCTAGTGCAAAGTGCAAGGGATTGTCAGATTACGCGGTGTTATGTGCAAAGAAATATAATACCTGCTGTTTTGCACAACAACGGTCCAATTAGGTGTTGAACAATACAGTTTATTCAATTATGAAATATTAGCCGCATACTCTATATTGTGTTGGTTCTTGAGCTAAGATCGTCTCTTATATAAGAGACAGGACGGCTTGGGTTGCTTTAGGGATGGCAATCGGGCGCGATAGGTACGGATAGTGTTTATCTATATCTATGCCCACGACTCCGATTCCCTATGGGCATACCGCGAAGGATGACAGGCGAAGAACCTCATCTATGTCTGTTGCCCGCGGGCATGCCCATTTACCCGTAAACAATGCACCGCCGCCCACGGGTAACCATCGCTCGCATGCATGCTCGTTTACCCGCGAACAATGCACACATCAAGTTCATTACAATTAAGAGTCATTTGCTGTTTGATTCTGTTTGTCCTGTTTGATTCTCGTATTTTCTCCAAAGCATGCATTGATTGGCCCTTTTCTCTGGGTGGTTAAGGTTTCCTTACTATTTAGGGCAAACTGCTAATTAAGAGTCATTTGCTTGCTTAAAATGATAAGGGAAATTATATATTAAGGTTTATGTTCTGCATTGTGTGACCATGTGGAACAAATATCTTTTTTTTTGGGGGTTAGATGTAACATTCTGATTTTCTAAATCCTTTTAGATGTGTAAAATAAATTAAAGCTATTTTATTTTAATGAGAATTACAAGTTTGGTTCGGTTGGAGAGGTTTGAGTTGCCCAGACCTCCTTTCATTGGGACCTCCGTGTGTTCCAAAGAGCTTCTTGTTACTTCTTGACCTCCTGAATTCATGTAAATCCTTTGATATCCTTTCTTGGCGAAAGGACCTCCCTTGTCTTTGGATCTAGCGGTCCGACCTCCTCCCATTTCTAATCCAAGGGTCCGGACCTTCTATGCGTTGTGCCCTTCGTGGACCTCCCTTTGTTACAGATCGAGCAGTTCGGACCTCCCTCTGTATTGAATCTAATGGTTCAGACCTCCCTCACTTTGAATCCAAGGGCCCAGACCTCCTCGCGCTTATTTCTCTCTGGTGACCTTCCTTGTGGCCGATCTGGTGTTGGACCTCCTCTGGAGATCCAACCGCTCGATTCCTCCCTTGAGACCTCCCTTGCTGAGATCCTGACCGTCAGGACCTCCCCTGTCTGGACCTCCTCAATCTTTAGACCTTCCCGTCCTTGGGCTTAGGACCTCCTAAGCCGCTCGGACCTCCTCGAGGACCTCTATTGTGGGTCAAGACCTCCCTATTTTGACCCGACTGTTTCTAAATTGACTGGCCCCACCTGCCAGTCTTAACCATTCTCAATTCCTCCGCCACGTTATTATATTGAGCATTTAATGCGGGTCTTGTCACATTAAATGCATCCATATACGTGGTGTTTTACTTTGAACTGGGTCACTTAACCGTACCCTGACATTTTTCTTTGTTCCTTCCCAAGCAACATACGTGTCCCTTCTCGTACCTTTTAACCAGGGTGGTGGTGACACCTGCTGTCACATCCCCAAATAAATAAAAAGGATTACTGTACATCTCTTGATAATCTCAAATTAATAAAGCTGATTACTATGCATCTCACTAGCATGCATCATGATTTCTAGCATTTACATTGTATATTGCACTTGGAAAATCTGTGAAAGGGATTAAACTTATATTGTAAATGGAACCCCAAAAGAAAAACCAGAACAAATGCTACTAAAGTTTCCTTGAAATAATTTATTCAAATACTATATTAATTATCATGAATTAATATAATTTTTCCTAAATTTTTGGAACAAGTTTAAACCCTATTAAAATTCAAACCCAATTATATAACCTACCTTAAGTTTGAATTTATACTATCCAAATTACATCATGAACAGTATGATATTATAATTTTTATAGACACTAGACCTTCCCAGGAACCTATGTGATTTATTTCACAATTTTAGGAATTTTATTTCTATTTTTAGTACCTGGTCAAACCGGAGGATCAAATTTAAAGTTACGGTCAAACCCTAAATCCAAGCGGTTGGTCCTTTGTTCCTCGGGCTCGAGCCCAGCGCAGCGATCGGACTCAGCCCAACCATCTTAACGCACCTCCACATGCAGCCGTTGGATCTAGGTTAGGCGGCCCGATCTCTCTTTTCTGTTTGGCCGTTCAAACCTTTCATCCATTCCGAGCCGTGCGATTGAAAATCGACGACCAGATTATGTACCCCTTGGGAGAACTACACGCCCCTTTCTTATCTGCGCCGTCCATCTAAAATCCAACGGCCAAGATCGCATCATAAACTTCGCCCGCGTCCGTATTGAGTCGTGACTTCTTTGGTCCCACTGTCGGACCGTCTCCTCCTCTCGTGGCGCTTCGCGCGGGAGTTGCGCCACGTGACTAAGCGAGGTGACGCATACTGAATCGCTCCGTCACCGCCGTGACCGCACGCGTCCGTTGGCCTATCTCGGAGCTCGTAAGCAGCGCCGCCTCCGTTCCGTCATCGCCCGGGATAATACCCCTCTTCACCCCTTTCTTCCTCACTCTTCCTCTCGGTGGTGAGGAAGGGAAGCTCTCGAGGATATCTCTCTGGTAAGCCTCCTCCAGATGGTAGCCCTCGGTTGCATACTCCATGCCTTCTCCATTTGAGCTAACCTCGGCTCCTTCGATGCCTGTAGCTCCTGCACCAAGCCGGTGCCATTGGAGACCTTAGAGCGCGCTCCCGGCGACCTCTTCGTGCCTTGTTGCTTCCGGTGAGTATTATGCTCCCTCTTGCGCGTCACCTTGCGCCTTAGGACATCTTTGAACTAACCCCTCAACTGGATTGTGCAATGCACTAGCAGATTTATCTAATTTGAAGAAATCACGGTTTCGGACCTAGAACGACCCTTCGTCTCCCACTTCACCTCGGTAAGCCATTCTTCAATTCCTTAGTCCCTCGGCATCCTTGTTTAGTACTTAACCTCTTGCGACCACTCATTGTCTCTCTGGTTCACCAGATCGAGCCCTCACTGTTGAAGCTTGTCGCCGTCGTCTTCTTCGACTCGGCACCGCTCCAGCTGACTCGGCGCCTCCCAAGCACCCTCTCCTCGCAGTAATTTTATTTTAGCCCCTAGGACCCTGTGCACTGCTTGTATGGACGCCGGAGCTCTACTTGTGCATGCATGCTTGGCAGAGCTTCTAGCTCCGCTCAACTCGGCTCGCCGCAAGATGGGCCGTCTCGGTATGAAACCACACCCATTAGGCGCGCAAGATTATTGCATGAATCGTCTGACCCTTGGCCGGCTCCGCCGTGGCGCGCAGCGCCGGCGAGACGCCGGGAAAGCCAGCACGGTGTTGTCGGGCCGTCCGACAACACTGTAGCAGAACGCTTAAGGATTAATGACGTTGATTATGTAAATAACTGTCTTAAGGAAATAAGTAGTCACTTACATGTGGGGCCGCGCACAGAAAACCAAAGACTTAAGTATAGTAGCTGAGAGACTGACGGGTGGGCCTAGCCCTTAAACCCCGTGCGCCACGCGTGCGTGTGCGTGGACCAGGTCCTGTGGACCAGGTCGCTGACAGCGGGACCCACCTGTCAGAGCGACAATTAAAATCTGAATTTAAATCGAAAAACGCACTGTTTACCGGTCCCGCTGGTCAGTGACCGCGGCTAGAGGCACGCCCGGTAAGAAAAGTATTAAAAGATTTAGAAAAATCAGGAATGGTTTATTTACACATTGAAAAGTATGTATAACTTCCAAAATACATAACTAATTCATATTAATTCCAAAAGCAAAGGAAACTAATTTTGTTAATCTTGAATCTAACTGAACTTTATTATAAAATTGGTTTCACACACATCACTATTCCAGAGAAAGTGTTGGTGGAGGATAACCCCAAAACCCAAATTATTGGTATACTAGAAAATGCTATTAACTTTAAAAATGCATAATAAATACATATTAACTCCAAACTGAATGAAACCACTTCTGGTAATTTTCATTTTATTGAACTTTATATTAAAATTGGTTTCAAACTTGTCTCTGTAGCAGAGAATATTATTGTGGAAATTGATCCATTAAAACTATTATTTTTACAAAAGGAAATGCTGATAACTTTAGAAATTCATAACTAAATCATGAAAACTCCAATTGAGGCAAACTCAACTGATTTAGTCTTATATAAATATTCTAAATTTATCCATATAATCCTTATACCCTCTACTGCTCTACAAATTTTGACCCCATAATTAAATTAATCAAAGAGGGCATATTGAAAGCTGAAATTCAAATCGTTATAACTCTCCCATGCTACATCCAAATGAAGAAATTCTTTCACCTAAATTCATCTAAAATCATGATTTATCTACTGTAGAAAAATCATGCATTTTTGAGTACTTTGGATTTTTGAGTATTTCTCGCTATTTATTCTAGATTGTATTTATCTGATACCGAGCCTATTGATATCGATCTTTACGCTACTGAGGAGAGCAGCTTAGCTACCAGCAAGGCAAGCATTATTTGAACTTTCTTTTGCATCATATTTGATCCTAGTTTTGTTAAGTTAAGTGCAATGATAATTGCTTGCATGATTATTTTACAAGGTCGCTATTTTTGTGATGTGTAGAATAGTTATATCCAATTGTTGAGGATTATCTTGAATTATGAATAACTTCAGTACCACATGCTTAAGATAGGTTGTGTGAATTATCTATGGGTTGGGTTTGTAGCCATGCAAGTCTAGAACGGTAGATTGATTGTCGGGATTAACTTGACAATTATGGGATGAACACAACTTTCTCTATATACCTTTGTTTCAGATCTTCGTATCTGTTTTATAAGTTAAATTTTATCACTTTTAAATGAACTTATGGTCTGGACAAGTGATGGTTAGTGATGGTGCCTCCGTGCACGAGACTTGGGAAAGTGGTAGACTTGTCTAGACAATTAAGGACCGAACTTTGGTAACATCTTTGATTCAAGTAAAACTTGTCTTTGCCACATGCGGTGTATGGGCCTTTGCTTAGTTAAGTAAGGGGTTGGTATTGTTGAGTTGATGACTGGTGGTGTGAGGGCATATAGGCGTTCTATCGCATATATGATCCATAAGGGTGCCAATTGCAATTCTTTATAGTGAGGGCAAGCCCTATTTAAGCTTTATTTAATTGGGTTGGCATTTCCGACACAACTTATGCGTGCCGTTTAAGGTAGGAGGCTAGCCTACACTTAAATGGGATTACGTCGCGCATGGGTGATTCAACTCAATGGTATCAACTTGCTGAAAAATACTAAGTCTTGGTTTACTTACGGCATACCATAGGAAGTATGCTATATTAGGAGGCATCTGGAGGCTTACGGGCTAATCAAGTCATGTGGGTAAAGTAGTACACCCTGCGAGGTATAAATCTATTCAATAGCCGTGTCCACGGTTATGGACAACACTTGAGTTACATGGTTGCTATTGTTAGATATGAAAATTAAAATTGTGGTTATAACTTGGTTCGTCATGAATGGGTTATTCATGTTGCTTTATACTCAAAGTGGACAGCCACTTTGTCTTTTGTATGATTCATTTGTTACTTATTCTTGTACTTTACTCCTACTTCAAATCTGTTTATAAAATTGCAATTGAAAAACTAGTATGTGTAGGTTGTTAAAATTATTGCGTCCTTTCGCAAAACTAAGCCAATATGAGCCATCCTTTGGAACAGCCTCTATGCATAACTAATTTTTATTTGTGTAAGACTTGCGAAATGCGTTTGTACTCAACCCGTTGCTACAATTTCAGGTGAGGAGATTTGTGAGCCGTCGATCTCGTCGGCGCCGATTTAAGCGGCAATGACGAGTAGTGCTATCTTTATCCCGATTAGTTGTCGATGGGTTATGGGCATACTATGCTGGACTTTTGGTTTATTTACATTGCTTCGCTGTTACTTTATGATATTATTTCAATTTGGCGATTGGCCACTTGTAATAGTCATACATTTGAACTATTATGTTGTATGTCTTTTGAATTGTGAATGTATGATTGTTGTATGGATGTGATCAACGTTGAATGAGAGTATGGGCATATTGGTCGCTGATCTTGGGAGCCAATATGTTTGCATACTCACTGTTAGTGTCTTCCTATTTAACTCACTAAGTGTAGTGTTTGACTATTTGGGGAACCGACGATCATGTAGTGCTTGCAAGGGAGCAGTACGCATGATCGTTGGGGCTCTAGTGTTAGTTAAGTCTTTCACTTAGATTGACTTAAGTTGGAATCCATTTACTTGAGGCTCAAGGGTTATGTCCTTAAGACCATGCTTAGTCTCGGTCTTACGGAGATAATTCGGGGGTCCTCACAGGCGTTGGTATCAGAGCCATACTGATTGTAGGTTAGAGTTAGCATGGGCGTTAAGTTTAGCAAGCCTCTTGGTCAAAATATTTTCTTTGTTATCAAAATTACTTTGGAAAGTTAAGTTAAGGGTATCTTTTATTCCTCATCCATCTTAGAATCATTTCTTACCCTATTACGGTTTTGTTTACTTAAACTAACTCACCTTGTCCTTCTTGCCGTTAGATTCTTGTAATGGGTATGTAGTTGTTGAACTTTCGGTGTTGTTTTGCAAGAAATTTTGTTTCGGACAATTACTAATTGCCTACGGGCTTATATAAATGTAATTGTAACCCAAAAAGGCAAAGTATTACTTTAATGGATCTTAAGTTGGTTCTTATGTCTTTTGCCTTCTTGTGGTGTTCTCATTTGGTGCATTTCATTACCATGTACATTCTAGTTTTAGGTTTTCTCCTTGCTATCCAGATTTTCGTTCCACACTCGATCAAGTGTATCACTCGTCTATCATCTAACCATCTGTGTGACAACAGGATGGCAGGACCTAGTACTCCTTCTAGCACTCAACCTAGGGAAAAGTCACCATCCCCTGGAATTCAACACACCGTCACATGTCTTGAATGCAGCAAGGTGGGGCACTTCACCCACCAATGTGAATTAAGGAAGTTAAAAAGAGCCATGGCGGAGGCCACGGTCTGTCGACGCTGTGGCGAGGAAGGACACTACGTCGAACAGTGCACTTCAAGTTGTCCCAACTGCGACGGAGACCATCCACCAGGAAGTTGCCCAACTACCAAGGTCACTTGTTTCCTCTGCGAGGGACATGATCACTGTCCCAAAGAGTGTCATCTTCGCCAGATGATCACCAATTCAGTTGAACTTCAACGAAGGATTTTTCACGCAGCCGTCACCAAGGCAAACTCTGGCCAAGAGGTTACGCAAGGCCCACCCGAGAAGAAGCATCGAAATCGGTCCCATAAAGATAGGAACCTTATTTGTTTCCTTTGCAACACTCCGGGACATTTTGCGATATTACGTCGGAGAAACACCAAGCTTTTACCATCCGTGTTGAGATCTTCAGGATCTATCGATAAGGGCCCTATGTCACTTGCTTTTCTTGTGGCGCATTGGTCACTATCGCCTAAATGCCTTGCGAGGAAGCAAGGATGCCTCGAACTTATCAAGCTCCTACACTCTTGCCCGGCTCCAATACCATCGAGGACTTCTCGGCATCTCCAAAGCAACTCGAAGTTTATTGGGGTAAGAACTCCCAAAGCGAGAGCCCTTACAGCCCAATGTCACATGCTTTCATTGTGGTCGTCGGGGCCACTATGCAGAATAAGTGCCTCGCCAAGCGGCGGAATGCCTCGAACCTCTGAGCTCCTACTACATCAGTGCGGCAAGACCCGCACCACCTATGAGAGCGATATCTACCCCTCCTCGGGTCCTGCGTGGGCGAGTTAACCACGTCACCGCCGAGGAGGCAAGCGGCACTCGGGCGTCGTGTTAGGTACCCTTCTTGTTAATTCTTGTCCAAATCGGTTTTATTTGATTCAGAGCATCCCATTCATTCATAAAAAGAGAATATGCTGCACATAATCAATTTGAAATACTTAAGCTTCACCCACCTTATCATATTCAGGTTCAGGGATCGGTTTTCCAAACCGATCAAGTCTGTCGGGGCGTAAGAATAGAAATTGAAACGACTAATTTCTTGGCAAATTTAATAGTGATAAGTTCGTGGGTATTGATGTGATTTTAGGGATGGATTGGCTGTCCAAAAATAAGGGAAAGATCGATTGTGCTTGATCGGTTTGATCCTAGCGAGGATGGCGACCATGTCACTTTTGCACCTTTAATGGGCAACTCTCATCTTTATGCCCTAGAGGCTAGTACCTCCCTTGAATTGGAGAAAGTACCAATAGTATGTGACTATCCGGATGTCTTTCGGAAGAACTTCGGGCATGCCCGTGATCGTGAAGTTGAATTAAGTGATCGAGCTTGCGCCGTGCATCGCCCCAATTTCAAAAAGGCCGTGTCGGATGCCTCCTAATGAGTTAGTGGAACTAAAGAACAACTTAAGAACTTTTAGATAAAGGGATTTATTAGGCCGAGCTCCTCACCTTGGGGATGTCCGGCTATCTTTGTCAAGAAGAAAGACAAGAGTTTACGGATGTGTGTCGACTACCGTCTGCTTGAGCGGTGAATCACAAGAACAAATATCCACTTCCTAGAATAGATGATTTGTTCGATCAACTGAATGGAGCCTGGTTTTCTCCAAGATCGATTTGAGATTGGGCTACCATCAAATCAAAGTTAGAGCTGAAGACATACCGAAGAGGCGGCATTTTCTACTCGTCACGGCTTGTACGAGTACCTTTCGTCATGTCCTTTGGATTGACGAATGCTCCTGCGTACTTCATGAACCTCATGAATTCGGTTTTCATGGAGTACTTAGATAAGTTTATCGTTGTATTCATCGATGATATCCTTATCTACTCAAAGACTGATGAAGAACATGAGCAGCACCTGCGGCTTGTGTTGGAGAAGCTTCGGCAGCATCAATTGTATGCAAAATTTAGCAAATGTGAATTCTGGCTGCGCGAAGTTAGTTTCTTGGGTCATGTCCTATCCAAGGGTGGTGTCACTGTTGATCCAAGCAAAGTCAAAGATGTACTTGACTGGAAACAACCCAAGAGCGTCACCGACATTCGCAGTTTCCTTGGACTTGCGGGATACTACCGCAGATTCATCAAGGATTTCTCTAAAATTACGAGGCCAATGACCCAACTCTTAAAGAAAGAAAAGAAATTGAATGGTCAGCAGAGTGTGAGAAAGTTTTCACACCTTGAGAGATCTTGACCAAAGCTCCGTGCTCATCTGCGGATATTCATAAAAGCTTCGATATTTCTTGTGATGCATCTCGCCACGGGCTCGGTTGTGTGCTTATGCAAGAGGGCCAAGTGGTGGCATATCGTCAAGGCAATTGAGGCCTCATGAAGCTAATTATCCCACACATGACTTAGAGCTTGCAGCCGTAGTTCATGCTCTGAAAATATGGCGACATTACCTCATAGGTAATCGCTGCGAGGTTTACACCGATCACAAAAGTCTCAAATATATTTTCACCCAAGCCGATCTGAACTTGAGGCAAAGAAGATGGCTTGAGTTGATCAAGGATTATGATATGGGACTCCACTATCATCCCGGTAAAGCCAATGTTGTTGCCGATGCATTAAGTAGAAAATATCAATGCAACTGTGTATCGGTAACTCCATTTTCTGCAGGATTGTGTGCTGCAATGCAATGTCTCCACCTAGAAATAATTGAAGAAGGTTCTCTCGCTGCCCTAAGTGTGAATTTTACACTTGAGGACCAGATTCGAGAAGCTCAAAAGACCGACATGGAAGTCGCAAAGATCCGGGCTGAAATGAAGAGAGGCAAGGCCAAATGCTTCAAAGAAGATGCACATGGTGCCCTTGTTTCGGAAACCGGTTGGTAGTACCTTTTGATCATACTTTGAGGGAGCTTATTCTCAAAGAGGCTCATGATTCCAAGTTCTCTATTCATCCAGGTAGTACCAAGATGTACCACGATTTAAAGAAACGACTTTGGTGGAGTCGAATGAAACAACAAATCGCTCAGTTTGTTGCGGTTGTGATGTATGCCAAAGAGTCAAAATTTGAGCATTTAAAGCCGCGGGTACTCTACAACCCTGCCCATTCCCAAGTGGAAGTGGGAAGAAGTTGGCATGGATTTTATCACCGGCCTTCCAAGGACTCAATCTGGATTCGATTCCATTTGGGTGATCGTCGATCGCCTAACAAAGGTTCCTCACTTTATTCCTATCAAGACCACTTACCCCGGAGCCAAGCTAGCAGAGCTGTATATCTCCAAGATCGTTTGTCTCCATGGGGTACCAAAAGTAATTGTGTCGGATAGAGGCCCTCAATTCACATCCCACTTTTGGAGTTGCTTACATAAAGCCATGGGGACCAATCTATCTTTCAGCTCCGCTTACCATCCGTAAACAGATGGACAAACTGAAATGGTGAACCAAATTTTAGAAGACCTTCTCTGAGCTTGTGTGCTATCCTATGGCAACAATTGGGAGAAATGCTTACCGTTTGCGGAGTTCTCCTACAACAATAGTTTCCAATCAAGCATACAAATGTCCCCCTTTGAGGCATTGTATGGGAGAGCTTGTAGGACACCTTTGAACTGGTCTGAAGCCGGGGAGAGACCATTTTATGGTCCAACCTTGGTGGAGGACGCGGAAGAGCAAGTTCGTGTCGTCCGCGAACGACTCCGGACGGCTCAATCTCGTCAAAAATCTTATGCCGACCGTCGTCGTCGTGAGTTGAGTTTTAAAGTGGACGATCATGTCTACCTCAAAGTCTCTCCTATGAAAGGAATGCATCGTTTCCAAGTCAAAGGCAAATTGGCACCTCGCTACATCGGACCATTCCGTGTCCTAGCCAAAATAGGATCGGTAGCCTATCGTTTGGAATTGCCACCTTCACTTTCGGATGTTCACGATGTATTCCACGTCTCTCAATTAAAGAAGTGTCTTCGTGTTCCAACAAAACCAGCGAGTTAGAAGAACTTCAATTGCAATCCGATCTTTCTTATCCGGAGCGTCCTATCCGCGTTCTTGAAGAAGCGAGCATAAGACAAGGAATCGCAATGTCAAGTTCATCAAAGTGCAATGGAGCAATCATCTTGAAGATGAAGCTACAGGGGAGCGTGAGGATCAATTTCGCAAGAATATCCTAACTCTTTACTTGAAGTGCCTTCATATCAAGAAAGGCAAGGTTAAACAAAGCGTTGGTAAGGAAAGCGTAAGATTATACTTGGTTACCTTGCAAAGCATCTTAGCACTATCTTTGAAAGAAATAAAGACAACTGATATAATAAAATCTTTTAGAACCTTTCTATCCAACTTCCACCTACCACGATCTCGGGGCGAGATCTTTAAATGAGGGGGAGGTTTATCACATCCCAAATAAATAAAAAGGATTACTGTACATCTCTTGATAATCTCAAATTAATAAAGCTGATTACTATGCATCTCACTAGCATGCATCATGATTTCTAGCATTTACATTGTATATTGCACTTGGAAAATCTGTGAAAGGGATTAAACTTATATTGTAAATGGAACCCCAAAAGAAAAACCAGAACAAATGCTACTAAAGTTTCCTTGAAATAATTTATTCAAATACTATATTAATTATCATGAATTAATATAATTTTTCCTAAATTTTTGGAACAAGTTTAAACCCTATTAAAATTCAAACCCAATTATATAACCTACCTTAAGTTTGAATTTATACTATCCAAATTACATCATGAACAGTATGATATTATAATTTTTATAGACACTAGACCTTCCCAGGAACCTATGTGATTTATTTCACAATTTTAGGAATTTTATTTCTATTTTTAGCACCCTGGTCAAACTGGAGGATCAAATTTAAAGTTCTGGTCAAACCCTAAATCCAAACGGGTCGGTCACTGTTCCTCGGGCTCGAGCCCAACGCAGCGATCGGACTCAGCCCAACCATCTTAACGCACCTCCACATGCAGCCGTTGGATCTAGGTTAGACGGCCCAGATCTCTTTTCTGTTTCGGCCGTTCCGAACCTTTCATCCATTCCGAGCCGTGCGATTGAAAATCGACGGCCCAGATTGTGTACCCCTTCGGGGAGAACTACACGCCCCCTTTCTTATCTGCGCCGTCCATCTAAAATCCAACGGCCAGATCGCATCATAAACTTCGCCGCGTCCGTATTTGAGTCAGCCGACTTCTTGGTCCCTTTGTCGGACCGTCTCCTCCTCTCGCCGGCGCTTCAGGGAGTTGCGCCACGCGGCTAAGCGAGGTGACGCGCCCTGGACTGCTCCGTCACCGCCGTGACCGCACCACGTCCGTTGGCCTATCCTGGAGCTCCGTAAGCAGCGCCGCCTCGTTCCATCATCCCCGGGATAATACCCCTCTTCACCCCTTTCTTCCTCACTCTTCCTCTCGGTGGCTGAGGAAGGGGAAGCTCTCCCAGGGATATCTCTCTGGTAAGCCTCCTCCGGATGGTAGCCCTCGGTTGCATACTCCATGCCTTCTCCATTTGAGCTAACCTCAGCTCCTTCGATGCCCTGTAGCTCCCAGACCAAGGTGGTGCCATTGGAGACCTTAGAGCGCGCTCCCGAGCAGCCTCTTCGTGCCTTGTTGTTTCCGGTGAGTATTATGCTCCCTCTTGCGCGTCACCTTGCGCCTTAGGACATCTTTGAACTAACCCCTCAACTGGATTGTGCAATGCACGGCAGGATTTATCTAATTTGAAGAAATCACGGTTTCGGACCTAGAACAGCCCCTTCGTCTCCCACTTCACCTCGGTAAGCCATTCTTCAATTCCTTAGTCCCTCAGCATCCTTGTTTAGTACTTAACCTCTTGCGACCACTCATTGTCTCTCTGGTTCACCAGATCGAGCCCTCACCGTTGAAGCTTGTCGCCGCCGTCGTCTTCTTCGACTCCGGCACCGCTCCAGCAGCTCCAGCGCCTCCCAAGCACCCTCTCCTACGCAGGTAATTTTATTTTAGCCCCTAGGACCCCAGGCACCTGCTTGTATGGACGCTGCGGAGCTCTACTTGTGCATGCATGCTTGGCCGAGCTTCTAGCTCCGCTCAACTCGGCTCACGCAAGATGGACCGTCTCGGTAGCCAGTAACCACACCCATTAGGCGCAAAGATTATTGCAATCGTCTCGACCCTTGGCGGCTCCGCCGTGGCGCGCGCAGCCGGCGAGACGCCGAAAGCTTAAACCGACGGTGTTGTCGGGCCGTCAGACAACAACTTTATGTGAAGCAACAAGGATTAATGACGTTGATTATGTAAATAAGCGTCTTAAGGAAATAAGTAGTCACTTACATGTGGGGCCGCGCATGTAAAAACCAAAGACTTAAGTATAGTAGTGAGAGATCGACGGGTGGGCCTAGCCCTTAAACCCGTCGCCATGCGTGCGTGTCGTGGACCAGTCTGTGGACGGTCGCCGACAATGAGACCCACTGTCGAGCGACAATTAAAATCAATTTAAATCGAAAAAGCATGCATTTACGGTCCCGCTTGGTCAAGGATCATGCTACTAGAAACGCCTGTAAGAAAAGTATTAAAAGATTTAGAAAAATCAGGAATGGTTTATTTACACATTGAAAAGTATGTATAACTTCCAAAATACATAACTAATTCATATTAATTCCAAAAACAGTGAAACTAAATTTGTTAATCTTGAATCTAACTGAACTTTATTATAAAATTGGTTTCACACACATCACTGTTCCAGAGAAAGTGTTGGTGGAGGATAACCCCAAAACCCAAATTATTGGTATACTAGAAAATGCTATTAACTTTAAAAATGCATAATAAATACATAGTAACTCCAAACTGAATGAAACCACTTCTGGTAATTTTCATTTTTATTGAAATTTATATTAAAATTGGTTTCAAACTTGTCTCTGTAGCAGAGAATATTATTGTGGAAATTGATCCATTAAAACTATTATTTTTACAAAAGGAAATGCTGATAACTTTAGAAATTCATAACTAAATCATGAAAACTCCAATTGAGGCAAACTCAACTGATTTAGTCTTATATAAATATTCTAAATTTATCCATATAATCCTTATACCCTCTACTGCTCTACAAATTTTGACCCCATAATTAAATTAATTAAAGAGGGCATATTGAAAGCTGAAATTCAAATCGTTATAACTCTCCCATGCTACATCCAAATGAAGAAATTATTTCACCTAAATTCATCTAAAATCATGATTTACCTACTGTAGAAAAATCATGCATTTTTGAGTACTTTTGGATTTTTGAGTATTTCTCGCTATTTATTCGGTATTGTATTTATCTAGATACCGAGCCTATTGATATCGATATTTACGCTACTGAGGGAGAGCAGCTTAGCTACCAGCAAGGCAAGCATCATTTGAACTTTCTTTTGCATCATATTTGATCCTAGTTTTGTTAAGTTAAGTGCAATGATAATTGCTTGCATGATTATTTTACAAGGTCGCTATTTTTGTGATGTGTAGAATAGTTATATCCAATTGTTGAGGATTATCTTGAATTATGAATAACTTCAGTACCACATGCTTAAGATAGGTTGTGTGAATTATCTATGGGTTGGGTTTGCTTAGCCATGCAAGTCTAGAGCGGTAGATTGATTGTCGGGATTAACTTGACAATTATGGGATGAACACAACTTTCTCTATATACCTTTGTTTCAGATCTTCGTATCTGTTTTATAAGTTAAATTTTATCACTTTTAAATGAACTTATGGTCTGGACAAGTGATGGTTAGTGATGGTGCCTCCGTGCGAGACTTGGGAAAGTGGTAGACTTGTCTAGACAATTAAGGACCGAACTTTGGTAACATCTTTGATTCAAGTAAAACTCGTGCTGCCACATGCGGTGTATGGGCACTGCTTAGTTAAGTAAGGGGTTGGTATTGTTGAGTTGATGACTGGTGGTGTGAGGGCATATAGGCGTTCTATCGCATATATGATCCATAAGGGTGCCAATTGCAATTCTTTATAGTGAGGGCAAGCCCTATTTAAGCTTTATTTAATTGGGTTGGCATTTCCGACACAACTTGTGTGCCTGTTTAAGGTAGGAGGCTAGCCTACACTTAAATGGGATTACGTCGCGCATGGGTGATTCAACTCAATGGTATCAACTTGCTGAAAAATACTAAGTCTTGGTTTACCTTACCGCATACCATAGGAAGTATGCTATATTAGGAGGCATCCGGAGGCTTACGGGCTAATCAAGTCATGTGGGTAAAGTAGTACACCCTGCAGGTATAAATCTATTCAATAGCCGTGTCCACGGTTATGGACAACACTTGAGTTACATGGTTGCTATTGTTAGATATGGAAATTAAAATTGTGGTTATAACTTGGTTCGTCATGAATGGGTTATTCATGTTGCTTTATACTCAAAGTGGACAGCCACTTTGTCTTTTGTATGATTCATTTGTTACTTATTCTTGTACTTTACTCCTACTTCAAATCTGTTTATAAAATTGCAATTGAAAAACTAGTATGTGTAGGTTGTTAAAATTGTTGCGTCCTTTCGCAAAAAACTAAGCCAATATGAGCCATCCTTTGGAACAGCCTCTATGCATAACTAATTTTTATTTGTGTAAGACTTGCGAGCACGTTTGTACTCAACCCGTTGCTACAATTTCAGGTGAGGAGATTTGTGAGCCCGTCGATCTCGTCGTGCCGATTTAGGCGGCAATGACGAGTAGTGCTATCTTTTATCCCCAGTCGGTTGCCGATGGGTTATGGGCATACTATGCTGGACTTTTGGTTTATTTACATTGCTTCCGCTGTTACTTTATGATATTATTTCAATTTGGCCGGTCGGCCACTTGTAATAGTCATACATTTGAACTATTATGTTGTATGTCTTTTGAATTGTGAATGTATGATTGTTGTATGGATGTGATCAACGTTGAATGAGAGTATGGGCATATTGGTCGCTGATCTTGGGAGCCAATATGTTTGCATACTCACTGTTAGTGGCTTCCTATTTAACTCACTAAGTGT
Organism: Phyllostachys edulis; assembly: GCA_036346405.1. Lineage (NCBI taxonomy): Eukaryota > Viridiplantae > Streptophyta > Magnoliopsida > Poales > Poaceae > Phyllostachys > Phyllostachys edulis. The sequence goes on from CM070567.1 coordinate 46,731,172, forward strand.
AGTGTTTGACTATTTGGGGAACCGACGATCATGTAGTGCTTGCAAGGGAGCAGTACGCATGATCGTTGGGGCTCTAGTGTTAGTTAAGCCTTTCACTTAGATTGAGTTAAGTTGGAATCCATTTACTTGAGGCTCAAGGGTTATGTCCTTAAGACCATGCTTAGTCTCGGTCTTACGGAGATAATTCGGGGGTCCTCACACCTGCCCTGCCACTACCTACCTTTGACCCATTTCTATACTTATCCTGGACTCGTGTATTTCTAGTTTTCTTCACCACTTTGACTACAACTTGTCTAAGAAATTCCACCACTCCACCTTCTCCATTTTCACCCTCTCGGTTTTGGATCAGAGGACTTCCCGGGAGAGCTTGGTTCTTACAACCTCCCCTTTCATCCATAGCTTCTTGCCCTTGGTAAGTTCTTTGATGATCTCCTCCACCTTTGTGTTTACCACTACCCTGAGCTAGCCATGTTTTTCACAGGACCTTCTCTGGTGGGTTTCTTTTGGAATTCTGTGAATCTCGTGTGAGGATCTCTCCTCTGGATTTGCGCAAGAACCATTGATCGGGACCTTCTTATTTATTGCTTAAAGCGCACCCTTCCTGTAGCTCGGACCACTCCTAGAAGAACCTACTCTAAGACATAGGCCTTTCCTATTGGTTAAGTTTTGGACTTTCTCAGGGATTCTTTTGGTTTCTTGTTAATCTCAGTTGGATCTTTATTTGAATCTTCTTTGAATTTGTTCTTTCATACGTGTAGATCGTGAAGACTCCAGGGAGTCTGAGTGTACAGAAGAGGAGGATTCTCAGAGTAGTGAGCAAGACAAGTTACACTCTTGATCATATTGCACCCAGTAATTTAAACTAATTATGTTCTGTTTTAATGTGTACTGCATGCTTATTTTTATCAAGTTAGTTCAATACCAATTTTAACTTTATAGTTATACCCATTTCCTTTGTATGACCTCTGTTGGTTTTGTACAGAACACATTGTCACCATTAGGTCAAACTTGGCTAATGCAGGAGTATGAGTCAAGACCATTTGAAAAACATATGCTCGATTATGCTTAGACCAAAACTATTGATTTGGGGAAATCTTTACCAACATAACCAAATAATGTTTTAAGTGTTTCACCATGACATTGGGTTGTCATGGAGGTATGAAAATGGTGCTGGGAAAGCAAAGAAAATAAACTTGAGTTTGGACTGGGGCAAATTGGATTGCTTGGTTGGTGCAATGTTTATGCACGGACTCTAACCTGGCTAAGGTGGAGGTCCATGGGTTAGTGAAAGTTGCCCTAGTCATATGAGGACCGGTCTTTGAGCGACCAATGCCATGCCTATAATGGGCTATGCCAAAACCATGCAACCACAGGTCTCTAGTGTGGGGCGTGGGACCTGGCTGATTAATTTGCAAAACTCTACCATATGCTGCTCCATTGGAGGTGTGGGAGGTCTTGTTTGGCCAATGGTCTTTTATAACCTCTCGCTTCCCACCGTGCAAGAGGGGCTTCCGCGGATTGCTATCCACAGGGGGGTGAAACCTTAGCAAGGAAAGGCTGTGGTGGAGCAATGCATTGTAAAGGCCTTGTCATGAGCTCTAGATCTCTTACCTTTGGAAGTGAGAGGCGGTATTGACGAATGCCGAACAAACTATAGTACTCATGTCGTGTGGGTAAAGTGCACAACCTCTGCAGAGTTAAATCTATTCGAATAGCCGTGTCCACGGTCAAGGACGTGCTGGCAAAGGCCACTTGAAGTTAGATGTTGATTTTGGGGTTTTCCATAAATGTTTCACAAATCTGTTTTGGGATTTTGTCCCATGGGTTTGGGCAGGGAGCCTATTGTTAGGAGGGTATCCTTCACCAACTAATGATGAATGTTATCCAACTGAAAACTTGCTTGTTAAAATGAATTTTAATTATTAAAGATCTGCTTTGGAACTTAGTAATGGTATTTGAAAGAAAATTGGCTTTGTGCAAAATAACCATATTATGCCATCCTTTGATTATCCATCTATGCATGTCATGTTGCTAACCCACGGGTGTAACTTGCGAGCACGGTTGTTGTGCTCACTCTTGCTCATTACAATCTTTGCCAGGAGAAGACACTGATAGTGATGAAGATCAAAGCAGCTAGGTTGTGCCCTCCAGTCAGCTGCCTGTGGCGTGTTGATGGACCCTTGTGCTTTCTTTTGAGTTCTTTTGCTTTTATGTATTTATGTTTGGCCCAAGGCCACTTTGTAAACAACTTTGTAAATGTTTTGTTTGAATAAAGGTATGTTCTGGATGTCACCACCTATGTGTTTGTGCTGTGAAGAGCTAGCCATGATCCTTGGGACTGGCTCGGGTTTCATAGGGAACCCTGGAGTATGCTTGGACCTCCATGTCCACACAGTGGAGTGAATGCAGGAGGTACTGGGGTGGTCCCAGATCTCCACGACCTCCTCTGGAGGGTCGTGGGAGGTCTTGGGAATGCTCTCAGACCTCCTCATCCTTCTCTGTTTGGCCGTGGTAAGGCCCTCGGGTGCTCCTTGGCTCCAAGACCCTCTCGGGACATGATCTCCTGGACCTCCAGGAAGTCCTACTGGACCTCCTGGGAGGTCTTGATGGTCAGTCCGAGAGGTCCTTTGTGGACCTCCTGGGAGGTCCTGATGGACTTTTTAGAAGGTTATGAAGGACCTCTCGGTGCCCTAGGGCTGGGTCGTCACAAAAGTGGTATCAGAGCACTCCTAACTGTAGGTCGTAACCTTGTAGAATGGTTGTAGAATTTCAAAATTTCTTTATGACAAAAGAAGAATAAAATGTTCTTTCTTACCTAAGTCATCTTTCCATTCTTACCTTGTTCTGGTTCTGTTTCTTATCTTAACCTCATCTTATCTTGTTCTTTCTACACACCCATTTACTATGTTAAATGGAACTCCTTACCCTAGCAACATTCTGCTAGAACTCTTCTAGGGTAGGCTGATGTTCAAGATTTCCCTCAAAATGGTAAGTCACGAGTAGAACGAATTTTGAGTTATTATAAACTTTGAGAAAAATTTCTCACTGTTGTTTTCTTGATGTTGGATTTTTGTTCTTTGAAATGTTTGGTTGGGCTAGTTTTCCTTAGCCTCTCCTCTTTTCTTTTTCGATACTGGTCTTTGGGACACTATGGTCACCTCTAGAAATGGCGTTGGCAATTCAAGCCATCATAGCCGAGCAAAAGTGAGGAAGAGGCTGAGAACCCTGCTATATGGACCAATCAGAATAGAGGAGTTGAGGGTGAACAAGGGCAACCAACATTACAACCACCCCCACCTCCAGCTGAAGGCCCTACTTGGACAAAATTGTTGGCAAATCAAACTCAGTTGATAAACTTACTCTCACAGTCTATTGCCAACACTCAATCTCTGCAAGCTGCAGCAGTACCTCAACCTCAAGCTCAAGCTCCACCTCCACCAAGGTCTAGCATTGCAGAATTTATGAGGTTGCGCCCTCCAACATTCTCCAGTAGTGCCGAGCCAATGGATGCTGATGACTGGTTAAGGGCAGTGAGCAGGAAAATAGATATGGTGCAATGTACAGACCATGAGAGAGTGCTTTTTGCTTCTCACCAACTCAGTGGACTAGCCTCTGAGTGGTGGGACAATTTTAGTCAATCTCATGCTGATCCTCAGGCCATCACATGGGTTGAGTTCAAGAAAGCATTTCATCGTGCTCATCTCCCACCCGGCATGATGTCATTAAAGAGGACAGAATTTCGTACCTTGAAGCAAGGCAGTCGTACTGTCAATGAGTATATGCATAAATTTAACCAACTAGCAAGATATGCTCCTAGGGATGTTGCTACTGATGAAAGCAAGCAAGAACACTTTTTGGAAGGGTTGAAAGATGACATTTACTGTTCATCTGGTTTCCCGAGAACATCTGGACTTCCAAAGACTTGTGAGCAAGGCCATCCGACAGAGGATAAACTCAAAAGATGGAGGGCCGAAGAGGAAAAAACGCACAGAGGTTTAACCCCGAGGGTTCCTAAGTCTAGGACCTCTCGGTCCCCTGCCTCTCGGCCTGAAGTCCTCACGGACCTCCTCCTCAAGGGCATCCGGGTCGAGCAACGTACTAGCAAATCAAGTTATCATAGGACCTCTTCTGGGAGTCAATTTCAAAAGAAACCTTCCATGACCTCCTCGGCTGGAGTGACCTGTTTCTTTTGTAATGAGATTGGGCATTATGCTAATAAGTGCCCAAAGAAACAACAAGTTGCTGCATCAGTCCGATCTGAACAAGGAGCGTCGGCTCAAGGAAGTGCCTCAAGTGTGAAGCCTGCCACTAAGGTCATCAAGGGCCGTGTCACACATGTCACGGCAAAAGAGGCACATGATGCACCTGACGTAGTCCTCGGTATGTTCCCTATTAACTCTGTGCCAGCCTCGGTTTTATTTGACTCGGGGGCTTCCCATTCTTTTGTTTCTAGCAAATTTGTGGGAAAATGTGGGTTGTCTACAATTCCTTTGGTAAACCCCATGCTAGTCCCAGGCATAGATATGAGGACTAATACCCTCTGCCCAAATCTCACCTTAGAGATCTCTGGAGTTTTATTTCATGCAGACTTGATAGTCTTGCCAACTCAAGGACTGGACGTAATCCTTGGAATGAATTGGTTGGCTAAGAATAAAGATCAGATTGATTGTGCTACTAAGTCTATAACACTCACCAATGAACAAGGAAGTCGGGTAGAGTTTAAGCCAAAGACCTCCCTTAAGGCAGGACCTTTTCTAACTAATGTAAAGGAGGTAGTGAAGCTGGAAGACCTCCCAGTGGTCAGAGAATATATGGATGTGTTCCCTGAGGAACTCCCTGGAATGCCACCCGATAGGGATATCTCTTTCCTAATTGACCTGGTCCCTGGGACAGCACTCATCTCAAAGAGACCTTACAGGATGCCTGTGAATGAACTTGTAGAACTAAAGAAGCAGATCCAAGAATTGAAGGAAAAAGGATTCATTAGACCAAGCTCTTCACCATGGGGAGCACCTGTACTATTTGTCAAAAAGAAGGACAGTAGCTTGAGAATGTGTGTGGATTATAGATCACTCAATGAGGTCACTATTAAGAATAAATATCCATTACCAAGGATAGATGACCTCTTTGACCAACTTAGGGGCAAGTGTGTTCTCCAAAATAGACCTAAGGTCAGTTACCATCAACTTAAAATCGGGCGGAGGACATCCCTAAAACGCATTTACCACGGTATGGACTATATGAGTTCACTGTGATGTCATTTGGATGACAAATGCTCCACTTATTTTATGAGCATGATGAACAAAGTATTCATGGACTTCCTTGACAAATTTGTGGTGGTGTTTATTGATGATATTCTCATCTATTCCAAAAATGAAGCGAGAACATGAGGAACACCTAAGAATGGTGTTGGGAAGACTTAGAGAGCAGCGACTCTATGCCAAATTTAGTAAATGTGAGTTTTGGCTAAGTCAAGTAGCCTTCTTCGTCATATTATTTCAGCTAAAGGTGTAGCCAGAGACCCTCAAAGGTGGAGGCATCTGAGCTGGAGACCTCCTAAGGCAAAGGTCGAGGTAAGAAGCTTTCTTGGACTAGTTGGTTATTATAGAAGATTTATTGAAGGTTTTTCCAAGATTGCAAGACCTCTTACTCAACTTTTGAAAAAGGAAAAGAGGTTTGAATGGACTGAAACACATGAACAAAGTTTTCAGAGATTGAAGGAAAAGCTTACCCACAGCTCTGTGTTAATACTTCCGCACATCCAAAAAGACTTTGAAGTATTTTGTGATGCATCCCATCAAGGTGCAGGATGTGTGCTAATGCAAGATAGAAGGGTAGTGGCATATGCCTCTAGGCAGTTGAGACCTCATGAGGAGAACTACCCAACACATGATCTTGAGCTAGCAAATTGTTGTGCATGCCTTAAAGATATGGCGGCACTACCTCATTGGCAACCGATGTGAGGTATACTGACCACAAAAGTTTGAAATATATTTTCACACAAACAGAGCTGAACTTAAGACAAAGGAGGTGGTTAGAATTAATTAAGGACTATGACCTTGGGATACACTATCACCTGTAAAGCCAACACGATGGTGATGCTTTAAGCGAAAAGGATCTTGCAATACCTTGTCGGTCCAAAGAACAACAACCAAGGCTATATGAGGAAATGAAGTACCTCAATTTGGAGATAGTAGAGCAAGGTTGTATAAATACCTTGGAGGTAAATCCATTGTTACGGATCAAATTAAGGAACAACAAGAAAGAGATGAAGACATCCAAGAAATTAAGAGAAATATGAGAAGGGGTAAAGCCCCAGGTTTCACAGAGGACGAGCTAGGAGTAGTATGGTTTGGTAGCCGAATCTGTGTGCCAAACAACCAGGAGATCAAACAACTCATTTTGGTGGAAGCACACGGATCACCATACTCCATCCACCCGGGCAGCACCAAAATGTATCAAGACCTTAAAGAGAGGTACTGGTGGACCAGTATGAAGCAAGATGTGGCTAAATATGTAGCCCAATGTGATGTGTGTATGAGAGTTAAGGCTCTACACCAAAAACCCGCAGGTTTATTACAACCCTTGCCAATACCTGAATGGAAATGGGAGCAAGTAGGCATGGATTTTATTACTAGGTTGCCTAGGACTCAATCTGGGTATGACTCCGTATGGGTGGTGGTTGATAGGCTAACTAAAGTAGCACATTTCATACCGGTCAAGACCACCTATACTAGCAATGTCTTGGCAGATCTATATATGGCGTAATTGTTTGTTTGCATGGGGTGCCCAAAAGAATAGTGTCGACAGAGGATCTCAATTTACCTCAAGGTTTTGGCAAAGTTTGCATGAAGCTCTAGGTACTAAACTCAACTTTAGTACAACTTATCATCCTCAAACAGATGGGCAAGCAGAGAGGGTGAATCAAATATTGGAGGATATGCTTAGGGCATGTGCTCGGATTTTGGGAAAAGTTGGGACAAAAACTTGCCCTATGCCGAATTTTCTTACAATAATAGCTATCAAGCTAGCCTACAAATGTCTCCATTTGAGGCTTTGTATGGTAGACCTTGTAGAACACCTCTCCTCCGGGATGAAGTTGGAGAACATCAACTTTATGGGCGGACACGATCAATGATCTTTGAGAGCAAAGTGAAGTTGATTAAGGAACGGTTGAGAGTGGCCCGACCACGACAAAAGAGCTATCTTGACACCCGACGTGAGGGATTTATCCTTTGAGGTTGGTGATTTTGTATACCTCGAGTAACACCAATTCGGGAATTAGAAGATTTTGATGAGAGGAAAGTTGGCACCAAGGTATGTAGGACCATACAAGATCTTAGCAAGACAAGGTGAAGTAGCATATAAGCTGGAACTTCGAGTCCTTGGCGGCGATACACAACATTTTTCATGTATCACAACTAAGGAAATGCCTACGGTTTCACGAAGATCATCTTGTAGTAGAGGACTTGGACTTACAGAAGACCTTACATATGTGGAGCGACCCATTAAAATTACGGATGTTGCCGAGCGAGTTACCGGGAGCGTAATTATCAAGTCATACAAAGTGCAAAGTGGAGCCATCATCCGTAAAGTGAAGCTACATGGGAAAAAGAAGAGGACCTTAAGACTAGCTACCCTACCTCTTTCTTCGATTACATTTGAATCTCGAGGTCGAGATTCCTTTAAGGGGGGTAGGTTTGTAACATTCTGATTTTCTAAATCCTTTTAGATGTGTAAAATAAATTAAAGCTATTTTATTTTAATGAGAATTACAAGTTTGGTTCGGTTGGAGAGGTTTGAGTTGCCCAGACCTCCTTTCATTGGGACCTCCGTGTGTTCAGTGAGCTTCTTGTTACTTCATGACCTCCTGAATTCATGTAAATCCCTTTGATATCCTTTCTTGGCGAAAGGACCTCCCTTGTCTTTGGATCTAGCGGTCCGCACCTCCTCCCATTTCTAATCCAAGGGTCCGACCTTCTATCGTTGTGCCCTTCGTGGACCTCCCTTTGTTCTCAATCGAGCAGTTCGAGACCTCCCTCTCAGATTGAATCTAATGGTTCAGACCTCCCTCACTTTGAATCCAAGGCCCAGACCTCCTCACGCGTTATTTCTCTCTCGGGACCTTCCCTTGTGTGATCTGGTGTTGGACCTCCTCTCGGAGATCCAACCGCCGACCTCCCGCTGAGACCTCCTTCTTTGAGATCCCGACCGTCGGGACCTCCCTTGTCTGGACCTCCTCAATCTTTAGACCTTCCGTCCTTGGGCTTAGGACCTCCTAAGCCGCTCGGACCTCCTCGAGGACCTCTATTGTGGGTCAAGACCTCCCTATTTTGACCCGACTATTTCTAAATTGACTGGCCCCACCTACCAGTCTTAACCATTCTCAATTCCTCCGCCACGTTATTATATTGAGCATTTAATGCGGGTCTTGTCACATTAAATGCATCCATATACGTGGTGTTTTACTTTGAATTGGGTCACTTAACCGCATTCTCGACATTTTTCTTTGTTCCTTCCCAAGCAACATCGTGTCCTTCTCGTACCTTTTAACCGGGTGGTGGTGACACCTGCCCTGCCACTACCTACCTTTATCCCATTTCTATACTTATCCTGGACTCGTGTATTTCTAGTTTTCTTCACCACTTTGACTACAACTTGTCTAAGAAATTCCACTACTCCACCTTCTCCATTTTCACCCTCTCGGTTTTGGATCAGAGGCCTTCCCGGGAGAGCTTGGTTCTTACGACCTCCCCTTTCATCCATAGCTTCTTGCCCTTGGTAAGTTCTTTGATGATCTCCTCCACCTTTGTGTTTACCACTACCCTGAGCTGGTCATGTTTTTCACAGGACCTTCTCTGGTGGGTTTCTTTTGGAATTCTGTGAATCTCGTGTGAGGATCTCTCCTCTGGATTTGCGCAAGAACCATTGATCGGGACCTTCTTATTTATTGCTTAAAGCGCACCCTTCCCTGGTAAGCTCAAACCACTCCTAGAAGAACCTACTCTAAGACATAGGCCTTTCCGGTTGGTTAAGTTTTGGACTTTCTCTGGGATTCTTTTGGTTTCTTGTTAATCTCAGTTGGATCTTTATTTGAATCTTCTTTGAATTTGTTCTTTCATACGTGTAGATCGTGAAGACTCGAAGTCCGAGTGTCTTGAAGAGGAGGATTCTCAGAGTAGTGAGCAAGGCAAGTTACACTCTTGATCATATTGCACCCAGTAATTTAAACTAATTATGTTCTGTTTTAATGTGTACTGCATGCTTATTTTTATCAAGTTAGTTCAATACCAGTTTTAACTTTATAGTTATACCCATTTCCTTTGTATGACCTCTGTTGGTTTTGTACAGAACACATTGTCACCATTAGGTCAAACTTGGCTAATGCAGTAGTATGAGTCAAGACCATTTGAAAAACATATGCTCAGTTATGCTTAGACCAAAACTATTGATTTGGGGAAATCTTTACCAACATAACGGGCTATGCCAAAACCGTGCAACCACATGTCTCCAGTGTGGGGCGTGGGACCTGGCTGATTAATTTGCAAAACTCTACCATATCTTTGCTCCATTGGAGGTGTGGGAGGTCTTGTTTGGCCAATGGTCTTTATAACCTCTTTGCTCCCACCGGTGCAAGAGGGGCTTCCGCGGATTGCTATCCACAGGGGGGTGAAACCTTAGCAAGGAAAGGCTATGGTGGAGCAATGCATTGTAAAGGTCTTGTCATGAGCTCTAGATCTCTTACCTTTGGAAGTGAGAGGTGGTATTGACGAATCTTAGAACAAACTAGAGTACTCATGTCGTGTGGGTAAAGTGCACAACCTCTGCGAGTTAAATCTATTGAATAGCCGTGTCCATGGTCAAGGCGTCTTGGCAAAGGCCACTTGAAGTTAGATGTTGATTTTGGGGTTTTCCATAAATGTTTAACAAATCTGTTTTGGGATTTTGTCCCATGGGTTTGGGCAGGAGCCTATTGTCGAGGGTATCCTTCACCAACTAATGATGAATGTTATCCAACCGAAAACTTGCTTGTTAAAATGAATTTTAATTATTAAAGATCTGCTTTGGAACTTAGTAATGGTATTTGAAAGAAAATTGGCTTTGTGCAAAATAACCATATTATGCCATCCTTTGATTATCCATCTATGCATGTCATGTTGCTAACCCACGGTGTAACTTGCGAGCACGGTTGTTGTGCTCACTCTTGCTCATTACAATCTTTGCGGGAGAAGACATCGATAGTGATGAAGATCAAAGCAGCTAGGTTGTGCCCTCCAGTCAGCTGCCTGTGGCGTGTTGATGGACCCTTGTGCTTTCTTTTGAGTTCTTTTGCTTTTATGTATTTATGTTTGGCCCAAGGCCACTTTGTAAACAACTTTGTAAATGTTTTGTTTGAATAAAGGTATGTTCGGATGTCACCACCTATGTGTTTGTCTTTGTGAAGAGCTAGCCATGATCCTTGGGGCTGGCTCGGGTTTCACAGGGAACCCTGGAGTATGCTTGGACCTCCATGTCCACACAGTGGAGTGAATGCAGGAGGTACTGGGGTGGTCCCAGATCACCACGACCTCCTCTGGAGGGTCGTGGGAGGTCTTGGGAATGCTCTCAGACCTCCTCATCCTTCTCTGTTTGGCCGTGGTAAGGCCCTCGGGTGCTCCTTGGCTCCAAGACCCTCTCGGGACATGATCTCCTGGACCTCCAGGAAGTCCTACTGGACCTCCTGGGAGGTCTTGATGGTCAGTCCGAGAGGTCCTTTGTGGACCTCCTGGGAGGTCCTGATGGACTTTTCAGAAGGTTATGAAGGACCTCTCGGTGCCCTAGGGCTGGGTCGTCACATTAGAACTCATGGAAGAGTTGTCAACAATCTCTAACATGTCTTATTCAACAATGTGAAAAGGTCCTGCTTCATAGTAGATGCACAATGTTCCCATACAGTTTGATACAAGTTATACCGATTTATCTACCATATCGTAGGATTTTTCTTCTGCATTCAACATTCAGGACTGCCCATCTGAGCATACTTCTTTTAAACACTTAGCAGGTTTGCAGAGATTTTGCGCGTGGTCGATGTTCAAGATCAGCAAATGAGTGTCGATTCTTGCCCACCGATTCACAAAACGTTCACAAAATTGAATCAGTACAAGCGTTCACAAAATTGAACTAATGTACTCCAACTCCATTATGAGAAAGTGCACGCATACTTGAAGAGAACTCACCAAGGAACTTCACCGAGAGGAGGGGCGGCAGCCGGGAGGACGGAGTCGGGCCGGCGTTGAGGAGGGGCGGCGGGGCGGCGGCTGGGATGCGGACAGGGGCGCGGTCGGTTGGGAGGAGGACGGGGGCATATCTGGATCTGGAGGTGGCAGCCAGGTGTGAGGAGCGGCAGCAGGGCGGGGTCGACAGCTGGCCGGGAGGAGGACGTGGGCATCAAAGTGCACGCATACTTGAAATCAAGAAAACTCACTAAGGAACTTCACCGAGAGGAGGGGCGGCGGCTGGGAGGACGGAATCGGGACGGCGTTGAGGAGGGGCGGCAGCTGGGATGCGGACAGGGGCGCAGTCGGTCAGGAGGAGGACGGGGGCAGATCTGGATCTGGAGGTGGCGGCCAGGTGTGAGGAGGAGCGACGGCAGGGCAGGGTCGACAGCTGGCCGGGAGGAGGACGTGGGCGTCAGCCAGCCGGGAGGAGGATGAGGGATTGAGACGTGTTGGTGGCGACAGTGTTGGGGATCTGGATCTGGTGGCAGCGCTCTTTCGCGTGTTGCAGCAAGGATCGGGTCCCGGGGACTGACTGAGTTAGCCCTAACACTGACTGACTACTGACCAGTGTTGACTGTTGATTGCTGGCCCACCTGTCAGTGTATGTCGCGGATAAACGGGCGAAACAGGCATGAGTGGAGCTTACTCATGCCCGTACACGTTAACCAAGCGGACAGAGAGTTTCCCCTATTTTTATGCTCGTGGGCAAAGAAAATAACCCATGCCCAACTCTATTAGGGTATTTATCCACGGGCATGCAGGTAATCGAATACAATTGCCATCCTTAGGTTGTCTCTTAAACTCCCCCTCCACATCACCTAAAATCCAATCCTGACAAAACTAAGAAGTAGATGTAACACCATTGTACACGTTTGTCCTTACATGTGTTAATGCCTCTTGTTGCGGCTTGTGTCAATAAATGAGACTAGTAATTATTGGGTCCGTCTATACAAGATTCGATTGTTTTCTGATCCCAAAACTGTCGGATTTTGTATAGACGTACCCAATTAATTACTAGTCTCATTTATTGCCACAAGCCGCAACAAGGGGCATTAACACATGTCATGCACAGGACACCGGGTCCAAAAATCATTTTTTTCTTTAGATATAATCATGTATATATAATGTGGATACCCCTAACCCAACATGAGAGGACACCCCAAGCCACAACCCAGCGAAACGTAGCTCATCTTGCCTTAGGGACCCCCGATCATTTTCGTTCTGGATTCGTGTGGCGGTTCGAGCCTCAAGGAGGTCCGATGCCTGTCCTAGGAGCACCCCGAAGGGAGGTCCTGTGACAGTCCGGACCTTAGGGAGGTCGAAAGCCTGATCCAGGAGCACCCCAAAGGGAGGTCCCGAAATCTCTATGCACAACCGAGTTAGTCCCAAGGACCAACAGCTAGCTCACATAGTAAATAAAAGTGGTAACATCCATCAATGCAACTTTATCAAAACAACAACAGAGTTGATTACAAGGGTGGCTTAACAGCCGATAAACAAAACACAGCGGAACAAAAGCAGAGTGGTCCACACGATTCGCCATAGGCAATCGTCTGGAGATCGCAGCCTAGTCGTCTTGGAGGTCCTCTAGCTCATCTAAGACGTCCTCTCCTGCTCAAACAGGTCAAGCAAGAGTGAGCACAACAACCGTGCTCACAAGTCACACCCGTCAAGTAACAGATTGAATGCATGCATACAAGGATGTCCCAAAAGAGGTCTTATAGGGTTGTCTTTGCATAAAGCCAAGTTTCTTTCCAATTATATGTATTAAGTTCCAAAGCAGTTATACAATAACTAAAATTTATTTTCTAAATCAATTTTATAGTTGGATAACATTCATCAACAAGTGGTGAAGGATACCCTCCTTTCACAAGGCTCCCTGCCCGAACCCATTTGGTTAGACATCCAAAACCATTTTAAAGAGGTCTTTTGAAAACAAAACCAACATCTAACTTGGAGCAACTTTGCCAGCATCTCCTTGACTGCGGACATGGCTATTCAAATAGTTTTATACTCTGCAGAGGTGTATAGCTTTACCCACAAGACACGACTTCTCTAGTTTTTTTGGCATCCGTCGATACCACCACTCACTACCGTAGGTAAGTGGTCTAGAGCACGTGACAAGGCCTTTACAATGCGCCATTCCACCGCAGTCCCCCTCGCTAAGGTTTCGCCCCTGACGGATGAAAATTCGCCGAGTTCATAGCCCCCTCTTGCGCGAGGTGGGAATAAATAAAAGTAGGTCGTCAAGACACCTACACAACCGGATGAAACAACCACCGTGGAACATTGCAAATTAGTTAGCTAGGTCCCGCCCATACGAGACATGTGGTTGCACGGTGAGGCATGGCAAAATACACTCAAAGACCGGTTCTTAACTGACTTGGACGACTTCTACAGAACCCTGGGCATCGATCGTAGAAATGACTCGATCTCGTACATGAACATGCACCCATCTAAACAGCCAGTTCGCCCAAGTCCAAGGCAATTTTCCTTTTCGCTTTGCTTTTTAAAAACATTTGCAAACTACCACGACAACCTAATATCATGGATTAAAATATTTAGACAACATTGGTTTTTTGGCAGTAAAACTCCCAAATCAATATTTTGGTCTAAGCTTGACTAAGCAAAGAGTTTTGAAACATGCTAGTTCATGCTAATGTACCAACTAGCTCTTACTACGGTGACAAGGGGTGATCAAATCAATAGTCAAGTTCGGGTGTACAAAGGAAGTAGGAATAACTATACAGTTAAAACAGGCATTTAGATTAACTGATTTTGAAATAAGCATGTAGTAATAATTTGGAACAAAACTTAAATAATTTGAAATACTGTGTCCAATATGATCAAGGGTGTAACTTGCCTTGCTTAAAAGCTTGAGGGTCTTCTTCGCAGAACTCAGGCTCTCCGGAGTCGTCAAAATCTACACGTGAAAACGAAGCAAATCAAATAAAGACCAAATAAAAAATCCAAACAAACTCCAAACAAACCAAACTAAAACTAACAGCGAAGAACTAAAAAGCTCAAAGGAGGAGGTCTAATGAGGAGGTCCTGAGGAGGAATGCCTAAGCAGAGCAATAAAGTTGGAGAAGGCTAAAGGAGATATAAGAGGGCTGCTCAGGCTTTTATAGCCGGGGAGGACGGGAAGAGCAGCTGAGAAACTCTGAAGCACACGAGATCAAGGGTAGGTGGCGGCAGACGAGCACAAGACTGACGCGTCGTGAGAAGTCACTGAGGATAAGACAGGGCATGCTCTGTGGAGGCGGTAGCATTTAATGCGATACAACGACATTTAATGTGCGAGAACCCCGGTGAGAGCAGCGCTACGATGAGCGGGAGAAGAAGATGAGCAAGGCTGATAGGAGGGGCTAGTCAAAAGGGAGGTCGTGACCAAAGAGGAGGTCGCGCGGTCAAAGGGGGAGGTCGTGGTCAAAGGGGAGGTCGCGGCCTAAGGGATGTCACGTGACCAAAAGGAGGTCGTGACCCAAGGGGAGGTCGCAGCAAAACGACAAAAGGGGAGGTTGTGACTCCAAGGGGAGGTCGCGACTAAAGGACAAAAGGGGATGTCGTGACTCCAAGGGGAGGTCGCAGCAAAACGACAAAAGGAGAGGTCGCAACTAAAGGACAAAAGGGGAGGTCGTGACTCCAAGGGGAGGTCGCGACTCAAGAGGGTGGCCATTGCAAAAAGACCAAGAGGTTGGTCCAACGAGAGGGAGGTCTAGACCCTCAGATCCAAATGAAGGGAGGTCTGGACCCTCAGATCCAAACGAAGGGAGATCTAAAGAAGAAAGAACTGGGCCGAGGGGAACACGGAGCGAACAGAGAAGGGGGAGAACTCCAACAAACTCGAAAGAAACCGAACTTTGGATTAGTTGAAGTTTGATTTAGTCATTTAAAGCTCTTTTTAAAATCTCAAGTTAAGCTTTGAACTCTCATCAAAACCAAATGGTTCTTTTTTATTTTGAAAATTCAAAAAGACTCGGAAAAATCGGGATGTTACAAACCTACCCCCCTTAAGGGAATCTTGACCCTGAGATTCAGACTTGGCTAGCAAAGAGGTGGGGAGACTCCACTTTGAGATCTTTTTCTCGCTCCCAGGTTGCCTCTCCTTCTGAGTGGTTGCTCTACTGGACCTTGCACGAACGGATAACCCTGCTCCTGGTAACACGCTCTATGACATTCAGGATCTTGATCGGCTGCTCCACTAGGTGAGGTCTTCTTGAAGGTCGATGCTCTCCAACATTGTCCGCTCTGTTGGGACTCGAAGACACTTCTTCAACTGTGAGACGTGGAAGACATTATGTACTGCAGACAGAGACGTCGGGAGCTCTAGCTGATAGGCAACTTCGCCTTTCCTTTCCACAATCTTGTATGGTCCGATAAACCTTGGTGCGAGCTTTCCTCTAATTTGAAATCTTCTTACTCCTCTGAGTAGAGTTACTCTAAGGTAGACAAAGTCTCCTATCTCAAAGGACAAGTCTCTGCGACGGTTGTTCGCATAGCTCTTCTGCCGGGATTGAGCCACTCTCAATCGTTCTCTTATCAGCCTCACTTTGCCTTCAGCATTCTTGATCAAATCGGGTCCAAAGAACTGATGTTCCCCAACTTGATCCCAAAGGAGAGGAGTTCTACACGGTCTGCCATACAAAGCTTCAAAAGGAGACATTTGCAAGCTGGCTTGATAGCTGTTGTTGTAGGAGAACTCTGCATAAGGAAGGTTCTGATCCCAACTCTTCCCAAAGTCTAAAGCACAGGCTCGAAACATGTCTTCAAGAATCTGATTCACACGCTCTGTCTGACCATCCGTCTGGGGATGATATGCTGTGTTGAAGTTGAGTCTGGTTCCCAAGGCTTCATGCAAGCTCTTCCAAAATCTCGACGTGAACTGAGAACCTCTGTCGGATACTATCCTCTTGGGGACTCCATGTAGACAAACAATCCGGGCCATATATAAGTCTGCCAACTTACTGCTTTGGTAGGTGGTCTTGACTGGTATAAAATGTACCACCTTAGTTAAACGGTCAATGACCACCCAGATGGAATCATAACCTGATTAGGTTCTAGGCTATCCAGTGATGAAGTCCATGCCTACTCGCTCCCACTTCCACTCGGGATTTGGCAAAGGCTGCAACAGACCAGCCGGTCTTTGGTGTTCGGCCTTGACTCTTTGACAAACATCACAGTGTGCGACGAACTCAGCAATCTCTCACTTCATACTGACCCACCAATACTTTTCCTTGAGGTCCTGGTACATCTTGGTACTGCCCGGATGAATGGAGTAAGGCGATTCATGGGCTTCCTTCAAAATCAACTGCTTTATCTATGGGTGATCCAGCACACAGATGTGGCTACCGAACCACACTGTGCCTTTCTCATCTTCAGAAAAACCTGCGGCTTTGCCTTTTCTCATATTCTTCTTGATTTCTTGGATGTCTTCATCTTCTTTCTGCTTCTCTCGGATCTGGCTCTAAGGGTTGGTTGCACCTCTAGGGTGTTCACACATCCTTGGCTAACAATCTCCAAGTTTAGACGTCTCAATTCTTCATACAAACTTGGTTGACTCTTCTGGACCATCATGGTGTTGCAATACCCTTTCCTACTCAGGGTATCTGTCACTACGTTTGCTTTTCCTGGATGGTAGTGAATTCCAAAGTCATAGTCCTTTATCAACTCCAACCATCTTCTCTGCCTGAGATTTAGCTTGGACTGGGTGAAGATGTACTTCAAACCCTTGTGGTCTGAGAAGATCTCATAGTGATTACCGATGAGGTAATGCCACCAGATCTTCAAGGCATGCACAATTGCAGCTAGCTCCAGGTCATGCGTCGGGTAGTTTCCTTTATGAGGCTTCAACTGCCGAGACGCATGAACCACTACTCTACCTTCTTGCATTAGCACATATCCAAGACCTTGTCGATAGGCATCACAGAACACTTCAAAGTCCTTGCGGATGTCTAGCAAGACTAGCATAGGAGCTGAAACTAGTCTTTTCTTCAACTCTTGAAAACTCTGCTCACATGCTTCGGTCCACTCAAACTTCTTCTCTTTCTTCAAGAGCTGAGTCAGAGGTCTTGTGATCTTGGAGAAGGCTTCAATGAATCTTCGGTAGTAATCAGCCAATCCAAGGAAGCTCTTGACTTCCGTGACTGACTTGGGTTGCCTCCAATCCAACACGGCTTCAACCTTGGTCGGATCAATAGCAACTCCTTCTGTTGAAACAATCTGACCAAGAAAAGCTACTTGGCTTAGCCAAAATTCACTCTTACTGAACTTGGCATAGAGCTGTTGCTCTCTGAATCTGTCCAACACTGCTTTGAGGTGCTCTTCATGTTCTTCTTCACCCTTAAAGTAGATGAGGATGTCGTCAATAAATACGACCACAAACTTATCCAAGAACTCCATGAACACTTTGTTCATCATGTTCATGAAATAGGCTGTGCATTGGTCAAGCCAAAAGACATCATTGTAAACTCATACAGTCCATATCTTGTGGTGAAAGAAGTCTTGGGGATGTCTTCTGGTCTTATCTTCAACTGATGGTAACCAAACCTTAGGTCGATCTTGGAAAAAATACTTGCTCCTTTCAACTGGTCAAAGAGGCCATCGATCTTGGGCAAAGGATACTTGTTCTTGATTGTGATCTCATTGAGTGATCTGTAATCCACACACATCCTCAAACTGTTATCCTTCTTCTTGACAAACAGTACTGGAGCTCCCCAAGGTGATGAGCTTGGTTGAATGAAACCCTTGTCTTGCAACTCTTCGATCTGCCTCTTCAATTCTGCTAGCTCATTCGCTGGTATTCTGTAGGGTCTCTTTGAAATTGGAGCTGTCCCTGGGACCAGGTCGATTAGGAGCAAGATGTCCCTATCGGGTGACATACCAGGTAGTTCCTCTGGGAACACATCCGTGTACTCTTGGACCACTGGGAGGTAGGGGTGAAAACGGATCGGATACAGATGGATAATGGCCCTGTCATATTTGTTTTCATTTTTTTTAGATCTAGATACAAATACGAATACCCCGGATACGAATACGAATATAAATAATACCAAATACAAATGCGGAGCGAATACGAATCAAAACGAATACGGTCGCGGATATTTTTCGAAACATGAAAACCCCTTAAATTGTATGCCAGAAATTAACGAAAACATATAATTAGTTTATTTGATGCAAACATTCATGAATTGTTCATATTTTCAGTAACCACACATAACATTGGCACCTAGTTTACCATATTTAGCTCATAAGTCATGACTCACAAAGTCACAAGTCATCACACATTCACACTTAGTTCATCACATACATATATAAAACTTAGTTCACACTAACATTATGGCTGGTTGGTTAATCTATACGCAAATGACTGTAACATCCCAAAGTATGTTGCCAAAAATAAAATTAGTATTTTATTAGATTTTCTGAGATTTAAAAGAGTTTTCTTGGTTAAAAAGAACAAAAATAAAATAAAATCGATTATTTAATTTCCTAGTTTTAATGTCAAAAATAAAATTTATTGATTTTTTAGGATTTGTTTGGATTTAAAGTGAAAAGGAAATTTTAATTAATTTCTTTAATTTTACGGAGTTTAAAAAGGTTTTTAGATTTTTCATAAATTAAAAATAATTTATGTGAAAAAATAAAAACCAACTTTAAGTTGGAATTAATTTTATTAAGTTCAAAATAATTCAAGGACTTTCTGTGATTTTTTCTAGAATTTTTAACTCTATTTGCTATTTTCTAAAAGGCTATTTGATTTGTTGCGTTTTCTAAAATTCGGAAATCAATTAAAATCTCCTTCTCTTTTGGGCCAAAATCTGGATATCCGGACTTCATCTTATCCGGATAATCCGTATTCATATCTGTATCCACTGGATAGCATGCCTACCGTATTCGTTTCCGTTTTTGACAAAAAATCTGAATTCGTTTCCGATCCGAAAATTATCCGAGAAAAATCCGATTCGAGATAATCCGAATCAGTTTCCGTCCGGATCGGTCGGAAACTATCCAATCCGTTTTCATGCCTACTGGGAGGTCTCCAAGCTTGACTTCCTTTAGACTGGTCAAGAGATGTCTTGCTCTATCAGAGGTCTTGGGTCTGAACTCCACTTGAATTCCTTGCTAATTGGTGAGAGTGATAGGCCTACTGGCACAGTCTATCTGGCCTTGATTTTTAGCTAGCCAATCCATTTCGAGAATCACGTCCAATCCTTGGGAGATCAAGACTATTAAGTCTGCCAAGAAGGGTACTCCCGAGATCTCTAAGATAAGATTTGGGCATAGGGAACTAGTCCTCATCTCCGAGCCAGGAGATGGATTAACATAGGGTTAACTAAGAGAGAGATAGATAACCCATATTTACCCACAAACTTACTTAAAACAAAAGAATGCGACGCTCCAGAATCAAATAAAACTGAGGCTGTTATTGAATTGACAAGGAACGTACCAAGGACCACGTCTGGTGCGGTCTGAGCTTCTTCCACTGTGACGTGATTCACACGACCTCTCATGAACTACACTGAGGGCTTCACAGAGGAGGTGCTACCAGGTGCTGGAGCTACCTGACCCGGTCGGGTTGGGGTGGCCGCTTGCTGCTTCTTCGGGCACTTATTGGCGTAATCCCCCACTTCGTTGCAATAAAAGCAAGTAACACCTACAGAGGAGGTCGTAGGCGCCTTCTTCGGGATCTAGCCACCCGGGGAGGTCTTGCGGAAACCCGGGCTGGTCGGGCGTTGAGCTGACACAGGTGCCTTGGACAAAGAGGTCCTGGGCTTGGGAAAACCCCTAGGGTTGAACTTCTGAGCTGCCTTCTTCCTCTTGCGATTCTCTATCTCTATAAGCTTGCCCTCTTGGCGAATGGCCTTGCTGACCAGCTGCTAGAAATCGGTGTAATCTTGGGTGATCAGGAGGACTGAGAGATCATCATTGAGCCCTTCCAGGAAATGCTCTTGCTTAGCTTCATCAGTGGCGACGTTTTCTGGTGCATAGCGGGCCAACTGGTTAAACTTATGCAAGTACTCATTTACGATGCGGCTGCCCTGGCGCAGGTTGCAAAACTCTTTATTCTTCAAGGGCATCATGCCCGGTGGAATATGTGCACGACGGAAAGCCTACACAAACTCATCTCAAGTGATGGTCTAAGAATCAGCGTGGGACTGGGTGAAGTTATCCCACCACTCGGATGCCGGTCCATTAAGCTGGTGAGAGGCAAAGAGCACCCTCTCACGATTAGTGTACTGGATCATGTCCAGCTTCCTGCCAACTGCTCTAAGCCAATCATTTGCCTCCATTGGCTCAGTGCTACTAGAGAAGGTCGGAGGGCGCAACATCATGAACTCCGCTATGTTGGACCTTGGAGGATGTGGAGCAGTTGCTTGAGGTTGGGCTGCTGCTGCTGCTTGCAGGGTCTGGGTGTTGTTGATGGATTGAGCAAGTAGTTTGATCAACTGGGCTTGGTTGGCCATCATTTGATTCCAATCAGGTCCTGCAGCTGGAGGAGGTGGTGGTGGAGGAACTGGGTTTTCTTGCACATTCTCTCGATTCTGACTGCCAGTGCTGCCACTGCCGTGAGTCGTCATCATCTGCCAGATCTCCAGAGACTTAGAAAAGAAGAGGAGAAACTAAGGGGGACAGAGCGAAACAACCCACCCAAGCACAACAACCACACAAAAAGCTTTTCAAAGTACTATAATAGCTATACATGTTCTACTCGACACTAGAGGTCTTAGGGGGAGGTCCTGAACACTAGGGGCTACTCGAGAGACCACATAGAGAGATTTCAAGGGAAAGAGGATCCATTTGACACTGTAAAATGGTGAAGAGACAATAAGGTAAGGAAGAATACCAGAGGGAGGTAAGGGTAGAAAGATGACCACGATGAGAAGAGAACAAATTATCCTTCTTGTTATATATAAAATAGGTTTTGAAATTGCCATTCTACTAGGTTACGACCTACAATCGAGATGGCTCTAATACCACTTGTGGCGGTCCGAGCCTCAGGGAGGTCTGACGCCTATCCCAGGAGCACCTCGAAGGGAGGTCCTGTGAAAGTCCGGACCTCAGGGAGGTCGAAAGCCTGATCCGGGAGCACCCTAAAGGGAGGTCCCGAAATCCCTGTGCACAACCGAGCTAGTCCCAAGGACCAACAGCTAGCTCACACAGTGAACAAAAGTGGTAACATCCATCAATGCAACTTTATCAAAATAACAACAGAGTTGATTACAAGGGTGGCTTAATAGCCGACAAACAAAACACAGCAGAACAAAAGTGGAGTGGTCTACATGATTTGCCACAGGCAATCGTCTGGAGGTCGCAGCCTAGTCATCTTGGAGGTCCTCTGGCTCATCGAAGATGTCCTCTCCTGCTCAAATAGGTCAAGCAAGAGTGAGCACAACAACCGTGCTCGCAAGTCACACCCGTCAAGTAACAGATTGAATGCATGCATACAAGGATGTCCCAAAGGAGGTCTTATAGGGTTGTCTTTGTATAAAGCCAAGTTTCTTTCCAATTACATATACTAAGTTCCAAAGCAGTTATACAATAACTAAAATTCATTTTCTAAATCAATTTTATAGTTGGATAAAATTCATCAACAAGTGGTGAAGGATACCCTCCTATCACAAGGCACCCTGCCTGAACCCATTTGGTTAGACATCCAAAACCATTTCAAAGAGGTCTTTTGAAAACAAAACCAACATCTAACTTGGAGCAGCTTTGCCAGCATGTCCTTGACCGCGGACATGGCTATTCAAATAGTTTTACACTCTACAGAGGTGTACAACTTTACCCATAAGATACGACTTCTCTAGTTTGTTTGGTATCCGTCGATACCGCCACTCACTACCGTAGGTAAGTGGTCTAGAGCACGTGACAAGGCCTTTACAATGCGCCATTCCACCGCAGTCCCCCCTCGCTAAGGTTTCTCCCCCGACGAATGGAAACCCGCCGAGTTCATAGCCCCCTCTTGTGCGAGGTGGGAATAAAAGAAAGTAGGTCGTTAAGACACCCACACAACCAGATGAAACAATCACGGTGGAACATTGCAAATTAGTTAGCCAGGTCCCGCCCATACGAGACATGTGGTTGCACGGTGAGGCATGGCAAAATACACTCGAAGACTGGTCCTTAACTGACTTGGGTGACTTCCACAAAACCCTGGGCATCGATCATAGAAATGACTCGATCCCGTGCATAAACATGCACCCATCCAAACAGCCAGTTCGCCCAAGTCCAAGCCAATTTCCCTTTTTTGCTTTGCTTTTTAAAAACATTTGCAAACTACCACGACAACCCAATGTTATGGATTAAAATATTTAGACAACATTGGTTTTTTGGCAGTAAAACTCCCAAATCAATATTTTGGTCTAAGCTTGACTAAGCAAAGAGTTTTGAAACATGCTAGTTCATACTAATGTACCAACTAGCTCTTACTACGGTGACAAGGGGTGATCGAATCAATAGTCAAGTTCGGGTGTACAAAGGAACTAGGAATAACTACACAGTTAAAACAGGGATTTGAATTACTTGATTTTGAAATAAGCATGTAGTAATAATTTGAAACAAAACTTAAATAATTTGAAATACTGGGTCCAATTTGATCAAGGGTATAACTTGTCTTGCTTGAAAGCTTGAGGGTCTTCTTCGCAGAACTTGGGCTCCCCAGAATCGTCAAACTCTACACGTGAAAAACGAAGCAAATCAAATAAAGACCAAATAAAAAAACCAAATAAACTCCAAACAAACCAAACTAAAACCAACAGCGAGGAACTAAAAAGCTCAAAGGAGGAGGTCCTGAGGAGGAATGCCTGAGCAGAGCAAGAAAGTTGGAGAAGGCTAAAGGAGATATAAGAGGATTGCTCATGCTTTTATAGCCGGGGAGGACGGGAAGAGCAGCTGAGAAACTCTGAAGCACACGAGATCAAGGGTAGGTGGCGGCAGACGAGCACGAGTGCAGATGTCTTGTGAAGCTGCCCGGGGATAAGACGGGGCATGCTTGTGAGAACCCGGGGTATTTAGCTTGTAATACTTAGCCATCCACTTGACCCTAGTATCACAAACCAAATATCCCGTGCCTCGGGAAAATGTATACATCCCAAAAGTGCTGTATACACACCCTTTTACAAAATCATGCATCAATTCCATACAAACATAGAAACAAAGCACAAACCTTAACAAGAGACATACATAATAGAGATTTATTACACAAGGGGCCAACCATCCACCAAAGCTAAAACTTAAATAACAGCGGAAGCAATTATGCCATAAGATGGCGATAAACAAAAGCCAACCGGTTTGCCATTACCCCACAAGGCAAAGCCGGCCAAGACTCGCCTTGACTAGTCGTCAAAGCGAAGTCCACTCACTAAAGTTAATCCCTTGGGGATCAACCTCCTCTGCAACAATTAATTAAGCAAAGAAAATGAGTACAAAAATGTACCTCCTCTGCAACATTTAATTAAGCAAAGAAAATGAGTACAAAAATGTACTCGCAAGACTTACGTGTAGTGTAACAAGCCTATACATATGCTACATGCAAGCTTATTTAAGTGGAGGAGGCTCTAGACTCATTTTCAGCATAAAGCAAGTTTTCATTTGCAATAATGTAATAGATTTAAAGTAGTTTTACAATCTGTTTTTAATGTTTAAATAACAGCGAGTAACAACATAATAACAATAGATAGATGACAACAACAACCTGGAAGTGACTAACCCAATAGTCACCACAACAATAGCATGAATTACCCATTCATACCATCTACAACAAGTTTTAATTAAAAGGTTATAGTCTAACTCTCGAAAGACCTCCCCAAGCGTGCCCATAACCTAGGACAAGGCTATTCGAATAGTTTGAACCATGCAGGGGTGTACTAATGTACCCACACGCCAAACCACCTTTTCATCGCATGATTAAGCACACTTCCTTTGGTATGCCGACACAGCTAAGTCCTACGAGACATTTCCAATAGATTATGCTAATTAAGAGTCGCACGTATGGGGGTTATCACCTAGCGGACCGCCGTTACAGGCTCCCACTAAGGACCCATACGAAGAGTAGGATGCACCGGCCCAGCCTAAGCAACTGCGGGTGCTCCCCTCCTTTCCCAACAACAAACATTTTTCTTTACAACCACCACACGACTCATTAATTAACATCCCCCAAAGTACCTAGCCAAGAGAGGTCCCATATCCCCCTCGTGTGGTTAGCACGCAAAATTGCTTGGTTTAGTGTAACAAGATGTTCGGTCCTTGTTGACTTAGGCACCATTCCATTCACACCAACAGATCACACCAACATACCATTGTGCCTAAGTCTAAAACAGTTTTATTTTCAGTTTTCGACTTTACAAATTAACAAAGCACAAAGTGTTGGACATAATGGAATAATAATAAAGTTTTTGTGTGATCAAGGTCATCGACATACGTCGACAACCGCCCAATTCTATCGGTAGCTAAGCATTTCTAAGCCTGACACCGTAAAGATATTAAAAGAGCATAATTCAATCACCGGGCTCTAATTCACCGGCGAGATTAATAACTTATGTTTAGTGGCAGGGGATGAACAATTTAAGGGCAACCATGCAATAGAATTAGCTATCTCTAATCGGTAAAATTAACTTTGACACAAAGGCATGCATACATACAATTTGCAAACAAAGTATTAGACTTTAAAAGTAATGGGATTATTATGATCAAATTGCTTGCCTTGCTGGAGATGCTCAATATGCTGCAGAGGATCACTCTCGCAATCAACATCATCTAACGGTAGGAACTGACAAAGCGAAAATAACAGCGAATAAACACCAAAATTCCAAAAAGTCTCCAACAATTATGAAATCACTACAGAAGAAAGATATTGATTTTATAAGGTATCCAGATTAATCTCTCTAGTCATCTATCTTGCAAAAGATCCACTGCCAGCTACTAAACATCCAAATAGCATACAAGGCTACACATTTGTATGATGACATACTACTAGCATTTTCCAATTAACCTTAATGAGTTATTTACTAACAGGGAGCATTCAAATGAGCCAGCTAATAACTTTGGTACAGCTTCCAACCTAAACCTTACCCTTGCAAAATATTCAACACTATTCTCACTAACCATTTCCAAAATTCCTCACTTAAGCTAAAACAAGTTAATTGACATGCTAATCAAAGGACCCAAACCATACATCGAGAAACATCACAAGGCAGTGAAGGCCGACAGGAAAACAGAAGTGGCTCGGGCATGGCTTGGCACCCGTGAGGAGGGTTGACAACGGCCGCCGCATACGGGCAAAGTAGAACCAGCCACCAGACAGTCCTTCTACATACACAGAGTGAGTGAGGCCCACCTGTAGAGGAACAAAAATCATTCTCTGAGGCATTTATACAAACACATAGAGGGCAAGCAAGAGGAAACCGAAGGTGGCTCAAGGAGGCCGATGGTGGTGTCGTGCGGCTGCCGTGCGCGGAGAAGAGAGGAAGGGTGGTGGCGCAGGGGCCCAGAGCGACGGCAGAGGAGGCGCAGGGAGCCGGCGGTCGGGGCAGATTTGGACGGCAGGAGGGCCGACGGGGGTCCGGAGGGAGGGGAGGACATGCAGGCGACGAAGGCACGGCACTTGGGCCTTGCTCAGCAGGGAGGTGAAGCGGCGATCTTGGTGGCCTTCAGAGCAACAGCAGTCGGCGGATCCGGGCGGGAGGGACGACGGCGCCGAGAGTGATCTGGCGGCTCGGGGGTGGAGGTGGTACAGGCTCGGCGAGCTCGGCGCGGTGGTGGCGGCAGCAGCTGCCGGGGATGGGGAAGACCGGGAGGCGACGGCGCTCGGGTGTGCTGGCTCGGCCGAGGAAGACGAAGCCGATGCAGATCCGGTGGCGCCATGAGCAGGGAGGCGCGAGGGAGCCGAGTGGCACCGTCGGGCGACCGGAAGGCGGCGGCGGCGGAGCGGTGCGAAAATG
Organism: Phyllostachys edulis; assembly: GCA_036346405.1. Taxonomy (NCBI): domain Eukaryota; kingdom Viridiplantae; phylum Streptophyta; class Magnoliopsida; order Poales; family Poaceae; genus Phyllostachys; species Phyllostachys edulis. The sequence continues at coordinate 46,757,372 of CM070567.1, forward strand.
GAGCTGCCATGCTCGGCGCGGCTCTGCGGTTGAAGAAGGGGCAAGGGCGGCCTTGACCAACTGAATTGTAACATCCCAAATATGGGTGTGTGTTTCAAATGTAACCAAACCAGGATTTGTGTTTCAAATGTAACCAAATCTAGGTTTGTGTTTCAAATGTAACCTATTATGGGTGTGTGTTTCAAATGTAATTAAATGAGTAGAAATTAAAACTTTTCTCACATCTTGAAACTCTTGAACTTTTCTATAATTCTTGTCAAGAGTTGTGGAATTCAAAACCCTAAACCTCCTGTTGACTAAAGTCAAACCCTTATTCAACTTTGTCACAAATCTGTATTCAACCTTGGAAAATATTTTTTTTCTTGGTTCTAAGGATGATGTGTGACCCCTCTGAAAAATTTCACAATTTTTAGAAATTATTTGATAATTTTTGGAGGCAAGTCAAACCAATTTTTCAATTGGTCAAACCCTAAAGCAAACCTTGAGGAATTTCTTGAGAAAAATGTAGTGCATAAAAATCTCTAGATATTTTATGTAAGGTTAATCCTGGAGTGAGGAAGCTCTAGTTAAAATTTCATAATTTTTGGAGTTAGTTTGCTACCTCTAAAAATTCTTCCAAAACTCAACTTCAAATTATGAATTCAAACCTGGCTTGCACTGTTCCTCGGGCGCACCTGGTTGCACTGTTGGGCTCGAGCCAATCGACTCGATCGAACCAACTAACGGTACCGACCGGGCCGACTCGGTGCGTCCGTTGTCACCCGTTGGATATCCATCTAACCGCCCTGATGCATTCAATCCTGGCCGTCCATCTCCGATCCAGCGGCTGGCGCGTCGTCCTCTTCCTCGTGCTCGCGCGGCGCAGCGCCAGCGCAGGGTTGCCATGGCAGTGTGCGTGCGTGGGGAGGGGTAGTGCCTTGTCACCTCCCAACCGCTCTTTGCTGTTGCTAATTAATGCGCGCTAGTGCTTTCGGCCCCTTTGGCGTGTTCAGAGCTGCTCCCATTGCCCTCAGCGTCCTCGCGGCAGACTTGACCGTGGGAGAGCTCTCCCGTTGCCCTCCTTGCCTCTTTGCTACTTAAGCTCCCTGGCTCCGTCCTTAGCTTCCTTTCACCACCCCGCAGCCCATGCTTGCACCCCCTGTGTTTGCTTGAGCTCAAACCACCAGAACCCACTGCCGCCATTGTTGGCCTTGGAGCTCATGGGTGAAGGCAGTGCCCCAGTGGCTTCTCTCTCTCTCTCTCTCTCTCTCTTTGTGTCAGCTTGGGCCTCCCACCTCCGTGAGCAAAACCCCTAACTCAATTTAAGTTGCCTTTGCAGGAACAAGCTTGAATTGAGTTTTTCCCCTTTTCGGCTGTGGAGCACCATTTTCACCCTCGCTGCTGGTAAGGACCTCCTCTCTTCAATTCTTTGCTCATGGACCATCCTTGAGTTCTATTGAAGCTACTGTGATGACCCGGTCTCACTTATTTCGCTCAGGCCGTTGTCTCCACGTTGTCGTCTCCAGTAGCAGGTCTTGGTCTTAAATCGCCAGAGCTCGGCCCTTCCCAGTCCCTCCGTGTCCTCCAGGTAACCTCCTGGCAGTCCCTAGATGCTCGGGCACTGCTTGGTTGAACCGCTGTGGAGCTCCTTTGCTGCTTCAGACGTGGTTGCCGCGCCGCCCCATTCCGGCTCACCGGCGTTCTAGGCCACTGCTGCCGGTGTGAGTGGTACCAAGAGGTGCGCCAGGTTATTGCGCACCTCAGACCACTTTTGGTTCGCACCGCCGTGGCCGGAGTCACCGGCGGTGACCATTTTGCCGCGCTCGGCACAGTGTCAACGCGTGCGCGACGTGGCTCACCGTGAGCCGTCCATCTTTAAGATCTGCGGTCTCGATCGCGTTAGCATTTGTTCTTCGTTCGCTGTGGGCCGTCCGTTGGTAGATCAACGGCGGAGTTGCGCGTAGGTTTGAGCATGTGCACTGTGTGGCGTTCATCGGGAGCCGTCCATCTCGCGATCAGCGGTCCACAGTCGCCGCCCCGTTTGCGCGCGTGAGTTCAAACCGCGACCGTAGGGATCCAATCTGGACCGTTGGATCCAGGATCAACGGTCTGCGACCAGGGTTGCCGCGTGCGCACGTCGTTGCGTGCATCCAGTCGTAGGACCGTCCGATTCAAGATCAACGGCCCAGGTTTTTCCGCGTCGATGTGGATTTAGGATTTTCTCGATGGATTTATTTGTGAACTGAAAAAGGTAATAAAATTCAAAATTGCATAACTAATTCAATTTAGCTCCAATTGAGTTGATTCAAATTTTGTTAGCTCTAGTTTGAATTGAGATTTAATCTAAAAATGGTTGTAAGCTTAGTTCGGCTCTAGAAAATGGATTTGAAAATTGAGTTAGAAATAGGTTTTAAATGTTGCCCTAAATGTTGCATTTAACTTGTAAATTGCATAAGTAATTCTCAATAGATCCTTTTTGAGTGAATCCAATTTTGTTGACTTCCTCTGTTACTGCACTAAATGGTAGAATAGGATTTAGGCATGTCACTATTTTCAAAATCTTGGTGGGTGCAATTTGTGTTGTTCTTGTGTGCATGTCTTTGAAAAATCATAGAAAATGCATACTAGCTCCAAAGGAGGTGGACTCAATTGTGTTATTCATCTCATGAGGTGCTTTACTTACCATAAAAATTCCAGGTGCAACACCTCTTTGGAAAATTGTGCTTGAGAATTTAATTCGGATGAACAGTGACCGATTTGAATTTTCCAGCATTTTCCAGGCTGAGCAAAATTATTTTGGCCATAACTTTTGCATTGAGAATCCAAATTAATTGGTTCTTATTGATAAATTCCTTAAAAATCATGCTCTAGCTTCTGTAAAAATTTCAGAGCATTTGGAGAAAGTTTGTTGTTGAGTCTTTTCGGTTTTCGTCGTTCTTATCGATTCTTTATCGCTTTTTCGTTAGGTGCCGACGAGTGCGTTGATCCCGTGAGTGATCCTTTGCAGCATAGTGAGCAGCTCCAGTAAGGCAAGTAGTTTGATCATATTCAATCAATCCCATTATTTTAAAGTCTAATACTTTGTTTAACTTGTATGTATGCATGCTTACTTTGTGTTAAATTATCGATTAGTTGACCCTATAGATGCATACTCTGTAGGTAAATATTCATTCTCTACTACTAAGCCTAGGATTATCTTGCTGTGATTTAGAGTTCGATGGATGGACTCTTATCACTTAGTAGTTTACGTTATTAATGCCTAGAAATGCTTAGATAACGGTAGAAATGGGCGGTTATCAACTTATGTCGATGACCTTGATCACACAAAAATTATTATTCCATTATGTCCAGCACTTGTGCTTCGTTACTTTGTAAAGAAATAAAAATGAAAACAAAATTGTTATTGACTTGGGCACAATGGATGTTGGTGTGATCTCATGGTGTGATGGAATGGTGCCTAAGTCCCTAAGGACCGAAAGTTACTTGGGCCACTAAATGAGCAATATTATGCTAACCACACGAGGGTATTGGGAACCCCTCTTGGCTAAGTACTTTGGGGGTGTTAATTATGAGTGGTTGGTGGTGTTAAAAGAAAATGTTATTATAATAGGAGGAACATCGTAATTCGGCTTGAAATTTGGTGATGTGTCCTTCTCTTTGTTGGGTTGCGGCTCTTAATTAGTATCATCCATTGGAAATGTCTCTTAGGACTTAGCCGTGCCGGCATACCAAAGGAAGTGTGCTAATAGCTTGGCGAAAAGGCGATCGGCGTGTGGGTATATTGGTACACCCCTGAAGGGATAAAACTATTGAATAGCCTCGTCTAGGTTATGGACATGCTTGGCAAGGTCACTCAAGAACTAGACTAAACCATTTAATTAAAACTTGTTGGGTGGTATGAATTGGGTAATTCATGCTATTGTTGTGGTGACTATTGGGTTAGTCACTTCCAGGTTGTCTTTACTGTTGATTATTATTATTGTATCGTTGTTACTTCAACAATTAAAAATGGTTTGTCAAATTGCTTTAAATCTATTACATTATTGCAAATGAAAACTTGCTTTATGCTAAATGAGCCTAAAGCCTTCCACTTAAATAAAGCTTGCATGTAGCTAATTATAGGTTGTTACCCTTACACGTCAGTCTTGCGAGTACATTTTTGTACTCATTTGCTTTGCTTAACTGTAATTGTTGCAGAGGAAGAAGTTGAGCCCCAAGGGCCCTACTTTTGTGAGATGTGCGGTGGATGGGACGACTAGGTTGGTGCCTTGGTTGGTTGCCTTGTGGGTTAAAGGCAAACCATATGGCTTTCTTTTGTTTATTGCCATCTTACGGCTTTCGCTTCCGCTTTTGTTTAACTCTTAAGTTGTATTTAGCCGGTCGGCTCTTTTGTAATAACTCTCTCTATTGTGTATGTCTTTTAATTAATCTAGTTCGTGCTTGAGTTCTATGTTTGTATGGAATTGATGCATTATTTTGTCAAAAGGGTGTATGTACAGCACTTCTGGGATGTACATATTTTCCCGAGGCACGGGATATTTCGTTGGTGATGCTAGGGTCGGTGGTACGACTAAGCATCATGAGCTAAATACCCCGGGGTCTCACAAAAGTTGGTATCAGAGCCGTACTGACCATAGAAACCCTAGCTTGGTCGTCATTAGGATGTTTTGGAAAACTTATTTTCAAAATATCAAATGGTTTATGAAAGGTTAAGTAAATTCTCTAAGTTTACTCCTTACCTATCTTAGCTTTCTTATCTCATCTCACTTTAACTTGAGTTTTAAAAGTTGTTTCCCTCTCCTTTCCTCAAAAGATAGCGTTATCGTTTAATTCGGGTTTTGGGGGAAACAATGAGATTGGCAAATTGAAGTGTTAGCTGTCCATTACAAGGTTTTGAAGTTCTGGAGTCGGTGATTCGATGGGGAGCTTGGATACAGAATCTGGACAGCAAGCATCAAATTTCCAGACAGCAGTCTCAAAGGTTTCTAATTAGGATAGATAATGAGAGGGTAGTTCAACTAAAACTTGTGGGAATAAAAGGGTAAGATGTAATATAGTTGGCTAAGTATCTAACACCTATTTTGCTAATTTTACCTTGCTTATAGAAGTGTTAGATTTGGAGTTGTGTGTGGAATTTTATATTCTCAACTGATTACTCATTCATTCCATATGGGTTAGTCGTGTCGGGAAGTTGAGTTTAAGCCTTGTGTTTCCCTGCTGTTTCTTGATCCTTCTTGTAAACTGGTGGGGTTCTTTTAATTGCAATCTTGTTCACTTTCGGTTAGGGTGATGCCCTTTCCCCTAGTCGTTAGCTTTTCCTTTTGCTTTCTTTAAGTTTGTTGCTAACCCTTCTAATTGAACAGGATGGCTGGAAGGACTAGAAGCGGTCAGGGTCAGCTAGCTGGTCCGGATGAGGAGCTTCCACCTCCTCCGACCATGGCTGAGGTTCTCGCTCAGATTGAGCGGAACCGTATGGATCAGACTAGGATTCTGGAGGCGATTGCTCGCAACACCTCCACTCTCTCTGGTGCATCTGGATCAGGGGGAGGTGGTGGTGGTCATCAGCCTCATGGGGGACTCTCGGAATTCCTTCGCACCAAGCCGCCCACGTTCTTCAGGTCTGAGGACCCACTGGAGGCGGACGACTAGCTGTGTCTGGTTGAGCGGAAGCTCAACATTGCTCAGTGCCAGGATCAGGAGAAGGCACTCTTCACCTCCCATCAGCTGGAAGGTGCCTTTCTGGATCTGGATTGCTCCTTTGTGGAGCGATCTGACCGCCCCTATGGTGGTCTAACCGATGTGGTCTAGTCTTACCGGCCATTGGTTGGCGGTTAGACCGGATGTGTGTCCAACGGCTAGTTTTATAGCCGTTGGAGCTCTGGCAGTCTGACCGGCCATTAGTTAGTGGTCTGGCCGGTTTATCCCTGTTTTTCTGGAATCTTTCCTCCAATGGCTAGTTTTTGTTGTGCGGGTATATATACCCCTTGTGGTCAGTTGTGGGAGTTGTTTCTTGTGCCATATTCATTCCCTTGAGCAAAGAGCAAGCCCTCTCCTCTCATATGTGCATGTATTGCACTTAGTGAGCTTAGAGAACAAACCCTAAGTGCATGTGTTGTATTAGGTAGTGGATTATGTATCCACTTGAGCTTAAACACTTGATTTGTTCAAGTGAGCGTCTTCGACCTGTTACTCTTGGTGTTTGCCAACACCTAGACAGCTTGGAGAAGTTGTGTCGGTGATCTTCTTAAAGAAGGTTGTGAGAAGGCCCGAGCGGTTGTGACTGATTTGGTGCTCGCCATCTCCGGAGTGGAGGAAGAGCAACCCCGAGTGGATCGAGGTGTTGGTTCATGTTGGAGCTGGTCCAAGTAGTTAGACTTACCTCGGAGGTGATTGGCTTAATTTGTGGAGCCGGTCCAATTAGGGCATGTTTGGTTCGAGATCTGAGAGCCGTGCTTGTGAAAAAGTGATGCCTGTGAGTAGGCTGAGAACCAGACGATTTTTGCCTGGTCAGGCAAACCTGGAGATATGGTGTTTGGTTGATAATACGTGCCTGGAGATAGAAAGAAGAGAGAGAACTAAAGAGATAAGTCGCACGGGAGATCTTGCCGCCAGCGTTCAAATTATCTTTGGTTTCGGGCTTCAACCAAACGCAGTCTGATCGACCATCGGGACTGCTCTGGCGAGCGTCTTCGCCAGTCTCAAAGCAAGCAGACCCTTAGTTTGGGCTTACCTCAACGTGGATTAGGGGAGACCGGCAAGTCTCCGAACACCACGGTAAAATATTATTGTGTTATTGTGATTTGCATTCTTATGCTTTACTCTATTGCAATTTATATTTCTAGAATTAAATTGCTTACGTGTATTTGTATGATTGCTATCATTATCAATAGTCTCCTATTGTTGGTGCACTTAGTAAAGACTAGTTGATTTAGGTTTTAATTGTGCAAAACCAAATTGTTGTTGGGTTCTGCATTAGAAATTGGTTTTAGCCAAAGAAGTTTTTAAAACCGCCTATTCACCCCCCCTCTAGTCGGCCGACTCGATCTTACAAGTGGTATCAGAGTTTGGTCTCTCATTTATTAGACTTAACCGCCTAGAGAGTAAAGGATGGCTACTAGTGATATAGTGCACCTAGATGAAGCACCTCTATTTGATGGCACAAATTATGATATTTGAAAAATCCGCATGTCTTGTTATTTTAAGGCCATGAGCCCTAAAATTTGGCGGATTGTAGATGTGGGCTTTTCTCCTCCATTGGATCCTCTTGCTCCAACAAATGAGGAAGATAAATGCTCACATCTAGACGCTCAAGCAACCAACGTTTTATTTAGTGCTTTGAGTGTAGAGGTGTTCAATGAAGTATGCAATCTCAAGAACGCTCATGACATATGGATAGGGGTGAAAACGGATCGGATACGGACGGATAATGGCTCTGCCATATTTGTTTTCATATTTTTTTCTAGATACAGATACGAATACGGATACCCCGTATACGAATACGGATGCGAATAATATCGAATACGAATTGAAACAAATACGGTCACGAATATTTTTCAGAACATAAAAACCCCTTAAATTGCATGCCAAAAATTAACGAAAACATATAACTAGTTTGTTTGATGTAAACATTCATGAATTGTTCATATTTTCAGCAACCATACATAACATTGGCACTAGCAAGGTGCATTAATTAGTTCATCACAAACATAACACTTAGTATACCACATTTAGCTCATAAGTCATAACTCACAAGTCAACATACATAAAACTTAGTCTGAATGTCATCAAGCCTTTTCCTGAATGCCTTCACCTTCATTTCCCACTCCTTGGCAAGCTTTTTTGTATCTTGCAGTTTGTACTCTGCATCAACCTATTTTATGGACAAAGCAGTTCGAGTTGTTCAAAGAGACAAGATGGCGAGTTAATTAAGATATTAACAGATAAAAATTCATGGAAGATACCTCAGTGGCTCTCAGTTTATCCATCACTTTCTTTAATTTGTTGTATTCTTCCTTTGTTTTGTCAATCTCATCTTTATGCAGTTGAATGTTTGTGTCCCATGAGTTTTGATGAGGACATCCCGGTTGGACCGATTACACGAGCACGAGCTAAAAAGATTAATCAACATGTGAACTCGCTTCTAGTTGAATTTGATTTTTTGTTTACATAAGAACTCGTTACTACCTAATGCTAGTATTTTAATTGTTCTCAGGTTTATATGTGAGAACGACGGGGACGCCACAGGAAGATAACGCATACATGGAAAAGAAATAAACAAGTGCATGGGCCGAGAGGGTTAAGTGCATGTGCTGCTGCATATTGTTGTTGGCGTTGGAGTGCATGAAGACATTAAGATGATTGCATGCTGTTTGAGGATGGAAAGGGATAAAGAAATCAAAGAAATCAAGTCACATTTATTTGGACTTGCAGCATCAAATTTCTTAGCCATCTGCATAGACGAAGGAGAAGTTAATTGCTAGCAAAGAGAGAAATTAATTGCATGGACGTCACCACACTAATTTGGTTGCCAACTTGCAATGGAGTTAATCTGCTGAGGCCCACCGAATCATCTTTTTTATTGGGCCGAATCACATGGTGTGACATGTATTAGTTTCTGGTTCAGTATTGAGTCCTTTAGGAGTTCCGTTCGGTTCTAAACGCCGAACAAAATAGGGTCGGCACCGAGTGCTTTAAATAATTGATGCACCGTGACTTTTGGAAGGGACCATGAATATGAATCTATTTTTTTTGAGAGAGATATACGCTTGTTCTTCCTAGGGTTTGACACACAGTGCAACCTAGAGGGGAATTGGGCGTTCTCAACCCCGTTGTTCTTGTGATTCCTTGTGTTTTGTAGGAGCAGCGACACGTCTACTTTGTGTGGTCAGGTAGACGGGATCACAAGCGTGTGGTTGGGCGAATTCTTTTATCGCAGGTTGCTGTTTTGACAGTGGTTAGCGCCATCGGTTTGTCAGGTTGCACAGATCCAAAGTTATCAACGATCCTACGTCGTGAAGATCGGGCATTCCCCCGCATCAAGTTTAGACTGAACAAATGCTTTGTGTGAAATCTTCTAATAAGATATGGACTGAAACATCATTTTTCTGATCTTTTGACCAAAAGAAGCTGAATGTGGCCATTGTTCAAAGACCTCTACAAAGATTAGGGAAACAGAAATGTGTCCATCGTTAAAATATAGGCCCTAATGTTGCCTCTTTCCACTAAATAGTTTGCTAAAGTGTTGTAAATACTGAAGAAAGTGACAGTGTATTTGTGAATACACGCTTGATCATTGTTCATATATTGCGTACATAATATAATATGTTACAGCTGGTTGTCTTTTGGAGAAAAATGACATATTACAGGTGGCGATGAAGCTCACTACCTACTTTATTGTTACTGTAAAATACATCTTGGATAATGAATGATTTTATTGGGTGTTTATCTAATGCTTTAATATTTGGTGATCTAGATAGAGAGATTAGAAAGAGAGAAGACTCCTTAGCTTGTAAATTTTGCTCTTTTTTCTCTTACTGAGCCTACATGTTTGTTCCATGCATTAATGGTTGTTTTTCTTTAGTATCACCAATAGAAATCGGAGTTGTCAAATTGACTCTAAACTTTGATCAAAGATTGAAGACATGGATCCAACATATGACTCTCATGCATCCGAACATGGGCCTGATGATGGTGATGATCTTTCTGTAAGGTACTCATGCACCATTCCATTGATTCATTGCCTCATTGGCCATTGCTCAAGACTCAAGAGTCAAGATCTTTACCTTGGTGGGCAACGACCAACAGGTGGGGGCAAAGTGATCGATGAGGGGATCCGTGGGGCCGTCGTGGCCTCGAGGCGGGGAGCGGGTGGAGGCTGGCGCCGGTGAGGGGGAGCCGCAGAGGTGCTGGGGCCTGTGAGGTGGCCGGTGGCGAGGCAAGATGGCAACGAAGGGGATCCAGCAGAGGCGCTGGGGCGTGACCGCGTGAGGGGAGCCGACGAGCGTGGCCAAGCAGAGCCGGCCATGGGGACGGGCGATAGGGCAAGATGGCGGCAGAGGCGGGTCAAGAAGTAGGTGGTCAGCGACGGCGAGGCGAGGGCGGAGCCACTGGACTAGAGTAGCCGACGGCGAGGCGAGGGTGGTGCCAAGGGACGGGTAACGGGGCGAGATGGCCGGCGGAGGCGAGCCGTGGGCGAGGTGGCCACCGGTGGTGAATGATCTAGACCTACCATTATGTGTTAATGGAGTTTTGGTGATTGATGATAAATCTAATTGTGAGACTAACACTTTTATTGATATACATATTGTGTAGTCTTATTTGGATATAAAGGTGAAAACCATGAAGGCATGCATGTGATTAATGACAAATCCAATTCATTGGATAAACAAAAGGAAAATCCAAACAAGTATGCATTTGTAATGACAAATCTATTTGTGAGACTAACTCTCTTATTGTTATATCTCATATTTAGTCTCGTTTGGATATAAAGAACAAAAGAGGTATGCATTCGACTTCATTGTTCTTATATATTGTTGCATTCCTCGAATCCAAAATATAGGTTGAACTCCACCAAAAGATTAACCTAAATATGTGCATATGTTCTTATTACACATTCATGTATGCACACATATAAGGGGAGTTCATTCTATATTTTGAGGTTTCACTAGTATTGATCCATATTCTTGTTTCCATATATTTGGGATCTTTACTTTGAAACATATCCTTTGAATATATTTAACTTGCATAGTTAATATATTCATATGAGTATATGAGACTTGTGTAGTTCATATATCCTTGAATATATTTAACTTGTGTAGTTAATATATTCATGTGAGTATAACATAACTTGTGTAGTTCATGTGTACTCACATATCCTTGAATATATATAACTTGTGTAGTTAATATATTCATGTGTGTATATGAAACATGTGTGCTCATATATCCTTTGAGTACATATAACTTGTGTAGTTATATATATTCATATGAGTATATAAAACTTGTGTAGTGCTTATATACTCATACCAATCTACATTCAATTATTTGTTATTAAAGTGATTATCATCAATTACCAAAGAGGGAAATATTGTGGTATCTTGTCCCACCATTATGAGTTAATGGTATGATGTGGTAACTAATGATAATCATATTGTGGAACTAACATTTTTCATGAGTTGGATAAGCAGGTTAGGTTCCATGATAATGAAGACTTGGGATGACATCATGTGAGGATTGTCATCAAGTCAAGAGGATTTCTATCATGTGTTGATGGAAGTCAAGTGAAGGAAATCATCGTGTGTTGATGATGTTCAAGAAGAGGAGATGATCATGAGTTGATCATCAAGTCAAGTGAAGGTCCATCATATGTTGATGGAGGCCAAGTGAGGAGTGCGTCATATCTTGATGCATATCAAGACTCATGATGGAGGATGTCATCATGTGTTGATGAGTATCAAGTCAAGATCCCGAAGTGAAGCTTCATGATGTGTTGTGAAGGTCAAGTGAAGAACTCATCATGTGTTGATGAGTATTCCAGTCAAGGACTCGGACTTGAAGTGAAGATGTGCCTCAACAAGCTTCAAGTGGTTGTGTAAGGAAAATGTATGACTAGCTAGGGCTAAGGATGTGTTCCTAGTCTTTTACCGGTCTCGGTGTTCGGTTGGGAGACCGGATTGCTAGTATAGGTTGCCGTACTATTAAGAGGGGTCTTTGACTAGTAGCTTGAGTTAGTCATGTGTTGATAGCTCATTGTGTTTGCTCTAGCTCATCTTAACATGTTGCCAATATTTGCGAATGTGTTTTGCAAATAGTTGTGGCTCATGGATAATCCTTGTAGCATGTGACTTTGGTTTGCGAATGTGTTTTGCAAACGGTGTAAGTCCATGTACCATATTTCTTGTAGTGTGATTCTATAAGTTGACAAATGTGTTTTACAACTTGTTGAGAATCTCACGTGAATTCTTGTTTGTATCGCGCGTCAATTTGGTGGCAAATGTGTTTTGCAAACTAAGTTGAAGCGGAGTGCAATTTGTGGTATGATTCTAAAAGTTGGCAAATGTGTTTTGCAACTTGTTGAGAATCTTGCCTTTGAACCCTTGTTTGCATCACTTGTCAATTGTCAAATGTGTTTTGCAATTGAATTTGTTTTGGATGCAAACTGCTGTTTTTCTCAGGAAAATCGGTTGTACCGACGTGTTATGGGCGGTTCAACCGCGCTGCGGTTCGACCGAATTTTGGTGCGGTTTGATCGCGCATCGGTTGTTCCGATCTTTAGTTGGCGGTTTAAGAAAACCAGAATCAATGTAATTTCGACCCGGAGCTCTCTTTGATAATCGGTTGAACCGCATTTGAAAAACGGTTGAACCGCTCTGCGATTGTACCGATCTTTCTAAGGCGGTTCATATTTTCCAGAGAGCATGTCGTTTCAGCAGATTTGGAAACCCTACGATCGGTTGTACCGCACGTCAATGCGGTTCAACCAGGAGATGCGATTGTACCGAATGTTAGTTGGCGGTCGTACCGCACCGGTGCCCAATGGCTAGTTTTATAACTGTTGGAGGAGGTGCGGTTGTACCCCTCGGTACTTGGCGGTTCAACCGCTCCTACTGATTTTTCAGCAGACTTTTCCACAACAGCTAGTTTTTGTGCGTGGGCTATAAATATCCACCTTGGCCGTGTGTGGGAAGCTTGCTGGTGCCCCTAGACATTCCATTGAGCAAAGTGCAAGCCCTCTACTCTCATTTGTGCTTGTGTTGCACTTGTTGAGCTTTGAGTGGCAAATCCTAGTGCATGTGTTGCATTAGGTGGTGGATTTAGTATCCATTGAGCTTTGACAATTGATTAGCTCAAGTGAGAGTTGTAGACTTTTTACTCTTGGTGTTTGCCGACACCTAGACGGCGTGGTGGCGTTGTGGTCGGTGATCTTCTCAAAGAAGCTTGTGAGAAGACCCGAGCGATTTGTGAGTGGTGTGGTGCTCGCCATCTCCGGAGTGGAGGAAGGAGCAACCTTAGTGGAGCGAGGTGTTGGTTCGGTTTGGAACCGGTCCAAGTGGTTGGACTTACCTCGGAGGCGGGTGCTCAATTCGTGGAGCCGGTCCAATTGGTTTGGGCTTGCCTCAACGTGGATTAGGGGAGACCAGCAAGTCTCCGAACACCACGGTAAAACATCGACGTGTCTTTGTGGTGTGATCTCTTTTGCCTCACTATTGCATTTACATTCATTGTGTATGAATGCTTGATTTACTTTGTGCAATTTATATTTCTAGAATTAAATTGCTTATTCATTGTGTATGATTGCAATAGTTATTCATTGCCTTGTGCTATTGTCTTTGTTAGAATTGAATTACTTACAGGTCTATGCTTGATTGTTATATTTATCATTAGACTTGTTGTTGGTGCACTTAGTTGAACCTAGTTGATTTAGGCTTTAATTGTGCAAAACCATATTTGTATTAGCTTCCGCATTAGAAATTGGTTTTAGCCAAAGAAGTTATAAAACGCCTATTCACGCCCCCCCTCTAGTCGGCCTCCTCGATCTTACAGGCGGCGCGGTGAGGTGAGGGCGGCGCCACTGGACTAGAGTAGCCAGCGGCGTGGACTGTGGAGTGTGGAGTGGAGGAAGTGGAAGAACTGAAGCTGAAGCTCCCCTAACTCGGTAAGGTTAAGGTATACCCTAACTCCCTAAGTCACTGTCTAAGTGGGCCAGCTGGGCAGTGGCTGTTTGCAAATTCTGGATATTCGGATTAGACTTTTCCGGATAATCTATATTCGTTTCCGCCGGATATCATGCCTATCGTATTCGTTTCTATTTTCGAAAAAAAAATTCAAATCCGTTTCCGATACAAAAATTATCCGAGAAAAAATCGATCTGGGACAATCCGAATCTGTTTTCGTCCAGATCGGTCGGAAACTATCCGGTCCGTTTTCACCCCTAGATGTGGACCCATCTTCAAGATCATTATGAAATGTTCACCTCCACTAATGATGATTGCATACAAGAATGGATGTCAAGAGAAGAATGCTCAACCTCTAGCTCTAACAATGAGGAGTCCTCAACTCCATCCACATCACCTCACTGCTTTATGGCAAAAGGTAATAAGAAGGTAAATAATGATGATAAGCCTTCATATGATGAGTTGATGGATATGCTTGAGGAGCTTAATGAGGATTTAAGAAAGGAGAAATAAAAATTCAAAGTTTTGAAGAAATAGTATGTCTTACTTCAAAACAATTATGTTGTTCTAAAAGATGAACATGAAACTCTCCTCCTAAATGAGCTCAATAAGCCCAAAGTGGATATAGGCATAACATGTGATTTATTGGATGATATGCCTTGTGTAGTTGCTAACCCTTACATTTCATCTAAGGTTAGCATATCCACTTCTTGTGATGACTTGCTAGATATGCCTTGTAGCTCTAGTGAAAATGCTTCTATTTCCTCTATGTCTTATGATACTAATCTTTTAGAGGAAAATGAAGAGCTTAAGGCCCAAGTCAAGAAATTGACTAATGACTTGGAAAGAAGCTTCAAACGGAAGGCCACTCTCAATGAGATATTGAGCAAGCAAAGATGCTTGTAAGATAAGAGTGGAATTGACTTCACTCCAAAGAAGAAGAAGAATAGCAAAACAAGGCATAATGCAAAACACATGAAGAATGTCAAGTGCTTTGGTTGCAACACGAAGGGTCACTTTGCCTCGGTGTGCCCAAACAAGTTAAATGACAAGCAATTGTTCTAAAAAAAGAGGCAAGTCGGCAATAAGCAAGACAAGAAGACAAAGGATGGAAGAAAATGTCAAACTCGCTACAATTGCCAGGAGAAGGGACATTTTAGTAAAGATTGTCCCAAAGATATCTCTCCTAAGCCTATTATCTATAATGACCATTGCATGCTTAGGAGGGATAAAAATAGCAAGGTGATTGCTAGAATAGTTAGTTCACCAAAGATTAATGCTAGGGTCATTTGGGTGCCCAAATCTCTTGTGACTAACATTCAAGGACGCAACCGAGTTTGGGTACCAAAAGGTGCTTAAATGATTAATAGCTACTTGGAGAGGCATTAGAGGTTTGGCTCACATGAAGAGGTGGATTCCACCATATGCATGAATTTCAATTCACATCTCTATATGCATATATTTAGGGGGAGTTTTATCAATATGGTTCTTGTTTTACAAGACATTCACAATATTTAGAAAACTTCAAAGCTTTTGGACTTCATTTGAAAAATGCTTGCTTCATCTTCTCTTTAAGCAAAAATTTGGCCTACAAAGTTTGTTTCTGTCAAATTTGAAAATATTTCGACTTGATTTGAAAAAGTTTTGACTTTTTCTCTCTTTGATCAACATGCTGAAAATTCATACTTTTGTATGTTTTGAGCTTATTTGTGATTTTTGTTTCTCTAATTGGGTTCATAATTTTGGGGAAGCTTTAATGATGACATTTTATCTTCGGTCGTTGAGAAAATAAACATGGTATCTTTATGAAAATGTTTATTGGGAATATTTCAAGAGTGGGCATATTTGAATGTGTTCCAAATGTCATTTCCTTTAGTTAAACTCCAATATGGCCTCATTTCGAGTTGTTTTGCTCTTTTTGGCGATAAAAGAGGAGTTTGTAACCTGTTTTGGTTTAAGGGGGAGAATGTTATATGATAAATAGGTTTGTGATCAAAAGGGGGAAATATTTCAATGATCAAAATAAAATGAATTCAATTGCCAAGCTCATTACTTTGCAAAACTTTGTTGGTTTTGATTTGTTTTGGATTTTTGGTGATTAATGCCAAAAGGGGGAGAATGTTTATATGATCAATATATTTTCATTTGGATTCTCTCTTGTGTTTTCACATTTTCATGCATGTCTCATTCATATGTTTAAGAATACATTATGTGTATAAGTCTTAAATTGGTTAATGACATGTATGGATATAGTTCAATAACTTAAATTCTTATCTTATGATGATTTATATCCAAATGATGTTATTGATAAAGGATTTGTCATCAATTACCAAAAAGGGGGAGATTAAAGAATCTAGACCCGTCATTATGAGTTAATGGAGCATTTTGGTTATTAATGACAAATCTATTTGTGAGACTAACATTTCTATTGTTATACCTATTGCTTAGTCTCAATTGGATAAAAAAGTGACAAATCAAAGAGGTATGCATTCGACATCATATTCTTATATCTTGTTCCATTCCTCGAATCTAAAATATATATTGAACTCCACTAAAAGGTTAACTTGAATATATGCATATGTTCTTATTTACACATTTGTGTATACACACATTTAGGGGGGGTTCACTCTATGTTTTGTGGTTTCATTAGTATTGATCCATATTCCTTATCCACATATATTAAGGATCTTTACTTTGAAACATATCAAATGAGTATGCAAAACTTGTGTAGTTCATATATACTCATATAACCTTACATTCAATCATTTGCATTTGTGATGGTTGTCATCAATTACCAAAGAGGGAAAGATTGGAGTATCTTATCCCACCATTATGAGTTAATGGTATGTTGTGGTAATTAATGACAATCATGTTGTGGGACTAACATTTTTTATGAGTTGGATGAATAGGTTATGTTCCATGAGGTTGGAGACTTTGAATGACATCATGAGTTGATCGTTATCAAGTCAAGGTTCAAGAAGAAGATGCATCATGTGTTGATGCATATCAAGATCTCGAAGAAAAAGAGATCATCATATGTCGATGACGTTCAAGAAGAGGAGATGATCATGAGTTGATCATCAAGATAAAAGAAATTTTGTCATGTGTTGATGGAGGTCAAGTGAAAGAGTGCATCATAGGTTCATGCACATTCAAGTCAAGAACTTGAAATAAATAAAATCATCATGTGTTGATGGTTATCAAGTCAACAACCCAGTCTTGAAGTGAAGACGTGCGTCATCAAGCTTCAAGTGGATGTGCAAAGCAAAGATATGGCTAGCTAGGGCTAAGGATGTGTTCCTAGTCTTTTACTGGTCTTGGTGTTTGGTTGGAAGACTGGATTGCTAGTATAGGTTGCCGTACTATTAAGAAGGGTCTTGACTAGTAGCTTGAGTTAGTTATGTGTTGATAGCTCGTTGTTCTTGCTTTAGCTCTCGTTAGCATGTTGACAATACTTGTGAATGCGTTTTACAAATAGTCGAGGCTCATGCTTAATCCTTCCAGCATGTGATTGTAGTTTGTGAATGTGTTTTGCAAATGGTTTAAGTCCATGCACATTATTTCTTGTGGTGTGATTCTAAAAGTTGGTAAATATGTTTTGCAACTTGTTGAGAATTTTGCCTTTAATCCTTGTTTGCATCGAGCATCAATTGGCAAATGTGTTTTGCAAATTGAGTTGAAGTGAAGTGCAAAATCTCTCTCTCAGTTCAAGCGGTCTGACCGCTGGCCTTTGGGTGGTCTGACCGGAACGTTCGAACTGGGCGATTGGTCCCTGTGAATGGGTGGTCTGACCGGTGGGGAGTCCGGTCTGACCGACATGTGTTGGCCGATCTGACCGGCCCCCTGGTCAGCGGTATGACTGTATTTGTTCAGCGGTACTATCGGAGTGCGGTAGTACCAATCTTTTATTGACGGCATGTTTTTTTCCAGGAAGGTGCTTTTCTGGATCTGGATTGCTCCTTTGTGGAGCGGTCTGACCGCCCCTATGGCGGTCTAACCAGTGTGGTCCATTATGACCGGCCATTGGTTGGCAGTCAGACCGGATGTGTGTCCAATGGCTAGTTTTATAGTCGTTGGAGCTCTGACGGTCTGACCAGCCATTAGTTGGCGGTCTGACCGGTTTATCCCTGTTTTTCTGGAATCTTTCCTCCAACGGTTAGTTTTTGTTGTGTGGGTATATATACCCCTTATGGTCGGTTGTGGGAGTTTTTGCTTGTGCCATATTCATTCCCTTGAGCAAAGAGCAAATCCTCTCCTCTCATATGTGTATGTGTTGCACTTAGTGAGCTTAGAGAGCAAACCTAGGTGTATGTGTTACATTAGGTAGTGGAATGTGTATCCATTTGAGCTTAAACACTTGATTCGTTCAAGTGAGCGTATTTGATCTGTTACTCTTGGTGTTTGTCGACACCTAGACAGCTTGGAGAAGTTGCGTCGGTGATCTTCTCAAAGAAGGTTGTGAGAAGACCCGAGCGGTTGGGAGTGTTTTGGTGCTCACCATCTCCAGAGTGGAGGAAGAGCAACCCCGAGTGGATCGAGTTGTTGGTTCGTGCTGGAGCTGGTCTAAGTGGTTGGACTTACCACAGATGCGTTTGGCATAATTCGTGTAGCCGGTCCAATTAGTTTGGGCTTACCTCAACGTGGATTAGGGGAGACCGGCAAGTCTCCAAACACCACGGTAAAACATCGTCGTGTCATTGTGGTTTGCATTCTTGTGCTTTCCTCTATTGCAATTTACATTCCTAGAATTAAATTGCTTACGTGTATTTGTATGATTGTTATCATTATCAATAGTCTCTTATTGTTGGTGCACTTAGTAAAGACTAGTTGATTTAGGCTTTAATTGTGTAAAACCGAATTGTTGTTAGCTTCCACATTAGAAATCGGTTTTAACCAAAGAAAATTTTAAAACTGTCTATTCACCCCTCTCTAGTCGGCCTCCTTGATCTTACACCAGTTCGTATCTGGTTGGACTGAACGACCTGCTTGCGTATTCTCTCTTTGCCTCACGATATCTAGTTGAATTCCAGGTGATATATTTTGTCATCTATAGACTGTTTAATACTTTCTCGATCAAGTGACGGATAACTTAATGTGGTCGACTATTCGACCACTAGTGGCTCGGTCATGCACTTTCTTTATTCGACCACATCGAGGGGCCCAGAGATATCTCCCATTTTATGTTAGGAGAGACAAATTCTATATCCGACCAGTTACATCTCTCCGCATGTTTTATAACATACCCGAAAGCTATCTTTATAACTACCCTGTTAAAGAGTAGCATTTGGCAACCCCTAAGTGTACTATTGTCAGACCCTTGGGCGTGGAATACCTGAAGACCTTATGTGTGTACTGTACTAGTCCCATGATCAGTGGCTAGTACATACATTCACAACATTTGGCATTACATCCATAAATACACATGTAACAATAAAGCAAAGGGGTACTTAACTCAAGAGGTACAGTTATTACAACAGCGACCAACCGGCCAAATACAAACAAGTACTAACAGAGTAAAGTAGCAGTGGAAATAAAGACAAAGGTAGCAAAATCCCAGTGGTTTGCCCATCCAACCCTCAGGCAACCTGACAAGGTACAAGGTCCTAGACCGACCCATCACCGAACCCTCTGATTTTGGGTGTGAAGAAAGTGTCGTCTGGTATTGGCTCTTCTTCATACTCTAAATAACAACATAAGCAAGACTGAGTACTTGTGTACTCAGTAAGACTTGTAGTGTATCGCAAGTTTAAATATACACAATGCTAATCAAAGAGAAGGATCTATGCTACAAGTTATTTTACATTAAGCAGATTTTATTTGTAATATTTATAAGCAGTACTCTGCAACAAAATTTGAAAGAGCATTTTAAATGGATAACAGGACAGTAAGTAGTAGTTGAATGAATCAACAATAATAACAACTTCAATTTGCAACCCTCCTCGGCTGCTAGCCAAAATTTATGTTCAGCCATAACTCGGTAGTTAATTCAAACAATTCACAAACCATTCCCCATGTTTTTCCAGCAAGACAATTTTTTGTGAAAATTAATATTGTACCCATTAAGTCGACAATTTAAGCACGCCCATGACCGCGAGCATGGCTATTATAATAGATTTACACTCTGCAAAGGTGTACAACTTTTCCCACATAACATGACTTCTCTAGTTTATCTGGCACCTATCGATGCCACCACTCACTTTCTTAGGTAAGCGGTCTAGAGCACGTGTCGAAGCCTTTACATTATCTAGCCCT
Source organism: Phyllostachys edulis (assembly GCA_036346405.1). Classification (NCBI taxonomy): domain Eukaryota; kingdom Viridiplantae; phylum Streptophyta; class Magnoliopsida; order Poales; family Poaceae; genus Phyllostachys; species Phyllostachys edulis. The sequence goes on from CM070567.1 coordinate 46,777,273, forward strand.
AACCTTGCACTTGCCTCGAATTTTGTTCCTCACTTTGCCCGAGTGTACCCTTCTCGGTATATGGGAACCCTTCTCGGTACACCTATCTCGGTCAGGCATTCGCTGTTATGTCGGCAATCATAACTTGATGCTCGTACGTCTCCTGCCTACCCATTATGCAAGGCTAGTTCTCAATAACTTACTTAGCTAAGGCCATCCCAGTAAAGCATATGTGGTTGTACACTTAGGCTTAGATTGGAGTAGCTGGTGTTCGGTCCTTAATTGACCTCGGGCAAGAATCTCCCCTATCTACGAGTGAGACTCCTTTCCCACCCTTTTCAGAATATTATATAACTCGCATGCATCCAAATGTAGGTTTTGCATTTTATTTCTATATAAAATAATAGAGATAAATCCTCTGGACATTTCTAAAAAATCTTCCAAATTCACATTTATCATATTGTCCTTTTACATCTCTTTACGAAAAAGCTATCGTTCTAGTAAGCATTCGTGCGATATCTCGCACTCAAAACTCCCAAATGACAATATATATTGTCTAACACATATCTTATTAGTTACAATAGCAAGGACATCAACATGTCAAAGGAATTCATGCATCAAATAGGATTTACAGCTACCAACATCCCAAACATAGCAGTTTAATATTGAACATCCACACATGCAATAATAGGATTTGTAAAACAAAGTACAATAAGTAAAGTACTGGGATTAATGTGATCAAAGGGGGTGCTTTCCTTGCTCAGGTTCTTCTGAATATGAGATCGGTTGGTCGTCGAAGATTTCGTTCGCGCAATTGATGTCTATTGCAAAAAGAGTCGGAAATCGATTAAATAATGCAAATAAATTCAAATATTTTTGCATATTCAGGTAGATTATGATTTTAGATATATTTAGAGACAAAAATAAACTCATTTGAAGTTTTGTAGCAAAAGTTATTAAGGTTTGAAGTTGAGTTGGATTTGAAATTCCAGAAAGGGAAAAGGGGAGAGAGAAAATGTCTCTCTGACAGGTGGTACCCGCCCATTTTCCTTTTTCTTTTTGATTTCTTTCTTTGCCAAAAATCCCCAGTCAATGACAGATGGGACCTGCGACTATTCTTTTTCTTTTCTTTTATTTTTCTAACGAAATCTTTTTCTTACTAGTGGGGCCCAGCTATCGGTGACACGGTCCACCAAACAGTGCATGTGGACTGGAGTCCACAGCATAGGGTTTGGCTCAGCGGTGGAATCACTGTGCCATTAAAGGCCTTGGGCCCACGCTTTAATGACTCGGTGCAAATCTCAGTGCATTAAAACATGGGGATTTCTGTGCGAGGCCCCACACGTCAGTGAGTATAGCAATCATTAGCTTAGCATTTAATTACTTCTTTACTCCTAATCATTCGAGATTTGTTTTTAATTGCTTGCTACAGTACTGTCCGAGTTCGGACAGCAGAGGAGGCTCTTAGGTGCTAGGCTCTCCGGCTAATCGTCGGCGATCTACCCCGTGACAGCGTGGGTGGGTGGTCCAAATGGACTCCTTGAGCCCTTACGCAGCCAACAGTGCCGACGGCGATGGCCAAAGTGGCCGGTAGCTGTGACGCAGTGAGGTTGGGTGGCGGTGAGGTTCGGCCATACATGGCAACTCCGAACCCGGTGATCTCCTCAACTAAAATGCATGCGCATGAGCAGCTCTAGGGCACTAGGAACTCATCGGAAGCATGCGGAGAGGACGAGCTAGCTGGAGATGGCTTGGCAGCGAGAATCGATGCGACCATGAGGTAGGCGATGAGGAGAGCTCGCCGTGGAGGAGGAAGGTGCTAGGGGAAGCTTGGGGGAGTTCTGGGATACCCTTGTGGTGCTCCTAGCTCTGGCAATTCGACCAAGGCTCGGTGTAGCTCCTATGGTGACGGTGGCAGCCGAAAGGGTCGGAGTTGGGGAAGAACCTTGCGTCGGCGGTTCTTGAGGAGGAATAGGGGAATTAGCATGGGGAAATACACCAAGAGGCTCTAGACATGACATGACGGGGGTGGAGCGAGGAGGAGAGCACTGGTTCACCAGAACGGCAGGGTGGCTCGTCGGCCGGAAAAAGAGAACTCACTTCTCCTTGCGATTGCACTAGGTAAGAAGAGCGGAGAAGAGGGGGAATAGCTTGGGGTGGTAAAGGGGGGGCTCAGGGTGCCTTTGGCCGGCTATTTATAGGCCACGGGCAGAGAATGGCGAGGAGGTCGGCGGAGTCCACTGAAGGTGATGCTCGGGCATGGGCTTCGATGGTTGAGTGATGGGGAGAAGACAGAGCAATAATGGCCGGCTAGGGCATGGTGCTGGGCGAGTGATGAGGCCAAGATCTAGGGGAAACTGGGGGCGTGGCAAATCCAGGCATGAGCCGGTGGCGCATTGGCGTGGCGTCTCCATCTTGTGGGTCTTGTTGGCCTTGTGCAGTGCGTCGCGGGGAGAAGGACCTGCGGTGGGCCTGTGAGGTCGATGGGAAGAGGAGAGGCGCCAGTTGAGAGGGTTTGACTGCAACGTGGCTCGGTCGGTGGAAACCTGGCTCGGCCAGTGGAACAACGAGCTTGACGAGTGGGGTCCACCTGTCAACGGGAGGAGGGGATTAGATACATACATACATACATATATATACACACACACGTATATATATGTACGTGTATATATATATACGTGTTGTCGGGACCCAAAATATGCAATTATGGACTCTCTGTGTATAATGCACTAGTCCAGGATCATGCTAGTGCACACAGTGTCAACACAGGTGAATATCGATCCACACAAGCGATTAATAACATAAACGAGTAATTTGATAACAAATAGTTGTTTTGACCTTATGGTCAAGTTTACAATTATTAAGCCACGCAGGGCTAGCAAAGAAATAAAATAGCAGCGGAACGAAGAAACTTCAGCGGAATCCCATCAATTCACCACAGGCAACTGACTGGGATCAAGACCCTACGATCAAGCACCTTCGACGAACTCCTCCTCGAAAGCAGGTGATGACGACTCCTCTTCTGTTGCATATTTTACAACAAGCATGAGTACACACCGTACTCGCAAGTCATACCACAGAAATACAAATATAGATGCAGGCTTATTCCAAAGGAATGGCTTATGTGGTTCTTTTGCAGAAACACAACATTTGCAGTTTAAATACAAGTAATAGATTGAAAGCATAATTCAAAACAAACAGACAATAATAATTTGACAGTTTTATTTCACAAAGACATATAGCCTAAACAAGTTATTTACATAGCCATATGACTTAGGTCACACATCTCCCTTCCCAAGGTTTTCATGAAAATCTACCCCTCGTGTGAAATCCCCGAGCATTGTCCATGACCGCGGACGCGGCTATTCTAATAGATTGGTTAACACTCTGCAGAGGTTGTACACTTTACCCACAAGATACAACTAGTGTAGCTAGCACTAGTCGTAACAAAACAGTTCAGAAACTTCATCTCGACATTGACACTCCCGGTATGCTTAGCCGTCACAGACGCACACCGTTGGACAGGGACACGGCGAACCGCTCCGTGATGCGACTACTTGGTAGTACACACCTCCACCCAATCTAACACAGCTAACCTACAACCTGAGTAATCAATGTCAAGACTCCATAACTTACTGAGTTAGGCCCGTCCCATCAGGCATGTGGTTGTATGAAAGGCTCAGCTAAATGGCGCACAAAGTTAAGTCCTTAATTGACCGGGGCAAGACTTCCAAATTCTAACCTATCATTCCCGCCAACACAGATCCACCACAAAAGTATACCAGACCACTTGCCCCCGTCCAAAACCTTTTCCCACCCTGTTGGTTAAGTGCAACATATGCCATTAACGAGTAATAGCACATAGTAAACATAGTTTTTATCACATAGTTCTATAGTTACTTAGTCAAGTTTATATTTGCAACTTACATGAGATGATGACTCATAGCATGGCTAAGCAATCTAATCGCATCTAACCAACCCACGTTGGTAATACAATAGCACCAACTAAATATGAACCAAACTAGGGTGACAAAAGATTATGGTATACAATTAGACAAGGAGGTCATAACAAACTGGATATTAACTAATCCCAAAAACATTGAAATAAATAATTAAAGTAAATGCAATAATTTAAATCAATATAACTTTTGAAAACTGGGTTCAATATGATCAAAGGTATAACTTGCCTTGGAATAGGTCTAAGTACTGATCTTGCTCTTGAGGTGCTCCTTGCTCTTCAAAACTTCCCAAAGTATCGACGTCTACTCGCAAACAAAAGCAAATAAACAAAACAAATAAATAATAAAGGCAAAACAAACTCTAAAAATTAAATAAAAATCTCCGATAGATAGATCTTGAATTTATATGAATTTAGAAATTTGAATGGGCTCAAACGGAGTTCGGATGCAAAAGATATGAGCCTTGGAAGTTGAAAATCTAAAGAAAGCCCTAAAACTGAATTATTCCGAATTTCTGAATTATTCCTTAAAAGAAAAATCGGATTATTGCGCAACGATGACGTCAACGCTCGAAATTAAAGAATTAAAAAGAAAATCTGACCTGTGGGACCCACATGGCAGTCTCAAGGCTCACGGTGGACTAGCTCTACCGAGCCACGGGATCTGGGGCTGGCTGAACCGACACGCGGGCACACACGTGTCTGCTGACACGGCACCACGCATGCGACACGTCGGCGACACGTGCGCACAAGCTGCTGAGATGGACGCTAACGCAGGCGGCCACGTCAGATCGATGGCGACGATGGCTCAAGAACCAATGGCACGGCGAACGGCGGCGCTACTCCGGCAATGGATGGTACAGGGAGGTAAAGGATGACGCGGGGGTCTCGTGGATGTGCTCACTAGTGCTCAAGGATGATCGAGGCGGCCGGCGGCGAGGTAGAAGCGGCGGCGGGGCTTCGGGCTCGACGGGAATAGGGCTACGGCGATTCTCCGGCGAAGTGAAGGCCACCAGGAGGAAGCTCTCGATCTTGCGATGCCGGAGGTGCGGTCGACGAGGTTCGGGCGGCTCTGGTGGCGGAGGAATAGCTCGTCGGAGTTGCGGCGGCGAGATTGAATCTTCGAGCTCCTACGGCGGCTAGGGTTCGGTGCAGACGAGGAGGCGGCTAGGGTTGAGGTGCGGACGGCAAGGCGATCCCGGGGGTCCTATTTATAGGGTCCGGGGAGGCACGGGAAGGCGTATTGGCGGTGGAGTTCAAAGGAGTCCGAAAGGCATACGCGAGGAACTCGGGGATAAAAGGAAAATCGGGATTTGATTCTGATCCGAACGGATGCGGAGAGGTTAAAGATAAGATTCGGTGCGCTTTCTAGAAGGGCTTCAGATGGAAAGGTGGCGCTGTCGGACGAAGCTCCCACGACCTTCAATGGCGGACTCGGACGCGACGTTCACGCGGAGACGAAGACGCAGCGGGGACGACGACTTCGGGCGGGGCCACAGGTCAGTGAGACAAGGGACACGGGTCCACCTGTCAGCGGGAGGATGGAGACGCGCGCGAGCGCGCGGGAGCAGGCCGGCGCGGGACTGGGCCGAAACGTGAAGGAATGGGTCGAATGAGATGGATTTCAGCGGAGGAGCTTTAACTGAGATTTTAAATACATTTTGTTTTTAATAAAATACCAGAAATCCAAATAAGCAATAGAAAATAGCAAATGAACTTGGAAAAAATTCTAGAAAAATTGAGAAAATATATCCAAGCCCAAAGAACCCAAATAAAATAGTTTTGACCATTGTTGCTGTTGACTTTAATCATATTAAATTGCTTTGGTGTACAAAGTCTATGTTTAAGCTTTAAAATTGGATTCAAATAAAATCCAAATGGTGAATTTTATCCTACTAACTATTCAAAGGATTTCTAAAACTCAGAAAATTGGGATGTTACACGTGTGTATATATATATATGTATGTATGTATGTATATGTGTGTGTGTGTGTAACACTAATGATAAGCTAAATATCACCACTACCTGAAATTTACACTATAAATTTTAATTCAACTTACATTGAAAATGATGAAAATAAAAGTATGGCCTTGCATAATTAATCTTATTTATCACACGTCAATCTTGTGAAAGAAGGTGAATACTTCTACAAGAAAAAGGTAACAATATATATAGTAGAGGTAAATAACTTTGTTAGAATGTGATTATCTTTGTGGCTTGTGAGATAGAAGAACAAGATTTAATATGAATAAAAAGTGGAATGCGGTATGCACAACACATCAATTGGGATTAAGAGGTACTCAGACCACTTGCCAAAACAAATAAAAAGAGCTGCTGCAACAATAGCACAGGGAGGATCATCAATGTTCAGAATCAAAATAGCATTGATAATTTGCTGAACCAATCTACAGGATATAAGAAAAGAAGGCACTTGTGACTTGTGAGTAATAAAATAGAAAACGGTGTAAGATTTTCAAAAAGATGGAATAGAATATTGTGTTTTAGCAATTGAAGATGTTCTGAAATTAAATAGAAAAATGAAGATCACATGATGCCTGAGCACAATAACCGGTGAACTAAAGAATTGAAGCCCAACTTAGACAGCAATAGGGATATCATACGTCTTCAACTTATGCAAATCAAGATAGTATATCTTCAACTAAAAATGCTCGTAAAGCGTTAAAATGTCGGTATAGAACTGAGTTTAGTAGTAAAGCTTAATTTGATGTTGTTCAGTACCATAGTTCATTACCAATTGGAAACCCTCCCAAAAGTTACAAAAATGAATACCCTCATGGTTCCAGGAGAAATATTAAGTAGAGTATAACGGATGGCGTTTCTCCCAACAATATTCTTCATAAATATCTGAATTGATGCCCAAGCGATCCTAATTAAATAAAAAAAAAACTATTCCTAGGCATTTCCAATCACTCAGCATGCTTCGAGACAGGAGCTATTGGATAAAAAAGATACCAATTTGCTAACACATCAAATCAAAATTTGCAGACAAAGCAATTGGGAGAGGCAAAAACAAGTGACCATTCAGCATAGCAAGAACCAATAGGAAGCCACCGTATGTCCCGCAACAAGAACCAATCAAAAGTTGCGGTCACATTGGATTTGGAAGAAACAAAAACAAGTTACCTTGCTGATTAAGCACATAACCAATGTATCCAAGGTTGGCATCAATAATAATAAGCTTGTAATGCTCCAGTGTATTTGGAATCCAATGCGGCATACAAATCACTACTGAACATGATTGCAGTGCTTAAAGAATCACACCTGTAGTAGCAAGGACATTTCCTTATCACCCTTGACAGAGTGAATCAATGGTCACCTTCATTAGGCCAAGGGCATTCCTTTGCTGGCGCTTATGTTGATTCATACTGATAAAAAGGGAGAAGACATATAATTTTAAAAGCATGGAAGATGCTATAGCAAAAATACACTATTTCCAACTATAGGGATAAAATGATCAAATAAAAATCATAATTGTAGTTTCCGATCATAATGCAGTACAGGCGTGGAGGAATGCACGACAACACTATAGCTCTAATAAAACACTGATTTTACTTTGATTCCCCAAAAAAACAATGTTATTAAAATATGGGAATCAAGTATGGATTTTCTCCAGATAGTTCACTTGTGTACAGAATGAAGCTAACCTTGCATCCACAATAAAGGCAATAGTGGCGTTGATCACGTAGCTTGGCCAATATGTTTTGCAAATCCCGTAGGACAAAAAACGACATGTTAATCTTGTTCCTTCAGCAACACTTGCACAAGATTTCTTTAGATAAAAAAAATCCACATGAGAACACATAGCAAAGAAAATCATGTCAAACACCTCAGAATTCATAATTCAGAGCTGAGCCACTGCTCTCCGCCTTTGTCACAACAAAATGTGAAGAAATAAGCATACCATGAGCTAATAAGCATTTACGATTAAACATTTTTAATAACCAAATTGGGAAGGATCCAATTACGTATGCATCCTGATGATCATGACAGTAACCCTTATTGGAAACGAAATAGGGAAGTATCCAATTATGTTATGCATCTTGATGATCATGAACATGACAGTGGATAATTGTGACAAAATGCGTGAACGGTATGAAAAATCCATATGGAAACCTAAAACGACTACAATGGTCTATCTCAAAGCCTCTCTTCAATGAATCGATTGTGTCTGTCGGTATCACATTTCAATGCCATGATCAATTAACAGACAAATCTCATACAATCCCAGATGAGGGGGATTTTTTGTAAGTTAGTTCACTTGGTCTCAGTTTTGTAAGTAAAATGAGCGGTAATTGACACATCTTTGAACAATGTTGTGATAGAACAGTGATACTGAATTTGCGATCGTAACTATAATCAACAGAGTTACAGAACAAAAATTGATTCAAGTATGAGAGTATAAGAGTAATGACTACCTCCTCAGCGATCACCTCCACCTCTTCCTCATCTCCCTTCTCCTTCTCCTCCCCCTACGGCGTCGGCGGCTCCACCGCCTGGTTCTTTAGCTGCGCGAGCGTTGCCTTGACCTTCTGATAGTCCCACACCAGCCTCCGGGCCCCTCCACTGCATTCTCTGCCTCGCCCTCAGTTCCACCATCATCTCCACCTCCTGTGTTCTCTCCCTCTCCGCTACCTCCCATGTCCTCGTCTTCGGCTGCCGCTGCGGCTACGGCGCTACCGTGGGCTCTGCCCCAAGTTCGGCCCGTAAGCGACGGATCTCTATTCTGACCGACTTAGTACCGCCGCCGCGGGCTGTCGAGTCATACCCCATCTACTTCAAAAGCCTGAACCCAACCTTGCTCTTCGGGATGGCCTCCACGAGCCTAGACATGGTGCATGCCTCCTCCTTCTACTGCTTCCTCTCGCACTCCTGCTGTCGTCACTCCTGCCACGGCACCCCCTTGGAGCGCTTCGCCTGCCCCTGTGCCTGCGCAGTAGGTGTCGGGGCATGCTTTCGGCGCCCGAGGCTCCTTGAGGGGGATTCGGGGCTCCGAGGGAGGAAGTTGGACAGGTCGCCCATGTAGTCCTCGTCGATGTCGTGGGGAGCGGTTGGGGAAGCGGGAGAGCGGTTCGGGGAGAGAGATACGGACCCACGTATCGGTGCAAAGGTGGGGGGCAACCTTCGTCCTGGGGCGACGATGGTGGCGCGGGACTAGGGAGGCGGGGAATGGAGGCAAGCGAGGGGCGAGGGGCAAGGGCAGTGCGGATGGGTGAGGGCGACTCGGTGGAGGAGGACGGGGAGCGACATGGAGGTTCGAGGGCAGCTCAGGGGAGATGGGCAAGGGACGTAGCACGGAGGTTCGAGGGCGGCTCGTGGGGAGATGGGCGAGGGGCGACAGATGCGGACGAGGGCGGAGGTTCGACGGCGGGAGGGTGGGGCAGTGGGCGGCACGAATGGGAGGGAGGGACGGGGCGGCGGCTGAGGATAAGGTGACAAGGCAAGTTGGTTACGATATTTTTGTGGGTGAGGTGGGTCGATGGGTGGGACAATGGGACGATTGCCCCCGCTGCGCGGGGTAAACCCAATCTTTATTAGTTAAGATTATCTTTATAAATGGTAATTCATCTAAGAAACATAATAATATTTATTCTATAATTCATAAACATGGATGTAATAAAATCATCTCTATGGTTGACTTTATGGCATATCTCCGATGGTAGGATTGGTCGCTGGAACGCTCCCGCACGGATGATATGTATGGTACCAAGTAGAGCAGAAAAGATAGCGGTAAATTAATGCCGCTGTTACCAAATCAATTTCGTTGTTTATATCAGTCATTTGACGTAGCTGCATTTGTATCCAAGATCATCGCTCCAAATTTGTTATTCTAGTTCTGGGCTTCTGGCCAAGGGGAAAAGTCTCTTGACACACCTCGACACGTGCCGTTCATCTGTTGGTGCATTACATATTCCTCTTTATACCATTTATACCACCGTGGCGTAACGAGACATCGTGTGATGCCTACGGTTTAAGCTCACTTTTTGAGGGAGCGTAGAAGTGTTGTACATGTACATGTACGCAGTTTCAATCGATAGGGCTGGACAAGGTTCCGAATACTGAGATAGGAATAGAGCGTAGACTTGTACCACAGAATTATGCATGATTTCTGTTCAGTTGAAATCTTGAATTTGAGCTAGATATCTGGAATTTTTTTATTAATTATTTTTTAAAATTTTATTTTAAAGTTAACCTTCGGCACACTTTATTTTCAATTCTGACCTCTTTGGTCACGCCATAGGTGATGGCGTGACAAAATAACGCTGTCACGCCAGCCCGTATTTGGGGCAAACTCTTGTCACGCCACCACTCGTGGCGTGACAGTGTTGTTTGGTCACGCCAAGACCAGTGGTGTGACCAAAAGTACTATTTTGGAGACTTATCCTGTGGCGTGACAACATTGTTTTGTCACGTCACGGGTGGTGGCATGACTAAAGAGATCAGATTTGGAAATAAAATACGCCGGAGGTTAACTTTAAAATAAAAACTAAAAAAAGTTCAGATATCTGTTGCCTGCACTACCAAGCTTAAAAACAAAACAAAAAAAAGTGACAAACGCGTCGCCAGGAACTCTTTTTATTAATTAACTTTTTTTAAATTTTATTTTAAAGTTAACTTCCGACGCACTTTATTTCCAATTCTGACCTTTTTGGTCACGCCACAGGTGGTGACGTGACAAAACAACACTGTCACGCGTCAGAATAAGTCTCTAAAATTGCACTTTTTGTCACGCCACTGGTTTTGGCGCGACCAAATAATAGGAAATAGCGTGACAAGAGTTCGACCAGAAATAGGCTGACGTGACAGTGTTATTTTATCACATCACAAGTGGTGGCGTGATCAAAGAGATCAAAATTAAAAATAAAGTGCATCGAGAGTTAACTTTAAAATAAAATTCAAAAAAGGGTTAATTAATAAATAAAAAATTCCGCCGCCGGGGGGAGCAACACCACACGTATATGCACCCGCATGCACTACCGTCCCGTTCGCTGTGCTCCGTGATTTGTGCACTTATTGCAAAACAACCTTCCTCTCTCTTGTCTCCTCTGTCTCGTTCTCCTTCCTTCTCCCCATCCTGAGCTCTGCCAGCCACTGCGGCGCCAGATCGTCCTCCTCCACCGCCATCCGCGAGCCGTGCCGTTGGTCTCGAGCCAGCCGCCATCCAAGAGCCACACCCTCCTCCCTATGCCGAGATCCAGTGCCGTCTGCAAGCCCACGCCGCTGTCCTTTGCGAGCCGGACGCGACCAAAGACGCACGAGGTCGAAGGTGGGAGGCGGCCGGAGGCCGGCCGGATTTAGATCTGAGCGGCAATGGAGGAGTGGCGGCATCGGCAGCAGAGTAGGAAGGGGAGGTGGAGGCGCCAACGGTGGAAGAAGGGAAGGGGTGGCATCGGCGAGAGATGCATGGGAGAGAGAGAGATAGAAGAGGATGACGACCGAGGAGCATGGGCTAATTTGGATGAGGCATTTTTGCAAACGGGTTTGTTAATTTTCGGTTGCTTAAAATTTGCTTACTCGTCAGCCTAAAATTATAATACCAAATAATATATAAAATTTGAGCACAGTTTTACTGTAACTTTTAGTTCTATTTATTTTTTAATATTTTTTTATTTGTAGGGTTTATCTAGATTTACCTTTGTCAAATTTGGATTTTTTTTTATTTGTAGGATTTACCTATATTTACTTTTACCAAGTTTAAATTTTTTTTGTTTCAACACAGAAACTTGTGGTATCTATTGAATCAAAATCCTATAACTAAAAAAGATAACTGATAAATAAAAAAATTTCAGTCACATGTAAGATAGACAGACGCTCCCTTCTGCAAAATGGGCAGTGAAGAAAGTACACGAATCTAGGAGCACAACCGTCGACCACGAGAGTGCATGCACCCTGGTAAAACCACTTCTCCGAAGAAAAAAAGATTTGGGAGTTCCAGAAATGTGAAGAGAAACAACGACTGGATCCTAGTGGTGACAAAACAATCAAGACCAAGACATTTTTACATGTAGCGAAGGGCGCAGCATGTGGTCAGTGCATGTTCACACCCAGGAGGGTAACTATAGACGGCTACCACGCAGACTGGTGCCATGGGAAATTTGTGACCTATCTGAATTATCAAGACTGCCTATGCTCAAAATGTTGATGATTATCGTTTATCAGGAGCTGCATTCTACTTTTTGGCGTTTGGACTGTGACTGCTTTATCCACTCCAAGCACTCGTCCATGGTTCCTTTCGGATGCGCGAGCTGCCACTTCAGCACCCTTTGTTGCTGTGAGAAGGAACAAATGCCGTGTTAGGTTGTAGAGGAATTAGAATGGTGAGGTCAATTACAAAGGGGCGGTGTCTGTCATAGTATACCCATTTTCCAATCAGTGGACCTCCTGACTTGACCTGCATTACCCCTATAATGGCTTTCCCATCAAGCAACGGCTTCATCTTCCACACACCATCGAGATCTGGAGAAGCGAAACAATAAGGTATAAATCAGGACAGTCAAACAAATATATGAACAATTAGATTTTCTTATCACTGGTGGTTGTGAGACGAACACATCAACTACCAAGCTAGGAAATTGAAAAGAAGTCTGCAGCCATCAGGTAGTTCTTTACCAAGGTCAGATATTGAACGCTCAACTCTGATGTATTTCTCTTTCCTTCGATGTAGCTCATCCTGCTGGCTGAGGGAATCACTGGCATTGTCAACTTCTGGATAGGAGAGAATGGAGATAAACAGTGCCACACGCCAAAAGTCCTTAATGTCACGAAGTATAAGTCCTGAAATGCTCAAACTGTCACAAATTTTGGTCCAACATGTTTTATAACAGAACCAAATAAAAATCTTGTGAAAGAGTTGATCCAGTAGATGCAGAACCAGCAGGTATTCTAATAAGTTAAATGTAAGAATGTTGTGTAGGCAACTGGCATCAGAAACATCGGAATATAAATAACGGAAACTGACCAATATACAAGACATTTCAAAGTTAAAAATCAGCATGCTCGGCACTGACCTGCCAAAACACGTTTTACAAAGTCTGTTGGTATCTCGAGGTATTCATCATCCAGCTTCTCTTTGACAGTTTCCAGATTTTCATTTGACTCGAGGAGAACAATTAATTGGGCAAACTTTTCACTTGCAACATGTATGTTGACAATCTTTAAACACAGAACAAATTGTGAGAAGTTATTTTTTTTCTAGCAGTATACAAGACCTGGAATAAGCAGATAAAAATGCAGTTGAGGCCTGCTCAAAAAAATGTACCGTGTCAGCATCACTGGCTTTCAACTTTAGAGAATTCCGAATAATATAGCTAGCAACGGGAACCTGTAGATGGTGGAACAGGCTTGTTAGCTTACTTAGTACTCCCTTTGGTCAAGGATAAATGACGTTTTGGACATCGACATGGTCTCCAAAATATAACTTTGACCACTAATTTTTATATGAATATGTTCAAAAATAATATAAAATTATTATATTATGAAAGTATTTTTCATGACTAATTTAATGATACTATTTTCACATGACCAATCTAAATAGTTTTTTATATATTTGTAGTCAAAGGTAAGGAAGTTTGACTGCACGTTTTCTAAAACGTCATATATTTATGAACGGAGGGAGTAATAAACAATACAGGGCAAAGGAAAGTAATGATTAAAGAGCTCTGTGGTTTGTTATTAAATTTAGCCACCTCCGAGAGCCAGATTTCTTAGCCCACTGTTTCTTTTACTTCAACAATTATGTTGTTAGTGTGCTCCATTTTAACCCATTTTCTTGCATAGAAGTTGGACATAATTGTAGCAGCTAAAAAAAGCACCAAATATTTTCTGGCGCAACATGCAAGTAAGTTACCAAGGTAGGTCACCAACCAGCTTCTAAAAAAACTGAAGCACGCTAAAGACAATTTATAGAACTTCAGGAATAGGGTAATGCAGCAAAAACTAACAGAATATTCAAATCTGATCTGATTATTTGGATGCTACAAACCAATTAAAACTACAAGTTGCCAAGAAGAGTCAAGCTATGCATACAAGTTTGACAGTGTGACAGACCTGGTGCTAGGTAGCAACCCTGTGGTTGTATTGAGTAACAATGAGCAACTCTTTTACCCGAGGATGCAAGTTGGAGTTCATAGGGAGGTAATGCTCTGAGAGTGAGACGTGTATTGGACAATATACTTAAATGAATCTAGATATCTAAGAATGCAAATATAAGAAGACAGAAGATGCCTTTTCTCCTCTACATAGTAAACCCAGAAAGTAGAAACAAAATTATAACTACTTATGCACCTGAAATGGCTAACAATCTACTTTCAGGCAAAGCTTAGCACCTAATATTCAGCTTCAGCATACTTAAAAAGAATTGTGGCCATGATGCACCAGGCATGCTCTCTCCAGCAATTCTAGTACTACGTAACAAGCAAGTGTACCCACCTAAAACACTTGCAGAACAGTGAAGAATTTACACTATCCAAGTAGATTATAATAGAGAAAATTTTGCCTGCTTAAATAGTTAGTGTTTGGACAGAAAAAGGTTAGGATAATGCATGAGTTTGATACTTAGATGCACCTAATGTTCAGTGTACAAAAAAAAGGAAATATGGCCATGATGCACCAAGCTTGCACTCTCCAGCCAGTCTAGTAACAAACAAGTTTACCCACTTAGCAGAAAAGCGAATGATTTAGTTAACCAAAGGAGATCACAAACACAGAGTTTGCCTGCTTAAATAGTTAAAGTGTTTGGACCGAGAAGTTTGGAGGATGCATGAGTTAGATTTTACCTTCTTCGATTTTTTGTCCAAGTAGACCATATTTCGAACTGGAGTAAATAGTGCACTATACAGGCAAAGCCTTCGCTGTTCATCCTAAACACCATCACAAATTTTAATGTTAGGAAAACAAAGAGATATCATGGTCAATTGTTTATTTCTTGTTAGCCTTAACACATTGCATGTAGTAAAGTTGTGTTGTAACATAGGAATCATCAATTAAAAAAAAGTATGATGAACTGTAGTGAGAAACTTAGTATCACATTTCTTCTGAATAACAATACTATGCTAAATCATTTATAAGACTATAACTGAATCTATACACAGATACTGGAACAATCAACAATGGAAGAGCTTTATTTTGTACTCCAAAGTCCAAACCATCATGGTTCAATCAGGTGCAAAATTTTCTGTAAATGCCCTAAGTAATTGATTTTACTACTAACGAATCCAAAACAGTGTTACAGAAAAGGATCTGGACAATGTTGGCTTGTGTTAATTATTTGCAGTTAAGTTACGTAACAAATCATGTCAAAGAGAGGAACTTCAGGGTGTGTTGTTTAACAAGATATATGCTGAAAAATCTCAGACCTGCGACTTGGAATCAGAACCACCACTGAACACAGAGCAACCAATAAAATGTGCAAGATTCCATGCCACTTCAATATGTGAAACACAAAGCCTGCATTTCAATAGAAGATAGGAGATGAGATTGAACTGAAGAATATATGCTAATGGAAATAATAGATCAATGCGTATGGTTATCTTGTATAGCTCTAGAAGTACAGAAGTCTGCAATGTAATTAGATGACATATAGTTGCATGAATTCAAAACATAAAATAATTATATATTAGAACAAGGACACACCAATCACATTTGTCAAGAACTGGAGGGTCGGGTTTCTCAGGAAAAGCAAAGACAACGTAAAATAATCCCAAATCACGGGTATAACACATTGCGGTAACAGGATGCTTGTCCAACATCATGAGGTCTACCTGCACAATATACAAACATATAAAATTGGTGACCTAGGGATTTGCATGATGTTACTCAATACATATTCAGAATGAAGTTTGGTTACTTGTACACTAAAACAGGAAAGAAACAAGGACACATCGGTTGGCAATAAGTAGTGTAGAAATCAAACCTCGTGACCAATACGCTCTCTGCTAATCTTGCTACCAAGTTCAGACTTCACCTTTTCATCAGAAGCGGCTTCTTTCAAATTTTCAGCTAAAGTAAAGTTGAATCTAGCAGCTGTGAGACATAAACATTAGTATATGCAAAGAAAATACAATGTACCAAGTCAATGTCACACAGTCACACTCTTCTTTTTTTAGGAAAAACTGTAGGGTAGGCCCCTACACTCTTCAATTATTAGTCATAATGTCCATTTCTTGAACAGGCAATTACATAAGCAAATAAAGTGGGTATGAATCGACTAGTGATAAACATACAACAAAGTGTCTTTAACTTACAAAACAGAAAAGCAATTTCTTGAGTTTTCAGATAAGATTACCCCAGGACACATGCTTTACATGTAAGATATTATCAACTTATTAGCAAGTCAACTTATCATATTCATAAAAAAAAGTCAACTTATCATGAACACCTCTGTAATCTTAAAGTGTAGATAATAGTAATGCTATGACAAATTTAGCATATAATTATCGCGAGAACTATTAGAGATCAATCAGAGGATGCTTGAATATACCAAATCGGATTGCTCGAAGAACTCTAAGGGGGTCATCCAGGAAGGTAGCTTTGGCAGGTAAAGGAGTAACAATAAGACCCTTTTTCAGATCTTCAAGACCTTCACGGAGTATGGGATCACCATGATTGCATAACAGCATGAACTTCAGAAAATGGTCACATGAATTTAAAAGATTGTAATAATGACCCAACTCACCTCTTCCCGTTAAATCTTCCACTGAATTGGTGTTGATATTGAAGAATAAGCTGTCAAAGTTTGAATTTTAGAAAATACCAAATAGGGTACTAAATTAAAATCAACTTTGTAGCAATGAATGAATGAAAGCATAACTTTAAAGGCACAACAAACTTATTCGAAAATGAAATCTCACGGTATTACCTATTGATTGTTAGGTCCCTACGGTATGCATCTTCTTCGGCAGTACCAATCTCCTGCACGTTCAAAAACATGACATTGCTATAAACTGGTTGCAACAGTTTGCCTATAAAGTGAAGGGGGGATCTGAAGTTCTGAACTGGAGAGATGAATAAGCAAAAGAGAAGTTTGCAAATATTGAGCTGCCAAAAATGTTAATGGGTATCAATTGCAATTGAGTCAACATATGGTTTACTAGTTGTAGTACTATACAGACAAAAAAGATAGGCCACATCCAAAAGACATGTGGCAATGTAAATGTCTTCCAAAAAGGCAAATGATCCATATATGCAAACAGATAATGTGTATTTTGTACACAAGGTCACCAAAATGAGTATGCAAAGCATGCTAAATACATGTGCATACCATGGTAGGAATACGACTGTTTTCAGCATATTTTTCAGACCTCAAGTTGACAAAATCAATCCAGATGTCGAAAATAAGCATCCTTGCAGTTTCCAAGTGCTTTGATTGATCAGGATTGCTGGAAGAAACTATAAAATGTCACAGCTCCGTAATAATAGGCATTTAGCTAATTGCAAATATCAATATGGCCAAGCATGATACACTTCAGAACATATACATAATACTCTGCTGGCATTCAACTATGATCTTCCCTGCCTATGTCTATGTGCAGGTATGTGTGTTCTTTTTCTTCTCATGCATGCAATTCAACTCAAACAAACTTGAAATGTATAAAAGCATAAAGATGCTGTTGAGTTTGACCAAGTAAATGATAAAATTATATTAGCAATGACAGTAATAAGATAATTATCAGAATTAGCATAATAATAGATTGCATACCACTGGATAACACCAATTCCTTTCTGCTCCTCTCCCATCAACTCTGAGTACTCATTTACTTTCTCACAGAAATTTCGACCCGTCATATTATCAAGTGCAATGTCAATGTCAGCAGAGTCTTTCCCCAATAGCTGCCAAAAATATGCCAAGGCAACAGTTAAGTTGCAAAATTACCCAACAATCATTTCATAAAATACAAGCTACAAGAAGCAATTTTAGTGCGACATTCTTTTTCTGGCAAACAGGTGAAAGTTCATTATTCAATTCTAGTCTTCCAGCATCTCGTGTGACTGCTAATCAGCTTATGCAGAGATCGTAGTGCAATTCTTGAATACATAATGCAACATTCAGCACAACCCAATAAAAACCAAAAATAAGCATATCGGGGAGCAAATTATTCACTTCTCTACTCTTTACGAGGATACCCATTAGTTATTCTATGCCACATGCATGCTACATTGTTGCATCTAAAATTCTCAGTTGAAATACAGTGGAAAACATAGATTTTCCCACACATATAGGGACCCCACGAATCCAAGACCATCAAGCAAGCTGATTGGAGTATCCCCCTGACCCCATCAGCCTAACAATTTCACACAATTCACAAGTATGCAAATTGCAACCAACTCCCCCTGCAATGAACCACAAACATAGACAAAGAAGAAAGAAACCAATTCTCCACATGACAGCGTAACAATTCCTACAAAAGCCTACTAAAAGCAAACAATTTTGTTCATGACATGGTTGAACAGTTTCAGATCATTGCCCTTCTTCACATTAGGGCATAGCATCCATCCCAAATAATCATGAAACAGTTGGTAGCAAAACACAGCAAAGCTCCTCAAATCCAACAGAAAGAAGGAATTATTATATAACCATACACTCGTGGGACCCAACCCTCAGTCGGCAGCTGGCAGCTCATCATTCCCAGAAGAAAAGAAAAGGGGACAGGCTACCTGATGATAGAACACTTCTTCCCCCAAAACCCAGTAAGAACCCTAAAGAATCTAATGGAACTCATCTTTTGCATCATCAAACAATTCCTTCCCAAAAAAAATTGTAAAACGATAATAATCATACGGAAGCAAAACATGGTGAAACAACTATCGAAAAATTTCCCACAATTTCGTGTAAACATCGAGCAATCACACCCTAAACCCCCCAAAAGCCCTACACCCTGAACACAACAACTATTTAATTTGTTTGTTACTATCTCTACTCCTTTCTGGTACTGCTCTCCCTGTACTCTACCTCCAATGAGATAAGGTAAGGTTTCCTTTTGTCAAAATAAAACTGACCTTATCCCGGACCCAACCGCCGGCGACGCGGAGCTGAGTGCCGAGGCCGAAGTGGCGGACGACGTCGAGCAGCTTCCGGAAGATCCGCTCCTCCTTCTCCGTCAGCTCCACGCTCTCCCTCACCTCCACGCTCCGCTGCTCCTGCCCCTGCTGCTGCGCCCCCGCCGCCATGCCTGAGACGCCGGAGAGCGCGCGGGTGGGGAGACCGAAGAAATTGGAGGTTCTAGCGGGGATGGCTGAGGCGGTGCTCCGAAGAGGCATAGGCGTTGGCTGAGGCGCCGACGAGCAGCGGCGCAGGCGGCGGCGGAGAGGGGAGAGGAGGGGGAGGAGGCCGCAAGGGGGGAGGAGGAGGCGAAGAGACATGTGGCGGTGGCTTCCCAGTGAGGCTTTCGTACCCTCGTCCGTCCGTTCCACTGCCCACGGCAGTACGTCACGGCCTCGAGACAGCCATTCGATCAGAAATTAACGGTTCTGATTGAGGTAGCCAGAAACAAGCAAGGCATGGAGCCAAGGATCCTTGAATCCCCATCCTAAAAAAATTACATTTGAAGGAATAAACAAGCACGGCAAATTTTAGTTGAGGAAAAAATTGATTTACATTTAAAGCATCCATAATAAATCACCATGTGAGCCTTCAGGTTTTTGTTACTGGAATTCAGCTATCGCTTCAACATGTTCAGACCAACACACTGCAAGTTAAATGGAGGCAGTTTCGGATGGCATCTAAAGAGTTTCTTAGAGCATCTTTAGTGTATTGAACTGATATTGATTTAAAGTCATGCCACGTAAGCATTCTAGGAACTGAAATTGTTTTTCTCCAATGTATTGAACCGATTCCTACTAATAACTGGGACCCACATTATATTAAAAAACCACAAAATAATAATATTCTCTCTCAACCGCACTCTTTCATATGTAGTTGTTTAATGCTCATATGAGTTGTTTAATGCTTTGAATCGACTCCTAAGTAGAATCTGGTTCCATGCTTTTTTTGTTGGAATCGCCCCCTTCAATGTATTGAATCGATTCAATGCCTTTTTTATCCTCATTTGAACCGGCTAAAACACAACATTGGAGATGGTCTTACCATCTTCCTTGCGCCTTTGGTCCCGCATTTTGTCGACGACCATTAACTGATCTCTCTCATTGCTTTGACAAATTTCATTAGCTTTAGTGCTTTACAGCTTCAAGTATCAATATGGGCCCTATTTGGAAGAAAAACCGGAAGCCAAAAGTCCCCCCCCCCTCCCCCTCCTGCGGCCTCCCGCGGCCCCCGTTCCCACTTTGCCCCTAGACTTGAGGGTTAATTACCTGTTTTTTTGCCATTGAACAAAACCACTCCCGCCCAACCCTAACCCTAGCTCCCGCCTGCGTCCTCCTCTCCTCCTCCTCCTTCTCCTCCTCCTCCTCCCGCACCACCCCGTACGTCCTCCCTTCTCCTCCTCCCTTGGCGTTGGCCTCGTCCTCCCTCCTCCTCCGACGCCGGCCCATCCTCCCTCCTCCTCCTCCCGCGACACCCCCATCCTCCTCTCTGGCCTTGCCCCAGCCTCCTCCTCCCCGAGCCGCCGCCCCCAGCCTCCTCCATCCTCCTCCTCCCGCCCACAAGCCGCCCATCCTCCTCCTCCTTCTCCTCGGCGCCAACCCCAAGCGCCTCCCCGACCCCGAGGCCACCGCCCACCCACGCTCTGCCCACCTTCGATGACCGGATCTTCGCACCCTCAACGATGCCGCTCCACCCTACCCTCTCGACCTCGAACCACTGCCACTGCCCCGACAACGACTGCTCCCTCAACCCCGAGTGACCCAAGCCTTTGACCTCCTCCCACGACGCCCTTCCTCCTCCAAGTCACGCCATCGCCCAAACCAACAAGCCATTTTTTAATTTTCTTTTTCTATTGTAAATTAATTATTTATGTAATAATTATTTCTTTTAATAATTATTTATTGTAATTTTTATGTAATAATTATTTTTTGTAATGATTTTATGTAATAATTGTTTATTGTAATAATTATCGTTAATTGCAATCTGTTGCGTTAATTGTAGTCAATTGTGTTAATTGTCATTAATTACTGTCAATTGTCATTAATTACCGTTAATTGTCGTTAAACAACATCAAATAAGACATCATTTGCCTTATGGGCATTTCAGATATTTTTCAACTCATAAGTTTTAGCCTATCGACCTAAAAGCTAGACAACCAAACATCAAATCTCTTCAGCTCAGCCGTTCAGTCATACAGCCCTTTAGTCTAGCCGGAAGCTACTTTTCAGCTGTGACAAGCAGGCCCAAAAGCAGAACCTCCTCAGCTGAGCTCCTAGTTCGGCGAACGTTTTCAGTATCATGAAGTAACAACAAACTACAGATTTCAAGTACCTGGAAGCAACTATTCACATGCTCCAGCAACTAATGATTTTAAGAGCTTCATAAGTTATTTTGACATTATAGAAACTCTTTCACACCTTTAACTGCCCCTGGATCTGTGTATGCCGTTTCTCCAAACATGATGGTAACTGCTATATTTCACTTTACCAATCAGTCATATGAAACCGTAGTCTTGAAATGCAAAACACGCGTAGAGTCCATCACAACCTCCCTATATGTAGATGCATTGTTGATTGTTCAGTCTTGAAGAACATGTCCCAAAGTACTACAAGCGATCATTTACGTCGCAATATGTGTCGAGGAGACACCAAGACAGGAAGCAGAAGAGGGCGGCCATCAACGCCAACCACAATGGCATCAGAAAGGAAGTAGAGGAATTCAACTCATGGGTGACTAAATGATACTGCAATATCTAGTTTGTCATAATGATACTATGCACCTATGTACATTGCAATGATCTCATATATGTTTCTCTTTCTTGTTGTTTGCTGAAGACAATTGTACGGAATGTGAAAGCCTATGAATCTCAGAAGAAATCAGCCGTAGCCAGAAAGGTCAGCTCATTTCTCTACAAATTTGTCAACTATTAAATGTTGTATCTGTTATATATAGGAAAAAGTCTACTTACCCTTCTCAAATACGGTGGTTTGTCTATTTAACCACCTGAAGTATAAAACCATGTACTATGCCCTCTAAACTATGAAAAACCGTCTAAATACCCCTCTGATGCAGTTTTGGAGATGGTTATGCCACCGTGTCGAATGACGTGGCTAGCGATGTGGCGATGGCTCAACAGATGAAATTTAAAAATATCATTACAAAAATGGGCCCACATGTCATTGAGTGAACCTCCTTCTTTCTCATATATCCTTCCTCTCTGTCTCTAGCTATGCCTCACCTCTGTTGCAGCGCCTCTTGATACGGGTGCCTGGTCTTCACAATGTACAATCAAGGATAACAAGTGATCCGTGTAACCTAGCAAGCTGATGGCGCCAATCACTATCGATACAACAACCTGCGATAAAAGAATTTACCCAACCACATGCTTTGATCAATGTCTACCGAACTACGAGAAGGTAGATGTGAAATCGCTCTTGCAATTACTGAAGAAATCACAAGAACAACAGCGGAAAAGAGGTAAATTCATAGATATTCCCCATTCCCAAGGGGGCAGCCGGTGGGAGACATTCCCAATTCCCAAGGGGGCAGCTGGTGGCTTAGCACAAACCCTAAGAATAAGAGCAATAATGCTTCTCTAAATAATTATCATAAAATTCGTGGTTAAACAAGAAGGAATGGATACATGGGCTTATATAGCCCCTTGGGTCGGCCAAAATATGCCCAAACCGACCCAAACTCATCATTACATTGTTTGGGACTCAAACTCACACAAAAAAGGAAACGCTGAATATGAGGCTCAAAGTTATCTTTCCAACAAGTATAAGAACACCCAAATCGAACTCCGTTTGTAGAAGTTATTAACTTTTTAAACTGGACCCTGCCAGCTGCTCCGAATATAGTCCGAATTGGAAACATCCATTTATATCTTTCATTTCCTTGTTTTCTTTTTCAATCTATGAGGGACAAGTAAAGGAAGTACCTTGGAAAGACTGGAATAGGAGGATAATACCCATACATGCCATACAAGCCACGGACCCAACATGTTTTCCAACTCCCGGGCGTCGTTCTTGACATATTGTGCAGTATGCACTCTAGTTGCCATAACTTCTCATATAAAGCCCTAAATCATGCACAGTTTGGTCCATTGGAAATTATGTTTGATAAAATTTCTAATATGTGTTTTGTGCACGTTGGAACCCTCTGGATTTGTGCCTTGGAAAGACATGGAATAGGAGGATACTACCCATACATGCCATACAAGCCACGGACCCAACATGTTGTAATACCCCGTTCAATCTTTAGAACAATATTTGAATTTCAACTGTTTTATCAGGAATTAAAAAGGGATTTCAAAATTTCTCTTGAAGGAGGATTAAATCTTGGGCCAAAGGCCCATAGCTTTGGCCCATTAGGGCGCCAAAACCCTAGGGGCTATGTAGCTACAGATACCACACCGCTGCTCTGATGGCGTTCTTTGCTCTGATAGCCACCCCTCCCTTGTCTGCTGTCCAAGAAGAAGAAGAAGGAGGAGGGAGAAGAACCCTTCGGTCTTGCCTTGGCCAAGGAGAAAAGAAGAGGAAGAGAGGAGAAGAAGAGGAGAGGATCATCTTCGAGGCTTGATCATCATCTTCTCGCGGGTCTACAAGGGTAACTAAGTGTTTTCCCTGCTATTTGTTGTTGATTAGAGGCGAATTCGATGATTTGGGTTGGATCGTTTTGCTGCCAGTAGACGTTCAATTCTGTTCAGTACCTTGCATGGTCGATTTTGGATTCTTAGAAATAGAATTCGAGATGTCTATCTCCTAGAGATAGTTATATAACGTTTTTAGCTTTCCGTGGCCGCTAAGAACACCTAATTCCGACATACGGATCAAAAGTTATGATAGTTTCAATCTTGCTGCCCAGAATTCTGACGAGATTGATTTTTTAATTTGTCTTTTAAGTTATCTTTATGTTAGATGCAAATTCAGGGTTTCCACCCAACTAGATTGTTTTATAAAATTTCATAAAATTTCCATAATGATAAAGAACGCCCTAATCGGAGTTGTAGATCAAAAGTTGTGATCTGTTCTTTACTGCTGTCCGATTCGTTTGGACAGAATATGTCTTTTAAGTTCAACTGCCTGTTAGCATTTGTTTTTGGCCGAATTGGGTTATCTCGCCAACTAGAATGTTGTAGATATGTTCATTAAGTTTCGTTAGGAACTGGGCTCACCTTGTTCCGAGTCACAGGTCAATAGTTATGGTTATTTCCATTCTGCTGTCCAGATTCGATTCTGTGGTTGTGTTGCCTGTTTTCAGAATAGGGATTATGGCGATTTATTGAGAGTTTGGGAAGGTGTTGTAGAACGTTACTGGTAGTTTCCTATACCATGTTGTTCTTATTTCGAGTACTTACTTGTGTAGGCGGAGAGGCTTCGGGTTTAGAGGCATCTTCATTGCCTACTAACGCGTCGCAACGCGAAAGGCAAGTACTTTGATGTTCTTATGATTAGTGAATGCTGGATGCTTGATGTTCGTATTGTGCTTTTGTGACGTCCCACCCTGTGATGTACAGCAAATGTCCGGGAGGACCTTCTTTTTTTTTGTTTTTTTTTTTGAGTTGCGGTACTACCGCATGGAGGAGCGGTAGTCTGCTTCGGTCTTTGCCGAGGAGGTCTCGCCTGGACCTCCCAAGAGGTCCTCAAGACCTCCTGGAGGTCTTGACCACCAGGACCTCCCAGGAGGTCATCAAGACCTCCTGGAGGTCTTGGCCAATAACCTGCTAGGAGCACCTCAGCGTATATCACGGGGAGGTCCGACAGATCTCCTGAGCCAAGTCCCGTGGGACTTCTGGAGGTCTGCCTCTGCACCGAGCTAGTCCCAGATCAAATTGGCTAGCTCGCACGTAACCCGACAGTGTAATCAAATCCATACAACAAGCTTAAAGAGAAGACAAACCAAAATAACACATATATTAACAAGTGGCTTTATGGCCAAGGTTTGTCTGGGTGCCACTAGAGGCTAACAACAAGCGAGAACAACAACACAATGGAGGCGAAGACAAAACACAAGGTCCATTCAACCAACCCATAGGCTACCAAGTGGAGGACATCACCCATCTTTGCGCAAGGTATTCAAGGGTGCTCCCTCCCGAGAACACTGGACCACTTGAACTCCAACCTCTGGCGATCAAACAATGGGGCACAAGCCAATGAGTACCTCGAATGTACTCAAGAAGCCATGGGTAAGGTATGCAAGTAATAATCATGCATGGCTTGACAAAGTGAGCTATATGGTTAGTTTATAAAGCCAAAGTGACGATAAATAACATAATAGATTGCAAAGCTTAAGTTAGAAAGCGTAATACATAAGTACATTTGATTTTTAAAGGGGACAAGGAGCACCCACTCACACCCAAGGCACCAACCCAAACCTCTCTGGAGCACCCACTCCAGAGCACCACAAGACCAGCCTGGACCACTTTGTGAGCCCACCATGACCCCTTTGGAGCCGGCCAAGGTCTCTTGAGGCACAAGCCATGACCTCTCACCAAAACGCCCAGAGGAACACAATTTCACAAAAGAATTCTACCCTCATTCGAAATCTCCGGGCATGTCCATAACAGGGGCGCGCCATTGAACGGATTTACACTCTGCAGAGGTGCACAACTTTACCCACAAGAGGTAGTCGCTGATATTTCACACGTTACCTTAGACATGCGAATCAAGTGGAGACTACCACCGGCTTTACAAGGTCTGCTCGACTCGATCACCAACATTAAGGTTTCGCCCTCACGGTGTGTGTCTAGCACCCGGTGGCCCCCTCTTAAGCCATGGTGCTCCATCAACACCTCCTCTACCTTGGAACCGAATCGAACAAGACCAAGATTACTCCCGGTCCACCCCATAATGGACATGTGGTTGCACGGTTTGGCCCAGATCAATGGCTCCCAAGGTTCAGTCCTTAAATGGCTGCTCAGGCGAGGCATTCCACAACCCAAATGTGACCCCAGCAACAACTTGGGGCACCCAGGTGACTCCATGGCTACCCCCCCTTGGATCACCTAGGTGACTCCATGGCTTCAACCCTTGGAGCACCCACTACTGCCTCTCGCCAACTCGCCCGAGCAAAACAAACTTTTAGGTTCAACTCGGCCAAAGACCACCCAGTCCTGGCACAACATATTTTAAAGTGGTCTCGCACCACAAACAACACAACTATGGCTTCAACCCTAGTTGCTTATCAGTGGCACCAACCAAAGTTCCATAATTCATTAGTCAAGATTAAGCAATAATGATGATTCATGAGGAGACCCACGCCTACTAGAGCAAGGCTAAGCAAGAACGATACCCATGTTGGCAATAGCAATACAAGACCAACTAACAAGACCATCCTAAGGTTGTCAAAGGTAACATGTCAACATATGGATTACCAAATAGACGAGGAGGCATAAAACCAAGAGGTATTTAACTAGAGCCCAAACCATTTTATACAAATAGCAATGCAAGTTTAACAAATCAAAATACTTTTGCAAATGGGATCAAGATGGTCAAAGGTCCCATGACTTGCCTTCAATGGCGAGTCACGAAGCTTCAACCGGTCGCTGGATCTTCAAGCTCCTTAGTACCCACGGAATCTACACGTTGCAAAGAAAACAACTAAATAAAGCGACTCAAAAAGGAACCCGAAAAGAACTAGCAAGAACGAAAGGAAAGATCCACGAAGGGAGGTCCAACAAGAAGGAAGGAGGAGGTCCGAGAGGGAGGAAATCCCACGGGAGGGAGGTCCAAGTAGTAAAGGGCTCGGACTCAAGGAGGTCCGAACGGAGGAGCCTGGAGAGCTTCTCCACTCAGAGAGAAAGAGGGAGGGAAGAAATGACGAACAGGAGCAAATGGAGGCCCCGGTGCCCTATTTAAAGAGAAAGGGAGAATAGGGCATCAGTAATAAAAGGGCGCCCAGATTCAAGGCATCAGTACAAAGGCACACTGTCACAAGGTACGAAAAAGGATAAAGAAAGCTAGGGATGTGACAAAAAGTAGAAAAGAGTACAAAGGTAGCTGGCAGCATTTAATGTGATTCAACCCACATCAAACGCACTTTAGAAACTAGGGCAAGGGAGACAGTTAAAGGGTGAACATAAGGTCAAAGGGAATGGTCCGAGTAGGGGGGGGGGTCCTGCGAGGAGATCTAAGGACCGGAAGTCCTAAGACAACCAGGGAGGTCTTAAGGACAAAGGGTCCTGAAGACAACAGAGTGGTCTTGACCACAAAGGTCCAAACACAAGGAGGAAGTCTAGACCACCAAGGTCTAAACACAAAAGAGGAGGTCTGGACTACAAAGATCCAAACACAACACAGGAGGTCTCGAACCTAAAGGAGGTTCAAACGCATAGCGGGAGGTCTAGACCACAAAGGTCTAAACACAAAAGAGGTCCCGTGGACAAGAGGTCCAAAAGACTAAAGATATCTGGGCCTCAAAGGGAGATCCAAACCACAAACAGATCTAGTCCCCAAGGAGGTTTAGATCACAAGAAAACTAGACCTCAAAAGAGGTCCAAAGCACAAGGGGTATGGCACTCGAGGAGGCCCCGACGGTTAGATTTCCAAAAGGGAGATCCAACGGTCAAGATCTCAAGCAAAGGGGAGGTCCTGACGGTTAGATTTCCAAAAGGGAGATCCGACAGTCAAGATCTCAAAAAAAAGGGGAACCTTAACGGTCCTGATCAAAAAGGTGCAGGGAGGTCCTGGGCAGGAGGTCCACGACACTCAAGAGGGAGGTCCTGGACGGGAGGTCCAAAGGACACACAACGAGAAGGTCCTGAGCAAAAGGGATACTCCGGACTAGGAGGGTGGTCTTTACAAAAAGACCAGCAAGGATCGAGGAGGTGGTCCTTGCAAAACAACCAGAAGAGGTCTGGCGACAAAGGAAGGCGCGCAGAAAAAGTAGGGCCGTCCGATCGGAATCCGGGCGGTCCAGAAAGGAAAGGAACGTTCGGACCAAATTAACCTTTCATCTCGATCGGGCCATCCAAAAGGATCGACGGTCCACGAGTGAGAAAGGCGGGATTGGCTCGGATCAGCGAGGGCAAAGGAGGTCCAAAACCAAAAGGAGATCTAACGGAGGAAAATCCAAAGGGAGGTCCGTGCGGTTAAGATCTCCAGAGAAGAGGTCCTAACCGCGGATCGATCAAGGGAGGTCTGCGGTTAAGATCTCGAGAGAGGAGGTCCTAACGGCGAGATCTGATCAAGGGAGGTCTGCATGCGGTTAAGATCTCGAGAGAGGAGGTCCTAACGGCCGATCGATCAAGGGAGGTCTCAGCGGTTAAGATCTCGAGAGAGAGGTCCTAACGGCCGATCGATCAAGGGAGGTCTATTTGAACCTGGGAGATCCAAATAGGCAAGGGAGTTCCTAAAGGACGCAGAGGAGGTCCCAAGGAGTTCCACAAGGATACAAAGAGGTCCATGCGGGCATGGGAAGTCCAGAGGACTTAGGGATGCCCCAATGAACACAGGGGTTGCCAATGAATGTTGAGAGGTCCACGGGGAGGCCAAGATAGGGAAAGGAGTCTAGATAAAAGGAGGTCTAGACAGAGAAAGGTTTAGGCCGAGAGGGAGGTCCAGACACAAAGAGATTCAAACCAACAAAAAGGAGGTCTGGACTACAGGATAGGCACAAGGAAAAGGTCCAAAGATCCAGAGGGTTTGAAACACAAACCTGAGCTGGTCTAAACCCAAAGGAGCCCTGGGCCGACAAGGAGAGAAAGAAAGAGAAGGGGCACCCAGACACAAAAGAGGTCTGGGAAGGAGAAGCCAAACCCAAAGGCACACAAAGCACAAGAGGGAGGAAAGGAACACACCAACAAACTCCCAAAGGGAACCGAACAGATTTAGTTCAAGTTTAGATTAGTCAATTAAAGCTTCTTTTGAAAACTCAGGTTAAGCTTTAAACTCTCACCAAAACCAAATGGTTATTTTTAATTTTTAAAACTCCGGAAAAACGGGACGTTACAACTTTTCTGTGATCTATGAGAATATTCAAAGTTTATGTTCCTTTCTTATGTGTTAATTCCATGTGTAGACATGATGTCTTTCATAATTCATATTTCAATACATGCATCCATTTTCATGTTCCTTCCACGGGAGTGGATTATAAGACCCATCAATTCTAATATGGGCACGTAAGACCCATCATTCCAATATGGGCAGATTTGGACACCCGTATGAAACGTTCTTCATACGGGATTTGGATCCCCGTATTTTGTTAAATGCGGGCTTAGGTGAACACCGACGGTGTGTCACTAGCTATACCGAGAGATAAGCATCGCAGCGATCCATTCCTTTCATTCAATCCATTCATTTCATCCATTCATATATTCATTCGATGTTATGTTTATATTCTTAAAAGATGTTGCCTTGTTCATAATTGTTGTATGTTCAATTATTCATCTTTGTACTTGCCGAGTCTCGGACTCATTCTTACTTTGTTTGTTTATTTTAGGTGATCGTTGATGATGGCTCTATTGGGAGGGAGTAGACATGCACTATTCGTTCACTTCACCATATTTCAATTCAATAATAGGACTTAGTTCTAGCCTTCATTCATTAATTGATAAACTGTAATAAATAAATTTAGATGTGGTTGATAACCCTCTTTATGTTATGGTTGATTAAGTATTGCTTGTGATCTTCGATCACCCTTTGATATACTTGCTTGAATTCAGACTATTTTCATGCCATGGTTCTATTAAATAGTGATCTCTTTATGTCATTAGATGATATTATTCAAATTCTTCCGCATTATGGTCGTATGTTAGATGTTTTAGGTGACATCTTGGCTTTCGAATAGTCAGGGTGTTACACATGTTTTCCAACTCCCGCGTGTCATTCTTGACATATTGTGCAGTATGCATTCTAGTTGCCATAACTTCTCGTAGAAAGCTCTAAATCATGCACGGTTTGGTCCATTGGAAATTGGGTTTGATAAAATTTCTAATATGTGTTTTGTGCACGTTGGAACCTCTGGATTTGTGCTGATATCTTCATGAACTTAGTGGACAAAACTGTGAGCACCATGTTGACCGAAACATAATTGATCTTTTATATTCCTCTTGGATTGGATGCTTCCCTCCATAGTGATGCTACCACTACCTCCTCCCTTGGGCTAGCCTCCCTCTGGCCCGCACTATTTTTAGGGAGTCCAACGCACCTACACACATACAAGTGAAGTTGTAGTCACATTCTTTCAATTAGAACATGATTATAATGTTATAAGTTTAGCTTCAACCTTGTGATAGTATTTTGAATTGCCAGGTGCGTATATGATTAACCTAGGGTAGTGCTCATTACCTCTATGCTCGTCGGCGCCTTGCTCGTGATGTCGCTCGCTCGATGCACGCTCATCACTGTGAACACCATCATCACTTTCCTCCCATCCCCTCTCCACCAAGTCGCCATTACCACTGGCCACCGAAGCTCAATCTCTGAAATTTGTAAGCCATCCGGATGTTCGTTCACGTCACTTTGTGTTCCACCCTATTCTCACCCAAACCCCCAAAATTAATTCGATCAAGTTGCTCACAAGGGCTAGAAATCGAGTTTCTTCTCCCTTGCCTCCGTTCGGGTTTCACCATCGTCGTTCATCATCTTACAGAGTGCCTCCGTCCAATTAGCATATACCAGAGCTTCCCCTCGTTGTGTTGTACGTTTTGACGTGGGTAGCTATTCTGTGAGGACCCGCAAAATTAACCTAAATTAACTAACAGTAATCTGTAATTAGCGATAATTAAAATTCTTTTAATCCAGAGCAAATAATAATTTCAGAGTTAATATCAAGCGCATAATCGCTACATCTGGCAACAAGAGGGGTATAAAAATAATTTCTCCAAGATCTTTATCAATCAAGAATCAATCACAAAAATAAATCCATTGCAGGCATAAATACATCATTAATACAAACTCGGAAACATTTACACCATTCAATGCAATCAAAGAGAACATTGCATCTATCCAAATACCAAACAGAAGTAATATATTACAAACCCATCGCTTGTTTTAAAATTAATTATACAACCAATTGCAATGCTTTTACAACAATTAAGTAAATCATAATCCGCCTCTTGCATTCTTATAACAGCAGCTATCCTTGCCACCTTGCACCTTGAACACCAGTCCATCTCTTGATCCGTTCCCGTCGCTCGTTAGAAAATTAGAAAGCGGTTAGTAAGTTAAAGCCGTATGAATAATATAAAATAGAAAGTAGAAGATTAGAAGTGGCCGTCAGAATTTCTCCAAAACACACTAAGGCTCCCTGATCAACTCAAGCTAGCCAGCCCCTTGATCGTCAAGGTACCTAGACTAGCTAGAGTTAACCGGCACCTCTTTGCTTTCGTAGGTCTCATCATCCGGCGTTTACCTTAATCCGACACCCACGTATATTAAAGAAACTCAGCCACAAAAAATCGCACGCATAATAATTTCCCAACCACAGACCAAAAAACCCTCAACGAAATCTTTCCATGAAGATCAAAGCAAGGGCAAGATGGTCTTTGTTGCACAAGCACAAGCCACCTCACCTTAAAAGCATGCAGCCATTCACAAATGCCACATTTGCCTTCCCCCATTCTCATCCATGCATCAGCCGAGAGCAAGCCCAAAGCAAGCCAACACATTCCCAAGCTCATCCCAAGCCAACAAGCCTCATTTCATTCTTTAGCCAAGAGCACAAACACAGCCAGCAAGCCAAAGCCAACAAGCACCACAAGCTTTCATTCTCATTCATAGCCAAGAGAGCAAAAGACCACATTGAGCAAGCATCTTCTTTCACCAGCAAGGGAGACATCGAGTTCAGGAGCCAGGAAGATAGGGAGCCAGGAAGGAGGGCGAGCCAGAGAGCAAGGGCGGCAGCGGCGACGGCTTCGAACCATCGACCAGCACCACCGACGCTACCATCCCAGCCCCGATCGAACCCAACAAGCTCTCAGTTCATCACATCACAGAGCAAGGAGCAAGAGGAGAGCATCAGCATGACCGACACTGCCATCCTCAGCCCCAAAAGCTAACCAGATCAGGTAAACCACAATTCAACCCACTAGCAATGCATCATCAATAGCCCTCAGCATCCATCCATCATCACTAATCATCTCAGAGCAAGGGGAAGGTCAGGGAGTAGAGTAAGGGGGAGGAAATGTGTTTATACCTCAGTAGATAACAATCCGGGTTTAGCCCAGAGGCGCGGCGGCCAGAGGCCGAGCCGCAGTCGGGCCGAGCCAGCGCGAGGGGGCGCGGGGAGCCGAGGGAGGCAGGGAGGACCGGGGCTCGCGGATGGCGACGGAGGCGCACACGCAAGCGCTGGCGGTGTGGCGGCGTAGACCGGGCTGGAGTGGACCCGGGCAGAGGAGACGGCGGCGCTGGCCTCTGGCCGCGCCGAGCCGTGCGCGGTGGCGTCGGGCCGGAAGAGAGCGGGCCGGAGGGCGCTGAGGGCGGCGGCTTGAGGGAGCGGGCCGAGACCGGGGTAGCAGCACCGGGCCGGACCCCAGGGCGGCGCGTGGAGGCGACGGGCCCGGCAGACCCGACTGGCGGGAGCGGCGCCGGGGCGGCTCGAGGCGGCGGCAGGGGAGCTGAGGAGGCGGAGGCCGGCGACGGAGCGGCGCCATGAGGGGAGGCGCGGCGTCAGGCGGCGCCGAGACCGGGCGGCACGGGCGCTGGCCGAGGCGGCAGCAGGGGCCGGTGGAGCCGGCGTCGCAGGCGGGAGCGGCAGGCCTCGGGCAGGGCCGGCGGCATCTGGAGCGGGAGGCGCGGCATTAGGCGGCTCGGAGACGGCGGGGAGCTCAGCAGGAGCGGCGCCGGGCCGAGGCAGCGGCCAGCGGCGCGGGCGCGAGTCGGCGGCAGCAACCGGCGGGCCAGGGCGGCGGCGCGGGGCGCAGACGGCGGCGCCGGCAGGGGGCAGGTCGGGCCGAGCTTGGGGCTCCTCCCCTGGTGGCTTGTTTTGGGAAGAAGAGAGAGAGAAGGGAGAGTAAGGAAATGAGGTGTGTTGGAGAAGATTGGGGATAGAAGAAAGTAAGGGGTGGTGGTGTATGTGTGCGTGTGTGGTGTTGGCTGTGTGCCGTGCGTGTGTGCTTGGGTGCGGCCGAGTGTGTGTGTGTGAGTGAGAGAGAGAGAGAGAGGATTTTAGAGATTAAAATCTTTTCTAAGGAGGAATTAGAATTGTGTGGCCTTTAAGTAAATCGTTGCGATATTGTGTTGAATCAGTAGCTTTTATAAACTAATTAATTATTAGCTGCGTAATTCTTACGGTTAATTAATCTAACTGGGATATTGCCGAATTAACCAACTTAAAATAAATCTGTGGAGTAATTGCTAAAATAACTTGTGTTGCCGTTAGTTCTATTATTAGCAAGTCTTTTTGCATGCGTAGCAAAGCTTTGCATCGTTGGCAATTAGTCGAACAAATTGAACTGCCTTAATCATGTAAATTAATTAAAGTAACCCCAAACCGGTGTAAAGAAATAATTAATACAGGCGGGCTTAATTAAAATCATTTAGACGTTTCTGTTCGATTAAATTGGTTATATGTTTTAGTTGTGGGTGTGAGTAGTGTTTTATTTCTCGGTCGTTAAAGCGCGAACCTCGGGTTTCTACCTTAGTGCGCATAGAGAATAGAACGACTAATTGGGAAGAACTAACTTAGTCGAGGTCTCGAAAGAGTTTTACTTAAATTAAATTGTGCTAACAAACTAGAAGCTACTAACCTAGGTACGCGTATTATCACTCAAAATCAACTAAGTATTTATTTATATATGTATTGTTCGTGCCACCGCTTTGCTCTGAGAGGACTAACCAACCCGACGCGAGCGAAGAAATCGATCAGAGATTCGTCGACGCCGATCTTTCCTACAACTCTACAGGCAAGCTATCCTCTTGACCATAAACATAGTTAATTTAAATATAAACCGTATATTGCACTATTATGTTTATTGCATCAAAATTGTTTTCTCAAAATTTAAATAAATGATTAAGGTGAAAATGATTAAGATGAATATGACTAAGATGAATGTGATTAAGATGAATATGGTGAGATGAAAATGATTAAGATGATTATGAAAGAAATGAGAATGAGAAAGGAAGAAAGAAATGAAAATGATTTATGGTGGGTAAAGGGGCCTGGCGAAACGCGATTTATGATGATGATGATGATGAGGTAAGAGGTGGGCCCCTTTTTACATATGGTTATAATATAAGGACAAACAAAACTCTTGCTCGGTCTGAAGCCGTAAATTTAGTACCAACCATTTTCCCGTTTAGGCGGGCAGAAAATGCTACCTTGTTACGTAATTATGATCTCCACAACGGGACACATTGGAGTGTTTGGGCACGGAAGAGCGCCGGCCCAAGGAGGAGTGTTGAGCACGGACGATGGCCGCCTCAACCAACATTTCTGGAACTCGGTGTATGACGAGGTCAGCAGCGTGATTAAATCAGCACCGACGGAAGGTAATGGGTGGAGACTTAATCACGTAAAATGGAAAACATTCTGTGTTCTGAACTCGAACCCGCATCTAAGGAAATGCTGAGGACCTGGCTCATTTAGAGCTCAGAATGACTGTGGGTAAAGTGGTACAAAGCCTGCGCAGTGCTATATCAAATCATGAACTCATGCCAGTCTCCTAGATTGGAGTCTACGGGAACCGCCAGGGGTCTTTCTTCTCTCCGAGTGACAAGTAGTGTTTTCAGTATTAAAATCTGCCACCTAATGTTTTAATAAATTATTTTCAAAAATGAGATGACTTAGAAAATGTGATAACAACTTTGAACCACCATCCAAAGGCATTCTTTGCTATTAATGCTTGCTGAGTACATTCGTGTACTCAACCTTGTTAGTATTCTCCTTTGTAGATCCTAGTCCAGTCGGGAACTTTCCCAAGTGGGATGACGGACATGCAGGTACCGAAATAGCTGCTGGAGGAGAAGGCGCGGACTACGAGGATCAGAGCGAGATGGACGCCATTTTTGACTCATGGGACGAATAGAAGGCCGAGACTTCAGTGTTGGCGAGAAAAGCGGAGCAGTTCCTTTTGGTAACTGTGTAATATTTGTATTAAAAACCATAGCCTTGCGTGGCTATTACTGGAATAAAATGTACAGTTTCTATCTTATTGTTCTACTGCGTGACTCTGGTAAAGGCTTACTATTCGTTGGAGCAGTGTTTTACTGAACAAACGAATAGTAATCCGTATGCCTAAGTGTGATTACCCTTAGGGTAATGACACGGGGCGTCACAGTTCCTCTCAACCTTAGTAGCACTACCTCCACCATGGCCAAACTACCACCGCCGTCGCCACCCGTTATTGGCACCTCCTCGCTACCCCACTCCCCAAACCATCACCACCATCGGCTCTGCATCGTCTCAAGAATTTCATTTTTTCCATTCCTAGGGCCAGGCTACTTCTCCTTTGCCATTCTCCTACCTAGCACGACGCACCTCTCTATGTTCTCCTTGTCCAGAGCTATAGGAGGAAGACTGCATTTCTCTTACTCCCTATGACAAGTAGGCCCCATCAAGAAATTTTCAAACTTGACTCTACGACAAGTGGACCCCACCACTTGCAATAATTTTTAAGCTGCATCCGTCGCCACTTTGTCGCCGTGTCATTCGCCACGGTGTCAAAATTACCTCCAAAACCGCCTCAGGGGGTACCTAGACAGTTTTGCATAGTTAAGAGGGCACAATACACGGTTTTATACTTCAATGGAAAGTAGACGAACCACCATACTTGAGGGGGTTAAGTAGACTTTTTCCTTGTATATATAGAATATACAGTGCATAATGTCTGAACCTCTCATAGAGATCAATCGCTGTAGGACAAGGCAAACAAGAAAATCGGAGCTTCAGCATCTTCTTCCGGCGTGATAACGGTTGTGGTGCGCAAATTTGGTGAAGACGACGACGACGATAACGCAGGCGCTGGAGCAGTTAATTTACTGTGAGATCGATCTTTAATTAAGAGTTGCATGGACTTATAAACATAAAAGCCCATCAGAATTGTGCTTTCCTGTAACTAAGTATCCACTGTAATTCTATAACCAAGTGTCCGTCCATGTCTGAACTCCGAATCAATCACTGCAGGAAAAAAGAAACAGAGAAGACTAAAGCTGCAACACCTTCACATAATTTCCAAACATGTACATTACAACAAAGAACACTGAGCATACATACAGAATAACAAATCATACAATGCATACATGAACATTACAGACATGCATGTTTACTCCAACTCCAAGAACATATGTGCATACAAACAAATAATTTAGTCGTCGTAAATTATATATAACACGAATCGATGTTGTATCAATCTTTCCTGAGGATCCTGACATGCTTCCAGCGAGACTCCATGCAAGTGGAGGGGTGGTTCTGCGCGTACACGCCGAACTTGAAGTAGTGCGAGTTGCCGCCGCGGCCGGGGGCGCGTAGCTTCTCCACGCCGTCGACGAACACGGTGACGGTCGACGCGCCAACGTCGTGGACCACGTTGAGCCGGAACCACCGGTCGTAGATGCCGTCCTCGACCACCTGCTGGTCATAGTACTCAGTCATACCGCCGTCGTGAGCGTCGCATCGGCGTCGTCGCGTGCTTTCGTGGCGCCAACACTGCATGATGGACACCCGTCGTCTTGGGACGACACGTAGCCGTAGCCCTCGAATTGCCACACACCGGAAGAGTAGTCGTATCCCTAGAGAGAATGTCCAATTATAAAATCTTACAAAAAATCACTATGTGTGTCTCAAATAATCTCGTGTTTATTTAGAGACAACACATACTAGTCAACTAGCTAGTGGTACCTGTTAAATACCAGCCGCCAGTATACTTTCTCTAGACACAAATTATTGTTGCCTCTGTTCAGAAAAGGTTCTTGTCCCCATGTAATGCGTGTGGTCAATGTTTTTCTTATCTTTGACCCATAGTTTCTTTTATATATTATGTAATTTTATCATGTGAAAAATATATAACTTGATTTACTGCAAAAAAAACACAATTTTATAGCTTTACAAATACTCCATCTGCCCACGAACATAAGTTGTTTTAACTTTTCACGGTCTCTAATGGAAAACTTTGATTGATGTTTTTTTATCTAATATACTAGCAAAAAATATATACTAAAAAATATTTTGCAAGATAAATCCAATTACATTATTTTTATATTGTCATATACTCATAGATATACTACTGGTCAAAGTTTTAAAAGTTAATAGCACGGATCCCATGACAACCTAAATTTAGATATAGGGGGAGTATATTGTAATACAGAAAAGGGTAATGCTACCTGTCCTATATGCATCGGACGTCTCACTCCACGGAACCAACTCAATTGATTTCCACGTGTTTCAACCTCCATCACATAATAACCTTATCTCGTTACTCCCACCCACATGCATCACAATTCATCTCCTTCTTCTCTCCCCCTGCAGCTCCCTCTCCAACCATACATGTTACCTTATCTCTCTCAACCTACCCCTCCGATAAGCTAGAGCTGTTCAAATGCCAGGCCGGATCGGGCTTCGAGCCGGGCTTGAAAAGCCCGGCCGAAATTTGGCAAGCCCGGCCCGAAAAGGTGAATTTCCTATTAAAATGCATTATTTTAATCTTTTTTGGAATAAAAAAGTATTTATTTAATTTATTTTCAGGATATTTCTATTATTTTAATTTTTTTTCAGGATTTCAGGCCGGGCCAGGCTTCCTTCGAGCCGGAATTGCGGTCCCAAGCCCGGTCCGGACATGACCGGGCTCGGGCCGGGCCGACGGGCCGGGCTGCACGTGAACAGGTCTACTATAAGCCCATTGATAGAGCACCATACCCTACCACCTCACGGTCTCAGACCTAAGCACCAGCAATGCCTAGCATCCACTCCACTACCCTCCTACTCACCATGAGCTGCCTCCTGCTGCTCGCCTCTGCGTCACCGGCATTGCCAGACCCAGCGTCGCTCGAGCCTTCGTTGCTCTTCCCCTTGTCCGGCACCTCCTCGGCTCAGCCTACCGCAGCGTCCACCATCCCGGCCTTCCCGGAGCAATCCGAGGCTGCCGTTGTATCCACCACCTGCGAGCTCACAACCGTCCCCGTCGCTCCTCCCGACCGTCCTCGCCTCTTGGAATGCCACTAGCGGTGCCCTCCCTCCGCGGCTATGGTGCTGCCCCCGTGAGGCTATGG
The DNA here is from genome assembly GCA_036346405.1 of Phyllostachys edulis. Lineage (NCBI taxonomy): Eukaryota > Viridiplantae > Streptophyta > Magnoliopsida > Poales > Poaceae > Phyllostachys > Phyllostachys edulis. The sequence goes on from CM070567.1 coordinate 46,815,410, forward strand.
TGGTGGAGGTAGGGCGAGCAGGTACCATGGAGGGAGCCTGAGGCTAAGCTTGCCGTCAAGTCTCAGGGCCAGTGAGTTGGGTGTTTGTTGCAGCCATATGTTCTTTTTGTTGCAAGAGGTGATTTGAGATGTTGAGACTACAGTTTTTGAATGTTGCAATAATAAAGTCTTGCAATGCTATTTTTTAAAATAATTTCTCAATGTTGCATCTGGTGTTGTTCATTGTTGCACATGTGAAATCAGAATGTTTCATAAGTTATGCTCAAATATTGCAACACCCGATCATCCAATTTTTTTTGTTGCTAACTGGTGTTTTTTGTGCTCTAATGAATTTGAATATGTTGTTGCTTGAGATGCCTGATGTGTTGCATATGTGTTTTCAAAATGTTGCAAGTGCCCCCGCCCCAAATTGTTGCATCCGTGTTTTCAAAATGTTGCAAAGGTTATAATATCATCGATTAATGTTTTTCCAAACTTCTGTGCTAATTTTCTAAGTATATATACGTATGCTAACAAGATCTTTTTAATTTTTAAGTGAATTTTGACAAGATTAAGGATCCCCTCTCCATTTTTCGAGATCCAAGTATTTTGTTGCATATGTCGAGTTTTTTTTGTTGCATGTGTGCGTTGGACATGCTGGGGGGAAGAGTCGGGAGTGCACGATGGGAAACAAGTTGCTCCTTAAAGAAAACTAATGGTTAAATATGCATTTAAGATAATGTTGCAAACATCAAGAATTAATTCTTGACCTTAATTATGTGAGCTTCCCCTCTGTTAGCTCGATATATATGGCCTTTTTAAAACACAATAATTTTGTGGGAACAGATTAAATACACAGTTCATCCTAGAAATAAAATTAGTTTTTGTTTTCAGCTCAGTAAACCAACAGCAATCTGAGAGTAGGCATGCAACAAAGACCCTTTAGTTAATTGAAAACCAAAATTTAGAAAAATAAGAAGCTAGTATATATGTGGCTGCTAGCAGATATAGTCCAGCTGGACATTTGAACGACCTCTAAAGTCCAGTCAAACAATCCATCAGTTGGAATACCATGCCAAGTAGTTGGTGCAAGGAAACTGGAAAATAATGGAATTTGTTCTATCCATGAAAATTAATCAGCATAATATATATATATATCCAAGACTAATATATATAATAACTCTACAAATATGACGATTATTCTGTTGTTACTTAATTACCGTCATCCTGATCTCTGTCCTTGGGCTGGTGTTGCTCTGGCGGGCATGGGGCTTGTCGGAGGACAGCACCCACAGCTGCCTGACGGTGCCGTCGAACCTGTACCGCTCGCCGCTTGGCACGTCGTATGGCCGCTGCAGCACGAAGTTTCGGTCGCCGAGGCTCACCGCCGTGAACCCCTCCGTCGGGTCGCCGGCCTTGGGTGCCCTTGCCGTCGCCTCAACGACGCATGACGACGGCAGGGACGCCAACAAGGCAATCAGACACACAACAACCCAAGAGAAAGTGTGAGTAGCCATGCGTGCGTAGCTTCTGCTTTGCTTCTCTCCCTCCCCCCCTCTCTCTCTCTATGTATGTATGTTTGTATAGGCTTGTGATGAGCGGCAACTAAGGCTTCCCTGTCGTTTATATAGAGTTTTTGGGGATCTTACTATATTCAGAGAAATTGACAGCTTACATACTCTGGATGTTTACACACCAAGGATTGATTAGTTTTTGTTGTTTATTTGGAGTAGCTAGTCAAGCACGTCGGTAAAAAAATGACTAGCTAGATAAGCCAGCCTTTGCTTTGTTTTAACCCCGGCTAAATGGGGTTTTTTCTATGGTGTTGGTTTTAACTGCACATGTCTTCATCCTCGTTCCTTGCCGAAGCTTGTTGTAGGCTTGCCTGGTGCTTATTTTTTAGGGCCGTCTATACGAGATTCGACTGTATTCTCAGCCTAAAACAGTCAACTTTTAGTTCATTTACAACTTTATTATACATGAATTACAATAAGTTATTTATGTAATTTTTGTTCTTAGTCACTGTAATTATTTTTGAAAGTCTTAATAACTCATATTTCTATCACATGATTCAAAATCTAACATGTACTTTGAAAGATTGAGCAAAAATAAAGACAAAAAATGAAATTATATACCAACAAAATACGGCAATGTGGTGAACTCGTTATATTCCGAAGAAAAAATCATAATAAATTCGAACCCAATTCATCAGATGGGAAGAAGTGCAAATAAGAAAGCATATCAGACGGATGAAAATTCGACTATTTTAACAAAAGAAAACAGTTCGACTATTTTAACAAAAGAAAACAGTTAAATGTTATTTAGCAAAACCGTTACTTTTGTGCCTTGAAACCACCTACAGGACTAAGCTCACAAATACCAATAAAACAATGCTAACTGTTCATTTTTACAGTGTCATTTTTACACAGAGAGATAGCATAATAAATGAGAACATGTATAGTGCTACCACCCTTACAATGCTAACTGTGCTGCCTCTCTTCAAAACGTAATGTAACAGTCATGAAATTTTTTGAATGAAAATTGATAACGTTGACACAGATCAATCTATCATGCTACAAAATTTCAAATCTAAATTATGTCTACACATTGATAAATAAAAAAGACAAAGTTTGCCGAAAAGAAATCTGAAAATATATATATATATATATATATATATATATATATATATATATATATATATATATATATATATATATATATAGTTAGTAACTGTTCACCGCAATTCATCTTTTTGGGATATACGTTGTAGTTTCAATTTAATCTTTGAAGGATGCTAGACAATACCATACCCTGCCTAACCAAAATTTTCAGAATTTTTTATGATAATTTATATCATTTTTCGAAGAGAGGTAGCACGGATAGCACCATAAAGATGTAACATCGTAATAAATGATCAATGTACAGTCGTCGGCCACACGGTAATAGAATAGGGACGTGAACATGAGAGCGTATCTAGTCTAGTTCACATGGATCGATGGCGAGTTTACAAGATTCGTGCACGGTGATCGATCGAGTGCAGCATGAACGTACAAGACAACTTTTTTTTTTTGTTTAATTTCTTGAGCACGGGCGGCAGCTTAATCCGGGTGCTGACGCCGAGGGGTGAAACAAGTTAGTTGCTTGCCTGCATCACTGCATTGGCATCAGGTGGAGCTGTATGTGCTGCCATGCATATATCTGCTAGCTGTGGAGTGCCCAGGAAAAATGCGTCCATGCATATTTATTCTCCCCGGCCGGCCTATGTACCGCACATTTGTGCCAATTGGCCGGCTCTCTCTCTCTCCGTGGCCCTTTGCAATTGATCTAATAATCTTCATGGATATATGTAAAGTCCATCGATGGAGCATGTTATCTGAAATGCAAGCTCAGATAGGTTGTCACCTGCTCAACAGCATTTTGGATGGATGGCAATTCATTCCTATTCGCCAAAGGAAAAAAAAAGAGAAGAGGAATCATTCCACAGAAAAGTCGAGTCGAGTTGCCGACATGGGAACGAGGCAGGCAAACTACCTCAGGCTCGCTCAAGCTGCCGTTCACGGTTCACATGAGAATTTTTTTTAAAATTAATATTATTTTAAAAATATTTACAAAAATACGTAGCCGCCCCCCAAAAAATTACAAAAATAACTCCCAACTTGCGACAGATACTATCGCGAGTTGAAATAGCGACAGGGACCCTCTTAGGCCCTGTCGCCGGGCCAGTTAGCTGTCGCCAATTGAACTGACGATAGGTACTTAAAACCCTTAACTGATTGATCTGTTTGTGATTTTTATAGATTTTCAACGGTACGAAATCTGTTAGACTCGCAATAACATTTTGTAATCGTCGTATGTTATTCTAGTGCGGTGAATTTCTGAAGAATTTTGCGTGAACTTCTGAAGAATTTTGCGAGAATGATTGAGGTATCAATGATTCGTAAGTAGGAAGGTAAGTGATATTGCGATGCGCCTAGGAATTCATACACGATGGAGAACTTTGGAGAAATGACCTCTTGCATAACATTGGTCATGTACATGCACTGCATATTATGTAATGAAACAAATGTGAATTTGTCATTACTATCAAAACTACGACAAATCATACTAATATTACATAACATTCAGCAAAACGTCATACCATTTAATTTGTTTCAAATTAAAATGATAATTCAGAACATTGACAATAACATATTACTACTATCGGTGCTTTCTCGTGGTCGCGACCTCAACGTCCCCCATGTGGACTGCCTCGAGTCGGGCGACCGGATGAGGTCCCCGCGATGACATCCGTAGTGCCGATGTCTCCTTTGTCCTGAAGATTTCTCGTAGGGCATTTCTTGAAGGTGTGCCCAGACTCCCTGCAAATGGAGCACTTCTTCGTACGACGTTCGGCTTCTATTTCGTCCATGTCATCCCAGATGCACCGTACCTGTCGTCAGTCAACCTTTCCCTTGAGGCTATCAATGTCCGCGGCCCAGATTAGTTGCTCCCAGGTCGGATGGCTAGTGAAATGGCCAACCATAGCGTAACTATACATCTCCCCACTCCAGGTTTGGATCACTGCCTCCTTGGTGAAATAGTCGGAGAGGTACTAGTAGGGATGTTGCACCACCGTCGAACATACGGCCATGACATGGGAGCAGGGTCTATGCAGAGGAAGGGGCTTGTTGCAAGTACATATGCAACTACCGCAGTGTAGCGTGCACTCGTGGGTGACCCTCTCGCGGTTCTTCCCGCGGCATCCTTTATCCTTGCACATTATCTCGAAGCGAAGCTCCCTTGTGCCTATCTTAAATGCCCGGTGCATCTCACACTTCTTGCCCTTCTCATCCATGTACTTGGTGACCATGGTGAAGTAGAGTACTCTGTCATTTGTCATGGCGAACGACGCGTTGTTGCTTCTGTCAACAAAGTAGTTCATCGTACCGCGGAGAATTGCCTCCGCAATACCAACCAAAGGGAGGCACCTTGCGCCGTGCATGGCCAAATTGTACACCTCGGCTAGATTGGTTGTCATGACACCATATCAAGCACAACCCCTATCATGTGGCAGCGACCACTTCTCCTTAGGCTCGTGCTCAATCCAGTCCGAGAAGTATTTCACCTGCGCCCCTGTCCTCGTCGTCAATCTGGGAGCATCTGTGGGTAGTTGTGGCAATGCTTCGAGGGCCTGGTCAGTGCTTGGGGCGGCCCTTCTCGCTGCCTCCCTTCTATGCGTCTGGGTCCGCTCATCTAGAATCTTCCAGAGTGCTTCGAACTTCCGCTGCTGGTTCTGATTGCGCAGCCGCTTGAATAGGTTCATCGAGTCCTTGTTGCAGAACTGCTTGTAGAAGTTTGCACCCAAGTGCCTCATGCACCACCTACTTTGTAGATCCGGTCATGGAAGTGGTACGTTCTTTCCTTGTTGTAGCTGAGTTATTGCATGCAACAGGCCTGCATGTCGATCATGTGTGAGGCATACGTTGGGTCGGCCTTGCACAACAGAAATCCTCACATTATTTAGGAACCACAACTAGCTGTCCGTGTTCTCGCTTTCAACGAAAACGAATGCCATGGGAAGAAATTGATTGTTCCCATCCGTCGCTATTGCAGTCAGTATCTGGCTCTTGTACTTCCCAGTCAGGAATATGCCATCTACGCACAAGATTGAACGGCAGTGCCAAAATGCATTGATGCATGGACCAAAGGCGAAGAAAGCTCGCTGTAGTACCCTCTTATTGGCCCACTTCGAATGCGTGGCTTCCTGAATGTCGATATGAGTGCCGGGATTCCTGTCTTGTATGACTCGGAGTTGCCCCGGGAGGTTGTGGTAGGAATCCTCGAATGTGCCGAACCTTGATTCCATTACCTTATGTTTTGTCCTCCAAGCTTTGGCATAGCTGATTGTGTACTAGAACCTTGTCTCAATCGCCCGAATGATGGATCATGGCTCAATATTCTTTTGTAGGTCCTGTGCTCCACCGACACGCGGGGCAGGAGTACGCGAAAGTCATCGGGGCACGGCTTCGTGCCACCAGGCATGACCACCTTGCTAGCTTGCGTAACATCTTTTTTTCATGGTTTTCGTCATGATTACGTGCATAACGTAATGCTTCTTTATTTCAAACCCCACTAGTTACTAACAACAATCTTCTCTTGTAGGTCGTGAGCTCTACCCGTACCGAGGTAGGAGTACGTGGAGTCGTCGGGGCATGCCTTCGGGCCACTAGGTATGACCACTTTGCTTGCTTGTGTAACGTCCTTTTTCGTGGTTTTCGCCATGATTACGTGCGTAACGTAATGCTTCATAGATCAACCACAGGCTTGGAAGGACAATTCATTGTCGCACGACGAGGCACACCTTGGGGACTTCTTCATGGACCAGCGTGACACCCAATTCTTCGTGGGGGCTTCTCAGTTACACGGTGCGCCGGGACCGACCCAACCGATGCAGGACCCCTCCTCGCGACACCACCTCGGGCTCCTCGCACCGGTTTGGTAGTGAGGCAGCCTGATCCTCTCTAACGTACTCGGACCATCACCAGTCGAAGCCAGGGGCGACACGCGGGGTGTGCCCCAAGAGGGGCCGCTAGTAGATATTTGTTCCTGCAAATATCAGTCATGCCATGTAAATATTAATTCCTGTACAACTATTAATATGCTAGTCTTGTGTTTCGATATATCTTTTTGCTTAAAAACCGCGACCACGTGTACGATTCTGCATTGGGACACCCTACACCACCCTCTTTCTACGCTTTCACTCCCCTTACTTTGTGGAGCGACGTGACCCGACGAGCCAGCTTTGCGCAGCGATGTGACCTGACGAGCCAGCTTTGGGCAGCGACGTGACCCAACGAGTCTGGGCCGCTGCCTCGCGGACGTGAATTTCCCTCAGCCAAATTACAATTCAGCCGCGTACACAGCGTCGGCTCGACACATAAGTACTACCCCTTCCACGTCGGGTTCTCCTTCATCCAGACTTCAACACAATCTCGCTCAGATGGACAAGCACTGGGAGAAGATTCGCGAAATGCAAAGGGAGTATGCGGCCTAGGAGGAACAAAAGGAGCGTACCAAGAGGCCACCTCCCCGTAATGATGCCGCCCCCTATAACAGCAACCCTGAAAGCATCTAGGCCCCTAAAAATTGTTTTGGTAATTAATGATAATATGTGAATATAGGATTAACGTGTTTACTGAGTATTTACAAGGTTAAGTCCCATTGGTGCTTTTGATGACCTGGAATTGCACGCAAAAGGATTGCATGAAGATCATTTGGCTCAAAGACAAGGTACAATAGTCTAGGATCATTTTATTTTACCGGTCTTAGGTGAATTGGTTGGAAGACCGGGCTATAGGCTAGACAGTCGTACTATAAAGAGGGTTCAAGAATTGAGTACCTTGAAAGTGAATGATGCCACAATTGCTCAAATCATATTTGGTTTAATCTTGGATTTGTTTTTGGTTTGGCCTCGATTTAAATTTGCTGAAATTCTTTAGAGGCCGGACTGACCGAAGGCACTTGTCCGGACTGACCGGGGTCCCGGACCAAAAGGAACGGTCAACGTTTTCCAGAAGGTGGTTTTTCCTGGTTTTGCTGAAAAACTTCTGGGCCGGACTAACCAACGGCTAAGTGTCGGACTGACCGGGGTCCCGGGTCTTGGATGCAGTCAACATTTTCCAGAGGAGGATTTTCGATTGAAATCTTAAGGCCGGACTAACCGCGGGCATACTCGAGGACTGACCGCACTCCCGGATATTCCAAGCGGTTAGCTTTTTCCAGTAGGTGTTTTAAGCGTTTTCGTTTTTACGTGGTAGGACTAACGCGCATACACTGCTGATCCGATCGGGTCATCGTAACGGCTATTTTTCTCAGTGCATTTAATGCGTTTCAGAGGGGGAAAACGATCGTTACGGCAGGGCCGGACTGACCGCACTTTTGCCTGCGGTCTGACCGTGCCATCTGAAAAATTGGGGATTTCGTGCCCCAATTGCTAGTGCAGTGGGTGGAGGCTATAAATACCTCACCCACTGCAACTAGAAGGGTTGTTGAACCTCATAAAACCCCCTTGAGCCCTTTGCATTGTTTCCAACTCATTTGAGAGCATTCAATTCCTTTTGCAAAGGTAGTTGAGGTTTTTCCAAGAACATTTATTTGAGTTTGATCATTGTGGCATTAGAGCACTTTCAAGTGAAGATCTCTTGCTCTATTACTCTTGGAGATTGCCATCTCCTAGACGGCTTGGAGTTTGGTTCGGTGATCTTTTCAAAGGAGATTGTGAGAAGACCCGGGCATTTGTAAAGGTTGGAGCTCGCCTATCCGGAGAGGAGAAGAGCTACCACTAGTGATCGAGGGAAGGCTTAATTCGTGGAGCAAGCTTGAGTTGATCAAGCTTCCTCAATGTGGACTAGTGAAGACCGGCAAGTCTTCGATACCACGGGAAAAACATCCTTGTGTCATTGTGGTTATTTCTAGTCTTTACATTTCCGTATTTATATTTCTAGCTTATCTATTGTGTTTAATTGCTTAGCTAGAATTATATCTTGCTTAGACTAAGTTGATAATTGGCTAAAATTGTTAAATTATCAAAAAGTTTAAAAACCTCCTATTCACCCCCTCTAGTCGGTTATCCTTGATCCTACAAGTGGTATCAGAGCTTGGTCTCTCATTGATTTAGACTTAACCATCTAAGAGAGAAAAGGATGGCTAGTGAGGGAATTGCTAGAGGAAAGGCTCCTCTCTTTGATGGCTCTAATTATGCTTATTGGAAAATTAAAATATCAATTTATTTAAAGGCTATGAGTCTGAGAATTTAGAAAATCGTAAATGAGGGTTACGTCATGCCTCTTAATCCACTACTCCCCACGGAGCAAGAGGAGCGTAATGCTCATTTAGATGCCCAAGCTATGAACGCTCTCTTTGGCGCTTTGAACGCAGATGAGTTCAATAGAATGAGCAACTTAGAAACCGCTCATGATATTTGGACCACCCTCTCGAAAATCCATGAGGGAACATCCACGGTCAAAGAAGCCAAATTGCATAGGTTTCGGATTAAATATGAGACATTCATTATGTTGCCACATGAAAACATCAATGAGATGTATTCAAGACTCAACAACATTGTGAATGAGCTCAAAGGTCTTGGGACTAACCTTCTTGATGTTGATATTGTGCGCAAGATGCTTAGGGCTCTTCCGGATAAGTATGAGACGTTGGTGATGCTATTTCTCAACTCACCCGAGTTGCCAAGAATGGCACCAACGGGGCTCTTGGGCAATCTCATCACAAATGAGTTATTCAAGAAGGACAAGAAAGAGCTCTTGGAAACATCTTCCTCAAAGAAGAAGATTACCGCTTTCAAAGCCAAAGCGGAATCAAGTGATGATGAGGATGAAGAAGATGAATCCGATGAGGAGTATGCACTCCTTGTGAGAAGAATGAAGAGGGTCATAAAGAGACGCCCCAATAGAAGCTATAACTTCGACAAGTTCAAGAAGGGGCAATCCTCAAATGACAAGAAGAGATATAGCAACATTCGATGCTATAATTGTGAAGAAAAGGGGCACATTGCCTCTCGTTACCCCGAAAAGAAGGATGACAAGAGCAAACCATTCAAGAAGAAGGAATACATCGGCAAGAAGAAGCTTTTCAAGAAGCTTCACAAGAATGGCAAGAATGAAGCCCACATTGGATAGTGAGATTCAAATGATGAGTCAAGCGACTCCGACTCCGATGAGGAAGAGTCCTCCAAGAAGAAGGGACTAGTCGGCATCGCCATCAAGGAAGCTCCGTCGCTATTCTCCACTCCTACTTGCCTTATGGCAAAAGGAGATAAGGTAAAATCCATTAATAATGATGAACCAATTTATGATGAATTAATGGATATGCTTGATGGATTAAGCGAATATCTTGGAAAAGAAAATTCAAAGTATAAGGTCTTGAATAGAGAACATAATTCTCTAAGAGATTCCTATGAGCGGCTAAAGGAAGCTCATGACTTGCTTATCCAAGAATATTCAAATAAGTCTTGTTCTAGTATAGGAATTACATGTGATATTATTGATGATATGCCTAGCTTAGAAATTGCTAAAACTAGTGCATCTATTTCATGTAATAATCCTATCGCTTTGACATTTTGCTTTAGTATTAATACTAATCATGATATTGTTGAGCAAAATGATGTAAAGCTTATTGTTGAGAACAATGAGTTAAAGGAACAAGTGACCAAGCTAAGTAAAAGCTTGGAAAGGTGCTTCAAGGGTAAGGCTACTCTTGACAAGCTTTTGAGTGAGCAAAGGTGCTCATTCAATAAGGAAGGTCTTGGGTATGTGCCTAAGAAAGGTAAGAAGCCGGTAAACAAGCCCACAAGATTTGTGAGGCAAAATGGTATATATTGCCATAAGTGCCGAGAAATAGGACATGTGCAACAAAATTGTCCTAAGGGTAAGGTTCCATCACTTGGTATATATGACTCATGCTATATGCTTAGAAAGACTAAGGATGGTAAAGTAGTTGCTCGTTTTGTTGGCACTTCAATTTTAGGCGCAAAAAAGAATGCTATTTGGGTGCATAAATCCTTGATAACTAACCTCCAAGGACCCAAATAAATTTGGGTACCTAAAAGAACTTGATTATTGTTTTGTAGGTGAACTATAAAACCGGTGGAAAACATTGGGTGCTTGATAGTGGATGCACTCAATACATGACTGGTGATAGAAAAATGTTCACCACATTTAAGAATGGAAAAGGAGTAGACAAGATCACTTTTGGCGATAATAGCAAAGGAAAGGTATTAGGATTGGGTAAAATTGCTATCTCAAATGACCTTTCCATTTCTAATGTTTCTTTAATAGAATCATTAAACTTTAACTTGCTATCCATTGCTCAAATATGTGATCTTGGACTAATTTGTTTATTCTCTAGTGAAGGTGTAACCATCTCTAATGCCAAAGATAGCTCTTTAGTTTTCAAAGGCTTTAGACTTGGAAATCTTTACTTGATTGATTTTAGTTCAAGTGAATCTTGTTTAAAAACTTGCTTAATGGCAAAAATCTCCTTGGGTTGGCTTTGGCATAGAAGGCTAGCTCATGTTGGAATGATTCAACTCAAAAAGCTTTTCAAACATGATTTAGTTGTTGGCTTGAAAGATGTGAAATTTGAGAAAAATAGACTTAGTAGTGTTTGTCAAGCAGGTAAACAAGTCGCTAATTCTCATCCTTCCAAAAGTATCATGTCAACTTCTAGACCATTGGAACTCTTACATATGGATTTGTTTGGGCCAACAACCTATAAGAGTATCGGGGGAAATAGCTATTGTTTAGTCATTGTTGATGATTACTCTAGATACACATAGGTATTCTTTCTAGATGATAAAAGTGAAACCTCCGGCATTTTCAAAAGATTTGCAAAAAGAGCTCAAAATGAATTTGATTTCAAAATAAAGAAAATCCGTAGTGATAATGGTACCGAGTTCAAAAATACTAAAGTTGAAGACTTTTGGGATGAACTTGGTATAAAGCACGAACTTTCCATAACCTACACTCCGGAGCAAAATGGAGTTGTAGAAAGGAAAAATCGTACATTAATTGAAATGGTTAGGACAATGCTTGATGAGTACAATACTTCCGATAGCTTTTGGGCGGAAGCTATTAACACCGCTTGTCATGCCATAAATCGCCTTTATTTGCACCGTATTTTGAAAAAGATTTCCTATGAGTTTATTGTAGGAAGAAAACCGAACATCTCTTACTTTCGTGTTTTTGGTTGCAAGTGTTATATTTTGAAGAAGGGTGTTCGTCTTTCAAAATTTGATGGTCGTTGTGATGTTGGTTTCTTGCTTGGTTATTCTTCAAATAGCAAAGCTTATCGTGTCTTTAACAAAAACTCCGGTTTAGTTGAAGAAAGACACGATATGCAATTCGATGAAACTAACGGCTCTCAAAAGAGTATGAGAATTTGGATGATGTAGGTGATGAAGCCTTAAGAAAAGCAATGGAACATATGCAAATAGGCGACATCAAGCCCGAAGACAATCCATCATCTTCCACTCAAGTTGAACCACCCACATCTTCCACAAGTCAAGTACAAATTAATGAAGAGGATAACAAGGAAGATGATCAACCATCCAACCTACCACCAAGAATCCACAATGCAATTGCAAAGGATCATCCAATAGATCAAATATTGGGTGACGTAAATAAAGGTGTCCAAACTCGCTCTCGTGTTGCTTCTTTTTGTGAACATTACTCTTTTGTTTCCTCTATTGAGCCAAAGCATGTAGAAGAAGCACTTGACGACCCGGACTGGGTGAATGCGATGCATGAAGAACTCAATAATTTTACCCGGAATAAAGTTTGGACATTGGTGGATCGACCCAAAGAACACAATGTTATTGGTACTAAATGGGTCTTTAGGAATAAGCAAGATTAGAATGGTTTGGTTGTTCGAAACAAAGCAAGATTGGTTGCTCAAGGATATTCACAAGTTGAAGGTTTGGATTTTGTTGAAACTTTCGCTCCCGTAGCTAGACTTGAGTCAATTCGGATATTACTTGCTTTTGCATCATGCTTTGATATTAAATTATTTCAAATGGATGTTAAAAGTGCTTTCTTAAATGTAAAATATCCGAACTTGTCTTTGTTGAACAACCTCCCGGTTTTGAAGATCCTAAAAATCCAAATCATGTCTATAAACTCTCCAAGGCGCTCTATGGTCTTAAACAAGCTCCTAGAGCATGGTATGAACGCCTTAGAGATTTTCTAGTCTCAAAAGGATTCAAAATCGAGAAAATTGATTCAACTTTATTTACTAAAGTTTTAGATGATGATTTCTTTGTATGTTAAATTTATGTTGATGATATCATTTTTGGGTCTACTAATCAAGATTTTTACAAAGAATTTGGTGATATAATGTCTAGGGAATTTGAAATGTCATTGATTGGAGAATTAAGCTATTTTCTTGGACTTCAAATCAAGCAACTCAAGGATGGGACTTTCATAAGTCAAGCCAAGTACGTGAAGAATTTACTTAAAAGATTTGGAATGGAAGATGCAAAGCCCATCAAGACTCCCATGGCTACAAATGGTCATCTTGATCTAAATGAGAGAGGTAAACCAGTAGATTTAAAGCTTTATAGATCCATGATTGGTAGCTTGCTTTATCTTACCGCATCTAGGCCCGATATCATGTTTAGTGTTTGTATGTGTGCTCGTTTTCAAGCTTCTCCAAAAGAATGTCATCTTATGGCCGCTAAAAGAATTCTTAGATATTTAAAGCATTCCTCTAGCATTGGCCTATGGTTCCCCAAAGGTGCTAAATTTGATTTAATTGGATATTTCGATTCCGATTATGCGGGTTACAAAGTGGATAGAAAAAGCACCTCGGGTAGTTGTCAATTCTTAGGAAGATCCTTAGTATCGTGGTCATCTAAGAAACAAAACTCCGTAGCTTTATCCACTGCCGAAGCCGAATATGTTTCCGTGGGAAGTTGTTGTGCTCAATTGCTATGGATGAGGCAAACATTGATGAATTATGGAATTAAATTTGATAAAATACCTCTTTTGTGTGACAATGATAGTGCGGTGAAAATTGCAAATAACCCTGTTCAACACTCAAGAACCAAGCATATAGATATTCACCACCATTTCTTGAGAGATCATGTGAGCAAGGGAGATATTAAAATTAGCCACATAAGAACCGAAGACCAATTAGCGGATATTTTCACTAAACCTTTAGATGAAGGCTACTTTTGCAAGTTGAGAAATGAATTAAATGTCATAGATCTTTCTAATGTCATTTGATTACATTTTTAAAAAATCTTAGTCGAATTCGATTTCTTCTCGTGATTCTCTTGATTCAAGAATCAAGATGGGAAACACATTTAGGGGAGTGTTATACAATCACTATGTATACCACATCTTTAATTGTGCACATATCAACAAACATGCTAGAATGTGTTTTTCAAAAACCAATCCTTTTGGTCAAAAAGTCAAATTTTGTTTTTTTATCAATCAAACCTCTTGAAAAACTAGCTACATCTATTCCCTAGTGTATTTAAAAGTTTTTTGGTTGAAAAGATCTCAAAATTATCTATCTTAAAAGAAAAATCAAGTTTTGGCCAAAACTAATTTCTTACATATCTTGTTTTTGACCAAAAACGGTTTTTCTTCCAAAAGTCATTCCAAAAGGAATTTGATTTTGCTCCCAAAAGGAAAAATCTAAATATGGCTATTCGTGACCTTTTTCGTATTCATAAGTTTTTCAAACTCTCAACCAAATCAAAGTTATTTAAGTTTGAATCTCGCTCAAAAATAGCCCAAAACCCGAAAAACTCACATGTGTCAATTCTAGCATAAAATGAGTATTGCTATTTAGGCGATATTTTCTCTCATATATTGCCTCAAAATAGTATTTTATACTCATACATATCCTCACAAGTAACAAACTTTGTTGTTTGCTTCCTTTAATTCATTTAAAATCTTTTTCTTCAAAAATTGCTCTATTTTCTTAAAAATCTATGTTCAAAACTCTTTTGTTGATCTAATCTCGTTGAAATTGCTCCAAGATGGATTTTTGTTGTGTGCTAACCCTTTGGAGCAAAGACAACACAAAAATTCTGCTAAACATCTAAAAAATCTTCAGGAGCGGTCAACTCACCCGGCATAATCATGATCCACTCATGAGCTAGTTCCCAGATCGACCGAGCTTTACCTGCAGTCCGACCCAAGCTTGACATTTAATGTGCATCAGTTTCTCCTCTTTATTTCTCCACCGACCCGTCAATTCGCCCTTTTCTTTCTCATCTCACCCGACAGTTCCCTTCTCCTCATTGCAACCGTGTCACCACCCTTGGAGCGCCTCCTCGTCTCCACGCCGCCGGTTGCTCCTCCTCATCGCCGGCCGTACCCCCTCATCGCCACCGGCTTCTCTTCCTCACTGCCGACACCGCAAGGTCGTTTTTCTCTCAAATATCGATCAATCCCTCTTGAATCTTTTCTAGATCTGTTCCTAGAACGTTAATCGACCTTGAGTATGCCCATATTGTCGTATTACTCTTTTGAATGTTGGATTATGACCTGCATTGTGAAGATTCTGTTGAAACTGACAAAACCCTAGCTTTTTCGGTCAAGGCGGACTAACAAGCGTGTTGCGTGCGGCGATCCGCGCTACTGCGGATCGACCGCCAATAGCTACTGCAGATTAGGCCGCCCCGACGAAAAACTTCTGTTTTGTCGATTCGTTAATCATTATTCCTTTCAACTCACTCCTTGATTGGTCTTGTCTACCTCTCCAGTGATCATGGCAAGGACCAAGACCGTAGCCGATCCCGAGGCATCTTCGTCTCGTCCTCCCCGGAGGGCTACTCATCGTCCTCCTATTGAGCACTCCGACAGTGACGAAGCGGAGTCCTCGCCGTCTTTGTCCTCTATGACAAGCGCCAGTGAGCATATGGATGAAGAGGATGATGCTGATGTGGAGTTTCCACCTGAACCTCATGTGGATCTTCGGTCTATCCGAAATGATGATTTCAAGCAACTTAGGAAGCAATTTCCATATGAGCAGCGGAGGACAGCCACAGATGAGCGATTTAACTCAATTTTTCAGGAAGATTGCTACAATCATGTGGTGCTTCACAAGCAGTTTGCTATTCAGAAATACATTGATTGGACATATCTCAATGAGCAAACTCGGTATGCAAATCTGTATTCTCGTTTTCGCAATGCTGGCTTGGATGGAATTGTTAGCATCAAGTGTAACTTTAATGAGGAGGTAATCCGTCAGTTTTATGCTACAGTTCACATTCCATCTAATTTGGCCACTGTGACATGGATGACAGGCTCGGTGCGCTACACGGCCACCAAGCGTCATTTTGAGGAGGCCATCAATCTGCCAGCACGTGATTATGTCAAGATTCACCTTGAACCTGCGCTGCAGACTCCAGAACAGACACAGTTCTATGAGCCGATCTGAGACCTCTTCCTAGTGTCATTAACAGGATTATCAGGGCCACTATCTTGCCCAGGAGCGGCAACAATGACGCTATTCGAGGTCATGCCTGGAATGTCATAGATTATGTGATGCAAGGAAAAAGTTTGATATTATGCATCTAATCTTGACTGAGTTGCAATCTTGCCAAGGTGACTTGGGAAAGAGAATGTATTATGCACCTTACATCATGAAGCTCATATTGAGAACAACTGACTTCGATGGTGCCACTCCTTTTCTTCACAAGCAATACAAGCCAGAAGGCGACCACCAGAGAGACTTGAGGAACAGGCCTCTTCACCCCGTTGTTGATGCTCCAGCTTCTCCTCAACCCGCCCCTCAGCAGCAGGGTAGACTTGATCCTCTGTTGTTGGAGGTTCTGCATACTGGCATCAACACGATAGTGTCTCATTTCGATGCAGTGGATCGTCGCTTAGAGGTTCTGGATCATCGCATGGATGCCTTGGAGAGTACCACTCAGTCCTTGGACTCTCGCCAGGCAGCCATGGAGCAGTCCAACTCTGTTGTGCTTCAGCGCTTGGATCAAATGACTGGTTGGGTTTCGGAGATTCAGACCAACATTGCTGAGATGACCACTCGTGTCCCGTCGATCGAGTAGACTGTACTTATTCTCGGCGTCGGCGCATTGATCCTCCTGCAGCCCTTTCCACGTCGACTGTCGCTCCTCCTCCTCCTCCCCCTGCTTCGTAGCTTTTGGTATTTGATGCCAAAGGGGGAGAAGTCCTATATACTCTATATTAGATATCTATTATGGTTGTTGAATGCTTGTTGGACTTTTGTGTGTAATAGTTAGAGGATAAGCTCATTGCTCTCTTTTGTTATCTATGTAAGCTTATTGAACCTCTTCTATGAACGCTTAATGCTTTACCGTCTATGAGCTTGGTTGAATGATTATGTACTTATATGCTTGTAATCGGTTCAAGACATTGCTATAATTTTAATTTTATCTTGATGAACTTGTTGGTTAATCTTAAGCTTATGTTACTCTCTTGAAATGCTATGTTTATAATGTTCATATATTGTTGCATTTCCTCAAGTTTCATTATGCAAAAGAAACTCTGCCAAAATTCTCTAAAAATCTCTACATGTGCTTGCAAAAATTCTCTACCTTTTATATGCACATTTTTAGGGGGAGCTTTCTTTAAACAGGATTTAACAAGGAAATAATTCTCAAAACTCATTTAAGCTTATTGCAAGAATTATTTTGTTGTTAAGTCATCAAAAGAATATACACTCATAGTATATTCAAAACAATCAATAGTATATTCAAAACAATCATTCTCTCACATATTAGGTGTATTGTCAACAATTACCAAAAAGGGGGAGATTGAAAGCATCTAGGCCCCTAAAAATTGTTTTGGTAAGTAATGATAATATGTGAATATGGGATTAACGTGTTTATTGAGTATTTACAAGGTTAAGTCCCATTGGTGCTTTTGATAACCTGGAATTGCACGCGAAAGGATTACATGAAGATCATTTGGCTCAAAGACAAGGTACAATAGTCTAGGATCATTTTATTTTACTGGTCTTAGGTGAATTGGTTGGAAGACCGGGTTATAGGCTAGATAGCCGTACTATAAAGAGGGTTCAAGAATTGAGTACCTTGAAAGTGAATGATGCCACAATTGCTCAAATCATATTTGGTTTAATCTTGGATTTGTTTTTGGTTTGGCCTCGATTTAAATTTGCTGAAATTCTTTAGAGGCCGGACTGACCGAAGGCACTTGTCCGGACTGACAAGGGTCCTGGACCAAAAGGAACGATCAACGTTTCCCAGAAGGTGGTTTTTCCTGGTTTTGCTGAAAAACATCTGGGCCGGACTAACCGACGGCTAAGTGCCGGATTGACCGGGGTCCCGGGTCTTGGACGCGGTCAACATTTTCCAGAGGAGGATTTTCGGTTGAAATCTTAAGGCGGACTAACCGCGGCATACTCATGGTGCGACCGCTCCGGATGTTCCAAGCGGTCAGCTTTTTCCAGTAGGTGTTTTAAGCGTTTTCCGTTTTTCTGTAGGCCGGACTAACTTTGCATACACTTGCGGTCTGACCGGGGTCACCGTAACGGCTATTTTTCCCAGTGCATTTAACGTGTTTCAGAGGAGGAACGATTTACGGCAGGCCGGATGACCACTTTTTGCTGTGATGCATGACCGCCATCTGAAAAATTGGGGATTTTCGTGCCCCCAACGGCTAGTGCAGTGGGTGGAGGCTATAAATACCTCACCCACTGCAACTAGAAGGGTTGTTGAACCTCATAAAACCCCCTTGAGCCCTTTGCATTGTTTCCAACTCATTTGAGAGTATTCAATTCCTTTTGCAAAGGTAGTTGAGGTTTTTCCAAGAGCATTTATTTGAGTTTGATCATTGTGGCATTAGAGCACTTTCAAGTGAAGATCTCTTGCTCTATTACTCTTGGAGATTGCCGCCTCCTAGACGGCTTGGAGTTTGCTTCGGTGATCTTCTCAAAGGAGGTTGTGAGAAGACCTGGGCAATTGTGAAGGTTGGAGCTTGCCTATCCGGAGAGGAGAAGAGCTACCACTAGTGATCGAGGGAAGGCTTAATTCGTAGAGCCGGCTTGAGTTGATCAAGCTTCCTCAACGTGGACTAGTGAAGACCGGCAAGTCTTCGATACCACGGGAAAAACATCCTTGTGTCATTGTGGTTATTTCTAGTCTTTACATTTCCGCATTTATATTTCTAGCTTGTCTATTGTGTTAAATTGCTTAGCTAGAATTATATCTTGCTTAGACTGAGTTGATAATTGGCTAAAATTGTTAAGTTGTCAAAAAGTTTAAAAACCTCCTATTCACCCCCCTCTAATCAGTTATCCTTGATCCTACGAACCCCTACCAGAACATCCCAACCAAGCGTTGGCCGCAACACCCGCCTGAGAGGGAGACGTCGCCCCTCTGTTGGTGCAGGGATAGATGCAAGTTCTTCACGCCCAAGCACTGGCTCAGCCTGGGCATGCGTCGCCACTTTGTTGCCATGTCATTTGTCACGCTGTCAAAATTACCTCCAAAACTGCCTCAAGGGGTACCTAGACAGTTTTGCATAGTTAAGGGGGCACAATACCCTGTTTTATACTTCAAGGGAGAGTAGATGAACCATCATACTTGTGGGGGTTAAGTAGACTTTTTCCTTGTATATATAGTATATACAGTGCAGAATGTCTGAACCTCTCATGGAGATCAATCGCTGTAGGACAAGGCAAACAAGAAAAGTAGAGCTTCAGCATCTTCTTCCAGCGTGATAACGGTTGTGGTGCGCATGTTTGGTGAAGAGGACGACGACGATAATGCAGGCGCTGGAGCAGTTAATTTACTGTGAGATCGATCTTTAATTAAGAGTTGTGTGGACTTATAAACATAAAAGCCTATCAGAATTGTGCTTTCCTGTAACTAAGTATCCACTGTAATTCTATAACTAAGTGTCCGTCCATGTCTGAACTCTGAATCAATCACTGCAAGAAAAAAAAAACAGAGAAGACTAAAGCTGCAACACCTTCACATAATTTCCAAACATGTACATTACAACAAAGAACACTGAGCATACATACAGAATAACAAATCATACAATGCATACATGAACAATACAGACATGCATGTTTACTCCAACTCCAAGAACATATGTGCATACAAACAAATAATTTAGTCGTCGTAAATTATAACATGAATCGATGTTGTATCAATCTTTCCTGAGGATCTTGACGTGCTACCAACGAGACTCCATGCAGGTGGAGGGGTGGTTCTGCACGTACACGCCAAACTTGAAGTAGTGCGAGTCGCCGCCGCGGCCGGGGGCACGCATCTTCTCCACGCCGTCAACGAACACGGTGACGGTAGACGCGCCGACGTCGTGGACCACGTTGAGCCAGAACCACCGGTCGTAGATGCCGTCCTCGACCACTTGCTGGTCGTAGTACCGCAGCGCGCCGTCGTGAGCGTCTTGACATCGCGTCATCGTGTGCTTTCGCCGTGGCGAACACTGCATGATGGACACCCCCGTCGTGCCGGACGGCACGTAGCCGTAGCCCTCAAATTGCCACACACCGGAAGAGTAGTCGTATCCCTAGAGAGAAAATGTCCAATTATAAAATCTTACAAAAAAAATCACTATGTGTGTCTCAAATAATCTTGTGTTTATTTAGAGACAATACATACTAGTCAACTAGCTAGTGGTACCTGTTAAATACCAGCCGCCAGTATACTTTCTCTAGACACAAATTATTGTTGCCTCTGTTCGGAAAAGGTTCTTGTCCCCGTGTAATGCATGTGGTCAATGTTTTTCTTATCTTTGACCCATAGTTTCTTTTATATATTATGTAATTTTATCATGTGAAAAATATATAACTTGATTTACTGCAAAAAAAAAACAATTTTATAGCTTTACAAATACCCCATCTGCCCACAAACATAAGTTGTTTTAACTTTTCATAGTCTCTAATGCAAAACTTTGATTGATGTTTTTTTTATCTAATATACTAGCAAAAAATATATACTAAAAAATATTTTGCAAGATAAATCCAATTACATTATTTTTATATTGTCATATACTCATAGATATACTACTGGTCAAAGTTTTAAATGTTAATAGCACGGATCCCATGACAACCTAAATTTAGATATAGGGGGAGTATATTGTAATACAGAAAAGGGTAATGCTACCTGTCCTATATGCATCGGACGTCTCACTCCACGGAACCAACTATAAGCCCATTGATAGAGCACCGTACCCTACCACCTCACGGTCTCAGACCTAAGCACCAGCAATGCCTAGCATCCACTCCAAAATCCTCCTACTCATAGTGAGCTGCCTCCTGCTGCTCGCCTCTGCATCGCCGGCATTGCCGGACCCAGCGTCACTCGAGCCTTCGCTGCTCTTCCCCTTGTCTGGCACCTCCTCGGCTCAGCCTGCCGCAGTGTCCACCATCCCGGCCTTCCCAGAGCAATCCGAGGCTGCCGTTGTATCCTCCATCTGCGAGCTCACCCCATCCCCGTCGCTCCTCCCGACCGTCCTCGCCTCTTGCAATGCCACCAGTGGTGCCCTCCCTCCGCGGCTATGGTGCGGCCCCTGTGAGGCTATGGTGGTGGAGGTAGGGCGAGCAGGTACCATGGAGGGAGCCTGAGGCTAAGCTTGCCGTCAA